>CM035282.1:33774107-33820019 GCA_020226075.1 Hydropotes inermis | reverse complement strand
ACCATACTGTCTTGATGACTGTGGCTTTGTAGTATAGTCTGAAGTCAGGCAGGTTGATTCCTCCAGTTCCATTCTTCTTTCTCAAGATTACTTTGGCTATTCGAGGTTTTTTGCATTTCCATACAAATTGTGAAATTATTTGTTCTAGCCTCCAACTAATAAAAAAATAAAAATTCAAAAAGAAAAAGAAAAAAATACTGTTTTATTAATTTTAATCACATGAAGTAAATAAAACTGAAAACTTTATATTTTCTTTAAGATGTAAAAAAATAAAATATTTTCTTTCCTGTAGGTACTAGATTATTATTTAAATACAAGTTGTGCATACAAAAGAGATGTCATTGGTCTTCTAAAAATTTTATCTTCAGAGAGTAAACAAAATTGTCTTTAAAAAAATAACATTTACTCAACAGGTACTGAACAAATATTTAGTTAGAAGCAACTGTAAGTCACCTGTTTTCTAAGTAGAGGGATTTTAATCAGTGAACAACAGCAAAGGCAAAATCTCAACCCCTGTGTAACTTATTATATTCTAGTAGGAATAAAAAAAGAAACAACTAAATGTAGACTCTGATGTCACATATTGACAAATACTATGAAGAAATATAAAGCCAAGTAAGAAGAGAAAAAAGGGTGAGTGGGAAAATGTTCTATTTTATATGCTACTTCAGTTCAATTACTCAATCGTGTCTGACTCTTTGTGACCCAAAGAACTGCAGCACTCCAGGCTGCCCTGTCTATCACCAACTCCCAGAGCTCACTAAAACTCATGTCCATTGAATTGGTGATGTCATCCAACCATCTCATCCACTGTCGTTCCCTTCTCCCACCTTCAATCCTTCCCAGCATCAAAGTCTTTTCAAATGAGTCACTTCTTACATCAGGTGGCCAAAGTATTGTAGTTTCAGCTTCAGCGTCAGACCTTCCAATGAATATTCAGGACCGATCTCCTCTAGGATTGACAGCTTTCATCTCCTTGCTTTCCAAGACACTCTCAAGTCTTCTACAACATCACAGTTCAAAAGCATCAATTCTTCAGCACTCAGCTTTCTTTTTAGTCCCACTCTCACATCCATACATGATTACTGGAAAAATCATAGCTTTGACTAGATGGACCTTTGTTGGCAAAGTAATGACTCTGCTTTGAATATGCTGTCTCAGTTCAGTTCAGTTCAGTCACTCAGTCATGTCCGACTCTTTGCTACCCTGTGAATCGCAGCACGCCAGGCCTTCCTGTCCATCACCAACTCCCAGAGTTTACTCAAACTCATGTCCATCGAGTCAGTGATGCCATCCAGCCATCTCACCCTCTGTTGTCCCCTTCTCCTCCTGCCCCTATTCCCTCCCAGCATCAAGGTCTTTACCAATGAGTCAACTCTTTGCATGAGGTGGCCAAATATGCTTTTAGGTTGGTCATAACTTTTCTTCCAAGGAGCAGTCATCTTTTAATTTCATAGCTGCAGTCAACATCTGCAGTGATTTTGGAGCCCCCCAAAATAAAGTCTGTCACTGGTTCCATTGTTTCCCTATCTATCTGCCATGAAGTGATGGGATCAGATGCTATGATCTTAGTCTTATGAATGTTGAGTTTTAAGACAACTTGTTCACTGCTCCTTTCTCCTGGGTCCTGGTACACACAAGGCTTTGCTTGTGTCGTCCAAGAGTCTGTTCCCCCAGTCCTGTGTAAATTCTGGTGGCTCTATGGTGGGGTTACTGGTGACCTTCTCCAAGAGGGCTTATGCCATACCTGGGTCTACTGCACCCAGGGCCCTGCCCCTGCAACAGTCCCCTGCTGACCCATACTTCCTCAGGACAGACTCAAATACGGCTCTGTCTCAGTCTCTGTGGCGTCTCTGGGCCCTGGTATGCACAAGGTGTGTTTGAGCCATTTAGATGCAGGTGTAACTAAATCAAACTTGGGTCCACCTACCTGTGCACAGTAAAGTCAACCTACCGACACTGAGTTGTGATGAAGGAAAGCTCAGTGTTTATTACAGGCATCAAGTAAAGAGAATGGGCAGCTCATGTTCAAAAGACCTCAACTCCCTGATGGCATTCAGAGAGGGGGTTTTAAAGGCAGGAGGAAGCAGGGGTCTGCCAGAGGGTTCTCAAGGATGCACAATTCTTGAATTGGTTGGCATCAGTGTGAATTTTCATGCTTCATCAGCCTTCTATTTTTAAGCAGTCTAAGGTCTATGTCCTTGTGATCAGAAATTTCTGATTAAAACAACTTAGAAATGTGTGTCAGGGAACTGGGAGTTGGGTGATTCTTCCATGTGGCAGATTTGTATATAAATTGTTACCAGTTTCCCAGCCCAATAGCTATATATATATATACACATACACACACACACACACACATATATATATATACATATACACACATATAAGCATATATATGTATATAAATATATACACACATATATACACATATATATACATATACATATATACATACATATGTATACATAGACATATATATATATATATATATTATATATTTTATATATATATATATACATCTTCACATCTCTAATCATTAGCACTGGAGCAGACATGAGAAACTCATGGTGGGGGTGTCCCAGAGACTATAGGAAAAACCTTTTACTTCAAAGCACAGGGACATAGGGGCTTATATATAGTTTCATGTGGATGATATGCACCTCTGGGGCACACTGAGGAGCTGACATTTGAAAAGAAATGAACAACATGATAGACGAGACGAGGGGATCTGTTTCAAGAATGATCCAGGACAGAGACTCCAAGTGCAATGAGGCAGGAAGATAAATGTGGCAGAATACAAGGAAATAAGTATTTTAGAAAATGGAATGTTAAGTTGATCTTTATAACAACCTTATAAGGTAAAATTATCACATAAAGATGAGAAAACAGAGGTACATTAGTAAAAGGCCAAAAGTCGTACTTCTTGTAAATGACTGAACTTGGATTCAAAACCAGAATCTTTGATAATAGTCACAATGCTATGGGAGCTTCCCAGGTGGCAATCGTGGTAAAGAACCTGCCTGCCCATGCAGGAGATTTAAGAAACACAGGTTTGATCCATGGATAGGGAAGATCCCTTGGAGGAGGGCATGGCAACCCACTCCAGTATTCTTGCCAGGAGAATCCTATGGACAGAGGAGCCTGGTGGGCTACAGTCCACGGGGTAGCAGTCATAGATGACTGAAGTGACTTACATGAAACACATGTTAAGTTTCATGACTTAACCTGAAACTGCTTTTCTAAGGTACCTACTTACCTGGAACCTCCTCCAGAAAACTGGGGACTTTCATATACTTGGAATATACCCCATATTCATCATTCGGTTAGTTCAGTTGCTGAGTCATGTTTGACTCTGAATCCCCATGGACTGCAGCAGACCATGCTCCCTGTCCATCACCAACTCCCAGAGCTTACTCAAACTCATGTCCATCGAGTCGGTGATGCCATCCAACCACCTCATCCTTTGTCGTCCCCTTCTCCCCCTGCCCACAATCTTTCCCAGCATCAAGGTCGTTTCAAATGAGTCGGTTCTTTGCATCAGATGGCCAAATATTGGAGTTTCAGCTTCAGCATCAGTCCTCCCAATGAATATTCAGGACTGATTTCCTTTAGGATGGATTGTTTTCATCTCTTTGCTGTCCAAGACACTCTCAAGAGCCTTATCCAATATCACAGTTTAAAAGCATTGATTCCATTGCACTCAGCTTTCTTTACGGTCCACCTCTTACATCTATGCCTGACTGCTGGAAAAACCATAACTTTGACTATGCAGACCATGGCAAAGTAGTGTCTCTGCTTTTTAATATGCTATCTAGGTTAGTCATAACTTTTCTTCCAAGGAGCAAGTATCTTTTAATTTCATGGCTACAGTCACCATCCATTGTGATTTGGAGCCCAAGAAAATAAAGCCTGTCATTGTTTCCATTGTTTCCCCATCTATTTGCCATGAAGTGACAGGACCAAATGCTGTGATCTTAGTTTTCTGAGTGTTGGGTTTAAGCCAACATTTTCACTCCCCTCTTTCATGTTCATCAAGAAACTTTTTAATTATTTGCTTTCTGCCGTAAGTGTGGTATCATCTGCATATCTGAGGTTGATCTTTCTCTCGGCAATCTTGATTCCAGTTTGGGCTTCATCCAGTCTAGCATTTCTCATGATGTACTCTGCATATAAGTTAAATAAGCAGGGTGACAATACAATATTGTATTTTAACACAATAATGTATTAAAAATGTGTTTTTGTTACATTTTTCCAACACAATGTAATCCACAATATAATTAGTAGTGCATCAGATATCTGTTGCTATGTAACATACCACTGCAGAACTTCATGGTTTAAAACAGTAAAGACTCATTCAGCTCATGAGTCATCAAGTTGCTTTGAGCCTGGTAGGTCTTGGCTGCCCTCGGTTATATCGCCACCACAGCCCATTAGCTGGACAGACTGGTAAAGGTTGACTTTACTGACTCTCCATGAGCTCTTCCATGTATTCTGGGCCTTTGTTGGGATGAACCAGGTGACTGACCCTGACTCTGCTCCACTGGGTCTTTCAACTTCCAGGAGTCTAGTCTGGTCTTACAAAATGTTGTTGCTATAGAGAAAACTACAGGCTTTAAGATGTCACTTGTGCTAAAGCCCAGGATAGTAAATCTCAATTTAGTACCTGACCTATTGGCAGTTTTAACCTACCCAGAAATGTAATCAATCAGTTGTGAGTTTTTGGGTCAGCACCAATGAAGTCTTCTGTCACATGGATCCTCCCCATCCCCCTCAACACCCCACCTACAGAAGAAGATGCCTTCTGCATGATAAGACCTTGTCATTCCCTTACCCAATAAAAGAAGCTGTCCTAGTCTAAAAAATAAGTCTTTTTTTTTCTTTTGCTAATAACTCCCTTGCTCCAAACTTCTCCCTATAAACACCTTCCACTCTGTACCGTGCCTTGTAGCACCCTTCTGTCTTCTAGGTGGGATATTGCCTGATTCATGAATTCCTGAATAAAGATAATTAGATCTTCAAATTTATTTGGTTGAATTTTGTTTTTTTAAACAAGTGGAGACTTCAGGTGTCCAAGAAAGCACACATACAAGACATACAAGACTCACTGAGTCTGAAAGTAGAAAGTAATACCATATCATTTGCCTCCCTTTCAAACAAAACCCATCACTATACCAGCTCAAATTCAAGGAATAAAGAAAATGTATCTATCTCTTTATGAGACCTACAAAGACACTCTGCAAAGAGCATGGACATAAGAAAACATGAATAATTGTGGTTACTTTTCCAGTCTTCCACAAGTGGTCTTACATATTTGTAGAGAAACTATTAGCTAAAATTTCATTAGTAACCTGTTGCTATGGGGTCTTATTTAAGGAAACAAGAAGTTTTTGTTTATCTCCTCATAATATTATAAATAATTTTTATATAAAATTTCCAGTTCCTAACATATAATTTCACTCTTCTGCCATCCCTGTGACATACTTGAACAATTTGTACTCTTAGGTTTTGTTTCCTCTGGATGTTAATAAACTGCAATAAAATGCATTTAATGCTACCGCAATGCAGCAGTTCATTGAATTTCAGTACTAGTTTACTTCCACCAAGGTCATCTTGAATCAGCTTCTGCTTTGACAGGAATCTATTAGCATCAAGAAACATCAAGCAATTAATTGCTGCATTTTAAGGTTTGTTTTTTTTTTTCATTTTTTTCGCTGCTTACATCTTAAAAAATGGAAACACATATCAAAGCTTACAGTTATGAATTAGAATCGCCTTCCTAGTAGATGACTTATTGATGCTGAAGTGATTAACCTTTCATTAAAACTTGATATAAAATTCTTCACCCATATATCTGTGTTTATTACTAAAGCCCCAAAGGAAAATATATCAAACGTAAGACAGCTTGGTTTTTTAAAACACTTTTGCAACTTGGAGACTCATAAAATCTTGGATTTTCTAAAATCTCCTCCATGCCATCTACACTATGATAGAAAGAAGCAGGCTGCATAAATGAGCACATACTCTCTTGAACTGTGTCCTATTACCTTCCTTCAGGATAGAGACACGACATTAACTACGGTGCTGTACTATAATTCCCAAGTCACCTCTAAGGAGAGGCATGAGATAATCTTTTATTTTGGTAGAATATTTTGTTTTGAATCAATGTAGAACATAACTTTGTATAACTCTTCACAACAACTCTGTGGTATAGTTGACACATATTGCATATGGGACCCATTTTTTAGGAACTGGATGTAAATGCAATGTCACAATTTGTGTGATTCAGAGAAGTTATGTGTCTCTATCCAAAGGAGCCTTTTGAGCATCTACCTATTTATTCCTTCAGATTCTCAGAGGTTGTGGGGCTCTGATCACAGCGCAGCTGTTGACTAACAGCATCATCTCCTTTATCTTGTCTTCTGCTTTGACTCTTCTTATCTTTGATACAATTCATTCTAAAGACCTGCAAACTCCCCAACTAATATTTCAGTGTGTTAAATATATTCAGAGCTGCCTGCATGGCTGTTAGGCTGCTTCTGTAGCTGGAGCCAGGGCAACCTTGGTGACATCTGATGATGTTCACTAAAGGGCTACCAGGTCAACACCAGGCTGCTCTGAATTTGCTTCACTGATAGGAACAAAATCCTTTCCCCTCTCCTATAATCAGCCACAGTAGTACAACACAAATCTCTCTTACCTGCCAGACTTTAGAAAATTTTCATGCTGTATTCGCATTGTATAAAACAACTCCAAAAAGTAAAACCTCAACTCTGGTCTTCTCTCTCTGCCCTTCCTGACACTTCCTGCTCCTCCAAGTTCTTTACATTCATGAGCTTGGGCCTGAGAACAATCTGAGTTTGGAAAAAAAAAATGCTTTACTAGAATACGATAACTGACAACCAATGTTAAGTGAAGAAAGTAATAGATCCATGTTTTACTTTCTGGTTGATTCTCTAGTCTTTACCTGTAGTAAAACATAGATGACTTAAGACAATCTAAATAAACTTTGGGAGTGTATTAACTTTTTACTCAAGTCTTGATAATAAAAGTTACTTTTTTTCATTTATTTTTATTAGTTGGAGGCTAATTACTTTACAATATTGTAGTGGTTTTTGTCATACATTGACATGAATCAGCCATGGATTTACAAGTATTCCTTTAAACTTCATGGAAATTATTGAAACAACACACCATCAGTAATTTTTTCCACCTTGTTGAGAGGTAATTGACATAAGACATTGCTAAGTTTAAGGTGTAAAATGTGATGAGTCAATATACCTACATATTGGGAAATGACAACCACAATAAGGTTAATTAACACATTCATCACCACATATACACAATTTTTGTGTACACGGTGAGAACGAACATTTAAGTTTTAGTTGTTTAACAACTTTCAAGTATGGAATGCATTGTTATTAACTATAGTCACCTTTCTGTCCATTAAAGCCCCAAGACTCATTCATCTGATAAAAAAGAAGTGTATATCCTTTGTCCAACACCTTTTTCCTCACCCCTAGACACTAGCAACCACTGATATTCTCTTTGTTTGATGATTTTGCTATTAATAACTTTTTAAGATGCCACCATGCATGGCAGGAGATTCCCTCTAACCTAGTGAATAATGAGGCTAAAATTTCTGGTTTCTCACTGCTGTGGAAAAAAAAAAAAACACAGAAGCAGTAGAGAGGTAGTTGAGCAAAGCATCTTTAAATCAAGTTGTAATTCCCAGCTATAGAATGCACGCAATAAAGCAGAATAGCACTCAGAATTGGAATTTTTGTATGAAATGAATAAGGAAAGACAATTGGTTCACTCTCAAGAATTGAACATGAATGCTAGTCTGGAAATATGCCAAGCAACGGGAACCCAGTAAAGTGAAAAACGGATATGATTTATGCACTTTATGTACATGTATATTAACAATAGAGACATATATTAATGAAAATATCTTGAATATCATGAATATACCTGATATACATGGAAAGAGTATGCACAATAGAAGTGACTAACTATGTGACAAGGATTAAACACAGTCAGTAGAGCTGGGAATGATGTAATACATATCTACTGCTATTTGTCCAGCAGTACTCTTTTCCATATGGGAACATGCTTTACCCATTAAATGCAGTAAATGGTCAAATATTTGACTGTATGTCTTGAAGTGGACTGGATTTCCCAGGTGGTATGACTGGTAAAGAACCCACCTGCCAATACAGGAGACACAAGCAACATGGGTTAAATCCCTGGATTGGGCATGGAGTACATGGCAACCCACTCCAATATTCTTGCAAACTCTACAATATTGTAGTGGGTTTTGTCATACATTGAAATGAATCAGCCATGGATTTACATGTGTTCCCCCTCCCAATCACCCCTCCCACCTCCCCCTCCACTTTTCAAATAAGCATTACCTCTCCTTTTCTCCTAAATTGTTTTATTCCTCCCAAGAGGTATCCATTTAATGACTATTCCTACAGGGAATCTGTCTATTATTCTGCTTTTCTTCCCCAGAGAAAGTTTCATCTTTGTTGAGACATGCTGTATGCTTTTAAATCCATAAATTTCCTTCAGTATGAGTTTTTGCCTCTTACTGCAAGTGTTTGAATTTTCATCTCTTCTATATACTATGAACATCTTATTTTGAGAACTCCAGTCTTTTCCCAGGATAACTGACCTGATTTGGGAAATTTGTATTTGTTCTAACCTATGGACAGAGGGATATGGCATTTGTCAGGGAAAATATCAATAACCTTTGTCATTGATTGTCTATACAATGAAAACACACAGTAGTTTCCTTATGGGAGAAGTTTCTCAGAGAATAGCTATTGTTTTCTCTCTGAGATTGTTTTCCTTCTTTTCCTTTTTAAAACACCCTGAAACTTTTCCCTTCTCCTTCCCATATTCTATCAAATCTATAAGCTTCTAATTTTGCCCATTCCCCTAATAGAGGGTAATTATTGGTAAACATTTCATTTACCCTTTGCACATGTTTATTCTCTTTGATAGATAAATTCCCCACTTCTTACAGTTTAATCTAAATCTACTAACTGATTGACTTTTAACACAATGTTAATGTCATGTTAAAATATTTGAAGCATTAAGAAAATCTCATGAAATAACAAACACATAGTTATCCACCCTCACAAGCTAACATATCACATCTACTGCATAGCACTCTTTGAATGACTCCTATAATGAATATGGCTAAAGTCCCAGGCCAGCATTGTCGTCACTCTTTTGAGTGTGTTGGTTGGCAGTCCCACAAAAGTTTTTCTACATTTACTATGTTTATGTGTGCCCGTAAGCACTACATATTGATGTTTGGGTTTCAAACATCTTTCAAAAATAGCTTTTGAGGACTTCCTTGGTAGCCCAGTAATTAAGAATACACCTTGCAATGGAGGGGACATGGGCTCCACCCTCAGTTGAGGAACTAAGATCCCGCATGCTTCAGTTCAACAAAGCCCACATGCTGCAACTACTGAAGACTGCATGCTGGGGTGCCCATGCGCCACAGCTAAAGAGATCCTGTGCCTCAACAAAAGATCAAGTATGTCACAACTAAGATCCAATGCAGCTAAATAAATAGCTCCTAATATTCACTGGTACTGTTTTTTGAAATGTATTCATGTTGACATTTGTAAAAAAAAAGTCTATTATTCTTAACTTCAAAATAATGTATATTCTATAAATAAATTTGTTGATCCCATTATCTCCCAAAGGAGCCATATCATTTTCACTTTTTTCTGTTAAAAACAGCTTTACAATGAACATATGTATACAAATTATGTCTACTTGAATGTATGTCTACTTGTATACATACTTCTTAATTTTAAGTTTTCTGCATTTTTCTAGGCATTGCAGCTGACAAAAATGTATCAATTTATACTTCCATGATGTAAAGTATGTTTCTTTATTACCAACCTACACTTGATCTTATAAAGACATTTAATTTTTGAAAAGCTGTTGATGATTAAATTCTATCTTTATTTTTATTTGTTTTACCTCAAAGGCTGTTGCTGAACCACAAAGGATGCCTGGATTCTTGGCCTCCAGAGAAGAATTCAATCCAGGGCCAGAGAAAAGTCTTGATAGCTCAGAGCTTTTGTGTAATAAAGTTTTATTAAACCATAAAGGAGATAGAGAAAGCTTCTGACATAGACATCAGAAGAGAGCAGAAAGAGTACCCCCATGCTAGTGTGAGCAATGGAGTTGTATACTTTTAAATTATTTATTGGGCTTCCCTGGTGGCTCAGAGGTTAAAGCGTTTGCCTGAAATGCAGGAGACCTGGGTTTGATCCCTGGGTTGGGAAGATCCCCTGGAGAAGGAAATGGAAATCCACTCCAGTATTCTTGCCTGGAGAATCCCATGGATGGAGGAGCTTGGTAGGCTACAGTCCATGGGGTCCCAAAAAGCTGGACACGTTTTTACAGTGAGTCAAAAGAATGTCTGTAGGTTGTAAAGACCTCACTAGACCCACTCCCATAATTTACATTTTAAGATAACAAGATTAGCCATAAGGTGTTTTTCCATAGACTGTCCTCAAGCAGATACATTATTGTTATATAATCCTAAGGAATGTAAAGGGGGAAAAAAAAAAGTTTGTCCTTTCTTCCTCGTTGAGAATTCCAGACCCCTGTATCCTGGGGGACACCCCCGGCCCTCTTATCAACCTGCCTAGGAACTGACTCTCTCATACCTAAATGCAGTTTGTAGACAATTATATTTGTTAGTTTAAAGTGTATTATTAGGTGACTTTTAACAGTTCACCTAATGGTGTACATTAACCAAAGTATGTATTAGTATAACAAACTTTGCATTAATTGAGACAAAATCATAACTACCACTAAAAACATTAAAAAAAAAAAATCCACTCTCCAAAATATTCACTTGTGTCCCTGTCCCCACACTGGCCTTTGGCCACCACTGAGGGACTGAGGGATTGAGATGACCATGTCCAGTGGTTGTCTCTCATTGTTTTAGTGAGTAAAAGAATGGAGATACATACATAGATGCCCTGGAGTAGGAAATGTCTATCCACTCCAGTATTCTTGCTCATGAAATTCCATGGACAGAGCAGCCTTGTGGGCGATAGTCCTTGGGGTCACAAAGAGTCAGACACAACTGGTGGTTTAGTCACCAAATCATCTGTGACTCTTTGTAACCCCATGGGAATGTAGCCCTCCAGGGTCCTCTGTCCATGTGATTTTCCAGGCAAGAGTAACGGAGTGGGTTTCCATTTCCTCATATACTACTAATGTTGACAAAAATTAAAATATATATATATATATATATATATATATACTATTCTGTGCTTTGCTCTAGTCACCTCTCTTCCAAGTTCCTATGGTGGGTTCTTTCATATTTTTACAGAGACTTCTTTAAAGATAAGGTATCTATTACCAATAGTATACCCACTATTTCTAATTTATTTTTCCATGAAAATTGTTTTGTAATTTATGTTTCACCAAATTTGAATCTATCTCTTGATTGTTGAATAGTTGGGTCTATCCTGCTTGGTGCTATTTTCCTCCTATATTTTGCACTTCAGTTTTGGGTGCAGTATTCATAGACGTTTTTCTCTTTCAGCACATGACCCACGTCTAATAAGTTTGATCTTTATTTCCTGCCCGATATTGCTAACCTCTGAACTTGTTCTCTGGGACCATGAACCTTATTGTAGTCACTCACTGGCCAGTTGGTAGGCTTTGCTCATATTTTGTCTCTGTCACCTAGTTTTGCTTGTGTGTGCCATTGAAGGGGCAGATGACATTATTGGTAGTGAACTTGCCTGCCAATGCAGGAGATGCAAGAGACATGACCCTTGAGTCTGAAAGATCCCCTGGAGGAGGGTATGACAACTCCACTCCAGTATTCTTGCCTGGAGAAGTCCATGGACAGAGGAGCCTGGTAGGCTATAGTCCATAGGGTCACAAAAAGACAGACAAGACTGAAACATAGCACACATGTATGCCATTAAAAATATGCAGCAATTTTATTATAGCAAATGGGCTGTAATCAATGAGTGAAAACCATATTATTGCATCCAACAGTTTCATGCATTGAACTCCACACTAGTCGTGTAAAATAAATGGGAAGGTTTACTATCCATTCATATATTAGAATCAAAATTCTTGCCTTCTTCTTCTTTTTTTTTTTTTTTCTGGCTTCTGAGATAATCAAGCTTGCCTTCAGTTCCTATGAACTGATCCACATATTTCTCAATATGCATAACTCTAATCATTTTGTAATTTCAGATTGATATAAGCTCATATACCCAAACATATACCCTCTGTCTTTGTGAGAGGAAGTAGCTAAGATCTAAGAATCTTCATGATACCAATTATATGTCATATTCTTAATAACATTCCTGAGTGTCTTCTGCAGAGGTACGGGTCAGCAGTGGACTGCCACAGGGGCAGGGGCTCTGGGTGCAGCAGACATGGGTATAGCATAAGCCCTCTTGGAGGAGGTCACCGTTATCCTCACTATAGAGCTGCCAGAACTTACACAGGACTGGGACCAACTCTTGGAGGGCACAAACAGACTTGACCCACTCATCAACAGAATATTGGATTAAAGATTTACTGAGCATGGCCCTGCCCATCAGAACAAGGCCCAGTTTCCCCCTCAGTTAGTCTCTCTCACCAGGAAGCTTCCTTAAGCCTCTTAACCTTCTCCATCAGAGGGCAGACAGACTGAAAACCATAATTACAGAAAAATAGCCAATCTGATCACATGAACCACAGCCTAGTCTAACTCAGTGAAACAATGAGCCATGCCATGTAGGGCCATCCAAGACAGACGGGTCATGGTGGACAGATCTGACAAAATGTGGTCCAGTGGAGAAGGGAATGGCAAACCTCTTCAGTATTCTTGCCTTGAGAACCCCATGAACAGTATGAAAAGGCAAAACAGTAGGACACTGAAAGATGAATTCGCCAGGTCAGGAGGTGCCTAATATGCCACTGGGGAACAATGGAAAAATAACTGCAGAAACAATGAAGACATGAAACCAAAGCAAAAACAACACCCAGTTGTGGATGTCACTGGTAATGGAAGTAAAGTCTGATTCTGTAAAGAGCAATATTGCATAGGAACCTGGAATGTTAGGTCAATGAATCAAGGCAAATTAGAAGTGATCAAACAGGAGATGGCAAGACTGAACATCAATATTTTAGGAATCAGTGAACTAAAATGGATTGGAACTGGTGAATATAATGCAGATGACTATGATATCTACTACTGTGGGCAAGAATCCCTTAGAAGAAATGGAATAGCCATATAGTCAACAAAAGACTCCAAAATGCAGTACTTGGATGCAATCTCAAAAATGGCAGAATGATCTCTGTTCATTTCTAAGGCAAACCATACAATATCATGGTAATCCAGGTCTACGCCCCAAGCAGTAATATTGAAGCAGCTGAAGTTGAATGGTTCTATGAAGACATACAAGACCTTCTAGAACTAACATCCAAAGAAAGATATCCTTTTCATTATTGGTGGAGAAGGCAATGGCACCCCACTCCAGTACTCTTGCCTGGAAAATCCCATGGACAGAGGAGCCTGGTAGGCTGCAGTCCATGGGGTCGCGAAGAGTCAGACATGACTGAGCGACTTCACTTTCACTTTTCACTTTTATGCATTGGAGAGGAAATGGCAACCCACTCCAGAGTTCTTGCCTGGAGAATCCCAGGGATGGGGTCACACAGAGTGGAACATGACTGAAGTGATTTAGCAGTAACAGTTTCATTATTGGGGACTGGAAAACAAAAGTAGGAATTCAAGAAATTCCTGGAGTAACAGGTAAATTTGGCCTTGTACTACAGAATGAAACTGGGCAAAGGCTAATGGAGTTTTGCCAAGAGAATGCACAGGTCATAGCAAACACCTTCTTCCAACAACACAAGGGAAGACTACACATGGACATCACCAAATGGTCAATACTGAAATCAGATTGATTGTATTCTTTGCAGCCAAAGATGGAGAAGCTCTATACAGTCAGCAAAAAAAAAAAAAAGACTGGGAGCTGACACTGGCTCAGATCATCTACTCCTTAAATTCAGATTTAAATTGAAGAAAGTGGGGAAAACCACAAGACCATTCAGGCATGACCTAAATCAAATCT
The DNA here is from genome assembly GCA_020226075.1 of Hydropotes inermis. Classification (NCBI taxonomy): domain Eukaryota; kingdom Metazoa; phylum Chordata; class Mammalia; order Artiodactyla; family Cervidae; genus Hydropotes; species Hydropotes inermis. Next base: position 33,805,884 of record CM035282.1, on the reverse strand, counting down.
CTTATGATTATACAGTGGAAGTCACAAATAGATTCAAGGGATTAGATCTGGCAAACAAAGTGTCTGAAGAACTATGGTTGGAGATTCGTGACAGTTTACAGAAGGCAATGATCAAAATCATTCCCAAGAAAATCAAATGCAAAATGGGAAAATGATTGTCTGAGGAGGCCTTACAAACTGTTGAGAAAAGAAGAGGAGCAAAAGGCAAAGGAGAAAAGGAGAGATATACCCATTTGAATGCAGAATTCCAAAGAAGAGCAAGGAGAGATAAGAGAGACTTCCTCATCATTCAATGCAAAGAAATAGAGGAAAACAATAGAATGGAAAGACTAGAGATCTCTTGAACAAAATTAGAGATACCAAGGGAACATTTCATGCAAAGATGGGCTCAATAAAGGACAGAAATGGTATGGACCTAACAGAAGCAGAAGATATTAAGAAGAGGCGGCAAGAATATACAGAAGAACTATATAAAAAATAATCTTCATGACCCAGATGATCATGATGGTATGATAACTCACCTAGAGCCAGACATCCTGGAATGCAAAATCAAGTGGGCCTTAGGAAGCATCACTATGAACAAAGCTAGTGGAGGTGATGGAATTCCAGTTGAGCTGTTTCAAATCCTCAAAGATGATGCTGTGAAAGTGCTGCGCTCAATATGCCAGCAAATTTGGAAAACTCAGCAGTGGCCACAGGGCTGGAAAAGGTCAGTTTTCCAATCCCAAAGAAAGGCAATGCCAAGGAATGCTCAAACTAATGCACAATTGCACTCATCTCACATGCTAGCAAAGTAATGCTGAAAATTCTCTAAGCCAGGCTTCAATAGTATGTGCACCGTGAACTTCCAGATGTTCAAGCTGGATTTAGAAAAGACAGAGGAACAAGAGATCAAATTACCAACATCTGCTGAATCATACAAAAAGCAAGCGAGTTCCAGAAAATCAACTACTTCTGCTTTATTGACTATGCCAAAGCCTTTGACTGTGTGGATCACAATAAACTGTGGAAAATTCTTAAAGAAATGGGAATACCAGACCACCTGACCTGCCTTCTGAGAAATCTCTGTGCAGGTTAAGAAGCAACAGTTAGAGTTGGACATGGAATAACAGACCGGTTCCAAATTGGGAAAGGAGAGTCAAGGCTGTATATTGTCACCCTGCTTATTTAACTTATATGCCGAGTGCATCATGAGAAATGCTGGACTGGATGAAGCACAAGCTGGAATCAAGATTACCGGGAGAAATATCAATAACCTCAGATATGCAGATGACACCCACCCTTATGGCAGAAAGTGAAGAAGAACTAAAGAGCTTCTTGATGAAAGTGAAAGAGAAGAGTTAAAAAGTTGGCTTAAGACTCAGCATTCAGAAAACTAATATCATGGCATCTGGTCCCATCACTTCATGGGAAATAGTTTGGAAAAAAAATGACAGACTTTTTCAGGGGGGCTCCAAAATCACTGCAGATTGTGACTGCAGCCATGAAATTAATAGACACTTACCCCTTGGAAGAAAAGTTATGACCAACCTAGATAGCATATTAAAAAGTAACGACATTACTTTGCCAACAAAGGTCCATCAAGTCAAACCTTTGGTTTTTCCAGTAGTCATGTATGGATGTGAGAATTGGACTATAAAGTAAGCTGAGTGCCAAAGAATTGATGCTTTTGAACTGTAGTGTTGGAGAGGACTCTTGAGATTCCCTTGGACTGCAAGGAGATCCAACCAGTCCACCCTAAAGGATATCAGTCCTGAGTGTTCATTGGAAGGACTGATGCTGAAGCTGAAACTCCTGTACTTTGGCCACCTAATGTGAAGAACTGACTCATTTGAAAATACTCTGATGCTAGGAAAGATTGAAGGCAGGAGGTAAAGGTGATAACAGAGGACGAGATGGTTGATGGAATCACCAACTCAATGGACATGTGTTTGAGTAGACTACAGGCGTTGGTGCTGGACAGTGAGGCCTGGTGTGCTGCAGTTCATGGTGTCTCAAAGAGCTGAACAAGACTGAGCAACTGAGCTGAACTGAATATTGAATTTTGATATGCATGTGAATTTAGCAGCACAGCCTTCTTCTCTAATCTCTTAAGCATTTTTATGATAACTAAATTATATGCAAATTTTTCTCATCTTTTCAGCAACTGCAAACATTTTCATATGTGATTTGTAATCTCTATGATTAATTTTTGAAAGATATTTCTAAGGATATTTGACAATATGTAAAATGGTTATGAATGACAGAACTTAAAGAAAAATTAATTCACAAGTAGTTAAAATAAATTTGGGGGAAATAGATACTTGAAGATTCCATGTTGCTTTTAATGGGAAAATTATAAAATATTGCCCACGTATTTTTAAATTCTGTTTTACATATCTCTGTTCAATTTTGGTGAATACATACAAAAACAAAACACACATCTAAATGATGATTGTTAAATTTAAAATTTTTATAATTGAAAATCATGTTTGTAAAATTTAAACAATTATCATATTTTCTTCCCTTATGTATTCTCTGTTTTGATTTCACTCAAGTCAATGTCTTATAAATCTCACAAAGACCAAAACTAGAGATTTTTAATTTTCTATTAGTAATTTCCTAATTATTCAAATTATTTTATGATTATTTTAAGAATTCCACATTATGTGTTTTGACATTGATTCAACTTGAATATGGCAAAGAGAGGCTGTTTATATCCTTCCAAATGTGTTTCTTCTAGTCATTTGTTTTTATTATGATGAGCATTATACATAATTCTTTTTTCCCTTCTCTTTCATCAAAATACAAATATTAGAAATCTTTCTCATATCCCTATGCTTTATGTCTTAATGCTAAATATACACAAAGGCCAAGAACATATATTTTATGTTCTTATATGTTTCTTATATGTTATTATATGTTAGGAAAGTCCCTAAACACATAAGAGCCTAATTGAATTTTATGTTATTTTGTTGCCACACATGACCTTTAATTGTGCTCTAGGAATCATATGCTATTTGCAGACCTGTAGTAAGTATGGAGGTAATAGAAACACATTATTATACAACATGAAATGCAAAAATTAAAAGTGCTGACTAAGCCTATTCAACAAGTATAACTGAATGAGTGTACATTTTAAATACCTTTCCAACTAAACTTTTTACAGAAAAAATAGGGTTTGAATGGGACTTCTCAAGTGGCACAGTGGCAAAGAATCTGCCTGAAAATGCAGGAGACACAAGAGATGCAGGCTTGATCCCTGGGTCAAGAAGACCCCCTGGAGTGGAAATGTCAAACCGCTCCAATATTCTTGCCTGAAAAATGCTATGGACAGAGGACCCTGGTGGGCTACAGTTCATGGGGTCACAAAGAGTAGGACATGACTCAGTGACTGAGCACTAAGATTTGAATACTATTGTGACATATGATAAAACACGATGAATTTTATGCTATGTTAGATTATAACTTCACCATTGGCACCTAATTGATACTGAATTCAGTTAGAGAAATGTTTTATTATTTCTTTCCAGTATTCAGTAATGTTATTTAATCATTTGCTTTATTGGGTTGTACTTCCAATACAGTATTAGGCAGAAGTGGCATCAGAGGGCATATTGTCTTGAGTTAGAGTTCAATATTCCATTATTATGTATTAGATGAAGTTCTATGTAGATGTCTCGTATCAACCTGAGATAGTGTTTCTATTTCAAATTTTCTTAGGTATTGATCATTAAAGGGTGCTGAAAATACAGTCAAATATACTTTTCTCCACTTGCTGAAATTAATCATGTTAACAGCTTCCATCATTATATTAATGTGGTGTATTGAATGGACTTAGTTAACTACTCTTCCATTTCTGAGATATAATCAATTTATCATTTATCAAAAGTATACTGCAGAAATTGGATACATTTGCATTTTCATTAATGGTGATGCTATTCTAGAAATTTTTTCTTGCAATTTTTCTCAAGCTTTGGAGGTAGGTTTGTATTGGACTCATGTAACTATTTGGCAAGTGTCCTTCTCTCCAATTCTTAACTGTTTGTGTAACATTGATAGCATTCATTTTTAAAATATTTGATAGAATTCACCCATGGAAACTTCTCAGTCTTGAGGCTTTTTTCTGGGGATGTTTTTCACTGTAAGCTAAATTTATTTAATATATATTTAGGTACTTAGAATTTCTCCTTATATTTGCATTAGTTTGAGTAACTATTTTCCTGAGGAAATTATAAAAAACACAGGAGAAAAGGAAAGAAATAACCATTTGAATGAAGAGTTCCAAAGAATAGCAAGGAGATAAGAAAGACTTCCTCAACGATCAATGCAAAGAAATAGAGGAAAGAAATGGGAAAGACTAGAGATCTCTTCAAGAAAGTTAGAGCTACCAAGGGAACATTTCATGCAAAGATGGGCACAATAAAGGACAGAAATGGTATGGACCTAACAGAAGCAGAAGATATTAAGAAGAGGTGGCAAGAACACACAGAAGAACTGTACAGAAAAGATCTTCATACCCCAGATATCATGATGGTGTGATCACTCACCTAAAGCCAGATATCCAGGAATTTGAAGTCAAGTGGCTCTTCGGAATCATCACTACAAACAAAACTAGTGGAGGTGATGGATTTCCTTGAGCTATTTCAAATCCTAAAAGATGATGCTGTGAAAGTGCTGCACTCAATGTAACAGCAAATTTGGAAAACTCAGCAGTGGTCACAGGACTGGAAAAGGTAAGTTTTCATTCTGATACCAAAGAAAGACAATGCCAAAGAACGTTCAGACTACCTCACAATTGCACTCCTCTCACATGCTAGTAAAGTAATCCTGAAAATTCTTCAAGCCAGGCTTCAACAATATATGAACCATGAACTTCCAGATGGTCAAGTTGAATTTAGAAAAGGCAGAGGAACCAGAGAACAAATTGCCAACATCTGCTGGATCATCAAAAGAGTAAGAGAGTTCCAGAAAGATATCTATTTCTGCTTTATTGACTAGGCCAAAGCCTTTGACTCTATCATCACAATAAACTGTGGAAAATTATGAAAGAGATGGGAATACCAGACCACCTGACATGCCTCTTGAGAAATCTGTATGTAAGTCAGGAAGCATCAGCTAGAACTGGACATGGAAAAACAGATTGGTTCCAAATAGGAAAAGGAATACATCAAGGCTGTATATTGTCACCCAGCTTATTTAACTTATATGCAGAGTATGTCATGAGAAATGCTGGGCTGGATGAAGCACAAGCTGGAAATATTGCTGGGAGAAATATCAATAACCTCAGAGTTGTAGATGACACCACCCTTATGGCAGAAAGTGAAGAAGAACTAAAGAGCCTCTTGATGAAAGTCAAAAAGGAGAGTGAAAAAGTTGGCTTAAAGCTCAACATTCAGAAAACTAAAATCTGAAAACTAAGATGGCATCCAGTCCCATCACTTCATAGCAAATAGATGGGGAAACAGTGAAACCAGTGGCAGAGTTTATTTTTTGGGGCTCCAAAACCACTGCAGATGGTGACTGTAGCCACAAAGTGAAAAGATGCTTACTCTTTGGAAGGAAAGTTATGACCAACTTAAAAAGTTATGACCAACTTTTAAAAAGCAGAGACATTACTTAGCCAACAAAGGTCCTTTTAGTTTTTTTCTATGTTTTTTCGAGTAGTCATGTATGTGTGTGAAAGTTGGACTCTAAACAAAGCTGAGTGCTGAAGAATTGATGCTTCTGGATTGTGATGTTGGAGCAAACTCTTGAGAGTCCCTTGGACTGCAAGATGATCCAACCAGTTCATCCTAAAGGAGATCAGTCCTGGGTGTTCATTGGAAGGACTTATGTTGAAGCTGAAAGTCCAATACTTTGGCCACCTGACTTGAAGACCTGACTCACTAGAAAAGACCCTGATTTGGGGAAAGATTGAAGGCGAGAGAAGAGGATGACAGAGGATGAGATGGTTGGATGGCATCACCGACTCAATGGACATGAGTTTGGGTAAACTCTGGGAGTTGGTAATGGACAGGGAAGCCTGGCGAGTTACAGTCTATGGTGTTGCAAAGAGTGAGACATGACTGAGCAACTGAACTGAACTGAGGAATTCACTCATTTCATCAAATTATTGAATTGATTAGAATAAAAATGTTCATAATAGTCTTATTATCCTTTAATAGCTGTGGAATCTGTGGTGACATTGCTTGTTTGCTTCCTGATATTGATTTTTTTGTTGTTCTTTTTTGTTCTTGATTTGTAATGTTTAGTCATTATCATGTTAACTTTTTAAAAAACTTAGATTATTAACTTTCCTTCTCATTTTTCAATTTACTATTCATAATTTTTCTTACATGTATTTTTTTTAAACTTATCTCTCCTTTGGTTCAATTGCTCTTTTATTTTTCCCTCCAGCTGGTAAAATGAATATCATTTAATATATCTTTAATTAATGCAAGCATTTAAAACTATAAAATTTCTCTAAATTATGCCTCAGATATTTCTCACAGATTTTTTAACATTCACTTTATAAATATCATTTATTTTAGCATATTGTCTAAATCATGGTTATTACTACTTTACACATAGGTTGATTAAAATTGTATAAATCAATTATCACATTTGGGGATTTCATAAATATATATTTGCTATCTAATTTAATCTACTGTGGTCCAAAAATTATACTGGGTCAGATTTCAAGCTTTGGAAATTTTGAAGACTTTTGTTATGGCCCAGTATGATGCCTATTTCATAAATATTAATGTGCACTTAAAAGAATGCATTTTGTTAGTGTAATCATTTTTAAAAGTCAGTAAATTGATTGTTAGTGTTAAGATCTCCTGGAGATAACCAAGTTTTTTGATTACCTATTTTATCAGTTGCTGAGAAAGAGCAACAATTTTCAATTATGATTTTGTCTATTTCACATGTAATATTGTTATAACTGCCTGATTACTTAGGTTTGTTTTTTTTTTTTTTTTACCATTAAGGAATAGCTCAGGGAGAGAGAGAGAGGAAAAAAAAAAGGATTAAAAGCAAGAAAGGAGGAAAGAATTATGAAAGGAAGAAAGAGGAGGGAGAGAAAAGGGAAGAGAAGAAAGGAAAAATCATTAACAGAATGTTCTCACTAAAGGAAATCCTAAACAAAATTACAAATTTAAGAGATTATAAAAGTTTACTGTAAAAACATAGAATGATTTTTTTATCTTTATAAAAAGCCAGTCATTAAAACTACACACTATGTGATTCCATATATACAATTTTCTGTGTGTGCTCAGTCATGTCCAACTCTTTGCGACCCCATGGACTGTAGCCTGACAGGCTCCTCCCTCCATTTTTTCCAGCTGAGAATACTGGAATGGGTTTCCAACTCCAGGGGATCTTCCTGACCCAGGGATAAAATCTGCAAATCTCCTGCATCACCTGCCTTGCAGGTGATCTCTTCACCATTGATCCACCTGGGAAACCCAGTGGGAAGCCCAATATATAATTTTATGGGAAGGCAAAATCATAAGGACAAAAATCAAATAAGTGGTTGCTAGAGGCTGAGAGAGTTAGGTAGGGATTTGCTACAAAGGAGTAAAAGTGAACTTCTTAAAGTTCATAAATGTCCATTATGTTATTTGTGGTGGTGGTGAAATAGCTATACTTTTTAAAAACTTGTCAAACTATATCCCATCAACAACAACAAAAAATAAAGTTCTGTTTGTTGCAAATTTGAGTCTAGATTTTGATTAATGTCCACTAAAAGTAAAACTGAGCATAACATCTTACAAGCATCATTCAACTACTGATACAAGAAATTTAAAAGGGACAGATTATATTAAATTTGCAGTAAAAAGGCTTGCCAAATTTTTCAAATTATTTTTAAATACTTAGGTAAAAATCTACACTTCTTATGATAATTTCAAACCAACTACAACTCTTGTTTTTCTGTCATATAATGAATGATTTTTTTATACCAAAGTAAATAGAGTCCAAATAAGTGAATGAAGAGTACAAATTTAAATTTATTCTAATTTTTAACTCCCTCTAGAAATCTCAGCTGCATATTTGTACATATCAATATAAATTCTCTGATAGTTTTTGTGAGAAGCAATTAAGACATCACAACATTGTATCTTTAAGATTTATATTAAAACTAACATATATATACCCATATATATATATATATATATATATATATATATATATACACCCATGTATATATACACCCCTATATATATATACACCCATATATATATATATATATATATATATATATATATATATATGCACATATGCATTGGTGCTAGGTCACTTCAGTCATGTCTGACTCTTTATGACTCCATGGACTATAAGCCACCAGGCTACTTTGAATTCTTCAGGCAAGAATATTGGGTTACCATTTCCTTCTCCTGCATGTATATTTAACATTATTAACACTTTAACACATTTAACAAATTCTTCATGACATGTTATATAATGCAAATTCTCCATGACATGTTAATTCTCCATGACATGTGATTTGGGGATGCATTTAATTTATAAATATCATTTATTAACCAACCTACTTTTTTCAAATATAGATAATGGTATGGAAAACTAGAAATCATTGCAGTTATTCATCCATTTCTATTTTACTATACTTTAATGTATATATGCAATAAAAATAATTATTTCAAAAATTATATTTTCATGCTTAGTAAGACTAAGAACCTAAATATGTCAAAAAATTTAAAATATTTAATATGTTTCTGATACTTCTTAAGAACATGTGTGGAACAGTGATATCAGTATTTCCAATTTAAAGATAATTTATTTCTTTATACAAAATTTGGGCATGTTTACACTAGTCACAAGTTTACATTTAAACTCTTTGAGTTATGAAAATGCCTAGAAACTTCATAAAATGCTTAGAAGATTATTGTGTCCAATGTGTAACTTGATCTGCTGACAGTGTTCTTTTCAATATTTGATATTTTGGTATTTATTATTTGGTGATACTTTAAAATATTTTAATATTTGATCCTGATGCCCTTTCATGTAACTTAAGGAAAAATAACTTGTTATTAACAGATTTCCTATATCTAATATATATTTAATCTGAGCCTCCAAATGTTTGTGTAATATTTATCTTGGAAAATAAGTATTTGTACCAAATTTATATTTCCTTTGTGAATAGGTCCTGAGCTAAAATTCAAATTATGTCAGTATGTGTTATCAGACCAAACCTGGTCCACTGACCTGACACAGAGCAAAACCAACCTACTGATCCTGAGTTGTGGTGAAGGCAAGTATAGCATTTATTGTTGATACAAAGTGACACTGTGTTCAAAAGCCCTGAACTCCCCAATGACTTTCAGGGACATGTTTTTTGTTTTTTGTTTTTAATTTTTTTATGACCGTTTGAAGGACAATGTCACAGGGTGTCTGATTAGTTTATGTTCAGTTCCCTCTTTGATTGATGTTGAGGCAACAGGTGAGGTCACAGGATTCAGCATCTTCAAACCTCTGGCTCTAGCTGGTCTATCAGCTAGATGCTCATGGTCATCACAGAGCTGTCTTCTTACACCTACTGATAGTTTCAGTATCTTCAAAACAACTCAAGGACATGACTGAGAATATTATCTATAGCCCTTGAGAAGAAACCAAAGGTCCTTGATTTTGTTTTATAGCTAAATTATTATTATTTTGTTCTAGCTCATCTGCTTTCCTTTATTTCTGTATTTTCTCACTTCTCTGATTAATTTTTTTTTTTTTTTTGGAACTCAGGGAAGATCTAGGAGGCTAAAGTTCTTCTATAAACAAGAGGTGAGGTATATGTTGGGGTCTCTCCCTTGAAGGGCCCCACAGGGTCCTTCTCAGTTTCATATATATAATTATAAAAATTTGCATTTTTCTGAAATTAATTAACTTATTTTATTTATTCTGAATACACTCTAAAATATCTTACAGAAATATCTAAAGAAAACAAAATAAATTCACTTACACTGGCAAAATAAATTCACATACACTGGCAAAATATGCAATACATATTTCTTACAGTATTTAGTATAATGTATAATAGATGTACAGTGGAGATACTGTTGGTGATATATTATTAGAACTTCCTATATCTCTCCCATATACCTTTACAACATGAATACCATTATAGACTAGCACTTCAAACCTCAGAAGCACTCTACTCATCATAGAAAATTTTAAAACATGTTGCATTTTAGTGAAAAAGTAGTCCCTATAGCCTAGAAAGAGTAAATACAAGCTGTTGATCTTCTGGGATCCTACTTTGTTGCTTTAGATTTGCAATTAAAATAGATCTCAAATGGTTATATACCCATGGAGACACCAAGAAGGAAAGTTGGAAAAACAGTAACATTTGCTGAATGTTTATCAACTTCAAAATTTTTGATATAAATAAATAGTGGCAAATATTGAATCCATAAATCTATTTTATGTTGGTGGAAAAATAATTGTGGTTTTACATTGTTGAATTTTGTCATTTGATATTGGAATACATTCTTTAATAAATGTGGTTTATGTTATACGTCATTTTGATCTGCATTTCTTGCTTTATGTTTTATTGTAAAGACTTATCACTTGCTGTGTATTTTTATTTATTTTAGACTAGGGAAATGTTGTTAAACCAAAAGAAATTTCTAGCAATTTTCTTATTCAAACTCAAAATGTGTCATAAAATAGCAGAGACAATTTACAACATAAACGACACATTTGGACCAGGAACCGCTAATGAACATATGGTGCAGTGGTGCTTCAAAAAGTTTTGCACGGGAGACAAGAGTCTTGAAGATGAGGAGCACAGTGGAAGGCCATTGGAGATTGACAATAACCAACTGAAAGTCATCATCAAAGCTGATCCTCTTCAGTTCAGTTCAGTCTCTCAGTCGTGTCTGACTCTTTGTGACCCCATGAATTGCATCACGCCAGGCCTCCCTGTTCATCACCAACTCCCATCCTCTTAGGACTACACAAAAAGTTGCTGAAGAACTCCACATTGACCGTTCTATGATCATTTAGGCTTTAAAGCAAGTTAGAAAGGTGATAAAACTCAATAAGTGGATGCCTCATGAGCTCAATGCAAATAAAAATAAGTTGTCATTTTGAAGTGTCATTTTCTCTTATTCTATGCAACAATAAGCCATTTCTCAATTGGATTGTGATATGGGATGAAAAGTGGATTTTATATGACAGTTGGTGAAGATCAGCTCAGTGACCGTACTGAGAAGAAGCTCCAAAGCACTCCTGAAAGCCAAACTTGCACCCCAAAATGGTTATAGTCACTGTTTGTTGGTCATGATCCACTACAGGTTTCTGAATTTGGTGAAAGCATCACATCTGAGAAGTATACTCAGCAAATCAATGAGATGAACTTTAAACTGCAACAGAAAGGGCCCAATTCTTCTCTAGGACAATGACAAACTGTGTGTCATAGGATCAACAGCCCAAAAGTTGAACTAATTGGGCTATGAAGCTTTGCCTCATCCACTATTCTTACCTAACCTCCTGCCAATGGATAACCACTTCTTCAAGCATCTCAACAACGTTTTGCAGGGATAACGCTTCTAAACCAACAGGAGGCCAAAAAGACTTTTGAAGAGCTCATTGAATCCTGAAGCATGGATTTTTATGCTACAGAAATAAACAAACTTAATTCTCATTTGCAAAAATATTTTAATTGTAATGGTGTTATTTTGATTAATAACAATGTGTCTAAGCATAGTTACAATGATTTAACATTCATGATCTGAAACTGTAATTACTTGTGCACCAACCTAATATATTCACTTCAAAGATGCTCCTGGGCTTCCCTGGTAGCTCAGCTCGTAAGAACTCTGCCTGCAATGCAGCAGATCCTAGTTCAATTCTTGGATTGAGAAGATCCCCTGGAGAAGGGATAGGCTTCCCACTCCAGTATTCCTGGGTTTCCCTTGTGTCTCAGATGGTAAAGAATCTACCTGCAATGTGGGAGACCTGACTTTGACCTCTGGGTTGGGAAGATGCCCTGGAGGAGGGCATGACAACCCACTCCAGTATTCTTGAGTGGATAATCCAATGGACAGAGGAACCAGGCAGGCTACAGTCTATGGGTCGCAAAGAGTCAAACATGACTGAGAGATTAAGTACACACTGCACATAGACGTTCCTCCATCTGTGCTTATGCTCTGTCATGTCTGACTCTTTGCAACCCTTTGGACTTAGCCCAGCCCTCTCCTCTGTCCATGGAGTTTTCCTAGGTGGGAATACTGGAGTGGTTGCCATTTCCTCCTCCAAGAGATCTTCTGGTCCCAGGGGTTGAACCCACATCTCCTGTTTCTCCCATACTGCAGGTGAATTCTTTATCTGCTGAGCCATTGTGGGAGCCTTAGATGTTCCCCATGCTACCAGCGAACTTTCTGTTTGATTCCAAGATAATAAGATGGTGTGCATATGTAGCTGGTTCTTCTATTTTATGGCACTCAAATCTTAAAGAAAAAAAGAAAAAAAAAAGCTGTGAGCTAAGATTATTTTAAGCCAGTCTTTTATTTTTTATTCCCCCTACTTTGGGTGGATACAGTAGAAAAATTCTCATATATTAAGATTCTAAGAAAAAAAAATCACCCATATATCATTCATAGATAATTATTTTCAGACAAAATATAGGTGATAGATAAAGTAAACAAATCAACAAACAAATAAGAAAACAAAACAGACAAAAAGAAAAAAAAAGCGTGCTATGCTCTTAATTACAAATACAGATAATGAGGATAGGAAATAAGTTATTACTCTATCTTGAAAGAAGTGTGCAGGAAACAATGCATATTAATGGGACTACATGCTATACTAAATTCTCTAAAATTTTATTCTCACCTTCAAGTTCTATGCTTAATCATGAAAACATCTGTGTCCTAGTTTAAATAGAGAAGAAAGATGGGTAGTTACAGGCTGCATATTAGGGTTGTCTCCAGAGAAACAGACCAATTAAATTTGTATGATATAGAAAGAGACTCATGATATGAAATAATCTCCATAATATCTCTCTATTATGGAGATTGGCAAGTTCAAATCCACACTGTAGGCACACAGGCTCAATATTCAGGTAAGCCAAATGATGCAATCTAGCTGTAGGGTGAAGCCCCCTGGGGCTCAGGGGAGCCAATAGTGCCATGAAGTCTGAGGATGCCTGCAGGAGATTTCTATCTTGCTTGTGGGAGGCCAATTTTTTTGTTCCATTAAATTCTTTAATGTGATTTCCCTGACAGTCCATTGATTGAGAATCCACTTTCCAATGCACGGGTCACAGGTTCTAAGGTCCCACATGCCATGGGGCGACTAAGCACTTGCACTGCAACAAGAGAAGCCCCCATGCACTGAAATGAAGAACTCAGGTGGCAAAAAAAAAAAAAAAAAAAAAGTAAAGGAAAATAATAATAAAAGGTTTTAAATGATTGGAAGAGGCCTAACCACATTACAGAGGCCAAACTAATACTTAGTCAAAGCTCACAAATTTAAGTGTCAACTTCATCCAAAGACACCCTCCAAGTTGTCATATAATATAAACCATTTCAGGCAGTGATTTCCTTCTAGGGAGTAAAATTTGCTTTCTGCTCCTATTTATTGGTAACAGTTTAATCAAATGCCCACACATCTAAAGGTGGGGGAACAAAAATATAGTCCCCAGCTGGGAATGTATGTGCCCTGGAAAAAGAGAATACTAGGTTTGGGGAGATAACTACAGGCAATCTTCTGCATATGCAGAAATCCTTCAGAATAATTTTTTCACACCTCAAACACAGAATTATTCCCTTTCTCAGGGTTTATGCAGACTTTTATTTAGCAAAAACCTAGACTCTTTATGTGACGCATTGTTCTTTGCACCAGATCAAGATTTGACCACATACAGTTTTGAGAATATAGACTGAAAAGTATTTGCTTTTACCCATCAAATATGAAATCATGGAGTCAGGACAGGCTAGCAAAAACAAACAAGCTCAAATTTGGCCAAAAGAAGAAATTGCACAGTGGTTCCAGGTCCATAGCAGAGCTAAAACACAGCTGAGCAGGGTGTGAAAGACTTCTTCGTCTGGCAGTGGTGTGTTCCTTAGTGTATTAACTTCCTTTTGCTACTATAACAAATTTTCACAAACTTACTGACTTAAAACAATACAAATTTATTCTCATTGCAGCTTTAGGTATCAGAAGTTGCTTCTTCTGACAAGGTGTCAGCAAGGCTAATTTCTTCTAAAACTTTTAGGGAGTCATTTGATCCCTCATTTTTTCTAGCTTCTAGAGACTTCTAGATGTTTCTGGAGTCACAGTTCCCACACAGCACCACATAACCTGTGATTTTCCTGGTCCCATCATATACCCTACTATTGACTCTGGAGCTTTCTTCCTTCCTCGGGTAAGGCCATTGGCCCTGTCCAGATAATCTATTAATAGATCCATTTCAAACTTCTTTTTATGGTGTAAAATTCACAGGCTCTTGAGTTTTTAGAATTTGGACATCTTTGCCAATATTCAGCCTATCCCCCTTTTCAATATTCAGCCTATCCCCTTCTCAAGACCCTGGTTCTGTACTTTGGGACAAATCATTTTATCCATTGTCATCCACAACCTTTTAGAGGTCTTCCTCGCCATTTTTTTCTTTTGACAAAGGTAGAGGTTGGCGAACATTTATGATGTATTTTTAATATCCTGTTACTTCAGATATACACTTGAAAACTTGAGTCCTTTTACTCAGAACAGGTTTGGAGTCATTAGCTATATAGTTATATAAAATAAATTAATAGATTTCTGGTAGCATGGATTAATAACTAAGCACAATGTTCTGTTTGGAACAGAGCTGTTAAGACTGCTTTATTAATCGTCTTATATCTATAATGGTCTACTTTATTGGTAGTTACAATAAAATTACCTAAAATAATAAACTTGAGTTAGAAGGAGATACCTTTATTCAACATGATCTTTGCTGCAGGGTTGAGACATCTTAAATGAGAGCTCTTGGTGTGAGATCTTCAAGAATTCCATGAGAAGCTGGGTTATACTTGATGTCAATATTGTTGTTAACTTTGGGTAAGTTAATCCAAACTGTAAAAGAATAAATTTTATTGTTTTAAGCCACTAAATATTTAGAAATTTGTAACAGCTGAAATAGGAAACAAATGCACTAAGCACTTGCTTCATGCCAGGTCAAGGAGGCTTTCAAAGCCTGCCAGCTCATTTTACTGTTGCTGTGGAATAGGAATTGCTGTTTGATTTCAATCTTCCCTTTTGTCAATCTTTTTGTCTGTTTTTGTTATTATGTTCTGGGCCCATTATTTTATATGTGATGCAGTGGGAGCAAGTACCTACTTTATCCATCTCTAGACTTCATAACTTTCACTCTCAGTAAATGCTCTAAATTTGATTTAAGATCATCATTTTCTTGAAATACTTTTCTAAAAGTAGCTAGGGATATTTAACACACATTAATATTGTGGGTCATTCCAATTGCTTCCCAGAAAGCTATGAACCTCTTAGGTGGAGGTTTTGTCAAGTTATCATAGATGACAATTTACCAAACACTTTGATAGCATGAAAAGGCACACAAGAATTCCTTATTTTGATATCTTTTTCCTCTCTTCTTACTATCTGAGTACTAAACAAATGCCACATATTTTAGGTTTTTGCTACAAAGCACCATATTCTTGTCACATATTTTAATTTTAGTCTAAATACTAACCTTCTATAGTAGAGACATTTTCTAAATACTCAGCAATTAAAAATGTGCTTGCTTAAATTTTAATAATAATAAAGGAGTATATCAGGAGGAAAAAGGCATTACATTAGCTAGAAATTTTAACAGAGCATAGCTTCAAAAGAAAAACAGAATTAAAAATATAAAAAAAATATAATAGATACGGAGGATGATTGTAAAGTTCAAATACTTAACTAAGAGCCCCAGCATGCTAGATCTGAGACAATAGATGCCATAAATTATCCAAATTATCAATAATAATAATATAATAATGAGAAAAATATATTCCAGTAATAAGGAAGATACAATACATATATTACTCAGCCATAAACAAAATGAAATAATGCCATATGAATTACTGGACCTAGAGATTATTATGCTAAGTGAATTAAGTCAGACAAAGACAAATATCATGATATCATTTATTTGTGGAATCTAAAATATGGTACAAATGAGCACATCTACAGTTCAGGAACAGACTCACAGACACAGAGAACAAAATGGTGGTTACCAAGGTAGGGGGAGCAGGGAAGAGATGGATTTGGGAAGGGATTCTTGTCGCAGTACTAGATATAATGGTCATCTGGGTTAAATTTGCCCATTCCAGTCCATTTTAGTTCACTGATTCCTAAAATGTCAATGTTCACTCTTACCACCTTGTTTGACCATTCCCAATTTACCTTGATGCATGGACCCAGCATTCCAGGATCCTATGCAATATTTTTCTTTACAGCATCAGACTTTGCTTTCACTTAGACACATCCACAACTGGGGATTGTTTTCACTTTTGCTCAGCCTCTTCGTTCCTTCTGGGGCTATTTCTCCACTTCTCCAGTAACATATTGGGCACCTACTGACTTGGGGAGCCATAGTTCAATAAAGTAAATAAATACATAAAATTCCAAGAGCTCTTGGAATACTCAACAAAAGGAAGCACAATGATTATTTGTTATGGCTTTCACAACAATGAAGAACAAGACAATCTCCCCCAACTTTCAGAAGCAGAGAATAAAGGTAGTATAATATAAATGATAGCAGAAACTACTGATTTGCTAAGCCCTTCCTCTTCCCAGGAAAGCATCCAGTTGTTCTGTTCTTTATAATTGAGTAGGTAGGCTCAAGGCAAGGAAGAAAATAGTAAGTAGACCATCTATAATTTAGTATCAAATGTATCAAATGAGATACTTTAATGCAGCTTTTACAATAGCAAAATGGGTATTTTTGTTTCTACATAATGCTATTTACTTTTCAGGGACTTCCATGATAGTTCAGTTGATAAAGAATCTGCCTGCAATGCAGGAGACTCCAGTCGATTACTGGGTCAGGAAGATCTGCTGGAGGAGGGATAGTCTACCCACTCTGCTTCCCTTGTGGCTCAGCTGGTAAAGAATCCACTGGCAATGTGGTAGACCTGGGCTCAGTTCCTGGGTTAGGAAGATCTCCTGGAGAAGGGGAAGGCTACCCACTCCAGTACTGTGGCCTGGAGAATTCCATGGGGTCACAAAGAGTCAGACACGACTGAGCAACTTATCAGTTTCACTTTACTTCTCAATTGATTTAAAACTGGGACAGGGGAGAAACAATTCATAATTAAGTAATTAAAGCATTTTGACATTATAAAGTGTTAGTTACTCAGTTGTGTCTGATTCTTTGTGACCCCATGGACTATAGCCCATGAGATTCCTCTGTCCATGAAATTCTCCAGTCAAGAATACTGGGGTGAATAGCCATTCCTTTCTCCAGGGGATCTTCTCATCCCAGAGATCAAACTCCGGTCTCCTCCACTGCAGTTGAATTCTCTACCATCTGAGCCACCAGGGAAGTAATTTCACACAATAACATAGATATATTTTTGGATTTCTATGTATGATAGTGTTTATATGCATGAACTACTGACTTGTAATTCCTAAGTGTGAATCCTGGCTGCATCTTCTATTCGGTCTGTCTTTGTGAAATTTATTTTACCTGATTGACCTTGGTGTGCTTTTCTGAAAAATAGAAATAATAATAGTACTCACTATATAGGTTTCTGTTAATATTAAATAAGTCAATATAAACAAAGCTCTTAAAACAGCATATGAGGCCTAGGGACTTCTGCATGAATTAGCCATGCTTTTTATTACATGCCCAGGAGTTGAAATTCATTTGCATGAAGAGATGTTATGATCATCTTTCTACTATAATACTAAACTTTAGGTTCATCAGATGGAAAAAAGGCAATGTCTATGCCACATAAATATTGACTGAAAATAGATCCCAAAACATAACTATAAAAGAAAGTGATAGAAGTTTTCTTCTTCCAGTATTCCTTTCTTCTTCTTCTTTTTTTTTAATTTCATCAAAGAGACAAGCAAATCCTTCATCCCCTAAAACTAATGATAAAGGGAAGGGGTAGTCAGGGGATGACTTGGCAAAGCAGGGACAGACAATTGTCTACAGAGTTGTCAGAATTGCTTCCAATTAGAGAATATTTTCTGTCTAAATCATCAAAATCAATTTTCAGATCCTCTTACTTGAATACAGTCTTGCTTCTTTTCCATTTCACCTTATTAATGCTTGAAGAATTGGTTAACAAAGGCATACTCTGAAATGTTTCCATCAATCACTCACAACACTCTCATCAACAGGTAAACTATTTCACGCTAAAACTTTGTATTTTAAACTATCTATTTTAAATGGCCTCTTCTTTACAGTAAATATCAACAGCTCCCCACAGTTCTGTCCAGGGAAATATTGACAACCTCCCCCCATTTTTTACAACCACCCTCACGTTTCATGATGCCACATACAATATTTGTAGTCACTGATTTTTTTTTTATTAAGTAAGACTCTTTTGTTTGTCAGTGACATAAAATCAATCTGAACCCTAATGTGGAAAAATATTGATTTGTGAAACTATTGGTTTCTAATTTGAGCTCAGAGCCAGCAAGACCCATTATACTGACACTGACCTCTGCACTGGCTTTTCCCTCAATGTCATTTTTTTTAAGTGATATTTAGACATGTGATTTTTTTTTCCTTATATTGATATTATCTGATCTTACTATCCTGATTAGTCCAACTTAAGTCGAGTGGTAGGAATAATTCTTCTTATCATTCCTGTAGCAAGGTTTAATTCTTTGATGGTTAGAATCATGTTGTAAAACAGCCTAGGCCTATTATTTTGTATGTAAGAGGATGTAATATGATTTACTCAATTACTAAAATAGCTATAGGACTGATGCAGTTGTTAAGTTTCTGCCTTTTATATTCAGCTTGAGGATGCTGGAGCTAAGATTCCATGAGTTACAGCTTTGCTTCCAGAGTATGTCATTTATTAGTCTTTACCAGAGAGGGCGCTAGAGAGACCAGGGAAGGAGAGAAGGTCCTTCCTGTATATCCAGCTCTCAGCCCAACAGCAAGCACCCTTCCAGCCTTCCTGCTTCACATCAGCAGTGGCATTTCATGTTGAGTTCAGTTTGTGGTTTTTGACATGTACAGAATCAGCCTCATGTCTCAATGTCAATTTTATTCTCTTCTAGGACATATAGTCATTTTTCATGTTCCAAGGAACCACAGGATTTTCTGGGTTTATATGCTCACAGATTAACTATCAAAGATTTAAAAAGTATTTTAATTTAATTTCAACTCTATTTGAAACATTTCAGAGAATTTCTGACTAGCCCACTTCAGGTGAATGTGAGTGTGCTAGGTCACTTCAGTTGTGTCTGACTCTCTGCAATCCCATGGACTGCAGCCAGCCAGGCTCCTCTGTTCATGGAATTTCCCAAGTAAGAATACTGGAGTGGGTTGCCATTTCCTTCTTCATGGGATCTTCCCAGCCCAGAGATTGAACTCATGTCTCCTGTATTGACAAGCAGATTCTTTTACCACTGAACCACCATGGAAGCTCAAAATTAGGTGTTTAGGATTAACATATACACTGTGATGTGTGTGCTGCCCTTATTTGCTCAGTCATGTGCAATTCTTTGTAATCCCATGGACTGTAGCCCACCAGGCAACTCTACAATTAGCCTCCAATTAATAAAAAAATTAAAAATAAAAAAAGAAAAGTGGATGTTTACGTCAATAGTAGAACTTGTGAAATTCATAAGTTTTATTGTGAGAACTGCCCAATATAAAATGTGGAAGATCTTTAGAAGAAAAAGTGTCTGTGCCTTAAAACAGAGAGAGAGAAATGAAAGAGGGCACATATTTTGGCCTACAGACAAGGAGAACTCTTAAGGAAAACTTTTTGTTTTAATGATTTAAAAAGCTTCTTGTATACAAATAAAAGAAAATTAATGGGAAATGGAATGTAAACTACATATCCCACTGGTGAATACAAATAAAGGACAACAATGTCATTACTGAAATAGCACAAGATGCTTGAGGTCTGGTAAATTCCAAAAGGGAGTAAAGCAATGCTCAAACTACCACACAATTGCATTCATCTCACACACTAGCAATAATGCTCAAAATTTTCCATTTAGGCTTCAATAATACATGAACCATGAAAATCCAGATGTTCTAGTTGGTTTTATAAAAGGGAGAGGAGCAAGGGGTCAATTTTCCAACATTCACTGGCTCATTGAAAAAGCAAGAGAGTTTCAGAAAAACATCAAATTCTGCTTTATTGACTATGCCAAAGTCTTTGACTGTGTGGATCACAATAAACTGTGGAAAATTCTGAAAGAGAGGGGAATGCCACACCACCTGACCTGCCTCTTGAGAAACCTGTATGCAGGTCAGGAAGCAACAATTAGAACTAAATATGGAACAGACTGGTTCCAAATAGGAAAAGCAGTATGTCAAGGCTGTATATTGTCACCCTGCTTATTTAACTTATATGCAGAGTACATTATGAGAAATGCTAGACTGGATGAAGCACAAGATGGAATCAAGAGTTCTGGAAGAAATATCAGTAACCTCAGATTTTCAGATGACACGACCCTTATGGCAGAAAGTGAGGAAGAACTAAAGAGCCTCTTGATGAAAGTGAAAGAGGAGAGTAAAAAAGTTGGCTTGAAGCTCAACATTCAGAAAGTAAATATCATGGCACCTGATCCCATCACTCCATGGAAAATAGATGGGGATACAGTGGATGTAGTGGCAGAGTTTATTTTGGGGGGCTCCAAAAATCACTGCAGATGGTGACTGCAGCCATGAAATGAAAAGACGCTTCTTCCTTGGAAAGAAAGTTATGACCAACCTAGACAGCATTTTAAAAAGCAGAAACATTACTTTGCCAACAAAAGTCCGTCCAGTCAATGCTATGGTTTTTCCAGTGGTCATGTATGGATGTGAGATTTAGACTCTAAAGAAAGCTGAGCTCTGAAGAATTGATGTTTTTGACTGTGGTGTTGGAGAAGACTCTTGAGAGTCCCCTGGACAGCAAGGAGATCCAACCAGTCCATCCTAAAGGAGATCAGTCCTGAATATTCATTGGAAGGACTGATGTTGAAGCTGAAACTCCAATACTTTGGCCACCTGATGTGAAGAGCTGACTCATTTGAAAAGACCCTGTTGCTGGGAAAGATTGAAGGCGGGAGGAGAAGGGGACAACAGAGGATGAGATGGTTGGATAGCAGCACTATTCAATGGATATGAGTTTGAGTAAGCTCCAGGAGTTGGTGATGGACAGGGAAGCCTGGCTTGCTGCAGTCCATGGGGTCGCAAAGAGTCAGACACGACTGAGCAACTGAACTGAAATGAACTAAGAAGACCACTTGGTAAAGAAACTGAACTCCTGGGACCAGACATCAGGAACTGAAGAATACTCTCAGCAGGAAATTAGTTAAGGTGGATATGAACTCAAATGGATAAAAGTCTTTTTTTTTTTTTTTTTGAAAATAGAGTGATAGGTTAAATAAATGGCAAAGCATGAGTCACCATGGTACAGAAGTAAAAGCTGTCTAGGGACTCTATGGGTAGAGGAATCTATAGACAGTAGGAAGTCAAGACAGAGAAGAATGAATGAATTCTCCTTAGAAAGTTTCCTTGGCTGCAGATGGCTGCAGACTGCAAAGAGTGACTGGAGCCATCAGATGGTGACTGCAGCCATGAAATTAAAAGATGCTTGGTCCTTGGAAGAAAAGTTATGACCAACCTAGATAGCATATTAGAAAACAGAGACATTACTCTTTGCCAACAAAGATCCATCTAGTCAAAACTATGGTTTATCCAGTAGTCATGTATGGATGAGAGAATTGGACTATAAAAAGGGCTGAGCACCAAAGAATTGATGCTTTTGGACTATGGTGTTGGAGAAGACTCTTGAGAGTCCCTTGGGAAGCAAGGAGATCCAACCAGTCAATCCTAAAGGAAATCAGTCCTTAACATTCATTGAAAGGACTCATGCTGAAGCTGAAACTTTGGCCACCTGATGTGAAGAACTGACTCATTTGAAAAGACCCTGATGCTGGGATAGATTGAAGGCAGGAGGAGATGGGGATGACAGAGGATGAAATGGCTGGATGGCATCACCCACTCAATGGACATGAGTTTGAGTAAACTTCGGGATAGGCAGTAAACTTTGATGATGGGCAAAGAGGCCTTGTGTACTGCAGCCCATGTGGTCGCAAAGAGTCGGACACGACTGTGTGACTGAACTTAACTGAGAAAATTTCCTAATAAAAGTTGGGATAAATTGTTTGCGAAGATGTAGGACTATGGCACGATCACCATTAACTTACAAGGAACAGTAGATATGCATTATGTGAGGAGTTTTAAATATGTTTTGCTAGAGGTAATGCAGAGATTGGCTGGCTACCACCACTAACACATTCTTTCTTTCTCTCTCTTTCTCTCTCTTCCTTAGTTCTACCTATTTCTCTCTCTCTTTCTTAGGGGAATGATGAGTTACCAGAGAAGAATGATTATTCTTAGCCATTCCCATTCTGATAACAGTTTATATATATATATATATATATATATATATATATATATATATATACCATTTAACAGCACCATATCTAGCTCATGGACAGTGGAGCTGGGTGGGTTGCAAGTCCATAGGTTCACAAAGAGACACTGCTGAGCATGTATGCCCACATGCACACATGCACACACACAAAATCTGGCCAATTAATGAATAAGATCTATTGAAATGATCTACTTCTGAAATTTTTTTCCTCAGTCTCATAATTCTATTTTGCCCCATAAAATTCCTACATTTTGTGCTATCTCCTTAGCACTTTAATAAAACTTTCATAATTCCCCAAACCGAACTAATTGCTACCTCTCATAGGCAAGAATACTTGAAATTTTGGGGTAACTTTTAATGTCAAATAGTGTCTTAGGCTTATATCATTAACTGAGATGCAATTGACATATAAATTATACCAATTTTCATGTGTACATCATAGATGTAGATATCTTTACATATTGTGAAATGCTCACCACAATAAATCAAGTGATAAATATTAATTCACAGATGCCAAGAAGAGATGGGTGTTTAGCACAGGTTGGGGATGGGGGTGAAATATGTGAAGGTGCGTGTGCTCAGCTGCTTCAGCTGTGTTCCACTCTTGTGACTCCTTGGACTATAGCCCTTCAAGCTCCTCTGTCCATGGGATTCTCCTGGTAAGGGTACTGGAGTGGGTTGTCATGCCCTTCTTCAGGGGACCTTCTCCACCAGTGACCAAACCCATGTCTCCTGCATCTTCTGCATTGCAGGTGGATTCTTTATTGCTGAGCCACCAGGGAAACCAAGAAGGTGGCTAGAGGTGCCAATTCCTATTCTTTTCCCTTAGATTATTCCATTTAAGGTCCATATCCTTAGGACCAACTCTAGAAAATGCTATAATATGCTTGAGAAAGCTATCCTTGGAGAGTTTGTATAAGAACACGATTAAATGTATTTAAAATACTGATTAGGAAAGTATGTTGTGTAAAGTGCAAGGATAGAAGATAATTATAACTTGAAATCTTCCCTTTTTTTTTCTGTTTTAAAGACTTAAATCAGTTATCTTGGCAGTCAATTTCTTTATTGCTGAGAAAAATAGAAGGACATGAAGGAGTTCCTTTTAAGTTCTGCTCATTGAAAGTAAAGACACTTCCTAATCCAAAGTATTTTTGGAATCACTTGAAGGAGCTGCACAAATTTAAACTTCCTGATATCTTGGCTATTTACTTGAAGGTAGCCAAGTTTATTTTTAACAGAAATGAATTCTGTGAAAATGGAAAAGGCATAAAGAGGTATACCAGATGAGCATTGTTTACTGATCTGGATCCTTGGATTGGGTTTGAGCTGTAATGTCATTTTGATGGCCACAGTTACAACTCAGGGGGTTCTTGCAATCTGTAATAAAACCCCAAATATCTAGAATTATGACTTTTTTTAATAGTTTTTTTATTTGTTTGTTGTTGTTGTTGTTGTTGTTTTTTACCTTGTAGTGGTTTTTTGCCATACTTTGACATGAATCAGCCATGGATTTACATGTGTTCCCCATCCCGATCCCCCCTCCCACCTCCCTCTCCATCCCATCCCTCTGGGTCTTCCCAGTGTACAGTCCTGAGCACCTGTCTCATGCATCCAACATGGGCTGGTGATCTGTTTCACCCTTGATAGTAGGTCTGAAAGAGACACATTACCCCAATATTCATGACAGCACTGTTTATAATTGCCAGGACATAGAAGCAACCTAGATGCCCATTAGCAGATGAATAGATAAGGAAGCTGTGGAATATTAGACTATGGAAATATAGACTATGGAATATTACTCAGTCATTAAAAAAATTCATTTGAATCAGTTCTAATGAGATGGATGAAACTGGAGCCCATTATACAGAGTGAAGTAAGCCAGAAAGATAAAGAACAATACAGTATACTAACACATATATATGGAATTATCGCTTTTCGATTTGCCCAAGTTCAGTTATTTGCCATTGTGCCATTAAAATTATCACAGCTGTTCCTAACAGATAGGTGTATATATATATATATATATGTGTGTGTGTAAAACAGATAGGTATATGTATATATATATATATATATATATATATGTGTATATATATATATATATATATGATCACAGTTTTAGAATCATTTCTTGTTTTTCCATTTGAAATCTTTGATCTATATGTTTCAGGTATGTATTTGGACATAAACTAGTGATCATACCACAAAGGAAATTTATAAGACTGAATCCTTCAGAGATCAAGAGTGAGGAGCAGCAAGAGTAGTCAGTTGGACACAGGGAGAGCAGACGTGAACCCCCATGGCAGAGCAGGAGTTCTGTCCAATGTCAACAAGTCTCATTTACTCTGCTCCCTAATATCAGAATATATGGGGAGGAGACCTATAGACGAGATAGGCAGGCTAAAATCATTACAAACCGAAAGGACATTTTGCCAAATAAAATTGTATCTGTCCAAAATGTTTAACTTTGAATTGCTGCTCTACCTCCCAAGAACCTTTCTTTACTACTTGCAATAATACAACCCTTTTATTTATTAAGATAGAATCGTGCCACTGCATGTTTCTAGTTTACTTCAGGAAACTCGAAGTGACTCAAAGGGTGAAGAACTTAGAAAGAGAAAACCAGAAACTCCTTTGTTCTTGTTTTTTTATTATTTTCCCCTAGGCATTCACTGAGATACTATTCAATGAAGACAGTCCAAAACTTATGACGACAGGTTAGATAGTGAGAAAGGTTTTAAGACGTACACCATGGTTTGGGTGAAAAATATTAATGGGTAAGAGAATGTCTTCCTTGGATAGGAACAGAAGAAAGCAATTTTGACACATAGGATTGATATTCCTGGAAGCAGTATGCTTAGGAGAAGCACTTTTGTTGTAGAACAGGGGTTCCCAAACATTTTCAGCTCACACAGCCCTTAGTGTATCAAGATGTTTTCTGTCCCCCCACCCCCTGCCCATGGTGATCCTGTGTCAAAAAAATATGTCAATCAATTGCAGTTAATTAGTTTACCCAAGCTTAGAATGATATACATAAAATAGAAGTAAATATTTTATTTTGTTCTTAAATGACTACTATTTTTGTGACTGTATATATATACATTTCATGCACTTTATAGCTTCTCAAATCTTAGAATTAGACTGGACCCCATCACTTTCAAATTCTGTACCATGGTGACTGTCAGGAAATTCTTGGTTTTTATCACAGCAATGCCTTCAAACTCAGATTTGCAAAGACATGATGTCATGAAAAGTGATAGAGTATGAATTATGCTGAACTCTAAAGTATCATTCAGAAAACTAAGATCATAGCATCTGGTCCCATCACTTTGTGGGAAATAGATGGTGAAACAGTGGAAACAGTGTCAGACTTTATTTTTTTAGGCCCAAAAATCACTGCAGATGGTGATTTCAGCCATGAAATTAAAAGATGCTTACTCCTTGGAAGGAAAGTTATAACCAACCTAGGCTGTATTTTAAAAAACCGAGACATTACTTTGCCAACAAAGGTCCATCTAGTCAAAGCTACGGTTTTTCCAGTGGTCATGTATGGATGTGAGATTTGGACTATAAAGAAAGCTGAGCACCACAGAATTGATGTTTTTGAACTGTGTTGTTGGAGAAGACTCTTGAGAGTCCTTTGGACTGCAAGGAGATCCAACCAGTCCATCCTAAAGGAGATCAGTCCTGAGTGTTCATTGGAAGGACTGATGCTGAAGCTGAAACTCCAGTACTTTGGCCACCTCAAGTGAAGAATTGACTTATTGGAAAAGTCCCTGATGTTGGGAGGGATTGGGGGCAGGAGGAGAAGGGGACGACAGAGGATGAGATGGCTGGATGGAATCACGGACTCAATGGAGATGAGTTTGAGAAAACTCTGGGAGTTGGTGATGGACAGGAAGGCCTGGTGTTCTGCGATCATGGGGTCACAAAGAGTTGGACACGACTGAGTGACTGAACTGAACTGAACTGAAAATATCATGTGATGTCTAATGTTGCATACTGCTGTTGTTATTTTGTTTCCCTTGAAAATACAAAATTCTCCACAGCAATTGGGTTGGTTTCCTGTTGGAACCCAGGCGCTTCAGCACACAGTTAATGAACAGCAGCATAGATGGGGCTATCTGCAAAGTGGATGGAAACCCTAACAGCAACCAAGAGGTGTGTCTCCCAGGAGCTTTATTGTCATGTTGGTCTAGTGGCTGGTAGCTTGTATATGCTAGAAAAGGAAAAAAATATATTGAATTCCAGTTCTGCCATTACTAGTTCCTTTGCCTTGAGCTATTTAACTTTCTATAACTTAATCTTCTCCTACATAGAATGAAAATAATAAAAGCCCATAGTAACTATATCATAAAGCTGTTATAAGTATTAAATGAAGTCAAGCATACCAGGTTTCTCTTAATAGTACAGCAGATTTTTATGCAATAAATTTCACCTACTATTATTACTGCCTAATCTCACTTCAAAAATGTTTCATTGACTATCAATGTCAACAGTTCCTTGTCAACAATAGGCATGCCATATATTAATATAAAGTTGTAATAAAGAATAACTTTTTAAAATTCTAAGTTACTTATAATAATTTTGGTAATTTAACATGCTATTGGTAACTAACATTTTATTTTTTCCTGAATTAGGTTTATTTTTATAAATGTCCTTTACTCATTTCATAGGCTGATCTTCATTAAACTGATTAACATATTCTGTGAATTTTTAATACTTCCAAAATATCTATGGTTTGCCTTAAACAGACCTATAAACACATTTATACATATTTTGTTAGATGGTTAGGCTTCTTACAATATAATAGTCTATAACATGAGTACTGTGCTGATATATCTTTTTTTTTTTTTTTTTTTTTTGGTTGCTTCCCATAGCATGCAGGTGGGAGCGTAACAGGCAGGAAGGCCAGGGGTCTCCAAACAGAGGAAATAGCCTGCAAGTGCCAGACATTTTTATCTCTCTTAAGCGGCAGGAGGAAACAAACCAGCGATATTTTTTTCTTTTCTATACAAATTTAAATGGAGGTTTCCCTTGTTGCCATGACACCTGGTTTCACCTGAAGCTAACTATTCTCAAACCTTGAGTTAACCAATGCATTTTTTAAATGAAAATATTTGTCTTAAGATATGTTAATTTGCCCCAGACTCTGTAAATTCCACCAAATGATCTAACATACTTACTCAGACGTTGTTCCCCTAATCTTTGTAAATGAAACTATTTGTTTGGTAATCTGCCCTTCTACAGGATTCAGGTCTATTGTTTGATGGCCGGGGATGAATTATCTGGTGCCATTCTAAATTCTCAGACCTTCCTTTCTTTTCATTAACAGACTGTGAGTGACTATATAACATACAGCTAAAGACTAGAAGGAGACTACTCTTTCTGCCCCCCTTCTGATGCCTATGTCAAAAGCTTTCTCTATCTCCTTTATACTTTAATAAAACTTTATTACACAAAAGCTCTGAGTTATCCAGCCTCGTCTCTGGCCCCGGATTGAATTCGTCTCCTCCGGAGGCCAAGAATCCTGGCGTCTTATCATTCAGCAACAACCTTTCACAGGATCTTAGTTCCTCCACCGGAAACTAAGTCCTAGCCCCTGCACTGGGAGCGTGGAGTCTTAATCATTGTATTTCAAGTGAAGTACTTCACTTTTTTTTTTTAATAACACATTTCATGCTTCCTATGTGCTAGACACTATTAAGAAAGTGAAAGCATTGGCCACTCAGACTCTTGCACTAATGTCAGACCCTTTGCAATCCCACAGATGGTAGCACATCAGGCTCCTCTGCCCGTGGGATTCTCCAGGCAAGAACATTGGAGTGGCTTGCCATTTCCTTCTCCAGGGGATCTTCCCAACCCAGAGATCAAACCAAGGTCTTCTGCATTGCAGGAGGATTCCTTACTCTCTGAACCACCAGGAAAGCTGTTAGACACTGTAGTGCATGACAAATACTCATTTATATATTATAACAGCTTCAATAACCACTGACACAATTTGCAGTGTTAAGCTGGAGTTAAGTAGAGTCATTGCTTTCTATAAAAAGCAAAATATACACAGTGAGAACAAATGACAATTGTTTTAGTTTTTACTATATTTGAAACACTGTCTTCAGTGTTGTCAATATATTAAATAGTTTAACCTTTACAACAGCAGTGTGAGGACAATGAGAATACAGACATTATTTTCATGCCTCAAGCTGTGAAATCATCTAGGGTACGTAAACAGTCAAATACAACTAGAGAGAAAGAAAGAGAGAGGGGAGAAGGAAGAAGAAAATAAAGGAGATTTTAGGCAGTTTATAAAAATGTTTTTAATGCCAAATATTGGAAGTAATAAATGAAGATCACATGAAATGATAATAAGAGTAAATGATTTTGCTTTTTACCAACTCAACTTTACATTGGTTCACTTTTTATTGACTGCACTTAATAAAACATGGACGGGTTCTTGCATAATATCATCATGAGATTATCCATTCTTTATTTACTCCCTGGTTTTGGTTTTACATTGAGAATGTCCATAATATGATATTCTTAAGACACTACTGCCCATTAGACATAGTGCTGGATTTATTCTTGTTATTTTATTTATTAAATTCTTAATCACTTATGTGAATTATTACTTCCATTTTATAAATGAGAAAGATGAGATTCTTATACCTTAATTAAACAGTACACTTAAATGTTTATTGCTTAGGATTGGTCCTGAGTCAAAACAAATTCTTTAGGATACTATAGTGTAAACATTATATGCAAGTTGTTGATACAACTTAAATTGGTATATAAGGTAGCTTTTTGGATTGTAGGGAGGACTCTTAAGATGCACTGTTAAATGGTCATTTTGTTCTTGAAATATAGTTATAAATTTATGGCTTCAAAAAGAAAGAGTTAAAATTAAAAGAGCCTCAGAGAGGTCATCTAATGCGTCGTCTACCTTCCAAAAAGCCTCTAAAATACCTTTATATGTGACTCTCCATCATATTTCAAGACTCTGCAAGGAAAGAGCAGTCACAACATTCTTCAAATTGCTGTTTCATTTTCTAACCCCACTTATGTTCAGAAAACATTTCTTAGTGGTTATTCCAAAGTTCTCCCAAGTTATTTTAAATCTCTCTCTCTTGTATTTTTTATTTTGCTCTCAGAGAACAGGAAGAGTAGTTGTCTGAACTGTACTTTTTCATATGTGGGGCAACAGGTATTTCCTATTAAGAGGTTAAAGTGTTTCAATTTCTATACTTTCTTGTGTCAATCTATACTTTAACCTCTTAATTTACTTTGTGTCTCCCTGTTAGATTTTTAATATCAGAAACCAAAAGGAGAAGAAAAAGTACTTAGAAAATGTCTAAGTATATAAAGTCACTTTAAGAAGTTCTGAAATATTTATGTAGCCAATGCACTCTTCTTGCTCTCTACCTCCTCTCACCTATCCCCACTACTAGTCTCTGTCTCCCTCTCTGTCTCTTGCTTTCATGCTCACATTTTGCCTTTTCTTGATCTGATATGTATATTCTCTACAAATATTCACACAAAACAAGACAATGAAAACTGGTTTATTTAAAGTTACATTTTAATTAGCAATGATAATAACAATAACACCTGCTAGTCAAGTAATTTATCAGATACCCACTATGTGTGACATGTATAGGTTCAGTTCAGTTCAGTCACAGAGTTGTGTCCAAGTCTTTGTGGCCCCATGGACTGCAGCACATCAGGACTTCTCATCCATCACCAACTCCCAGAGTTTAACCAACTCATGTTCACTGAGTCAATGATGCCATCCAGCCATCTCATCCTCTGTTATCCCCTTCTCCTGCCTTCAATCTTTCCCAGCATCAGGTTTCAAATGAGTCAACTCTTCGCATGAGGTGGCCAAAGTATTGAAGTTTCAGCTTCAGCATCAGTCCTTCCAATGATACCTAGGGCTGATCTTTAGGATGGACTGGTTGGATCTCCTTCTAGTCCAAGGGACTCTCAAGAGTCTTCTCCAACACCACAGTTCAAAAGCATCAATTTTCAGCCCTCAGCTTTCTTTACAGTCTAACTCTCACATCCATACATGACTACTGGAAAAACTACAACCTTGACTAGACAGACCTTTGTTGGCAAAGTAATGTCTCTGCTTTTTAATATGCTGTCTAGTTTGATCATAACTGTCCATCCAAGGAGCAAGTGTCTTTTCACTTCATGGCTGTAGTCATCATCTGCAGTGATTTTTGGAGCCCCTCCCCCCAAAAAATAAAGTCTGCCACTGTTTCCACTGTTTCCCCATCTGTTTGCCATGAAGTGATGGGACCGGATGCCATAATCTTAGTTTTCTGAATGTTGAGCTTTAAGCCAACTTTTTCCACTCTCCTCTTTCACTTTCATCAAGAGGGTCTTTAGTTCTTCTCCACTTTCTGCCATAAGGGTGGTGTCACCTGCATATCTGAGGTTACTGATATTTCTCCCAGCACTCTTTCCAGCTTGTGCTTCATCCAGTCCAGCTTTTCTCATGATGTACTCTGCGTATAAGTTAAATAAGCAGGGCGACCATACACAGACTTGATGTACTCCTTTTCCTATTTGGAACCAGTCTTTTGTTCCATGTCCAGTTCTAACTGTTGCTTCCTGACCTGCAT
The DNA here is from genome assembly GCA_020226075.1 of Hydropotes inermis. NCBI lineage: Eukaryota > Metazoa > Chordata > Mammalia > Artiodactyla > Cervidae > Hydropotes > Hydropotes inermis. Next base: position 33,774,680 of record CM035282.1, on the reverse strand, counting down.
ACAGGTTTCCAAAGAGGCAGATCAGGTGCTCTGGTATTCCCATCTCATTCAGAATTTTCCACAGTTTGTTGTGATCCACACAGTCACAGACTTTGGCACAGTCAATAAAGCAGAATTAGATGCTTTTCTGGGACTCTCTTGCTCTTTTGATGATCCAGCAGATGTTGGCAGTTTGATCTCTGGTTACTCTGCCTTTTCTAAATCCAGTGTGAATATCCAGAAGTTCACGGTTCACATACTGTTGAAGCCTGGCTTGGAGAATTTTGAGCATTACTTTGCTAGCATGTGGGATGAGTGCAACTGTGCAGTAGTTTGAGCCTTCTTTGACATTGCCTTGCTTTGGGATTGGAATGAAAACTGACCTTTTCCAGTCCTGTGGCCACTGCTGAGTTTTCCAAATTTGCTGGCATATTGAGTGCAGCACTTTCACAGCATCATCTTTGAGGATTTGAAATAGCTCAACTGGAATTCCATCACCTCCACTAGCTATGTCATAGTGATGCTTCCTAAAGCCCTCTGGACTTCTCATTCTAGGATATCTGGCTCTAGGTGAGTGATCACACCATCATGGTT
>CM035282.1:33614026-33774007 GCA_020226075.1 Hydropotes inermis | reverse complement strand
TGAGCATTACTTTGCTAGCATGTGGGATGAGTGCAACTGTGCAGTAGTTTGAGCCTTCTTTGACATTGCCTTGCTTTGGGATTGGAATGAAAACTGACCTTTTCCAGTCCTGTGGCCACTGCTGAGTTTTCCAAATTTGCTGGCATATTGAGTGCAGCACTTTCACAGCATCATCTTTGAGGATTTGAAATAGCTCAACTGGAATTCCATCACCTCCACTAGCTATGTTCATATTGATGTTTCCTAAGGCCCACTTAACTTTGGATTCTAGGATGTCTGGTCTAGGTGAGTGATCACACCATCGTAATTATCTGGGTCATGACGTTCTTTTTTGTATAGTTCTTCTGTGTATTATTGCCACCTCTTCTTAATATCTTCTCTTTCTCTTAGGCCCATACTATGTTTGTCCTTTATTGAGCCCTTCTTTGCATGAAATGTTCCCTTGGTATCTCTAATTTTCTTGAAGAGATCTCTGGTCTTTCCCATTCTATTGTTTTCCTCTATTTCTTTCATTGATCACTGTGGAAGTCTTTCTCATCTTTCCTTGCTATTCTTTGGAACCCTGGATTCAAAGGGGTTTATCTTTCTTTTTCACTATTGTGTATGCAAACATACACAATGGTGAGCAAAAAGCAAACAAACATGAAATGGTATAGTGTATATATTTATTTGTGTGCCTGTGTATGTGTGTTAAGTTGCTTCAGTTATTTCCAACTCTTTGTGACCTTATAGACTACAGCCCACAAGCTACCGTTTGTTTATGTTCTAGTATTGCAGGGAAAAAATAAACGATCTATGCTGTTTAGGGATTCATTGATGCTTGGTGAAACTATGACTAAAACAAGAACGTAAATGATAGAAATGGTAGAATGTACGTGTAGGGAATTCAAGTGTTAAAGACAAAAGATAAAACAGTAGGTTCTAGGGTGTGGTCAACTTCTGCACTTATTTAATAATTCCAAGGATGATTCTTTCATCATTAATCATTATACTGAAAATTCTATGTGCATTTTCTATATGTGTAATATTTCATAACAAAATGAAACAAACGTTGGAAGACCAATATTTTAATTTGATAGTTATTTCTGAGTGTGACCCTGGCAATGTTAATTAAAACCTCTGCTTTTCATTTCCTCTTCTGAAATTAATAGATTTGAATTTGAAGTCTCTTAGGACTTCCCTGATAGCTCAGATTGTAAAGAATCCAAATGCAATGCAATAGACCTGAGTTCAATCCCTGGGTCAGGATGATCCCTTGGAGAAGAAAATGGCTACACACTCCAGTAGTCTTCCCTGGAGAATTCCGTGGAGAGAGGAGGCTGGAGGGCTTTAATACACAGGGTCACAAAGAGTTGGACACGACTGAGCATCTAATACTTTTCACTGAAATCTCTTATCATTTCATTGTCTCAGTTTCAAAACATATTATTTATAATATAGAATGCCACTATATTTGTTTTACCCTCATGTTTATTCATTTGTTAATTCATCTATTCATTCAAGATATACATATTAGATACCTTTTATTGCAAAACATTATATTAAGCATGGATTCATAAAATAAGTAACATAAAATAGCTACACTCTGGGAATAGCAATATTTTTCAAAAATTTACAATACATCTAAGGATATATCAATTAATAGTTTGTCTTCATATTGTTATACTACCATACTCAAAATTTTTTCATACTATAAAGTATCTTAGCTATGGTTACATTTAGATGAAGTTTTTCTTCTTTATTTTTTTAATTTCTACTTTTACTTATTCTACTTCTCTGTAGATAGAAGAACAAATGCTCAAACAATTTCAGTGTCTCAGCTTTCTCATATATACCAAGGCAAGAAGCCCTAACACAGGTGTCTGAGATTCTTTTCCAGGTACAGATTAAAAAAATATTGAATTATCAAAAATAATGAAATTAAAAAAAAATCTACTTCTGATCTTCATTGACTACACTAAAGTCTTTGACTGTATGGATCACAACAAACTGGAAAATTCTTAAAAAGATGGGAATATCAGACCACTTTACTTGCTTCCTGAGAAAAATCTACTCAGGGCAAGAAGTAACACTTAGAACTGGATATGAAACAATGGACTGACTCAAAATTGGCAAAGAAGTGCTTCAAGACTGTATATTGTCACTCTGCTTACTTAACTTACATGCAGAGTTCATCATGCAAAATATTGGGCTGGATGAATTACAGGTTAGAATAAAAATTCCTGGGAGAAATATCAACAACCTCAGATATGCAGATGATACCACACTAATATTGGAAAGGAGTGAGTAATTAAAGAGCTTCTTTTTTAAATTAATTCATATTTTATTGAAGGATAATTGCTTTACAAGAGCCTCTTGGTGAAGGTGAAAGAGGAGAGTGAAAACCTGGCTTAAAACTCAACAGTCAAAAAACTAAGATAATGGAATCTGGTCCTATCACTTCATGGCAAATAATGGGGAAACAAGTGGAAACAGGGTCAGTTTTCATTTCCTTGGGCTCCAAAATCACTTGGAGGGTGACTGCAGCTACAAAATTAAAAGATTATTTGCTCCTTGGAAGAAAAGCTATGACTAACCTAGACAGAGTATCAAAAAGTAAAGACATCACTTTTTCAGCAAAGGTCTGTATAGTTAAATGTATGGCTTTTCCAGTAGTCATGTATGGATGTGTGAGTTGGTCCATAAAGAAGGTTGAGTGCTGGAGAATTGATGCTTTTGAACTGTAGTACTGGAGAAGACTCTTGAGTGTCCCTTGGAAAGCAGAGTTCAAAGAAGTCAATCCTAAAGGAAACCAAGCCTGAATATTCATCGGACGGACTGATGCTGAAGCTGAAGCTCCAATAATTTGGCCACCTGATGCAAAAAGCCTCATCACTGGAAAAGACCCTGATGCTGGGAGATGGAGGGCAAGAGGAGAAGGTGGGGACAGAGGATGAGATGGTTGGGTGGCATCACTAACTGAGTTGACATGAGTTTAAGTGATGTCGGGGAGATAGTGAACAACATGGAAGCTTGGTGTGTTGCAGTCTATGGGGTCACAAAGAGTCAGACACAACTTAGCTACTGAACAACAACAACAATATCCAAAATGCAATAAACTTTCTTTAACCTATACAAAACAGAGATAAAACCTAAATAAAAGAGTAAAGCATGTTTTATTATTTACAACCCTAAATCCTGCCCTGGTGTTCATCAATATGGTCACAGCACATAAGGCTTAAGAGTTAAATTCAAGTTTGACTCATATTTTATCTTTGAACAGAACATCAACCTCTCTTGGCCAGGTGGTTCAAGCAAGCAGAATTCAACTGCTGAGTATGTACTATATGAACAGAGAATCATGCTATGACAGATAATTAAACCATGCTGGTTATTTATTTAAAAGTTTGGGGGTGGAATGGAGGTGTCACAAAACAAAAATACTCAAGTATCAAATAATATGAACCTCTTATAAAAGTAATTTTAAAATTTAGATAATATAATAAAAGACAGAAAATGACTGGGTAGATATTAAATGGAATTTAGTAATCATCAAGCTTCATCCCATTTTACAAATGAGTATACTAAGCCCCAGAAAGTTTATGTAACCTTTTCAAATTGTAACAAGTATTTCTCAACAGTGCTAGAGGGGGAGAAAAAAAAGAGAATATTGAACTTACTTAATCACTTTTAAACATTCTGGCAAGATTCATTTGCATAAAATGTGATAATTGCATGACTCATACTTATTTATTAGAGTAAGTCCAGGAGGAATTATAATAGGCAACATTTTGCCAACATAATTTCCAAACTGATTAAAAAAAAAAAAAAAACTTCTCCTTCAGTTATTTAAATTAATGAGGTTTTACTCTATGTTTACAACTAAACCTTCCAAAGAAATTTATGAGTTATTTTGCTTTAAAAATGGCTTTGTGTTTTGAATGTCCTTAAAGTTATACCTTGAAATCATTCAAATATGAAAAACTAAATTATTTCCTTTATTTCACAGCAGGTGGCTAATATTCAGTGACTCAGAATGCTGACTTATAGAAAAGTAAGTGAACTCAAGATTTACTGAAGTTAGACTAAACACATGTCTCCTTGGGCAATAATATATGTTTTTCTTTCTTTTCCTATCTTCCAAAGTGGCTTAACTATTTCATCCCCACAAGCTGTGAATGTGAATTCCTGTTGCTTCATACACTTTTCACCATTTGGTGTTGGATTCCAGATTTTGGCCATTCTAATAGTGTGTAGTGATATCTCATTGTTGTCTTTATTTGCATTTTTTCTTATGACATATGCAGGAACATCTTTGCACATCCTTATTCCCATCTATATATCTTCTATTTTCAGGTGTCCCTTAAGGTCACTGGCCTGTTTTTCCTAAGACTAGAGATATCTTCAGGAAAATTGGAAACATCAAGGGAGCATTCTGCCCTAAGATTGCAAAATAAAGGATAAAAATGGTAGAGACCTAGTAGATGCCGAAGAGATCAAGGTGAGATGGAAAGAATACTCAGAAGAAATGTGTAAAATAGATCTTAATGAACCGGTTTACTACAATGGTGTGGTTAATCAACCAGTTCTATTTTTGTTTGTTTGTTTGTTTGTTTGTTCCTTGTTTATTTTATTTTATTATTGAAAATTAAGAACTCTTGTATATTTTGACGAGTCCTTTATAATATGTGTCTTTTGCAAATATTGTCTCTCAGTCTGTGGCTTGTCTTCTCATTCCCTTGACACTTTCTTGCAAAGAGAAGTTTTTCACTTTAGTAATGTCCAGAAAGATATATATATATATACACATACACACACGCACACACACACACATTTATTTATTTATTTATTTATTTAGGCTGCATCATTCTCAGTTATGGTCCTGGGCCCACGCGCTGGGTAGAGAACTTACCTGGATTCCAGGTTCTGGGATTCCCATCTGAGGAGCCAGTTCTTCCCCGGGGGCAATCCCCGGAAAGCGATCCCTCGAGAAGGCTTGCACAAGGATGCTTGTTTGAGAAGGAGAGATAACTGTCCTCTTTCTCCTGGCTTCTCTGGCTTAGTCTTCTACCAAAGAAAGAACACACCAGAGGAGAGGACATTAAGGCCCATGGCACGTTCAGGGCATAGATAGCCTAGACGCTGTGTGGGGGATGGAGAGTCCCACAGAGACCGACTTAGGCCCACACCTGAATCACTTCTAGGTGCCTGTGCAGCTGGTTCAGGGTTCTAAGGAATACGCCCACAGACTGATCACATGCCTGTATCCATCGTGGATGCGTGTGTGCGCACACGCACACTCCGCACACATCCATGTCCCTGTGTGTCTCCTCCTCCTGTCTCGCCGTGGAGTGCCCTAAGCATGCTCCTCGGCCAAGGTTGTCTGAGCAGGCTGAGGCTAAAGTTCCCGATGGGGTGGGGGAGGGGCGCAGAGGGAAGAGTGCTCCCGGTTCATGCAGACTGGGGGCATGGTGACCCTATCTGGGACACTGATGGGGGCAGCAACCAGATGGCCCTGTTTCCTCCCAGGCCTCTAGCAAAGTCTTCTCTAGTTGAGATGTATAGGCTGTAATGTGTAGGCTCAGTAGTTGTGGCCCCACAGGCTTAGCTGCCATGTGGCATGTGGGACCTTAGTTCCCCAACCAGAGTTCAAACTCTTGTTCTTTTCATTGGAAGATTGGTTCTTAACTACTGGACCAACAGGGGAATCCCCACAGTCACACATTTTTAATAGCAATAATAACAGTGTTAGTATAGATGACTTTACATATTTTGGGGTCTTATAGAAGACAAAAGGATTAATACACTTTTTGGATAGCACTAACTTATCTAAGCCCTTTCATGGATCACTGCTGTGTTACAGTGAAGAGGCTTGCATAACTCAATGAACCTATGAGACATGCCAAGCATGGCTACCCAATATGGATGGGTCATAGTAGAGAATTCTGACAAAACATGATCCACTAGAGGAGAGAATGGCAAACCACCCTCAGTAAACTTGCCATGAGAACCTCATGAAATCTATCAGTTCAGTTCAGTTGCTCAGTCATGTCCGACTCTTTGCGACCCCATGTCGCAAAGCACATCAGGCCTCCTTGTCCATCACCAACTCCCAGAGTTTACCCAAACTCATGTCCAATGAGTCGGTAAAGCCATCCAGCCATCTCATCCTCTGTCATCCCCTTCTCCTCCCGCTCTCAATCCCTCCCAGCATCAGGGTCTTTTCCAATGAGTCAGTTCTTCACATCAGGTGGCCAAAGTATTGGAGTTTCAGCTTCAACATCAGTCCTTCCGATGAATACCCAGGACTGATCTCCTTTAGGATAGATGGGTTGGATCTCCTTGCAGTCCAAGGGACTCTCAAGAGTCTTCTCCAACACCACAGTTCAAAAGCATCAATTCTTTGGCACTCAGCTTACTTTATGGTCCAACTCTCACATCCATACATGACTTCTGCAAAAAACATATCCTTAACTAGACAGAGCTTTGTTGACAAAGTAATGTCTCTGATTTTTAACATGCTGTCTAAGTGGTCATAACTTTCCTTCCAAGGAATAAGTGTCATTTAATTTCATGGCTGAAATCACCATCTGCTGTGGTTTTGGAGCACCCAAAAATAAAGTTAGTCACTGTTTCTTCTGTTTCCCCATCTATTTGTCATGAAGTGACGGGACCAGATGTCATGATCTTAGTTTTCTGAATGTTGAGCTCTAAGCCAACTCAAGACCAAAAGGAAATGAAACCAAAAGATGAGTCCCCCAGGTCCGAAGGAATCCAATAGGCAACTGGGGAAGAATGGAAGAGAATTGACAATAGTCCCAGGATGAATGAAGCAGCTGGGCCAAAGTGGATACTATGTTCAGTTGTGGATATGTCTGGTGATGAAGGCAAATCCGATGCGTCAAGCAACAGTATTGTAAAGGAGCCTGGAATGTTAGGTCCATGAATCAAGGTAAATTGGACATGGTGAAGCAGGAGATATTAAGAATAAATATCAACATCCTAGGAATCAGAGAACTAAAATGAACAGGAATGTGTGAATTTAATTCATATGACCATTATATATACTACTGTAGGCAAGAATCCCATAGAAGAAATGGAGTAACCCTCATAATCAACAAAAGAGTCCAAAACACAAAACCTCAAAAATGACAGAATGATCTCAGTTCGTTACCAATGTAAGGCATTCAGCATCAGAGTAATCCAAGTGTATGCCCCTACCATGGATGCAGAAGAAGCTGAATTTGAATAGTTCTATGAAAACCTAGTCAACAAAGCATAAATAGATGTTTTTCTGGAATACTGTTGCTTTTTTTACGATCCAGTGGATATTGGAAATTTGATCTCTAGTTCCTCTGCCTTTTCTAAAACCAGCTTGAACATCTGCGAGTTCATGGTTCACATACTGTTGAAGCCTGGCTTGGAGAATTTTGAGCATTACTTTATGAGTGTGTGAGTTGAGTGCAATTGTGTGGTATTTTGAGCATTCTTTGGCATTGTCTTTCTTTGTGATTGGAATGAAAACTGACCTTTTCCAGTCCTTTGGCCACTGCTGAATTTTCCAAATTTGCTGGCATATTGAGTGCAGCCCTTTCACAACATCATCTTTTAAGATTTGAAATAAGTTAACTGGAATTTCATCACTTCCACTATCTTTGTTCGTAGTGATGCTTCCTAAGGCCAACTTGACTTCACATACCAGGATGTCTGGCTTTAGGTGAGTGATCACACCATCATGATCATCTGGGTCATGAAGATTTTATTTTTTTGTACAGTTCTTCTGTGTATTCTTGCCACCTCTTCTTAATATCTTCAGCTTCTGTTAGGTCTATACTATTTCTGTCCTTTACTGAGCCCATCTTTGCATGAAATGTTCTCTTGATATCTCTAATTTTCTTGAAGAGATCTCTAGTCTTTCCCATTCTATTGTTTTCCTCTGTTTCTTTGCACTGTTCACTGAGGAAGGCTATCTTATCTCTCCTGGCTATTCTTTGGAACTGTGCATTCAAATGGCTATATCTTTCCTTCTCTCTTTTGCTTTTCACTTCTCTTCTTTTCACAGCTACTTGTAAGGCCTCCTCAGACAGCCATTTTGCTTGTTTGCATTTATTTTTCTTGGGGATTGTCTTGAACCCTGTCTCCTGTACAATGTCACTAACCTCTGTCCATAGTTCATCAAGCATTTTGTCTATCTGATCTAGTCCCTTAGATCTACTTTTCACTTTCACTGTCTAATTGTAAGGGACTTGATTTAGGTCATAACTGAATGTTCTAGTCATTTTCCCCACTTTCTTAAATTTAAATCTAAATTTGGAAATAAGGAGTTCATGATCTGAGCCACAGTCAGCTCCCAGTCTTGTTTTTTGCTGACTGTATAGAGCTTCTCCATCTTTGGCTGCAAAGAATATAATCAATGTGATTTTTGTTGGCCATCTCGTGATGTCCATGTGTAGTCTTCCCTTGTGTTGTTGAAAGAGGGTGTTTGCTATGACCTGTGCATTCTCTTGGTAAAACTTTATTAGCCTTTGCCCTGTTTCATTCTTTACTCGAAGGCCAAATTTGCCTGTTATTCCAGGTGTTTCTTGACTTCCTACTTTTGCATTCCAGTCCCCTATAAAGAAAAGGACATCTTTTTTGGATATTAGTTCTACAAGATCTTGTAGGGCTTCATAGAACTGTTCATCTTCAACTTTTTCAGCAGTATTGGTTGGGACATAGACTTAGATTACCATGATATTGAATGGTTTGCCTTAGAAATGAACAGAGATCATTTTATCATTTTTGAGATTACATCCTAGTCCTGCATTTCAGACTCTTTTGTTAATTATGATGGCTATTCCATTTCTTCTAAGGGATTCTTGCCCACAGCAGTGGATATTATGGTCATCTGAGTTAAATTTGCCCATTCCAGCCCATATAAGTTTGCTGATTACTAAAATGTTCACTTTCACTCTTGCCATCTCCTGTTTGGCCACTTCCAATTGCCTTGATCATGGACTAACATTCCAGATTCCTATGCAATATTGTTCTTTAGAGCATCTGACTTTGCTTCCATCACCAGTGACATCCACAACTGGGTGCTGTTTTTGCTTTGGCTCCGTCTCTTTATTCTTTATGGAGTTATTTCTCATTGGGCACCTAACAACCTGGGAAGTTCATTTTTCAATGTCCTATCTTTTTGCTTTTTCATACTGTTCATGGGGTTCTCAAGGCAAAAACACTGAAGTGGTTTGCCATTCCCTTCTCCAGTGAACCTCATTTTGTCAGGCTTTGGTCATAACTGAATGGTCACATTGACAGTGTGGATCACAATAAACTGTGGAAAATTCTGAAAGAGATGGGAATATCAGGCCACCTGACTTGCCTTTAAGAAATCTGTATGCACCATACACAAAAATAAACTCAAAATGGATTAAAGATCTAAATGTAAGACCAGAAACTATAAAACTCTTAGAGGAGAACATAGGCAAAACACTCTCCAACATAAATCACAGCAGGATCCTCTATGACCCACATCCCAGAATATTAGAAACAAAAACAAAAATAAACAAATGGGACCTAATGAAACTTAAAAGCTTTTGCACAACAAAGGAAACTATAAGCAAGGTGAAAAGACAGCCCTCAGATTGGGAGAAAATAATAGCAAATGAAGCAACAGACAAAGGATCAATCTCAAAAATATACAAGCAACTTCTCCAGCTCAACTCCAGAAAAACAAATGACCCAATCAAAATATGGGCCAAAGAACTAAACAGACATTTCTCCAAAGAAGACATACAGATGGCTAAAAAACACATGAAAAGATGCTCAACATCACTCATTATCAGAGAAATGCAAATCAAAACCACAATGAGGTACCATTACATGCCAGTCAGGATGGCTGCTATCCAAAAGTCTATAAGCAATAAATGCTGGAGAGGGTGTGGAGAAAAGAGAACCCTCTTACACTGTTGGTGGGAATGCAAACTAGTACAGCCACTATGGAAAACAGTGTGAAGATTTCTTAAAAAACTGGAAATAGAACTGCCATATGACCCAGCAATCCCACTTCTGGGCATACACACCAAGGAAACCAGATCTGAAAGAGACACATGCACCGCAATGTTCATCACAGCACTGTTTATCATAGCCAGGACATGGAAGCAACCTAGATGCCCATCAGCAGACGAATGGATAAGGAAGCTGTGGTACATATACACCATGGAATATTACTCAGCCATTAAAAAGAACTCACTTGAATCAGTTCTAATGAGATGGATGAAACTGGAGCCCATTATACAGAGTGAAGTAAGCCAGAAAGATAAAGACCATTACAGTATACTAATATATATATATGGAATTTAGAAAGATGTTAATGATAACCCTATATGCAAAACAGAAAAAGAGACACAGAAGTATGGAACAGACTTTTGGACTCTGTGGGAGAGGACGAGGGTAGGATTTTTCAAGAGAACAGCATCAAAACATGTATATTATCTAGGGTGAAACAGATCACCAGCCCAGGTTGGATGCATGAGGTAAGTGTTCAGGCCTGGTGCACTGGAAAGACTCAGAGGGATAGGGTGGAGAGGGAGGTGGGAGGGGGGATCGGGATGGGGAATACATGTAAATCCATGGCTAATTCATGTCAGTGTATGACAAAAACCACTACAATATTGTAAAGCAATTAGCCTCCAACTAATAAAAAAATTAAAAAAAAAAAGAAATCTGTATGCAAGTCAGGGAACAACAGTTAAAACTGGACATAGAACAACAGACTGGTTCCAAATAGGAAATGGAGCATGTCAAGGTTGTATATAGTTACCTTACTTATTTAACTTATATGCAGTGTATGTCATGGGAAACACTGGGCTGGATGAAGCACAAGCTGGAATCAAGATTGCTGGGAGAAATGTCAGTAACCTCAGATATGCAGATGACACCATCCTTATTACAGAAAGTGAAGAACTAAAGCACCTCTTGATGAAAGTGAAAGAGGAGAGTGAAAAAGTTGACTTAAATCTCAACATTCAGAAAACTAACATCATGGCATCTGGTTCCATCATTTTGTGGCAAATAGATGGGGAAACTGTGGAAACAGTTGTTGACTTTATTTTTGGGGGCTCCAAAATCACTTCAGATGGTGACTGCAGCCATGAAATGAAAAGACGCTTACTCCTTGGAAGGAAAGTTATGACCAACCTAAACAGTATACTAAGAAGCAGAGACATTACTTTGCCCACAAAGGTCTGTCTAATCAAGGCTATAATTTTTCCAATAGTCTTATATGGATGTGAGAATTGGACTATAAAGTAACCTGAGCACTGAAGAATTGGTGCTTTTGAACTGTGGTGATGGAGAAAACTCTTGAGAGTCGCTTGGACTGCAAGGAAATCCAACCAGTCCATCCTAAAGATCAGTCTTGGGTGTTCATTGGAAGGACTGATGTTCAAGCTGAAACTCCAATACTTTGGCTACCTGATGCAAAGACTGACTCATTTGAAAAGACCCTGATGTTGGGAAAGATTGAAGACAGGAGGAGAAGGGGATAACAGAGAATAAGATGGTTGGATGGCATCACTAACCCAATGGACATGAGTTTTGGTAAGCTCTGGGAGAAATCAAAATCACATTGATTATGTTCTATGCAGCCAGCTACAGAGAAGCTCTATCCTGTCAGCAAAAGCAAGATATGGATTCTACTGTGTCTCAGATCATGGGCTCCTCATTGCAAAACTCAGGCTTAAATTGAAATAACAAAGGAGAATCACTAGGGCATTCAGATATAGCCTCAACCAAATCCCTTATGATTATACAGTGAAGGTGATAAATATATTCAAGGGATCAGAACTAGTCAAGAAAGTGCCTGAAAAATTGTGGACAGAGGTTCCTAATCTTATAAAGGAAGCAGTGATCAAAAGCAGCTCAAAGAAAAACGCAAGTAAGAAAGTGGCTGTGTGAGGAGGCTTTACAAATATCTGAGGAAGGAAGGGAAGTGAAAGGCAAGGGAGAAAGGGAAAGATATACCCAACTGAATGCAGAATTCCAGAGAATATCAAGGAGATATAAGAAAATTTTCTTAAGTGAGCAATGCAAAGCAATAGAGGAAAACAATAGAAAGGGAAAGAATAGAGATTTTTCTTTTTTTAAGAAAACTGGAGATATCAAGTTACATTCCATTGATAGATATGCACAATAAAGGACAGAAATGATAAGAACTTAACAGAAGCATGCAAGGTTAAGCCCATACAGAAAGGCCTTAATGACCTGGATAACCAGTACAGTGTATTCACTGATTTAAAGGGGGACATCCTGGAGTCTGAAGTCAAGTTTGCCTTTTGATACATTACTATGAACAAAGCTAGCTGAGGTGATAGAATTCCTGCTGAATTATTTAAAATTCTGAAATATGATGCTGCTAAAGTGCTGCACTCAATATGCCAGCATTTGGAAAAATCAGCAGTGGCCACAGGACTAGGAAAAGATCAGTTTTCATTCCAAACTCAAAAAAAGGCAATGCCCAAGAATGTTCCAAGTATTGCACAATTGAGTTTATTTCACAAACTAGCAAGGCTATGCTAAAAATCCTTCAAACTTGGCTTCACCAGTACATGAACAAAGAAATTCCAGATGTATAAGCTCAGTTTCAAAGAAGCAGGGAAATCAGAGACCAAATTGCCAATATTTGTTGGATCATTGATAAAATAAGGGAGTTTCAGAAACACATCTAATTCTGCTTCATTGATTACACGATAAAGCCATTGACTGTGTGGGTCATGACAAACTGTGGAACATTTTTAGAGATGGGAATACCAGATCACCTTACCTGTTTCCTGAGAAATATGTATGCTAGTCAAGAAGAAACACTCCAAACCAAGCAGAGAATGACTGGTTCAAATTTGGGTAAGGAGTATGACAAGGCTGTATATTGTCACCCTGCTTATTTAACTTCTATGCAGAATACATCGTGCAAAATACCAGTTTGGATGAATCACAAGCTGAAATCAAGATTGCCAGGAGAAATATTATTAATAACCTCAGATATGCAGATGATACCACTAATGGCAGAAAGTGAAGAGGAGCTAAAGAGCTTCTTGATGAAAGTGAAAGAGGAGAATGAAAAAGCTGGCTTAAAACTCAACATGTAAAAAATTAAGATCATGGCATCCAGTCCCATCATTTTATGGCAAATAAATGATGAAATAATGGAAAGAGTGACAGAGTTTATTTTCTTGGGCTCCAAAATCACTACAAATGGTGACTGCAGCCATGAAATTAAAAGATGCTTGCTCCTCGGAAGAAAAGCTGTGACAAACCTAGGGAGCCTGATTTTACATTCAGGCTGTGATTCATACATGCTGACATTACTTTGTCAATGAAAGTCCACATGGTTAAAGATATGTTTTTTCCAGTGGTCATGTATGGATGTGAGAGTCAAACCATAAAGAGGGCTGAGTGCCAAAGAATGGTGCTTTCAAAGTGTGGTGTTGGAGAAGACCCTGGAAAAGCACTTGAACTGCAAGAAGATAAAACCAGTCAATCCTAAAGTAAATCAACCCTGAGTATTGGAAGGACTGATGCTGAAGCTGAGCTCAAATACTATGTCCACCTGCTGCAAAGAGCTGGCTCATTTGAAAAGCAATGATGCTGGGAAAGATTGAAGGCAAAAGAAGAGGCAACAGAGGATGAGATGGTTAGACAGTATCACCAACTCAATGGACATGAATTTGAGCAAAGTCCAGGAGGTAGTGGAGGACAGAGGAGCCTGGTGTGCTACAGTCCATGGGGTTGACAGGAGTCAGACATGATACCATACTAAAAGCACAGCTATTACAAAAATATATGGGAAATGGCAAATTGAAAGGATCTTTAAATTATATCACAAGCAATCTTATCACATGATTATTACATCTCTTCCTGCAATATCTTTATCTACCTATAATCTATCCACCTATAGTCATAAGAAAATATATTAAATAGCCCTGAGAGTATTGGGTATTACATACTTCAAGTAAAGCCAGATACATTTACTTTATGATTTTTATTTTAGAAACTTTCTATTAACTAATGAACTTAAAATCTTTCATGCTTGCTTCCTAGAAGCACAGTAGCTTTAGGAATAAAACTACAAATACATTTTAAAAAATTTTATTTGATTTCCTTATGCTTTTTTATATCTTATTCTACAGACCAGACATTTAATCAAATGAATTACATTAATAGTTTCACCTAGGTCTATCCATCCTATTAAAGTAACTTGCAAATGTGTGCCATAAACAAACATTGATTTTGGCTCTAGAAGGCTTTCATAATTGGTTTCATAAGGTTCTCATACCCCTGATGTCATTAATCCCACTTTAAATGCAGGTCCACCATCTAAACAAGGGTGCATATATGAATTGAGTCACACTCCTGGGTGACATGTCAGTGCATTAAGTTTGCAGGTCATTTTAATGATGAGATTTTATTTAGTCTGCTCTGGTTGCTTCTGAGATGATTTTATTAAAGAAGTAATAAAGACTTGTAGGTACAAAGGGTATATACAGAAGCATGTAGACTGTCACATGCTGAATACAGACTTGCTGTAAAGAATGCATAATACCACAAAATAACAAGATGAGAACATTTTACTGGCAGATATGCACAAGCAAATATCTGTCCAGGCTTGGGCTAAGTCAATAATCTCCATATGTGATGGGGTAACAAATAATCTGTACAACCACAAAGACCTTTCTTTTTATTTGCCTTAATTTTTTGTCGTGTTTAATAAGAATGAATTTGTGCTCTTTGCATAAACTGGAACAGTAGCTAGAATAATGTGTTGGTAAAATGGGGTAAATGATTGCTACTGGATTTTTCTTTGTGAATGTGCTCAATATTTGCATTCAGCTCACAAACTGGAGAATGAATAGATTAATGTTTAATAATCATATAAATTAAATCATATTAATGCAAATTGACAGAAAATATTGGCAATGACATGCTATTAACAAAAAATACTGTGACATTTTTATGTTGAAGGATAAGAATAAAAAGATAATAAATACCTTCTTCCTGTAGTTGTGCTAGGAAATGTGGTAATGTCCAGAAAATATCTATGTAACCTTGAAAGAGAAAAATTAGAGGCAATTATTTAGCTGATGAGAAGTTAGAACCTCTATGTACATTTTAAATAAAAGCATTGGGTTCTGGTTAGTGTTTTCCCATGTTGAGTTCATGCATTTGGTCTGATGTAAATACAGCCAAGCTACGCAGGCAAGCAGCAGTCAGCTCCAGGCTGGGTCTCTTCTGAAGTCACTTGTAAGCCTGATTGAAGGAAAGAACAAAGAAACAAAGAGGAGATGTATTCTCCTTTCATATATACCTTTAGTGCATTTAGGCATTTGAGATTAAAAAAATTCACTGAAGCTTAACGTCTTAGTCTGCTTTTGAAAGATCAGAAAAATAGAGGCCAAATTTTAATTGCATGCACACAAAATATTTCTTCCAATATATTTTTCTCCAAACCTAAGTCTGTGTCTAGATTTCTTTCCCTCGAAATCCTTAAAATTTCCTAAATAAGTAAATTACTAGAGCATAAAGTGATTTCTGATTAGGAAAAAAAAGAGAGAGAGAGAGGCTTGTTTCACTTAGATGACTTGAGAATAGTGAAAATGAAATAGAATTCTTAGGATATAATCCTACATAATTTAATCATGGCATAAATGACACATGACAAAGAAAAGGTTATATCTTCACTTCACACTATTTTTTTAATTGTAATTTAAATGTTTAAGTATAACTATATCCAATATCATTACTGCAAAAACAAATGGTAGGTGCTAGCTATCACTTGAACTGTGGTTTCTTTTTTATTTTCATCTCTTTAAATATTTTAATTTAAAGGATTTAATTTAAAGGATGTGTGCTGTGTTCTAAGTTGCTTCAGTCGTGTCCGACTCTTTGTGACCCCATGGACTGTAGCCTACTAGGCTACTCTGTCCATGGTATTCTCCAGGCAAGACTATTGGAGTGGGTTGCCATTCCCTTCTTCAGGGATCTGCCCGACTCAGGGATCAAACCCTTGTCTCTTTTATCTCTTGCATTGTCAGGCAGGCTCTTTACCACTAGCGCCACCTGGGAAGCCCAGGGTTAGAGGATTTAAATGTTTTGATGGTTTCTGCCATACAGCAATGCGAATCAGACATAAGTACATATATATACATATATGTGTGTGTGTGTGTGTGTGTGTGTGTGTATATATAGTATATATATAATATATATATATATATATATATATATATATACATATAAATACCTTATATATACCCTCCTCTTTAGCCTCCCTCCTATCACACTCCTCATCCCACTCCTCTAGGTTGTTCCAGAGCAACAGTCTGGGCTTTACATGTTCATCAATAGATGAATAGATAAAGAAGTTGTGATACATATATACAAGGAACTATTACTCAGTCATAAAAGGAATAAATGTGAGTCAGTTGAAGTGAGGTAAATGAACCCATAGTCTTTTACACAGAGTGAAGTAAGTCAGAAAGAGAAACATAAATATCATATATTAATGAACATATATGGAAGTATTATTTCTTGTTTTTGGCATTCCTTCATCTACAATGTGAAAAACCATTCTATTCATTCTTCGCCCTTCCATAGACATATGTAATAACTGACAGGTATGCCAGATGCTCTATGGATATCCTTTAATGAAGACATTGACACCCATCTTTGGAGCTAGAATTTGTATACAACATTAGAAATAAAATTTCAATCAATTTAAATTATATTTATGAAAGCAATGTATTTTGTTGAAGTAGTGAGAAATATACTTTAAAATAGGAAATCAATATTAAGATAGAAATATCCCTATAGTAATAATAGTTCAAAGTTCAGTAATGAACAAGGCTTCTGAGAAAAAAAAAAAAGAAAACCTATGCTGACTGTATTGGATTATGTTATTGTCACATTAAAATTTTCTGGTTTTATAAAGCTTTTATAGGCAGTGTCCTTATGTAATGATGGATATATACTAATTTAAATTTCTTTATAAATATTTTTATTTTATAAATATTTCTATTTATAGATGTTATTTTTTAAACATATATATTGTATGATTGTGACAGACTCATGTCAAATATGGATTGTCATTATATTTATTTATTTTTATAAAGTGGAGCCTAGACCTAAAAGTACTGTAGGGCATTAATTTCTATTGTAAAAATATGTTTTCTTGGCTGATGACAAGCATTTTTAGGCATGAAAAGGCCCTTTCTTTTTAAAGACTTTTGGCATAAGCTTCAAACTGATTCTCATTCTGGGACTTTGAGAGTGAATTTGCCTGAAGAAATCATTCCTACCCACCACCTGAAATAAGACTTAAGTGGACAAAGATGATGAGAGTAAAATATTTTAATGTTCAGCTTATTTTATTATCAAAATAATAAATTATCACTTCATAACTATGACCAACCTAGACAGTATTTAAAAAGCAGAGACATTACTTTGGCAACAAAGGCCTATCTACTCAAGGCAATGGTTATCCAGTAGTCATGTAGGGATGTGAGAGTTGGACTCTAAAGAAAGCTGAGCCCTGAAGAATCGATGCTTTTGAACTGTGGTGTTGGGGAAGACTCTTGAGAGTCCCTTGGACTGCAAGGAGTCCATCCAGTCCATCCTAAAGGAGTTCAGCCCTGGGTGTTCATTGGAAGGATTGATGCTGAACCTGAAACTCCAATACTTTGGCCACCTGATGTGACAAGCTGACTCATTGGAAAAGACCCTGATGCTGGGAGGGATTGGGGGCAGGAGGAGGAGGGGAAGACAGAGGATGAGATGGTTGGATGGCATCACCGGCTCAATGGACATGGGTTTCGGTGGACTCTGTGAGTTGGTGAAGGACAGGGAGACCTGGTGTGCTGCGATTCATGGGGTCACAAAGAGCCAGACATGACTGAGAGACTGAAATGAACTGAACGTAAATTACTTTGACATTATCATTTTGAGTTCTGCAGTGAAAACCAAAACAGAACATACATTTTGAATTAAAACTAGGAAATCTTCTCTGACTGAAATAATTTAAACAATTTACAGAATATCAAAGCCACCTGTTGAAGTAAGAAGACAAGAATACTCCAAGCAAGAATACTGGAGGGGGTTGCCATTCCTTCCCCAGGGAATCATCCTGACCCAGGGATGGAATTCATGTCTCTTGCATTTCGGGCAGATTCTTTACTGCCCTCATCTGTAAAACTACTGAAGTTATGAGCTTCTTGTGCTTCCCTTTCCTGAAGTCAAATATTATAGATTAAGATATAAAATTTATGGTGCTAACCTGTAGTTTGTATGACACACCTAGTTTCTCAGCTCTTCTACACATCACAGAATCCATTGAAATTCTCAACAAATATGATAAAACCTCAAGATAACACTCTTTGAGTGAATTTGCATGTGTTAGCATCTTTTGATCCACAGTCCTCTGTAGGCTTAATCCTCAAAGAAACTGGAGGGCATATATATGGAATTCATTTTCTTGGGTAAGAGATATGGAGGGAAGGATGTAAATGAGTTAGTTTTGGCAGGCAACCACTGCTAGAATTACAAGGTGCAGAGTGAATGTTGCATCACTACTGTTCTGCTTACCTCACCTCTCTGGCTCCAAACACCTCATAGAGTCCTGTGTCTGCTGACTCAGAGGGATTCTTGAAATGGCAGTAAATGCTTTGGAAAGTATCAATCAGTCTTATGACCTGGAATATTTTGCATAAAAAATTTGCACTAGAGTTCCCTTTATCTTGCATCCTTGAAAGATTTGGATAGGAGAGTAATCTAGCTTTCAAATGGAGAGCCCTAAAAAACAGGGAGATCTCAGCAAAATTATGAAACCAAAAAGGAAAGCATAGTCTTGGAGATCTGAAAACAGTGTAGTTATAAGTCCCTCTCACACAATCTGGAAATCAGAGGAAAGGCAGTCTTACAATATATACCAGGCTAAGGTAGGCAAACTCCAGCAAAGTAAGAATAAGAAACAGGAGAAACTGAGGGATCAGGAGAAAATGTGAAAATAACTGGTATTAATTCTTCTTTGGTGTTTGTAAATTCACTGGTAAAGTCATCATTCTGGTCCTGGAATTTCATCTCTTGGGAGAATTTTGATACTTGATTCAATCTTCTTGCTCATTGTTACTTTGTTCAGATTGCCTATTCATGAGTCAGTCTTAATAAATTGCATGCCTCTAGGAATCTATTCATTTCTTCTATGCTATCTAATTTGATGATGTATAATTGTCCACATTATACAGTATATACAGTGTCTGTTTGGTATTACTTATCTGTGGAATATCTATCTATATATACATATATATATATAGCCAGTTTCATAGAGACAGAATAGAATGGTGGATTCCACAGGCTGTTTGGAGGGAGAAATAAGATGTAGGTCAAAAGTTCAAACTTTCAGTCTTAAGAAGAATAAGTTCTGAGGATCTGATGTGTAGCATGGTGACTGTGTTAATACTATAGTAATGCAAATCTGGAAGTTGCTAAGAGTACATAAGTTTTTGCGATACACAGACACAGTAAATGGAAATGTACAACAAACTAAATGTAGAAAAGGATAAAATGTGAGATAAGCTCCTTAGTATGTCTCCTGTGGCTTCAGAGAAAACCTGATAGGAGATGATGACTCAATGAATACCAAGCTACACATTTACATTCCAACCTGAAATTTTTAGCTGAAAATCGGCTGCACTTTTCCACATGCACCGTGGTTCGGTGAAGGGGCTGTCCAGCCCTGGAGGCCAAGGTGAAATTAGCAGGCTCCTAGTATTCTTGAAAAGGAATAGGGACTAGTGCCTCATAGATATCAGCCAGACAAGGGAAGAATGAAACATAAGATCCTAGGAAATTAGATAATTCCCATAGTTGGGAATAGGAGAAGAGGGAGGAAAAATCCTGACTGAACTCAATATTTGAGACAAATAGATTTATAATCCCTGATAGAATATTTACATTATTTGTTGTTTCAGAATTGGAATGAGGAAACACAATGATATTGCTGGATTAAATTATCTGGAATAGTAGTTCATGAACTAAGTTAAACTTCTGTATAGAACTATAAATAAAGTATATCATTTCTGTGGACATTTACGATTTGATTGTGGCTTACATGCTTGCCTATATACAATCTTTCACAATTTTCTCCAAGATTAATTTTATCCCTCAAATTTTCCTTCTGATTCCCTTTCATTTGATCACTGGAACTCATTGGCCTCAAATCTTATGATACATTGGCTGTAACACTCTAATTCTGCCCATTTCTCTAAAAAAAAACTATGTTCTGGACCTCTCACCCTTCATCATGACTGCATTTGCTCCACTAAAATTTACATGGTCTCCATGTCACTATTTCTAGCTTAGAAAAAAAAAAAAATGCTAACATCAACCAATTTAAAACCTGTCATATAAAGATTAGAAAGATACTAAGGCTTCTTAACCTGGAACATTGTGGCCATTAGATAGTTAGAGGACAGTTATTTTGAAAAAGGAATTTGTTGAGAGTGACATCAGTTGAAATTGTGACATTATGTCTGCATTTACTACATAAATTGTAGAGGAGTGTCATTAAAGCTACTTTAGGAAGAAGCAACACTAAGAAGCCCTCACCCAATACATTTAACTTGGCCATGGATATTTAAGAATCTGCCTGCCAACGCAAAGCTGCAGGAGACTCAGTTTCATTCCTTACAATGGGAAGATCCCCTGGAGAAGGAAATAGCTATCCACTCCAGTATTCTTGCCTGGAGAATTCCATGGACTGAGGAGCTTGGAAGGCTATAGTCTGTGAGGTCACAGAGAGTCAGACATGCCTGAGCAACTATGCACAAGCACAGGTATTTACGTGCACATGCATGCATGCCTGCGTGCTGAGTTGCTTCATTCCTGTCCAACTCTTTGCGACCCGATGGTCTCTAGCCCACCAGGCTCCTCTATCCATGGAATTCTTCAGGCAAGAATACCACAGTGGGTTGTTGTGCCCTCCTCCACGGGAGCTTTCCAACCCAACGATCAAATCCTGTCTCTTTGGCCTCCTGCATTGGCAGGTGGGCTCTTTACCACTGGCGCCACAGAAACTAGTTAATATGAGGATCTCAATTTTTAATCTACTCAATATGGATTAATTTAACTTCAATGACCTCAATTTAAAAACTGAAGAATATGAACTATAACTATAACCAAGAATTACTGTTTTGTTAGCAATATATTTCACCCTGTTGCATTTTTTATATTATAATTGTGTAGTAGTGTTAATATCTGGTACATGGAGTGAGCTGAAAGTCGCTTAGTCATGTCCGACTCTTTGCGACCCCATGGACTATACAGTACTGGAGTGGGTAGACTTTCCCTTCTCCAGGGGATCTTCTGAACCCAGGGATCAAACCCAGGTCTCCTGTATTGCAGACGGATTCTTTACCAGCTGAGCCACACAGGAAGCTGGAGGTATACATAAATATATCTAATCATTATTAATGAATTGATACAAATCAACAGCTTTTGTCCAAACACTAATGTCTAAAGTATTACAAATAACTTTGTAGCTTAAGTTGTACTAGGTACATTATAATTTTAAATTAAATATAATACTATGACTTTATTATTAAATTATTTTTAGTTAAAAATAAGAAGGTGCACATTGATTTAAAAAGAAAGAAATATTACTGATATGGGATAGATTAAAGATACAGATGTATAAAATAATTTAAAAAGATTTCAAAATATGTAACCCAAGAATTTTATAATGAATGCCAAGTTCAATATTCTAAGCTGAATAAAATGAAAATATATATATATATATAAAATATAATATATATATATATATATATATATATGTTGAGGGTGAAGGATGAAATTGAAAAACCTGGTTTAAATCTTAACATTCAAAAAACTAACATAATGGTACTCAGTTCCATCACTTCATGGCAAAAGATAGACAAAAAGTCAAAACAGTGATGGACTTTATTTTCTTTGGCTCCAAAATCATTGTGGAAGGTGACTGTAGGCATGAAATTAAAAGATGCTTGCTCCTGGAAGGAAAGCTTTGACAAACCTAGACAGCATATTAAACAGCAGAGGCATCCCTTTCACAACAAAGGTCTGGATAGTCAAAGCTATGGTTTTTCCATAGTCTTGTATGGATGTGTAAGCTTGACCATAAAGAAGGCTGAACGCTAAAGAACTGATGCTTTCAAATTGTGGTGTTTGAGAGTCCCTTGGACAGCAAGGAGATCAAACCAGTCAGTCCTAAAGGAAATCAACCCTCAATATTCATTGGAAGGATTGATGCTGAAGCTGAAGTTCCAACACGTTGAGCACCTGATGTAAATAGCTGACTCATTGGCAAAGACTCTGATGCTAGGAAAGACTGAGGGCGGGAGGAGAAGGTGATGACAGAAGATGAGATGGTTGGCTGGCATTACCAACTATATGGACATGAGTTTGAGCAAAGTCCGGGAGAGAGTGAAGGACAGGGAAGCCTGGCATGCTGTGGTTCATGGGGTGTCAAAGAGTCTGAAACAACTTAGCAACAGAACAAAGATAACAAAATAAATTTCCAGATAATAAAGTTGAAAAATGAAGGACTATTATAATATTCACTGAATTTGAAAAGACATTAATTTCCTCAAAAAAAAAAAAAAAAGGTGAAAGTATTCTCCTGAGATCAGAATTAAAAATTCAACAATATTTTAAAAAACATACTTAGCAAAATATGAGCATATGGCTTTGGTAAGTTATCAGATGATCTGGTTCTTAAACAAATTAAAAATAATTTTATATGATGAGAAAACAAAAAAAATAAGTATCAATTATTATTTCTGGAAATTTTATTTCACAAATATGTATTGAAACTAAAAAAGTTATATTTTGATTAAGTGAAATTTTTTTACTTAAATCAACAAGTACCTGTGAAATATAAATATTTCCAGCATTGTTTATGGTCAATTGATTAATAATATTAAAATTGCAATTACTTTCCTTTAGTTTCAGCCAGTTATGTGGTGCAAGAGATATTACTTGGTTAAAACATCAGGTATGTATTTTCTCTAAATATTTAGAAAGTAAGAAAAAATATTTTTAATTTACAGCCTAAAATTTGAGCTCATGCCATAGATATTTTTAATTATGTGGCATTTGTCAAAAAACAATTTCAACTAGATATGGAATACTTAATTCTTATGACAGATGATACCCCAGTAAGTTTTGCTTTAAACATCTGAATATAAATCAGAAATTTTAAACAAGCAAATGATGCTTATTTTATTTATTTTCTGTTGTTTGTAGAATTTTTTGAAAAAAGGAAATGCTCCCTAAATATTCAGTAATCAGGAACAAATATTAGTTATTATTTCTATTATTTAATATCATACTGCTGATGTACAAGTCACATTTAAAAGTCCCAGGAAAAGTACATTTTTTGTTGTTGCTGTTACTTGTTTTCACAACAAAACAAGGTAAATAATTTATGATGTTTGGTGCAGAATGAAAATGGAAGCAAGGCAATACCGCTGAGTCACACGTGGGGGGATGGAGCCATCACCATATCCTCTCTCTCCCCACATGCCAGCACCAGCAGCTGAACAACAGAGAGGCTGGTCCATCGAAAGCCTGATGCAGTGAACCACAGAGTACGACCTCACCCAGGGTGCCCTTTTAAGTGCCTCATGTGCCAATCTAGAGAGTAGGACCCCAGCCAGTGTGGGCCTTCTATATGCCTGAGTGCCAAACAACAGAGAAGGACCCCAGGCAAGGGAGCTCTCTAAGTGCCTGAAAGGGTGGAGGTACAGAGAAAGACCAGCAAAGAAGCCTTCTGATCACCAGCTACAAGAGGGTCCAAAAAAAACAAAAGACTCTGATAGGGCCATAACTCCTGTTGTGGAGGCAGTCCATGTTCCTGGACGTTGGACCTGCCAGTGTCCCTGCAAGCCAAGCAGCTGTGCCACCTGTATGTTCAACCCTCACTGGGGCAGAGCTGCCACAGGCAAAAAAGAAAGAATTGCATCCACCCATGAGGGTCACTTCAATCGGGTCCAACTCTTTGCAACCCCATGGATTGTGGCCTACCAGGCCTCTCTGTCAGGGGGCTTCCCCAGGCAAGAATACTGGAGCGTATTGGCCAATACTGGTTGCCATACCCTTCCACAGCACTATATTTCCTGCTGCCCTAGCCCTGAGTACCTCGTGCTGCCAGAGCCCCTGCGACCCAAACAGTTACACCACCTCCTCACCTGGCCCTCATTGGGCAGACCCAAGTCCCCCAGTGCAGCCTCAGGAACAAATCCCAGTGGACGACCCACATGCAGAGGTGGAAAAAAACTACAATTGAAACCCAGGGGCAGTGTGGCTAAGGAAAGATGACCCAAAATCTTCCCATAAGCTGTACAGCTGCAGATAAAATCCACATGATCAAGTAGGCAGACTGTGTCTATGGAATATATAAAAGGACATTGAGAGCTCCCTCAAAAGAAAATGTACTAGTTCTGATAGCTGTGGACATTGGAGGCAAGAATAAACGAGTAGGACCAGATTAGAATCTGAGCTGCCCCACAGCAGGTCCAGAGATCAGCACAGTGTTGGAGGGCATCCTAGGGAGGTGAGGTGGACTGTGATTCCCAGCGAGGGAAAGGACTCTGACAGCAGTGACTCAAGAAAAACATTTAGCATTCTTATGTTTTGGCTTGTTCTGTATTCTTCTGGGTTTTTAAAACTTTTTCCCCCTCTGTTGTAGTTTTCACATTTATTGGCACTATGAAATCTAATTAAGCTTTTGAGCCCCCCCCAACCCCCACCCCACTTGCCCAGTCACATTTTTTACTGTAATTATAAACCTCTACACTGGGCTTTTGCCATTCTGTGTTTTCCTTTTTTTTTTTTTTTTTCAGTTTTTTTCTTTCTTTATTTTTTTATCTGTTTTTAATTGTAATTTTTAAAAACCTATTGTATTGCTTCTACATTTATTCCTACTATTCTTTTCCATTTGCAGTTAATCTTTAATGTATATAAATCTTCTTTATCTACCTCTGACTAACTTTGCATATCAATTCTTTATTTCCTTTCCTCTAAGCATATTTATTAGTTTTGATTTCATTGCTTTATTCCCCACTTGGCACCCTGTTTTAGTTTTGTTTTCCAGTTTGTGCTTTAGTTAGTTTTGTTCTTAAGTGGTAAATGTAATTTTTTATTTCCTTTGTTTGACAGGTCAATTTACTGTACTTTATTTCTGTTGGACTGTTTTTATTTTGTATAAAATAAAATATATTTTGATTATTATTTGCTTGGTTTTTTAACTGCCATTTGTCTGGGGTTCATCTTTGGTTTTTCATTTTTGGGTATTTTAATCTCACTTAATGCCATAACAAACCACTTGTTAATCTCCGTTCCTGATCAGAGATCAAGCCTGGAGCCTTTGGATTGGGAACACTTACTCCAAGACCCTTGACTACCAAAGAATTAACCCTAAGGAGTATCAAATAGTGATAACTCACACAAAGGAAACCACTTGAATACAACACCAGGCATCACCCAACCACCAGTAGCATCCTATGCAGGAAGCCTCATCTAAACAACAAGCAAAACAAAAGTATAAACCCAAGCATCAGCAGACAGGATTACCACCTCATTCAGCCTTACTCATAGGAAGAAAAACAAACAAACACCACCAGCAACAGGAACAACAAAAAACAACTCAGAATAAATCTCACCCTATACTAAGCTTACACAAACCACTGGACCAACCTTAGGAGGGCAGAAACCAAAAGGAAGAAGAATTCAGCCTTGAAGCCTGGGAAAAGGAGATATCAAACACAATAAGTTAAAAAAAAAAAAAAAAAGAAAGAAAGAAAAGAAAAGGCCGAGAAATACTACACAAATGAAGGAACAAACTAGAAGCTCATGAGTCCAAACAAATGAAGAGGAAATAGGTAAACTACCTGAAAAATAATTCAGAATAATGATAGTAAATATGATTTTAAAATACCTTGAAAACAGAATGGAGAAAATGCAAAAAAGCAATTAATAAAGACCTAGAAGAATTAAAGAATAAACATACAGAAACAACACAATTACTGAAATTAAAAATACTCTAGAAGGAATCAACAGCAGAATATCTGAAGCAGAAGAATGAATCAGTGTAGGGGAAGATAAAATGGTAGAAACAACTTCTGAAGAGCAGAATAAAGTAAAAAGAATGAAAAGAACAGAGGATAATCTCAGAGACCTCTGCGACAATATCAAACGCACCAGCATTCGTATTATAGGGGTCCCAGAAGCAGAAGAGAAAAAGAAAGGGTATAAGAAACAGTTTTTAAGAGACTATATTTGAAAATTTCACCAACATGGAAAAGGAAATAGTCAATCAAGTCCAAGAGGAACAGAGAGCTCCATATAGAATAAACCCAAGGAGAAACATGCCAAGACACATACTAATTAAACTAACAAGATTAAACACAAAGAATATTAAAAGCAGGAAGGGAAAGGCAACAAGTAACATACAAGGTAAACCCCATGAATTTAACAGTTGCTCTTTCAGCAGAAACTCTGCAGGCCAGAAGGGAATGACAGGTTATATTTAATGTACTGAAAGGGAAAAATCTACAACCAAGATCACTGTAACCAGCAAGGATCTCACTCAAAACTGATGGATAAATAAAAAGTTTTTCAAACAGGCAAAGGTTAAGAGAATTCAGTACCAACAAATCAACTTTACAACAAATGTTAAAGAGACTTATATAGTCAAGAAATACAATAAAAGAAAAAAGATCTACAAAATTAACCCCAAACAATTAAGAAAATGACAATAAGAACATATATATCAATAATTATTTTAAATGTAAATGAATTAAATGTTCCAACCAAAAGACACAGACTGGCTGAATGGATAGAGAAACAACAACATCAACAACAACAAACCCATATATATGCTGTATACAGAGAAAGAAATGGCAACCCACTCCATTATTCTTGCCTGGAGAATCCCAGGGATGGAGGAACCTAGTGGGCTGCCATCTATGGGGTTGCACAGAGTCAGACACAACTGAAGCGACTTAGCAGGAGCAGCATATATGCTGTCTACAAAAAACACGCTTCAGACCTTAAGACACATATAGACTGAATGTGAAAGGGTGGAAAAATATTCCCATGCAAAAGGGAAGCAAAAGAAAGCTGGAATTACAATCTTTATATTAGACGAAATAGACCTTAAAATAAAGATTATAAGAGATAAAGAAGAACACTAAATAATGATTAAGGGATCAACCCCAGAGGAAGATATAGCAATTGTAAATATCTATGCATCCAACATAGGAGCACAATACATAAGACAAACATTACCAGACATAAAAGGAGAAATGAACAGTAACACAATAATCGTAGGAGACTTTAACCCTGGACTCACACCAATGGACAAATCATGAAACCAGAAGATTAATAAGGAAACTCAAGTTCTAAATAATACATTAAATGAGATGGATCTCATTGATTTCTTCAGGACATTCCATCCAAATGCAGAAGAATACACCTTCTTTTCAAGTACACATGCAGCATTCTCCAGGATAGACTATGTCTTGGGTCACATATCAAACCTCAGTAAACAAGAAAATTGAAATTGTATCAGGCATCTTCTCTAACCACAACATTATGAGACTAGATATCAATTACAAAAAAAAAAAAAGCAACTGTAAGTCCACAAACTCCTCAAACACATGGAGATAAAACAATACATTTCTAAATAATGAAGAGGTTATTGAAGAAATTAAAAGGGAAATCAAAATATTTCTAGAAACAAATGATGATGAAAACATGATAACTCAAAACTTATGGTATGCAGCAAAAGCAGTTCTAAGAGGAATGTTTATAGCAATACAGTCCTACCTCAAGAAAGAAGAGGAACATCAAGTAGACAAACCAACTTTACAACTAAAACAGCTGGAAAATGAAGAAGAAGAAGAACACCAACAAAAATTAGTAGAAGGAAATAAATCATAAAAATCTGAACAGAAATAACTGAAAAAGCAATGAAAGCAACAATAGTAAATATCAGGACAACTAGAAGCTGGTTCTTTGACAAGATAAACAAAATTGACAAACCTTTAGACAGACTCATCAAGAAAAAAAGAGAGAAAAATCAAATTAACAGAACTAGAAATGAAAAAGGAGAGGTTACAACAGACAATTCAGAAATACAAGATTATAAGAGACTATTATGAACAACTAAATTGGATAACCTGAAAGAAATGGACAGACTCTTAGAAAAGTTCAGTCTCCCAAGACTGAGCCAGGAAGAAATAGAAATTAAGTGCAAATTGATTAGAAACATTTAAATTAAAGCTGTGATCAAAAATCTCCCAAAAAAAGAACAAAAGCCCCAAGATCAGATGGCTTCACAGGAGAATTCTAATGAACATTTAGGGAAGAGCTAATGCCTATCCTAAAACTCTTTCAAAAAATTGCAGAGGAAGAAACACTTCCATACTCATTCTGTGAGGCCACCGTTATCCTGATACAAAAACCAGAAAAAGACAACACACAGGAAAAAAGAAAACTACAGGCAATATCACTGATGAACATAGATGCAAAAATTCTCAACAAAATTTTAGCAAACAGAATTCAGCAACATGTCAAAAAGCTTGTACTCTATGATCAAGTTAGGTTTATTCCAGGGATGCAAGGATTCTTCAATGTGATATACCATATTAACAAATTGAAAAATAAAAACCATATGATAATCTCAATAGATGCATAAGAAGCCTTTGACAAAATTCAGCACTCATTTATCACTAAAAGTTTTCAAAAAATGGGCATAGGAGAAACCTACCTCAACATAGTAAAGGCCACATATAATAAGCCTACAGCAAACATTACTCTCAATGGTGAAAAACTGAAAACATTCCCCCTAAGATGAGAAATGAGAGAAGGGTGTCCACTTTCACCACTCTTATTCAACATAGTTCTGGAAGTCCTATCTACAACAATCAGAGAAGAAGAATAAATAAAAGGAATCCAGATTGGAAAAGAAGAAGTAAACTCTCACTGTTTGAAGATGACATGATACTGCACATAGAAAATCCTGAAGATAGTATCAGAAAACTACTAGAGCTAAGTGAATTTAGCAAAGTTACAGGATACAAAATTAATACACAGATATCTCTTGCATTTCTAGATACTAACAATGAAACATCAGAAAGAGAAATTAAGAAATCAATCCCATTCACCATTGCAACAGAAATAATTCAATATCTAAGAATGAATTTACCTAAGGAGACGAACTATACACAGAAAATTAGAACACTAATGAGAAAAAAAAAAATGACATAAACAGATGGAGAGATATTCCATGTTCCTGGGTAGGAAGAATCAATACTGTGAAAATAACTATACCACCAAATACAATCTACAGTTTCAATGTGTCGAAACTATCAAATTACCAATGGCATTTTTCACAAAACAAGAACAAAAAATTTCACAACTCGTATGGAAACACGGAAGACCCCAAACAGCCAAAGAAGTCTTGAGAACAACAAATGGAGCTGGAGCAATCAACCTTCCTGACATCAGATTATAATACAAAGCTACAATTATCAAGACAGCATGGTACTGGCACAAACACAGAAATATAGACCAATGGAACAAGATAGAAATCCCAGAAATAAACCCAAACACCTATGGGTAACTTATTTTTGACAAAGGAGGCAAGAATATAAAATTGGGCAAAAACAGCCTCTACAATAAATGGTGCTGGGAAAATCAGACAGCTTCAAGTAAAAGAATGAAAGTAGAACACTTCCTAACACCATATACAAAGATAAACTCAAAATGGATTAAAGACCTAAGTGTAAGATCAGAAATTATAAAACTCTTAGAGGAAAACATAGGCAGAACACTCAATGACATAAATCAAAGAAAATCATCTATGACCTACCTCCTAGAGTAACAGAAATAAAGACAAAAGTAAACAAATGGGACCTGATTAAACTTAAAAGCTTTGCATGGCAAAGGAAACTGTAAGCAAGGTGAAAAGACAACCCTCAGAATGGGAGAAAATAACAGCAAAGGAAACAACTGACAAAGGATTAATTTCCAAAGTATACAAGCAGCTCATACAACTCAATACCAGAAAAACAACCCAATCAAAAAGTGGGAAAAAGACCTAAAC
This sequence comes from Hydropotes inermis, assembly GCA_020226075.1. NCBI lineage: Eukaryota > Metazoa > Chordata > Mammalia > Artiodactyla > Cervidae > Hydropotes > Hydropotes inermis. The sequence continues at coordinate 33,743,856 of CM035282.1, read as the reverse complement.
AGACATTTCTCCAAAGAAGACATATAGAAGGCAAAGAAACACATGAAAAGATGCTCAGCATTGCTCACTATTAGAGAAAAGCAAATCAAAACCACAATGAGATATCACCTTACACCAGTCAGAATGGACGTCATCAAAAAGGTTGCAGACAATAAATGCTGGAAAGGGTATGGATAAAATGGAAAGTTCTTGCACTGTTGGTAGAAATGTAAATTGACACAGCCACTATGGAAGACGGTATGAAGATTCCTTAAAAACTAGGAATAAAACCACCATATGACCCAGCAATCCCATTCCTAGGCATATAATGTGCGGAAACCAAAATTAAGAAAGACACATGTATCCCATTTTTCACTGAAGCACTATTTACAATAGCCAGGACATGGAAACAACCTTGATGTCCATTGACAGATGAATGGATAAAGAAGTTATGGTACATATACACAATGGAATGTTACTCAGCCATAAAAAGGAATGCATTTGAGTCAGTTCTAATGAGGTGGATGAATCTAGAACCTATTATATAGAGTGAAGTAAGTCAGAGAAAGATGAATATCATATTCTAATGCATAGATACAGAATCTAGAAACATGGTACTGAAAAATTTATTTACAGGGCAGCAATGGAGAAAGAGACATAGAGAAAAGACTTGTGGACATGGGAAGAGGGGAGGAGAGGGTGAGATGTATGGAAAAAGTAACATGGAAACTTACATGACCATATGTAAAATAGATAGCCCATGGGAATTTGCTGTATGGCTCAGGAAACTCAAACAGGAGCTCTGTATCAACCTAGAGGGGTAGGATGGGGAGGGAGGTGGGAGGGAGGTTCAAAAGGGAGGGGATATATATATATATATACCTATGGTTGATTCATGTTGAGGTTTGACAGAAAAGAGCAAAATTTTGTAAAGCAATTATCCTTCAATTAAAAATAAATAAATAAATAAATAAAAAGACATCAACAGCAGAGCATTCAACCAGGCAGAGCCCTTCCAATTATACACCCTATGCAACTGCACAAGTCCCACACTTATGAGGTCAAACTCGATGCATGAGTACAAAATATGGTTTTGAAGCTGAACTTCCAAAATGCACATCAATAATTATTTTGACCAATTTTCTAACATGGGACAGTCTGCATATGATATCAATTTCAATTTACAACATTATATCAGTAGCTTTAAAAATTACCAGAACATTTAAATAACACTTTGTTGATGTTGATAAATTTGTTGCTTCTTTTCCATTCACTGAGTACACTTTACATCTCATGCTAGTAATACTGAGTTGACATAACAGTTAATGAATTTCCTGAATGAATGTAGACATTTTGGAACTAATATGCTTCTGTCTCACAGTCAAATCAATTCTTGTAAAAAAGATGAACCAGCTTTTCCAATGTGGATTGTTAAAGGAAAAATGATGTTTTGGTACTTGATTCAATTACTAGAAAATGTCTCAGTATGTTTGAAACCACATGGGAATGTGTATCTACTGTTTCAAGTAAAATTTTATAAATACCAAATATAAACTGAGTCTCTGATGAAAATTTGTATTCTTATTGAAATATAAATATAAAATATCCACTAGATTTTAAACACTTGTATAAAAATAGAATGCAAAATATCAGTAGTCTTACAATGATTATGTGTTGAGAAAATATATGGAATTTGTCTAGTTAAATACTATTATTAAAATTAACTTCACCTGTTTTGACTTAGAGATCAAAGGTATGAACACCAAGGGGTAAGGGCAGGTGGGACTGATTGGGAGATTGGGATTGATATATATACACTATTGATACTTTTTGTAAAACAGATAGCTAATGAGAACCCACAATATAGCACAGTGAACTCTACTTAATGTTCTGTGGTGACCTAAATGGGAAGTAAATCAAAAAAAAAAGGGAATATATTTTATACATATACATGGGCTTCCCAGGTTGTACCAGTGGTAAAGAGGCCGCCTACCAATGCAGGAGATATAAGAGACACAGGTTCGATCCCTGGGTCGTGAAGATCCCCTGGAGGAAGAAGGCATTTCAACCCACTCCAATATTCTTGCCTGGAGAATCCCATGGACAGAAGAGCTTGGCGGGCTTCGGTCCACGGAGTTGCAGAGAGTTGGACTCGACTGATGTGAGTTAGCACACACATATACATGTAGTTGATTCACAATGCTAAAAAATAACTTTAAAATTAGTTTCACCTGTAAAGAGTGTTGATGAAAAGTTAAACCCATGTATATGGCCTGCACTATATTTTTCTTGACAATACTTACTCTTTATAGTAGTCGCTTAGTGATTATTCATGCTATCTTATATGTCGTCTTTTTATTAAACAAAGGCTTAGAAACTATAGTGTATGGGACAAACTTTTCCACAACCTTTTTTTGTGAATAAAATTTTATTTGAAAATTCATCCTTTGTTTAATGTTATTTTCAGTAGTTTTGTTTTGTTTTGCATCATCATTGTATATTTGAGTACGTAGTGTATTGAGTCACACAGCCCTCAAAACCTAAGATGTGTTAGTATATTGTAATGGTCTTTATCTTTCTGGCTTACTTCACTCTGTACAATATACTAACACATATATATGGAATTTAGAAAGATGTTAATGATAACCCTATATGCAGAACAGAAAAAGAGAAACAGATGTATAGAACTGTCTTTTAGCCTCTGTGGGAGAAGGCAAGGGTGGGACGTTTCAAGAGAACAGCATCGAAACGTATATTATCTAGGGTGAAACAGATCACCAGCCCATGTTGGATGCATGAGACAAGCGCTCGGACCTGATGCACTGGGAAGACCTAGAGGGATCAGGTGGAGAGGGAGGTGGGAGGGGGGATCAGGATGGGGAACACATGTAAACCCATGGCTGTTTCATTTCAATGTATGACAAAATCCACTACAATATTAAAAAAAAAAAAAACCTAAGATGTTTACTGCCTGACTCTTGACTCCTGCAGTGAAGAAATATAGATTTGTCTTTGGGGTATTTGGCCAATAGATGCTGAAATTGGAGAAGGAATGCAAGCACCAAAATGTAGAGATGAATATCACAAGATCCTGAAAGTTCAAAAACTGCTGTGGGAGATCCCTTAGGATAGGTTGGCCATTGTTAATATAGCAGTGACAAGATGATAATGCATCTTTTAGTAAAATTCCACAGAATCAAAGTTGCTAAAATTGGGGGAAAATGTGACTTGTGCAAGGAGAGGACAAGGCACTTCCCCTCTCTGTTGTGCATGTTTTGTTTTGTTTTTCAGAATGTCAATTTTAGAACTAGATTCTCACTAGTAGTAGTTCTAGTAAGCCTCATAATTTATGATTGAGTCTCATGATAATAATAATAGTAATAATGTTTCCTAAATTCTAAAAATTAGGTTGCCCTCTGATTCAGAAGATATGGCTACTGGAAAGGGGGCCTTAGTATTATTTTTAAGGTTAGAGTTAGGGTTTCTGTGTGGCCCAAAAAGTCATAAAGAAGACCAGTAGTTGAAAACTATATCCATTTGTGGATAAAATATTATTAGCCATTAAGGAAATTCACATCAAAAACATAAGAAGGGCTATAATCATTTTTAAAAGTGGAAAATAACAGATATTGGCAAGGACTCAGTGAAATTAGAAAATTGAAACCCTCCTACTTGGCTTGCAAGGATGTAGAATGGGGTACAACTGCCATGAAAAAGAGTTTGGCAGTTTCTCAAAATGGTAAATGATACCATATGATAGCAATTCCACTGCTAAATATATATCCAAAAGCTTTGAAAACAGGTGTTTAAATAAAAACTTGTATGTGAGTATTTATACCAAAAACTATTTACAAAATCGAAAAGATGGAAACAACTCAAATGCTTATCAACTGATGATGTATAAGCAAAATGCAAATGGAAATCTATTCAATCATTAAAGAATGAAGTACTGGTATATGGTACAACATTGATGGACCTTGACAGGATTATTTAATGAAAAAAGTCTAACACAAAAGGCCACTTATTGCATGATCCCAGTTATATGAAATAAAAAGAAAAAGAGAGAGAAAGCAGCTTAGTAACTGTCAAATGCATGGGAGCAGGAAATAATGGAAAGTAAGTGCTTAATGGCTATGGGTTTTGGGGGGGATGAAAATACTCTAGAACTAGAAATTCAATCCAAGGTTGGTTGAATCTTAGGTGGAGGGTCAACCACTCTAGATCATTTTATATAAGGGACTTGAGCATCTTCAGATTTTAGCATTCATAGGAGTCCCGGACCCAAGGCCCCACATATACTGAAGGATGGGGACCATAATGGTGATAGTTGTACCACACTGTAAATGAATGAAATGCTACTGTGCTATACACTTCAAAACGGTTAAAATGACAATCCTATGTTTATATGTATTTTATTACAATAAAACTGTAGTGATTTAGAATATGAACCACATGCCACTGTGAAATTACGAAAAATGTTCATAATTATCAGAAGGGTTTTCTAAAGGATTAGTGAAATGCTGGGAAAACTATTGTCAATCTGATGCCAATGGCATTAGTATTTGTTAGCAGTTGAATTGATAATTTCCAATGATCCCATAACTAATTAGATTTTTAAAAATAAAAATCTGACCTAACACACCGAATGCAACTTGAAAAAATGCTTAGCCAGATGACTACCTAATTTTGAAAATTTTAAATGATAAATTCAGGGGTATATCTTTGTTAAAATGGTCATTTTTGCATAATACAGTGCATACTTTAGTGTTATTATAGAATGACTCTTGCTAAATTCTAGTGCTTAGAAGGTTTTTATTTGAGGGAATCTGCTGGCTTTGAATCAAGTAAATAATGAGTTTACTCTCCCGTGAGAAGCTCATGATATTATGTATTATATAGTTGTGTGGTATATAGAATTAATCTTTTTATTGCATGGTGGTGGTGATTTAGCTTGTGATAAATGCAGAATTGTTTTAAAACAATGGCAATTACTTCCCTGGGGTACAATGGAGAAGGTGGGAATGGGATGAATAGGAAATACTTGTGGATTTCAAAGAGAAATTATTCTGTTATCTGTCTAGCCGGCATTAGGGATTGAGAACAGTTGCAGTTGTTTCCAGCATGGATCGCAAATTTGAAATGACCTTTCAAAAAGTAGCCTAATTAAGATGAGTCTAGAATGTTTCTAGTTGTTAAAAAAATTATGAATTCAGAATTCTCAAAAATTCTTGTTGTTGTTGCTATTAATTACTATTATTGAACATTTTGGAAAGTTATTAAAATGAGCTTTATGAACAGTGTTATATCAAAGTAGCTGTGCTGAATGAAATCAACTTAACCACCACAATTAAGGTTATGTGTCTATTGAGACACGTAATTCCCATGAGCATCTGAGGTTCACACAGTCTGGATCTTCTGAACAAAGGACACTGACAATCTTTGCAAGGATATTTGCATATTTGCAAAGATATATTCCCTTTACTAGACTATGCTGTCCTGAGTAAATATATTCCATTTTTCTTCGAGACTCGGAACTTTGTTATGCATAGCAAATCCATAGAAATAATCTTGGAAGATATAGATAGTGGCTCCCTTCAAGCCAGAGAGGCCAGCTTTCTTATAGCAAAGATGTCTCCCTCCCCAGAAACATTCCAGGAAAGTAAAAATATCATTCCCCTCTCTGGAATGGAATTTACTCTCTTAGCACCAGAGTAAAGATAAGCTCCTCTATTCCCGCACCCCCATATAAACAAAACCAACAATCTGATATCAAGTTAGTGTTTCCCACTGTGGAGTTCCTCATTTAAATGCATCTAATGGCATATGTGGTGGCATTTAGACCTCACCAAGTTACGCTTATGAGAACTGATATGCGAGAAATTGACAGAATATTGCTATGAAAAAGTGAAAGTGAAAGCATTAGCCACTCAGTTGTGTCTGACTCTTTAAGACCCCCTGGACTATAGCCCGCCAGGTTCCTCTGTTCATGGAATTTCCTATGCAAAAACACTGGAGTACGTAGCCATTTCCTTCTCCAAGTGATCTTCCCAATCCAGTGATCGAATCTGGGTCTCCTGCATTGCAGGCAGATTCTTTACCACATAAGCTATGATGAGAAACCCGGATGGCTCAGCGGGTAATGAATCAGCCTGAAGTGCAGAAGACAGGAGAGACCTGTGTTTGATTCCTAGGTGGTGACGATGCCCTGTAGGAGGAAATGGCAACCTGCTTCAGTATCTTGCCTGAAAAAAATGCCATGGACAGAGGAGCCTGCCAGGCTACAGGCCAAAGAGTCATATGGTCTGACACAGTTGAGCAACTATAGGCTTTCCCTGGTGGCTCAGACGGTAAAGGACCTGCTTGCAATGCAGGAGACCTGGGTTTGATCTCTGGGCTGGAAAGATCCCCTGGAGAAGGGAATGGTTACCTACTCCAGTATTCTTGCCTGGGGAATCCCATGGACGGAGGAGCCTGGCAGGTTACAGTCCATGGGGTCACAGAGTCAGACACGACTGAGCAACAAACACTTTCACTACCACTTTCACATATATACAATGGAATATTACTCCAGCCATAAGAAGGAACAAAATATTGTCATTTGCAGCAACATGGGTGGATCTAGAGACTGTCATACAGAGTGAAGTAACTCAGACAAAGAAAGAAAAATGTCACATAATATTGCTTATGTGTAGAAACTAGAAAAATGTTACAGATGAGCTTATTGGCAAAGCAGAAATAGAGTTACAAATATAGAGAATAAACTTGTGGTTACAATGAGGGGTGGGGGAATTGGACCAATTAGGAGGTTAGGATTGACATATATACACTACAAGTTAAAGTAGATAATTAATGAGAACCTATCATTTAGCCCTAGGAACTCTACTCAATGATCTGTGATGACTGAATGAGAGGGAAATCCAAAAAAAGTGGATCTATGTGTACATATAACTGATTCACTTTACTGTACGAGGAGAAACTAACACAACATTGTAAAGCAACTATCTGCTCCAACATTTTTCTTTAAGTGAAAAAAAGGTAAATAAATTTATATATGCTCTATTATCTATTGAATCCAGTATTTTACAAATTTAAAATAATTTAAAGCTTGGCTAAATTCTCTAGTATTTGAAAGGCTAGAGCTATTGGAAGACTTTAGCAGAAATTGTAGTTTAGTTGCTAAGTCGTGTACTACTCTTTTGTCAGCTCCATGGGCTGTAGTCTGTCAGGCTCCTCTGTCCATCAGATTTCCTAGGCAAGAATACTCGAGTGGGTTGCCATTTCTTTCTCCAGGGGAATCTTCCCAACTCGGAGACTAAACCCATGTCTCCTGCACTGGCAGGCATATTCTTTACCATTGAACCACCTGGGAAGCTCTAACAGAACTTCAGTTCAGTTCAGCTCAGTTCAGTCACCCAGTCATGTCGGACTCTTTGCAACCCCGTGAATCGCAGCACGCAAGGCCTCCCTGTCCATCACCAACTCCTGGAGTTTACTCAAACTCATGTCCATCCAGTCCGTGATGCCGTCCAACCATCTCAATTACATCTCAACATCTCAATTACAATTAATAATTGTAATGGAATGTCACAAGTGCAGAAGTTTTGCAAAGTGAGAAAATGGGAACAAAATTATTTTTAAGTGCCATACATTTTATAAAAGTATTTTTCTGAATAGAAGACTTAGTTAGATACAGTGTTATTGCATTCTGTATCATTTCAGTGAACATGCATTACCTAGTAAATTCCAGGCTTTTATGAATATATTTGGAGAGTGGAAATCCTGACAACTGTCCATGTTTTTTATATTTTTCTTTATTGTAACGCAAGTGCCTGACTGCAGTTTCCATTTCTGTGGCATCCACTTCAAAGACTGCTATCTCAAACACATTGTCAGCTACAGAGCAGATAAAGAGCCAGGCCACTTCCTCCCATTGAGATTACTTTCTTTTAGAGATATTTGTTTATTTAAAAAACCTTCACATCAGACTACCTGTTTTCTTTTTCTTCTCTTTCCTTACTTTAAATTGCCATGCTTATGTCTTAAATTCACCAATAAGAAAAGTCCATTAAAGTCTGCCCTCACTTTATTGAAATAAAAGCAGAACCCCCTTTGTGTTATCTTGCTCTTTCTACATACCAATTACCACACTGCTTGGCCCAGATGTGCTGTATAGTTTCTAGATCATAAAAGTAATAAGCCTGGTTTTTTTTTTCTTCTTCAAAGTTTTCTAGTAGTTATTGTTGAAGGGAATCTTTCAGTCATAATAATAACCACAAGAGTTAGTCTAACCACAGTTTTGATTACTAATAGTTCATTTCACTCACTGAGTCATGTCCGAATCTTTGCGACCCTATGGACCACAGCACACCAGGCTTCTCTGTCCATCACCAACTTCCAGAGATTACCCAAACTCATGTCCATTGAATTGGTGATGCCATCCATCCATCTCATCCTCTGTCATTCCCTTCTCCTCCTGCCCTCGATCTTTCCCAGCATCAGGGTCTTTTCAAATGAATCATCTCTTAACATCAGCTGGCCAAAGGACTGGAGTTTAAGCTTCAGCATCAGTCCTTCCAACGAACACCCAGGACTGATCTCCTTTTGGATGGACTGGTTGGATCTCCTTGAAGTCCAAGGACCTCTTGAGTCTTCTCCAACACCACAGTTCAAAAGCATCAATACTTTGGCGCTCAGCTTTCTTTATAGTTCCACTCTCACATCCATATATGACTACTGGAAAAACCATAGCCTTGACTAGATGGAACTTTGTTGACAAAGTAATGTCTCTGCTTTTTAATATGCTGTCTAGGTTGGTCATAACTTTCCCTCCAAGGTGTATGTGTCTTTTAATTTCATGGCTCCAGTCACCACCTGGAGTGATTTTGGAGCCAAAAAAGGTAAAGACAGCCAATGTCTCCACTGTTTCCCCATCTATTTGCCATGAAATGATGGGACCAGATGCCATGATCTTAATTTTCAGAATGTTGAGCTTTAAACCAAATTTTCACTCTCCTCTTTCACTTTCAACAAGAGGTTCTTTAGTTCTTCTTCACTTTCTGACATAAAGGTGGTGTCATCTGCATATCCGAGGTTACTGATATTTCTCCTAGCAATCTTGATTCCAGCTTTTGCCTCATTCAACCCAGCATTTCTCATGATGCACTCTGCATGTAAGTTAAATAAGTAGGGTGACAATAGAAAGCCTTGAGGTACTCCTTTCCTGATTTGGAACCAGTCTGTTGTTCTGTGTCCAGTTCTAACTGTTGCTTCCTGACCTGCATGCAGATTACTTAAAGGAAGGTCAGGTGGTCTGCTATTCCCATCTCTTTTAGAATTTTCCATGGTATATTGTGACCCACACAGTCAAAGGCTTTGGCAGAGTCAATAAAGCAAAAACAGATGTTTTTCTAGAACTTTCTTGCTTTTTTGATGATCCAGTGGATATTGGCAACTTGATCTCTGGTCCCTCTGCCTCTTCTAAACCCAGCTTGAACATCTGGAAGCTCACGGTTCATGTATTGCTAAAGCCTGGTTTGGAGGATTTTGAACATTACTTTACTAGTGTGCAATTGTGCGGTAGTTTGAGTATTCTTTGGGATTGCCTTTCTTTGGGATTAGAATGAAAACTGATGTTTTCCAGTCTTGTGGCCAACTGCTGAGTTTTCTAAATTTGCTGGCATGTTGAGTGCAGCACTTTCACAGCATCATCTTTTAGGATTTGTAATAGCTCAACTGGAATTTCATCATCTCCACTAGCTTTGTTCATAGTGATGCTTCCTAATGCCCACTGACTTCACATTCCAGGATGTCTGGCTCTAGGTGAGTGATCACACCATTATGATTATCTGGGTCATGAAGATCTTTTTTGTACAGTTCTTCTGTGTATTCTTGCCACTTCTTCCTAATATCTTCTGCTTTTGTTAGGTCCCTGCCATTTCTGTCCTTTATTCAGTCTGTCTTTACATGAAATATTCCCTTGGTATCTTTAGTTTTCTTGAAGAGAACTCTAGTCTTTCCCATTTATTTTTTTCCCCCTCTATTTCTTTGCATTAATTGCTGATGAAGTCTTTCTTATCTCTCCTTGCTATTTTTTGGAACTCTGAACTCAAATGAGTACATCTTTCCTTTTCTCCTTTGCTTTTTATTTCTCTTCTTTTCATAGCCTTTGGTAAGGCCTCCTCAGACAGCCATTTTGCTTTTTTGCATTTCTTTTCTTGGGAATGGTCTTTCTCCCTGTCTCCTGTACAATGTCATGAATCTCTAGCCATAGTTCATCAGGCACTCTGTCTATGAGATCTAGTCCTTTAAATCTATTTCTCACTTCCACTGTATAGCTGTAAGGGAATTTTTAGGTCATACTTTAATGGTTTAGTGGTTTTCCCCACTTTCTTAAACTTATGTCTGAATTTGACAATAAGGAGTTCATGATCTGAGCCACAATCAGCTCTCAGTCTTGTTTTTGCTGACTGTATAGAGCTTCTCCATCTTTGGCTGCAAAGAATATAATCAATCTGATTTTGGTGTTGACCTTCTGATTTTGGTGTAGAGTCTTCTTTTGTGTTGTTGGAAGAGGGTCTTTGCTATGACCAGTGTGTTCTCTTGGCAAAACTCTATTAGCCTTTGCCCTGCCTGCTTCAATCTGTACTCCAAGGTCAAATTTGCCTGTTACCCAAGGTGTTTCTTGACTTTCTACTTTTGCATTCCAGTCCCCTATAATGAAAAGTACATCTTTTTTGGGTTTTAGTTCTAAAAGGTCTTGATAGAATCATTCAGTTTCTTCAGTGTTACTGGTTGGGGCATATACTTGGATTACGGTTATATTGAATGGTTGCCTTGGAAAGGAACAGAGATCATTCTGTCATTTTTGAGATTGCATCCAGGTACTGTATTTTGGACTCTTTTGTTGACTATGAAGGCTACTCCATTTTCTTCTAAGGGATTACTGCCTACAGAAGTAGATACAATGGTCATCTGAGTTAAATTCAGCCATTCCAGTCCATTTTAGTTCTCAGATCCCTAGAATGTCGACATTCACTCTTGCCATCTTCTGTTTGACCACTTCCAATTTGCCTTGATTCATGGACCTAACATTCCAGGTTCCTATGCAACATTGCTCTTTACCTTGCTTCTATTAGTTGTTGCTAATAAGGTCATCACAAAAAAACTTGAGGTAGTATATTATATGCATATGTGTGTGTGTGTGTGTGTGTGTGTGTGTGTGTATATGTATATATATATATATATATATATATATATATATATATATATATTTGAGGGAATGTTTAGGTATGGTACATTTTGTGTGTCTTTGTAAGCACTAAATCCATTTTACCTAGTTAATTAAAGGTAAGCAAACAAAAAATTACTCGTAATCACACTTAAAATCTTGGATTATTTAAAGATTTTCAGGATAATTCTTTGCTCATAAGAGACCTAGATTATTCTATTAATTATTAGTCTCTGATGACATTGGATTTGTTTACCTAGATCCTTGGAGGGTATTATGGTCATCATTCTTTTCTAGAGATTATTTCAACTGATGAAATTTGGGGTTCTGATTGTTCACTTGTAACTTTCCAAAAAAATTTCAATTGTGCATTTTTTTATCCCATTTTTGTTTCTTCAAAAGATTAGAACATGCTTTATGCAGAAAGTGGATCTTTTCATTACTCAGGGTAAGCCGAGGAATCCAGAACAAATGGATCATAGATCTTAAGAGGTAAAGCAGAGGACCTAAAGGCTTAGGAGACAGGCTCAAGTTGCCTAAATATCCAGCACTATAATGTGAGAAATTATGGAAAACATACAGTCTTCTCAGTCAGTATGGTACTTCTTTAGCAATGGAGTTACTTACTTTCTGATTTTCAGGGATGCTTTAGTATGAAACATAAATCTTAAACAAAAATAACAAATTGCAAAAATTGTTTAAAATATTTTGTATAATTTGTTTCTGTAATTAATTGAGAATTTTTTATCTTTAATACTCCATATATGTAGTTCACAATTTCTATATAAAATATCATTTGGACAAATAAAATTTTATTTGCTCTTTTACAATATTATTATTTTAAATCAATATTCTTTTTCTCTATGGTACTATAGTAGTACTACAATATCTTTAATTTGCAGGAAGCCCTTGCACGTTGAATAGGAAATGAAAAAATTAGTTGTCTTGAAAACTAAAGAATTTCATAGTATTCTGAATATGTTATTAACCCATTATGCTGATGTGATTGCTCATGGTCCAGTTATATTAGATATAATATTTATTCAAATTATAGTAATTGAGGCAACTATATTGCGGCTACACAAACAGAACAATGAAAACACAGAAACAGTGAAAACACTATGCTTAAAGCTATAGTATAGTTTGAGTAATATTTAGAATAAAATATTTATTTCCAAACAATTTTGGAACTATCAAAAGATAAGTATTACCTATAGATTCTCTGACATTGTTTTTATTCCTCTTCTTTTTTTTTTTTTTTTTTTTAAGGGAAGCTTGATATTGAATGAAAGTCCTTACATAAATGTTTGGATACTACACTTATTACTACTGTTGTTGCATTGAAATTATTTAATAATATGCAAAAAGATTCAGGTACACCTCTTTTTATTGTGCTTGCTTTACTGAGCTTTGCAGAAACTACAGTTTTACAAATTGAAGGTTTGTAGCAATTCTGTATCAAGCAAGTCTATCAGTGACAATTTTCCAACAACCTTTGCTCACTTCATACTTCTATGTCACATCTTGGTAATTCTCATAATATTTCAAACAATTTTATTATTTTTATTATATTTGTTATGTGATCTGTGATCAATGATCTTTGATGTCACTACTATGACTTTCTGAAAACTCAGATGATAGCATTTTTAGCAATATCTTTTTTTTTTAGCAATATCTTAAAGTTAAAAGATGCACTCTTTTCTGACATAATGTTATTGACTATTATAAAAATTACTGAACTGAACCCTAGCAAAACAGAATCAGGACACAAGAAAGGAGAGTTCACATGCCCTGTGAGGATAGTAGAGCCCAGTGGGAAGAAGACTCTTCTTCTTTCCTGGCCAAGGCTTAGTCAATAGAAAGCCATTGACTCTTTGTTCACTAGATCCCTCCCAATTTCTGTTCACTCCTTATTAAAATCATTCTTCCCTTACCTTGAGAGGACTTGCATGTGGCTTAATATGATGGTAGACTTACCAGTCTCAGACCAGTATTTTGGTGGCCTTCACAGGGACCAGAGAGGACATTCATTTGCTTCAGGGCAGGTGAGCAAACAGATGTGGTACCAGCAATTGATCCTGCTGTTACTCATTACAGTCTTGCTGCCCTGGAGTTGGTAGATATATCTGTCTCCTGGATCTGAGCTCTTATTCTCTTGCATCTGAAGCTCTCCAGACTTAGTTGAGAATCTATTCAAAGGTTTCGTCTTTCTGGTTAAGGCCTTGTTCTGTATATGAGTACTTTTTTGTCTTTTTTTTTTTTTTTTTTGATCTTGAGATCAGACAGTTTCAATGAAAGCTAGGTGTAATTTCCCTTGCCCCAATTCCCTTGGAGAGAGACTGCTTAAAATAAATCTGCTAGGTTTTCAGCTTTTGGCCCAATTTCTTTGGAAGGAAGAGTCTCCTCTGAAGACTGACTTCAGAAATCCCTTCAGCCTAAGAAAGCTGTCTTCTTAGAGCAGGCTGGAATTGACTTGCAAGCTATTTGAATTGAGCTTTTGTCCTCTAAGTTCTTTGAGCTGTTTGAAAATTCTTATGTATTTTAGAGAATGGGATCCAGGTTATCTAAATATTTTGAGGGTGTACCCTTCCTATATGGACATCAATAGTTTTATGCTGAAAATTATGGCCCTTCTTCATAATCATTTCTAACTAAATGGACCAATCTGACCAACAATGATTTAGAATTTCAACCATCATTAAGGTGAACTTTTGAAATCCCCAGACTTAATCTCCTTAATATTGTATTGGACTAATAGCAAAGTTTTTTTTTAGAGAAACACAGTAATCAGCCTAGGAAAAGGAAAAACAAAATCAATATCTGTTGATTTAATAAAAAGGAGAAAGCTCTGATTTTGGATCAAATAACAACACAGTCCTATTGCAGACTCTAAATATTCAACTCCTCACCACTATTTGTGCTTTGAACTGTTGGTATACTGAAAAAATTGTAGCCTTGATGAATTGTATTGGTGGGGAAATGTTGACAAGGCTGTGAAAGTGACTAACTTCTTGTTCCACTTGTCCGAAGTACAAAAAGGGAAGCCTGTTCATACTGCCCTGGGACATTTTAAACTACCCAATGGACCATTTGAGGTCTGGAAATGGATTTTGTGTAACTTTCACATTTGTACAACATTTCACATTTTTGTAACATTCACATGTGTAACAACAACACGTGTTGTTGTTGTTGTTCAGTTGCTCAGTTGTGTCTGACTCTTCGCGACCCCACAGACTGCAGGATGCCAGGCTTCTCTATCCTTCACCATCTCCTGGAGCTTGCTCAAACACATGTCCACTGAGTCAGTGATGCCATCCAACCATCTCATCCTCTGTCACCCCCTTCTCCTGTGTTCAATCTTTCCCAGCATGAGTCTTTTCTAATGAGTTGGCTCTTTACATGAAGTGGTCAAAGTATTGGAGCTTCAGTATCAGTCCTTCCAATAAGTATTTAGAATTGGTTTCCTTTAGGATTGACTGATTTGATCTTTTTACAGTCCATGGGACTCTCGAGAGTCCTCTCCAATACCACAGCTCAAAAGCATCAGTTCTTCAGTGGTCAGCCTTCTTTATGGTCTCTGACATCCATATATGACTACTGGAAAAACCATAGCTTTTTCTTATAGAACTTGTTGGCAAAATAATGTTATTCCTTTTTAATATACTGTCTAGGTTTGCCATTGCTTTTCTTCCAAGGAGCAAGTGTCTCTTAATTTCATGGCTACAGTCACCATTTGCAGTGATTTTGGAGCCCAATAAAATAAAGTCTGTTACTGTTTCCATTATTTCCCCACCTATTTGCTATGAAATGATGGGACTGGATGCCTTGATCTTAGTTTTCTTTCTTAAAATTAATTTATTTATTTTAATTGGAGAATAGCTACTTTACAATATTACGGTGGTTTTTGCCCTACATTGACATGAATGCACATGTGTCCCCCCATCCTGAACCCCCCTCTGAACCCCCGTCCTGAACCCCCTCCCACCTCCCTCCCTACCCTATCCTTCTGGGTTGTCCCAGAGCATCAGTTTTGAGTACTCTGCTTCATGCATCAAACTGGCACTGGTCATCCAGTTTACATATGGTAATATACATGTTTCAATACTATTCTCATATCATCCCACCCTTGCCTTCTGCCACATTGTCCAATAGTTTGTTCTTTACATCTGTGTCTCTTTTGCTTCCTTGTATATAGGATCATCATTACCATCTTTCTAAATTCCATATATATGTGTTAATATACTGTATTGATATCTCTCTTTCTGACTTACTTCACTCTGTACAATAGGCTACAGTTTCATCCACCTCATTAGAACTGGCTCAAAAACATTATTTTTTAATAGCTGGTTAATATTCCATGGTGTATATGTACCACACCTTCCTTATCCATTCATCTGCTGATGGACATCTAGGTTGCTTCCATGTCCTAGCTATTGTAAACAGTGCTGCAATGAACATTGGGGTGCATGTGTCTCTTGCAATTTTGGTTTTCTCAGTGTGTGTGTCCAGCAGGGGGATTGCTGGGTCATATGGCAGTTCTATTTCCAGTTTTTTTTCAGGAATCTCCACACTGTTCTCCATTGCGGCTCTATCAGTTTTCACTCTATTAATCTTAGTTTTCTATATGTTAAGTTTAAAGCCAGCTTTTTAACTCTCCTCTTTCACTTTCATCAACATGCTCTTTAGCTCCTGTTCACTTTCTGACATAAAAGTGATGTTATCTGCGTATTTGACATTGATATTTTCCCTGGAAATCTTGATTCCAGCTTGTGCTTCATTCATCCTGGTATTTCTCATGATATACTCTACATATTGAACAGCCAGGGTGACAATAAGCAGTCTTGATATACTCCTTTCCCAATTTGGAACCTGTCCATTGTTCCAAATCAGGTTCTGTTGCTTCCTGACCTGCATACAGGTTTCTCAGGAAGCAGGTAAAGTGGTCTGGTATTTCCATCTCTTTAAGAATTTTCCACAGTGGGTTTGGGATGGGGAACACATGTGCACCCATGGCTGATTCATGTCAATGTCCAGCAAAACCCACCACAATATTGTAATTAGCCTCCAATTAAAATAAATAAATAAATTAAAAAAATACCTTTTCCACAGTTTGTTGGGATCCACACAAAAATCATAGGTTTTAGCCCACAGATTATGGATATATATTTTAGTCATGGGAATCATGTTTTCACACTGCACTGAAGCCTTCAGTTGCAGACAGACCGCCTATTCTGTGGCTAAAATCCTTTTAGAAAAGATTATCCTTATTGGAAAACTCCTCTCTTGCTTCATGGTTATTATTGTCATTCAGTTGTTAAGTTGTGTCTGACTCTTTGTCAACCCATGGACTACACTGTACTGTAGTAGTAGGACAGTCGAGTGTAGTCCAACTCTGTCCTTCACTATATCCCAGAGTTTGCTAAAACTCTCATCCTTTGAGTCAGTGATGCCATCCAACTGTTTCATCCTATTTTGCCCCATTCTACTAATGCCCTCAATCTTCCCCATCATCAGGACTTTTTCCAGTGGGTTGGCTCTTCACATTAGGTGGCCAGAGGATTGGTGCTTCTGCATCAGTCCTTTCATTGACTATTCAGGGTTGATTTTCTTTAGAATTGACTAATTTGATATCTTTGCTTCCAAGGGCCTCTCAAATCCCCAGCACTGCAATTCAAAAGCATCCGTTTTTCAGTTCTCAGCCTCCTTTTATGGTCCAAGACTCACATCTGTACCTAACTACTGGAAAGACCATAGGTTTGACTCTATGAATTTATTGGCAAAATGTTATCTCTGCTTTTTAATACACTGTCTAATCTTGTCAGAGCTTTTCTTCCAAGGAGAAAGCATATTTTAATTTCACAGCTTCAGTCACCATCCACAGTGATTTTGGAGGCCAAGAAAATAAAATGTGTCATGCTTTCCACATTTACTTGCCGTGAAGTAATGGGACTGGATACAATGGCCTTAGTTCTCTGAATGCTGAGTTTTAAGCTAGCTTTTTCACTCCTCTTTCACTGTCAACAGGAGTCTCTAATTCCTCCTCACTTTCTTCCATTAAAGTGGTATAATTTGCATGTCTGAATGTTGCATTCAGACAACATGTTACATGTTGTTGATACTTCTCCTAGTATCCTTGATTCCAGATTGTTATTTATTCAACCTAGCATATCACATAATGTACTCTGCATGTAAGTTAAATATGCAGGGTGACAATATACAACTTCAACGTATTCCTTTTCCCAATTTTGAACCAGTGCATTTTTCCGTGTCCAGTTCTAACTGTTGCTTCTTGATCTACATACAGGTTTCTCAGGACACAGATAAGCTGTTCTGACATTCCCATCTCTTGTAGAATTTTTCTATTTTCGACAGTTGTGATTCACACAGTCAAAGTAGACAATGAAGCAGAAGCAGATTTTTTTTTTTTCTGGAATTCTCTTGCTTTTTCTATGAGTCAATGAATGTTGGCAATTTTATCTCTGGTTCTTCTGCTTTTTCTAAATCCAACTTGTACATTTGAAGTTCTCAGTTCATGTACTGTTGAAGCCTGGCTTGAAGGATTTTAAGGCTTACATTGCTAGCATGTGAGCTGAACACAATTGTGTGGTAGTTTGTACATTCTTTGGCACTACCCTTTTTGGTATTGGTATGAAAACAGATCTTTCCAGTCCTGTGGTCACTGCTGCATTAGGGGGCTTCCCTAGTGGCTCAGATGGTAAAGAATCTTCCCACAATACAGGAGGCATGGGTTTAATCTCTGGGTCGGGAAGATAGCCTGAAGAAGGTTATGGTTACCCACTCCAGTATTCTCGCCTGGAACATTCATGGTTAGAGGAGCCTGGCAGGCTGCCTGTCCAACAGGCAGGCTGTCCACAAGGTCACAAAGAGTCAGACACGACTGAGGGACTGACACTTCACTTCATACATTTATAATTCACTCCATTGTTAGACCTGAATTGTAACTTTCTGATGATATCTAATGGATCCATCTTTTCTGGAGAACCATCTACTAATCTGTTACTTTAAGATCAACAGGATTTAATAGACTACAGAATAATGTTAACATAACTTTTATATACAGTAGAAAACTAATAAATTATTTAATTTGCTTTATTACTATATTCACTTTCTTGCAGTTTTCTGTAACTGAATCCACAGGATCTTCATGGTATGCTTATAATATAACTAGCATTTATATTAAACTTGGTGATTTCAAAGATTGTTCATCACAGATATTATTTAATGATAACACCAACTTAAAGGAATTAAGGCAGCCATTGTTTTCTTTCTCTCTCTCTTTTTTTTTTTTTTTAAATAGGGGAAGTTGGTAAAACCTTTCCTAAACTGCAGCAAATGTTTTTACTATGGGGTTTTATACTTCTTTACTGAATTCAAACTTACATAAGATAAAATTAATATATTCTCAGTATATTTTTGAAGTTACATAATTGTTCATGTTTACTATTGAGTGTAAACTAGTTTCATCACCACCAAAATTATTTTTAAGATGTAGACTGAACTATCCAATAGTGTGTGTCTTACAGAGGTGTTCACAGTAATTTGCTTCCAAGCAAAATGTCCATGGTTCTATGACATTCTCTTTCTTTCTTTATTTCAGAAGTTTATCTCAATTACTCAAAGATTGAAAATCTAAGAACCTTCTGAAAGGTTTTATATATCCTCTTAAATTTGTCTTTAAGGAACATTTTGAATATGGAGAAATATTTCTGTGTTCCTACAGAACCCAGAATTCTTGTAAGTATTTTGCTAAGAACTGCAGATTCTGGGCTAAGCAAAAACTTGGGAATTTCATTTACATCTGTAAAATTTGTTGTTGTTGCTGTTTAATTGCTAAGTCATGTCCAACTCTTTTGCAGCCCCATGGACTGTGACCTGCAAGGCTCCTCTGTCCAAATGGGATTTCACAGGCAAGAATACTGAAGTGGGTTGCCATTTCCTTCTCCAGGGTATCTTCATGACCCAAGATCTGAACACCTGTCTCCTACATTGACAGGCAGATTCTTGACCACTGAGTTGCTCGGGAAGCCCATAGAGAGTTTTATGTAACTCCAAAGGTATATGCTTACATTGCCAGGAAAAATGAAGACCAGTACCAGAAAGATACCAGTAGGTTGTAAATTTCAGGCACCACGTGTTATGTGATCCTTGGAGCATTTATTTACATGCCAAAATGTGTGTGCCTGAACACAGAATCTTTTCTGTTTAGCCTCCAAAGAGCAAAGTCTTCTTATTCTCTAGATGAAAACAACAATCTCTGTGTTGTTCTAGTGTATATAAACTGAGAAAATAAATGCATTTTTATTCTCCATTTATGTTGCAGACCTAGAATTTTGTGTGGGAGACATTTAGGGTTTTATTGAACTGCCCAGTTGTAAGACTTGGTCTGTGTGAATCCCAAGCTTATTATTCAATTTTTAAGGAAACAATAATATCTTTCCATAATTCCAATCTTATGTATATTTTAATGTTATTTAAATATTATTTAAATAAATTGTTTATGCATTATTTAAATCATTTAGATGGCTATTTTAAAAAAATTTATTAAAATTCAGAAGTTCCCTTGCAGGAAAAGACACATGCAATTCTCTGTCATCATATGTATGAATCGCTTCTTATTTTCATATAATTTTGTAGGAAATTATGCAATTAAAATATGCCTGAATACACTTGTTCTGTCTAGTGATGAAAAGTAATTGACATCAGACTGCTCTTAATTATCTAAAAACCACAAATCTGGACAAAATATATGAGACAAAAAATATGAGATAAATGTTTTCCAGTATTTGGTAATACAAACTGCAGTTACAGAAAGAAAGAATGATCATAATGCATATCTCCTCACAGATCACTCCAGCTCTCTGTCCATGTTCTGTTTCTGAACTGGCAGAGTAAGCTCTAGTCGGACTGTGGTGTTCCCTCTGAGCTCAGGAGGTGAAGATCAGAGTTCTAGGACAGATGAACTGGCTGAACTTAGCAAACTAGAGTACTCAAGAGGAGGCTGCTTCCCAGATAGAAAACTCAGAATCTGTGTAGAAATTTCTTGAGATCCCTTGGCAAAGAACAGGGCAGTACATGCTCAAATCAACATCATATAAGACAAGAAGGAAGCTGCATGATACCGAAAATATAACAGAGACACTAAATGTCAAGTGGTGCTGTGGAAATACTGGATTTCCAGAGAAGTCATAATATATATATTGTCACTCTTAGCATTCCCTTGTGACAATAGAAAGACTACACTTAACAACAAAGACTGTGTCTCAGGTCTTAAATGGATTATTATCTCAAGAATATCTAAAAGTAAGCCCTGCAAAAGCCACAGGGAAGACAAAATAATTGCTTATTGAGTCCTACTGTAACCCAGGAGGTCTCTATGGAGCCTTCCTGGAACAGATAGCCCCATTCCATGTCTTCCATCTGCTCTTTTTCTGTAGAAAACTTTTAGCTTCCTAGGACTTCAAGTTCCAAAGAGTAAACTTAATCAAAGTGAGAAAATGTAAAAAGAAAGGAAATTAATCATGCAAGACAAAATAACAGTAGTTTAGCCTTTGAACAAAGTCAAGAACTTTCAGTTTCTCCTCAAGGACTATAGATAACATTCTGAGTCATGTCCTTTGAGCAGTTGTGCAGATAGTGAAACTTCCACCAGGTGAAAGAGGTCAATCGTTTGTTGCCCACAAGGACACAGACCTGAGAGTTGTTGGAATAAGAAGTTTGATGATGTTGACTTCCAGTTGCCTCACCACTGATGGATCAGAA
Organism: Hydropotes inermis; assembly: GCA_020226075.1. NCBI lineage: Eukaryota > Metazoa > Chordata > Mammalia > Artiodactyla > Cervidae > Hydropotes > Hydropotes inermis. The sequence goes on along the minus strand of CM035282.1, from coordinate 33,722,870 downwards.
GAATGCTCATGAGTGGACCATGCATGCCATAGCCCTCTCCCTCACTCTGTCTTTACCTCTTTTTCCTGAACACAATCAAGGATAAGATTCTGGAAACTTTGAGTACCAACTCCCTGGACTCCTAACTTGATGCCTGTAATAAAAGCTGTACTTTTCATCATCACAGTCTAGTGTCAGTAGATTTGCTTTACTGGCCACAGATAAGTGGGCCCAAGTTTGACTTGGTAACACCACCATGTTAGAGGAATTTGGACAACCGTTTGGATTTTTCAGAGTTGTATGAGTAGAACCTAAGAGCAAGTTGCCTAAGTTCAAGTGCTCAGTTTGTAATTAAACATGGTTTTGAAAAATCAACACTGTTTAGAAAAAAATATGGTAATTCTGGTCATCTTTAATGTACCATCAATAACATCATTTCCAAAATAAAAATAATGCAACATGAGAAAGAACAGGAAAATGTGACGATCAAAACACCTGTCACAGATGATTATGTTGTTGAAGGTACGAGACAGACTTAATTTTAAATGTTTTAAAATTACTAATGGAACATATGACTGAAGAGAAAGGTAAATGAAAAAGATGAGAAAGATAAAGGAAGCCATGAATAACTGACACACGAGCCAACATTGATAGTTCTCACAAGTATCATATTGAGGGAAAAAAAGCATGCAATTACACATACTATATTATTTCATTATATAAAATTGTAGCATTGGTCATAGTAACCTATTGTATAAATCATGTGTTTATACTTATAGCTGATTCACATTAATAAAGGGTAGAAACAACACAACATTGTAAATCAATTAAACTCCATTTAAAAATAAATTTAAAAAAATCACATCACTGGTTGCCTGGTACCAAAGTAGGAAGAGATGATGGTATAAGGGAACCAGGAAGCTGGCTGAGGGGATTGAGGCAAATATTCTGCATCTTTACTGAGGAGGTTAGAACTGGACATGTAACAGACTGGTTCCAAATAGGAAAAGGAGTACGTCAAGGCTGTATATTGTCACCCTGCTTATTTAACTTATATGCAGAGTACATCATGACAAACTCTGGGCTGGAAGAAGCACAAGCTGGAATCAAGATTGTTGGGAGAAATATCAATAACATCAGACATGCAGATGACACCACCCTTATGGCAGAAAGTGAAGAAGAACTAAAGAGCCTTTTTGATGAAAGTGAAAGAGGAGAGTGAAAAAGTTGTCTTAGAGCTCAACATTCAGAAAACTAAGATCATGGCATGCAGTCCCATCATTTCATGGCAAATAGATGGGGAAACAATGGAAACAATGACAGACTTTATTTTTTGGGTGGCCTCCAAAATCACTGCAGATGGTGACTACATCCAGGAAATTAAAAGATGCTTGCTCCTTGGAAGAAAAGTTATGACCAACCTAGATAGCATATTAAAAAGCAGAGACATTACTTTGCCAACAAAGTTCTGTTTGGTCAAGGCTATGGTTTTTCCAGTACTCATGTATGGATGTGAGAGTTGGACTATAAAGAAAGCTGAGTGCCAAAGAATTAATGCTTTTGAACTTTTGGTGAAGACTCTTGAGAGTCACTTGGACTACAGGGAGACCCAATCAGTTCATCCTAAAGGATTTCAGTCCTAAGTGTTCATTGGAAGCACTGATGTTGAAGCTGAAACTCCAACACTTTGGCCACCTGGTGCAAAGAGCTGACTCATTTGAAAAGACCCTGATGCTGGGAAAGATTGAAGGCAGGAGGAGAAGGGGACAACAGAGGATGAGATGGCTGGATGGCATCACCGACTCAATGGACATAAATTTGGGTAAATTCCAAGAGTTGGTAATGAACAGGGAGGCCTGGTATGTTGCAGTCCATGGGGTTACAAAGAGTCAGACATGACTGAGCCACTGAACTGAACTGAATTGAGGGGGTGGTTACATCAGTATAGGTATTTCTCAGAAGTCACTGAAATGTGAACTTAAAATATGAATATTCTGATTTATGAAATAAATTACAAGATGGTTGCTCCTTGGAAGGAAAGCTATAATGAATCTCAATAGCACATTAAAAAGCAGAGCTGACAACGATCTAGGTAGTCAAAGCTATGGTTTTCTAAGTAGTCATATACAGATGTGAATTGGACCATAAAGGAAGCTGAGCACTGAAGAATTGATGCTTTTGAATTGTGATGCTGGAGAACACACTTGAGAGTACCTTGGACTGCAAGGAAATCAAACCAGTCGATCCTAAAGGAAATCAACCCTTAATACTCTTTGGAAGGACTGTTGTTGAAGCTGAAGCTCCAGTAATTTGGCCAACTGAGTCAGCTGACTGAAAAGACCCTGACGCTGGAAAAGATTGAAGGCAAAAAAAGAAGAGGGTGGCAGAGAATGAGATAGTAGGTGGTATCACTGACTCAATGGATATGAATATGAGCAAATTCCAGGAGATAGTGCAGGACAGAAGAGCATGGTATGCTGGAATCCATGGGGTCACAAAGAGTAGGATATGGATTAGCAGTTGAACAACAACAATGCCTCAGTAAAGTTGAGAAACTATATTTAATCAATAATCTCAAATTATATTTTGGAAAATATCCTTCCTGGGGAAATGCTTTATATCTTTAATAATGTCTATTAATAAATTGACATAATAAGATACACTTCTTATTAATATATTATCAGTTCAGAAAGTGTGGCACAATTACAAATATAAACAGTACTACTTAGTTTGAAATCATTCTTGAAGACTCTTGGCAATTTCTAGTAAAGTTAATCTTATATCTACCAAAAAAGGAAGAAAAAGAAACAGTACTGAGCCCCAAAAAGAAATCTTGTATCACAGCAGGTTCCAGAAAGCAGTCATCATCTTTTGCTGAGATCATTATTTTAAAGTGCTCTTGGGTATGTTCTGAATTATAGAAGATGTTAGTTTAACTGTAGCAAAATATGACTATACTAACACTAAGAAAAATGTTTTTAATCAGTAATAAACATCTCATCTAGTTTTTTTTTACCTGTTTGCCTTAAAATTAAAGCAAAATATCTCATTTATAGATAATTATCTGAAGAGACTGAATGTTTCCATATGAACTTAATGCTTTCTGCAAATAATTGTAAATAGTATTATTATTTTTGTTTTAACAATACTTGTATTTTGTATTTTAATGATTAAGTATGAGTGAAAAAGTCAATATGAAATCCTAATTGAAACAGGATTTTTAAGTCTCCTGCTCATTCTGAAAAATCCATGTTTGTATTCTATCTCAACTTATTTTTCTACTATATTAAATCATTTGGTTGTTTTTTCAGGTGTTCCCTTCAAAAATTTTCCCCCTAACTCAAAATTTCAAAAATAAAACAGTTTCATATTGATTTCCTCTTAAGAACTTAACGCACTAACTTCATGACAGAAAGCAATCAAAATTAAGTAATAACATGAATAAGAATTTTATATTATGATTGTTCAGGTGGTTATTATGTTTTCTCTGAACAAAGTATGGTAATGTAGCTTTTAAAAAAATCCATGTTAGAAATTTACATTTCTAGATAATATAGTCTGGTTAATATATTTGCTTAGATAAAATAACATACTTCTGGAGAGTAGAACTTTCTCTTAGATCCCACAATAAAAATAAAAGTAATAATAATGTTAACATATTAACTTAGTTAACTAAGCTGATATATAGAGCTTAGTTCAATTTTTCCTAGATGTCTCTTTTCAGCAATGTCTCTTATTACAGCAGTGTCACTGTTCCCTACTGATAGTAACAGGCATTAAACTCTGTAGGAACCCCTTTCCTGCCAAGGCTTTCAACAGCTATGCCAGACAAGCACCAGGCTACAGAATTCTGGGATCTATAATGAAACAGAGCCAGCCTCCCACCCTATCTATAAAGGAACCTAACAAGAAAGTGATTGACAATTTTTACAGTTTCTAGCTTGAGAATTCTAAAAATGCAGTCACATACTTAAAATTGACATATCATTCAGGCTTTTATTACACTTGAAGAATTTGAATTATCTTTCCCTGAATCACAGAAAAGAGCAAATATTCAATATGTATTATTTGTATATAGACTAGCTAATATATACAAAGGACTAATAGCATATTGGCCCCAGGGATAGCCCCTTGATTTCAAATATAGACAATCACAGCACCACTTCATCTGAGCACCATGACAAATAAATCCAACTTAGGTTTTTTCTGCTATGATCTCATCTCTCTCCTCTGAATGCAGAGATTTTTGTTTATTCTTTGGCCCTGTTATCTTACTAAGCACATAGCACAGTGAAGTAAAATTAAGAGAAAGAAGAAACAAAATAGAACCTGTTCCAAGTGTTTGGATTTAGTCATAACTAACGGGCTTCATCCTGTAAACATCAACCAACATATGACAATTAATATCTCTCCTCCTCCCCTCTTCATTCTTTAACAGTATTTCTGACATTCTCAAGGGAAATTTTATTGCTAAAATGTCTTAAATACTTTAGGTACACAGAAATATAGTATTAGATATAGCTTAAATAGTACTTGTAAGATGATATTTTAACTTTGTTTGTAATTGCAAAGACAGTCCATTGTTTCATCCATTTAGTCCATATTTTTTGGGTGTTGTTATATGCATGACACATGTTAGGTTCTGTAATTCCTGCAGTGAAGAAGATAAAACAACTTCAAACTCCCTCAAAAGTATAAAAAATCAGTCTTACATAATGTAATGTGGAACAAAATGAAGAAGGTTGCTATTGGTTGAAGTCAACTTTCTTAGATTTTTGGAAACAAATACAAAGTTCTCTAGAGTAAGGTGTCACTTGACAATCACTCTAAAATCCTCTGTTCCAAGTTGTAAGATCAAGGTGTGTGTGTGGCTATAGAAGAAATAAAGATTATTTAATCAGTGGTCCAGTTCTAAAGTGCAAAGAGACAAAAATGTGCAGAAGAAATATGAGAAACAGATACTCATGTGGCTTTCATTTTCTACAAACAAGTCTGTTGATGAGAATGAGGCCATCAAATGGAGGAATGATCACCAAATCATGGACCAAGAAATTGTGCCTTGAAGTGCTTCACTTTGAATCAAACTCTTCCCTAAATAAGAAAACCTAATTAAAAAGTGCTTCTGAAAAAGAGAATATGGTTAGGTTGTTTTAGAAGTTATTTCAGATAAGTAATCAAATTTGAAGTCAATGTTTACTCCAATTCAACCCCATGTCCTATATAGTAATGAGATTACCCATAAATGTTGAGCTACTTGGCACCACTGAACTTTAAAAGAACAAAAACTGTGGTAGGTATTAGAAGACAAAGAGAAAACAGAGAGAGAGAGGAAGAATATATGACATGAGACACACACATGGAAAGACCGTAGAGGAAGAGATAAGAGTTCTTCATGACTCCGGAGGAACCAAACCAGAATAAAGTAAAACCAGATCTAGCAATATTCACACATGCGTGTGCACATGCATACACACACACACTTGCTGTCATATATTCAGATGCCATAATTAAAATGAATAACACATAATATATTTGATTAAAAAAATGAACAGAATAAGATCAAACAAGTTCTTCTATTAAGTAATCTCACATTACAAAATAATAAATAGCACACATTATAATTCATCATCTTTCAAGATGTCCTATTTTCTTTCTAGAGAAGCTAACCAAAAAAAAAAAGAAAAGAAAAGAAAATTGTTCTCATATCTCTCATCTTCAGTTTCATTTTTTATGAAGTCTCATTTGTTTTCTGTCAACACCTTAAGATGCCTTACTTACATTTGACTTCTTGACACAAAGTGTTTTCAGCTCTGTGTGACAGTCATCTTGATTTAAAACCTCTGTCTCCTTTGGCCAGGAGACTGTCTAAAATTCTTACAGGAGGTACTCAAAAAAATAGTAATTGCATTGAAAACACAAATACTACTTTAATTAATGATGGCACAATTCAGTTTAGTTCAGTTCAGTCACTCAGTTCAGTTCAGTTCAGTCGCTCAGTCGTGTCCGGCTCTTTGGGACCCCATGAATCGCAGCACGCCAGGCCTCCCTGTCCATCACCAACTCCCGGAGTTTACTCAGACTCATGCCCATAGAGTCGGTGATGCCATCCAACCATCTCATCCTCTGTCATCCCCTTCTCCTCCTGTTCCTAGTCCCTCCCAGCATCAGGGTCTTTTCCAATGAGTCAACTCTTCGCATGAGGTGGCCAAAATACTGCAGTTTCAGCTTCAGCATCAGTCCTTCCAATGAACACACCAGGACTGATCTCCTTTAGGATGGACTGGTTGGATCTCCTTGCAGTACAAGGGACTTTCAAGAGTCTTCTCCAACACCACAGTTCAAAACCATCAATTTTTCGGCACTCAGCTTTCTTCACCGTCCAGCTGTCACATCCATACATGACCATTGGAGACACAATAGCCTTGACCAGATAGACTTTTGTTGGCAAAGTAATGTCTCTGGTTTTTAATATGTTATCTAGGTTGGTCATAGCTTTCCTTCCAAGGAGTAAGCATCTTTTAATTTCATGGCTGCTGTCACCATCTGCAGTGATTTTGGAGCCGAAAAAAATAGTCTGTCATGGTTTCCACTGTATTCCCATCTATTTCCCATGAGGTGATGGGACCAGATGCTATGATCTTAGTTCTCTGAATGTTGAGCTTTAAGCCAACTTTTTCACTCTCCTCTCTCACTTTCATCAAGGGGCTTTTTAGTTCCTCTTCACTCTCTGTCATAAGGGTGGTGTCATCTGCATATCTAGGGTTATTGATATTTCTTCCGGTAATCTTGATTCCAGCTTGTGCTTCTTCCAGCCCAGCGTTTCTCATGATGTACTCTGCATATAAGTTGAGTAAGCAGGGTGACAAAATACAGCCTTGATGTACTCCTTTCCCAATTTGGAAACAGTCTGTTGTTCCATATCCAGTTCTAACTGTTGCTTCCTGTTCAGTCAGTCAGTCATGTCCAACTCTTTGTGACCCCATGAACTGCAGCACACCTGGCCTCCCTGTCCATCACCAACTTTCAGAGTCCACTCAAACCCATGTCCACTGAGTCAGTGATGCCATCCAACCATCTCTTCCTCTGTTGCTCTCTTCTCCTCCTGCCCTCAATCATTCCCAGCACCAGGATCTTTTCAAATGAGTCAGTTCTTCACATCTGACTGGCACAATTAGGTATGCTTTTTTCTCTCTTACTTCCTGGGAAGATTACAGAAGTATTTTCACTATTTTTAACAAGAAGTTTGCAAAATCTCAGAACTGATCATATGTTATTTTGGATAAGTGAAAATTAATAATTAAGGAAAAACTCTCCCTAAACCTTGTCAAGCAAAACTACTTTTATCCGTCATTTCATACCTAAAGTTTTGTGAAATTTTCATTTCTATATCTCTATTGTTTGATCTGACCATACCAATTAATGCAATTATTTAAGTATTTATCAATTATTTTTGACTAGGAAAGAAAGACACATAATAAGTATATGTAAGATAAAGCTATTTACAAAGTACATCACTGTGTAAAGTTTTGATGTAAAAAGAAACATGTAAAGCCAGTTTGGCAAGTAAGCTTACTTAAATAAAATTCATCATTCTGTATGAATTTACCTATTGTGGGCTTGAAAGAGTGTCCTTGTGTTGGAGCATCTCTATTCAGGCTGCGTGTACCCTGTAGCTTTGGTGGGAGAACTGCATCTTACATGAACACAAGTCGTATCTATCACTGGGATTCAGTTCAGTTCAGTTCAGTCCAGTCACTCAGTCATGTCCAACTCTTTGTGACCCCATGGATGGCAGCACACCAGGCTTCCCTGTCCATCACCAACTATCTCCAGGGTTACTGGCACCTATCATGTTGGTAGGAGGTGGGGTTGGAGATTCAGGGTCTAAAGCCAGAGCTAGATGTCATCTGGGGCTTCACTGCTCAAGGACCATCACACCCCAATGGGGAAAGAGGCAGATGCCCAGTTTCTGGAGCAGAGGCCCTGAGATTCACGCACGAGCTGGGTCCACTCCTTTTAAGCTTGTGCTTTCTTCTCTCCCAGCACAAACACCTCCACTCCAGAGGGGAGCAATGATGGAACAAGAGAGGCTGCTGTGCACTTCAGTTTCCCTGGTACAGTCAGGGACCCAGACCACATCTGATACACTGCCTTTGCAAGTGATAGTGATGGCTAGTTCCACCTGCTCTAATGCCACTTCAGCTTCCTTTTCTTCTTAAGGCTATGCTCTCCCATCACCTGCTGTGGCCCTTGCCCTCTGTGAGGAGCCATGCCCCAGAGCAGGTGGGACTGGTGCAGGTGCTTGGCATTGTTTGGGACATGGGTTGTGATGGTCTAGCTGCAGTCAGAACCCAGGACGGCTTTTTACACCCTGCCTTTGTAAGCATCAGAAATAGCTACCCTCTCCCCATTCATATGCCCCTCCAGGTCTGAGTCTCATAGCTGAGCTCTTCTTTTGGCCACAGAAGCCCTGCCCCAGGGTGGAGCTGAGCTGTGAACAAGCGGGGCTGGGGTGGCCCCAGGCTCAGGCCATGGTGACCTAGGAAACTGGCCAGCAGCCTGTGAAATTTCAACCTGTCCTCTCTGCCCCTTTTGGGGAGAAAGTGTGTATGCGCCTGTCTCACCAGTGGGATCCAGGCTTCCCACAGTCATCCTACTATTCCCACTGGGCCTAGAGCCAGCTTAGGGGACTCATCTTCCTGGTGGCAGACCCCAGATGTGTGGACCTGCTCCCCCCAGGGAGGATCTTTGCTCTTGAAATCCCCCTCCTCTTCTGAGTCTCCTCCCAGGGCCACAGGTCTCAACATAATCACTTCCCTTTCCTTCCTACTCAATTATGGTTCATCAGTCATGGTTGTGCAGGAGTCCTTCTGCCGATTTCAGGTTAATTTTCAGTCAGAATTCTTCCACATGTAGATGCATTTTTGGTGTGTTTTGGAGGGGAGGTTAGTTCCACCTTCTACTCTGCCATCTTAATCTCTTTCTCTTTTTATTTCATAATTACATTCCCCTGTGCTCTACTTTTGAGAAAAAAAATATATATCTTGGAATCTCTTACACAATCTTAATCTCATTGTTATAGTATATTGTGTTTTTCTTGAAAGTGATACTGTCTTTCATTTACCTTTCTTAGGATATCAGTTGTCTGATTTTTGTAATTTTCTTTTTGTTGTTATTTTTTTTTCCCCTGCCACATATACTATTTCACACTTTTTTTTTTGGCTAGGCTTCTTGAAATTTTATATTCTACAGTTAAATTGCATTGTTATCTAAGGGGAATTTTATTAATATTAGTCTAAGTTATCTCTGGTAATATTCAAATGATTCTTAGGCATTAAGAAAAAAGTGTCATTTGTTTATTTACTTTAAGTCTATTCAATTTTGTTAGCATCACAATTTGGTGTCGGGAATCAATTCTGATTACTGATTTTAATAATTGAAACTAAGGCAAGCTAACAGCTGAAACTTTTGTACTCACACACAAACTCATATGCTCTCATATCTCAGTAGGGTGACTAAATGTCTTCTTTATGTGTTTTCAGTATTTAAGAGATTTTTTTATTCTTTTTCATTAATGAATGTAACTCACATGAAAAGCTATTTAACAAACTTTGAGCTAGATATTGTATAAAATTGTGTTTTATAAAGGGTTCAATTTGACTTTCTGTTCATTTTATTATTCTAATTGACTTTTATTTGATGATACAAATCAACCACTATGTTCTCATCCTTGATAAAACATGTCTCTATTTGATGTTCTTTCTGCTGTTTTAGCAAGAGGCTGGTGTGTTGGTTAAAGGCAAGAGAACTGAGAAAGGGGATTTAAAACATAAAATTCAGTGATGAAATCAATTTATCACCAGAATTTTTGCACAATGAAAGTGGTCAAATTTAGGAGTTGCTAAGAGAATTAGATACATATTCTCTTGTTTAAAGAAAAATAATAATTTAAAAATGATATATTTTAAGCCCTGTCTTTGCAAAATTTTCAATTCTATCCAATTTTAAATAAAGTTTTGGGAATTTTGTGTTAAGATTATTTTTCTCTCCAAAACATACAAAAGATTTATGAGTTTTGTAAAGCAATATAATAAACAATTCTATGCTAGAAATGCTAACACAGAAAATATATATTTATTGCAAATTAGGTCCAAACATAATCAATTCTTGAGAGACTTTTTAACTATTTCTTAGAATTAAAAATTATAATAAATTGCAATTAACCTTTAGAAGAAATAATATCAATAAGCAGGCAATTTCATTTCTGCGTCAGAAATCATTAAAAAAAGTGACTAATGTAACTTACAGAGAATTATAAATATATCTTTTCTTCTGTGGAAAAACTCATTTATTTATATTTTAGTATATGTGCTATTTCAAAGTATTATTGAATACTAGTTAAGAGAAAGGAATTTTAACTTTTCACATTATTCAATTTGCATATTCTTATTAATGAAGCTCCTCCTTATACTAAAACCAATCGCCAGATTGTTCCTTTAATCTGAATACATGTTCAACACACATGGCTCTTTAAAAATAAATGCTTATATGATACAGGGGAAATCTTGGGTAATACTCAGATAATAAAAAAATTAGTTATTAATTACATAAACTTATTATGAAATGCAATCAATGAGTGAGCATTGAACATAAGCTGTGTTATTTGGATGTTATTCATGTAGTAGTTTATGGTAAAATTAAAGAAAAAAGTTAAAGAGAAATTAACATCTCATTTCCTTATACAATTTTATTTTATTTTTACTTTTTATAAGATTATAATTGCTTTACATACTGTTCATGGGGCTCTTGAGAAAAAATACTTAAAACTCAACATTTTTGGCTTAAAACTCAACATTGAAAAAATGAAGTTATTGCATCTGCTCCCATCATTTCATGGCAAACAGATGAGGAAAAAGTGAAAACAATGAAATATTTTATTTGCTTGGGCTTCAAAATCACTGTGGACAGTGACTATAGTCATGAAATTAAAAGATGCTTTCTCCCTGGAAGAAAAGCTAACAGACCTAGGCAGCATATTGTAAAGCAGAGACATAATTTTGCTGACAAAGGTTCATCTAGTCAAAGCTATGGTTTTTCCAGTAGTCATGTACAGATGTGAGAGTTGGACCATAAAGAAGGCTGAGCACTGAAGAATTGATGCTTTCAAATTGTGGTGCTGGAGCTCTCCTGAGAGTCACTTGGACAGAAAGGAGATCAAACCAGTCACTCTTAAAGTAAATCAACTCTGAATATTCATTGGAAGGACTGATGCTGAAGTTGAAACTCTAGTACTTTGGCTGCCTGATGCAAAGTGTTGCCTCACTGGAAAAGACCTTAATTCTGGGAAAGATTGAGGGCTGGAAGAAAAGGGTGTTAAAGAGGATGAGATGATTGGATGGCATCATGGACTCAATGGACATGAGTTTGTACAACTCTGGGAGATAGTGAAGGACACGGAAGCCTGCTGTGCTGCAGTTCATGGGGTCACAGAGTCTGATATGACTCAGCAACTAAACAATAAATTGCTTTACAATGTTGTGTTAGTTTCTGTTGCACAATGAAGTGAATCAGCTATATGTACACATACGTTTCCTCCCTCTTGGACTTCCCTCCTACACCCCCATCCCACCCACCTAAGTCATGTGCTGATACAACTTTATGTTGAAGAAAATGAAATGCATATGACTCATCTTACTCTATTAGCTATGATTAAACAGTTCCTCTTACATGTGATTATTTTATTAATTATATTTCCCTCATTTGTGGTCATACTATCACGTGCTTTCTTTATTTGTTTACAATGTTGTCTTGTATATATTTTGATTGATATCTGTGCAGTTGGCCATTACATACATGGTAAATGGTCAGTATACAACTCAAATTATGAAAGCAGGAGAAACTTAGAAAATCTGCCTTGTGTTATACTTTTGACATCTTTTATACTCTTTAAGTAATAATAATGAAAATAATAGTAATAATAATGATACAGAAGAGGAAATTAGAAGGACAGGTGTTTATGTGGTTGGTTCTGTGCTCATAACCAATATTCATCTCTCTCCTGCATAACCCATTCTTTCTCTGACCCCCATCAGCATTTCTGCTGGTATAATTTGCACACCTATTGGGATAATTTAGGATTTCAAACCTGAAGCTTGTGAATACCTGGCTGCTCTGCCCTTGTCCAGGATTTTTTGCCACAACTGCTCTTCTACAGCTATCAGAGACTGTCAGCAGCAAGAGTCACTTCAAAAATCCCTTGAAATCCTGACAGGTGTCTTAATAATTTAGTAGGAATTATGGCAAGGGTGACTTTCTTTCCAACCACTAGTTTACTGTTATAAATTGAGATGGCAAGACCCCACTGCTATAGCTTTTGGTTTGTTAAAAAGTTGATCATAACCTTTGCTACCAGTATTCTTACATAGTCACTGTAGTTCTAGCCCAGTAAGTACAAAATTTTTTGTAAACTGAGGAAGCACTTATTTACCAAGGGGAGGGGGCTATTGCACAATCTTTGCTTTTCAGATCTATACATTTTTATGAGTCACACAGAACCTGCAAAACATGCTTTGGTTCTTTGTAATATATGGCATATCTTTATAGAGTGTCACTCATAAGTTGGCATCCTAATTGTTCCTGCCTTTGCACTTGGTGTTCTAAGAAACCAGCAACATAGGGAGTAAAGATAGACAATGTCCCCTCTAGGGAATAAGGTGTCAAATAATTAACCTGTCCTCAAGTGACTGAATTATCTATGTTATAGTTTTTAATAAAATGCAGTGAAGATGTGGCATTAGCCCTGGCTGCTCACTGATTGGGCCATCATCAATGGGCAGTGATGAAAACAGATGCAGAATAAGGGATAGCCCAGAGATGAGCTCACATACACTCTCCATCTCTGCCACAGTGGCTGCCCTTTGTAAAGTGTCATTGCACAAAATAGGAATGACCCAGTGATAGGAGCTGATGACCTCTATGAAAAAATCATTTGTCTATATTGTTGTTCAGTAGCAGACACTTTTCTGATAACTGGCAAAAGATTAAAAAAAAAAATTGTCCAGAGAACAACTGGCCAACTTCGCTGGATCATAAAGCAAGGGAATTCCAGAAAAATATCTACCTCTGTTCCATTGACTACTCTAAAGCCTTTGAATATATGGGTCATAAGAAACTGTGGCATTTTCTTACAGAGATGGGAATACAGGCCATCTTTTCTGTCTCCTGAGAAACCTGTATGTGGGTCAAGAAGCAAGATAGAACCTTGAATGGAACAACTGACTGGTTCAGAATTGAAAAGGAGTATGACAAGCCTGTTTACTGTCACCATGTTTATTTAACTTATACACAGAGCACATCATGCGAAAGGCCAGGCTAGATGAGTTACAAGCTGGAATTAAGATAACTGGGAGAGACATCAACAATCTCAGACAAGTGGATGATATCTCTCTAAAGGCAGAAAGCTAAGAAGAACTAAAGAACCTCTTGATAAGGGTGAAGGAAGAGAGTGAAAAAGCTGGCTTAAAACTCAATGTTAAAACAAAACAAAATAAAACAAACAAACAAAAGACAAGATTATGGCATCCAGTCCCATCACTTCACAGCAAATAGAAAGGAAAAAGGTGGAAGCAGTAGTGACAGATTTCCTCTTCTGGACTCTAAAATCACTGGAGATAGTGACTGTAGCCATTCAGTTAGAAGAAAATTACTTCTTGGCAGGAAAGGCATACAAACATAGGCAATGTTTTAAAAAGCAAAGAAATCACTTTGCTGACAAAGGTTCACGTTGTCAAGGCTATGGACCTTCCAATAGTCATGCATGGATGTAAGCACTGGACCATAAGGAAGGAAAAGTACAAAAGAACTGATGCTTTTGAACTGTGGTGATGGAGAAGACTTTTGAGAGTCTTTTGGACCACAAAGAGTTCAAAACAGTCTTATAAAAGAAATCAACCCTGAACATTCATTTTGGAAGGACTGATGCTGAAGCTGAAGCTGCAATATTTTGGCCACCTGATGCAAAGAGCTGACTCAATGGAAAAGAGCCTGAGGCTGCAAGATGTTGAAGGCAGAAGAAGAAGTGGGTGGCAGAGGATGAGGTGATTGGATAGTATCACCGACTCAATGGACATGAACTTGGGGAAACTGGGAGATGGTGAAGGACAGAGAAGCCTGGCATATTGCAGTCCATGAGGTCATGAAGAATCAGACACAACTTGGCAACCAAACAACAACAAAAAGTCTGCACACTTTGCTTTTGTTTTTTATCTCCAGTTGTGCTCCTTCCTGGTCTCTAAGGCTAAGCTTTTGCCATTATTACATTATAAACATGAAATATCAATGTGATATTGATATCAATAACATAATCTATGTTATGATGATTAGAGTGTGAAAATATTCATGTATATGTTGGAGGGAAAGTGTATCATAGAGCTAAACCCTCACATATCATGAAATTCAACAGATAAGACCTTTAACAATTAGAAAGTGAATGCATTTTTAAAATGAAATTTAGATTTTAAAAAATTCTAAAATATTGAAAGCAGTTGCCTCAAGAATGTCAGAAATAAGGAAGAAAATAATGCAACATGATTAATTTCCTTTAAAAATCACCTATATAAGAGGCAAAACTCTATGCTATAGTATAGGATATTTTCCAGGACACTAGAAAACATAGATGTGAGGAAAATATATACTATCTACATATTAAAACATGTAGAGATGCAGCATATACTAAGATATATAAATATATTTATAGTATTATTTTATAGTAAATATATGTATATAATGAATGTTTATTGACTTTGTAATCTCTTTGTGTCTGTACAAAACAGACATTAATATGTTAATGTTCTTTATATCCTGAGAACATTTTTCAAAGTAAGAAATATATTTTATTCAATTAATATGCTTTTATATTTTGTGGCTTTCAAAATCAATATGAATCACTTTTGTAATTAAATGATAAAAGTATACATATTTCAAAATCTGACACATATGTTCTAACCTTGAAATATTTTAGTTTTTCTAGAATCCCTGAAACTGGGTTCACACATGCAAATGTACACATGAACTAGATAAGAAAAGTTCATTTTTGAAGTAAATGATGTTATTATTTGAACACCTATGTAAAATGGTGTATTATACACATATCATTTCATCTCCTGGCAAATAATCATTAGATGATCTTTAAGGAAAGATCATTTATTTATTGACTATCTTAATAGGTCTTGATAATGGGAAACTAGGATTTCTCATTTGTATCTTTTATCTTGAGTATAAGAAAAGAAGATTTGACCATATTAAATTCAGGTAACCTTTTGACTTCTTCAAATAAATAGCTTTGCTCCAAGATTTTCCCTAGCTTTCTGGCAAGCATGAAGGATTTTCTATGCATTGTTGTATGAGCATATAGTTTTTATTTCATGATGGTTGAAAATACTTATATTACATATACTCAACAAGTCATTCATTTATCATTGGCTCCTAAATACTATATGTAATTTCATTTCTGAAGGACCCTACTTGAAGCTGTAAATTGGAACTTTTATTAGCAATTTTGTACAGGACTCAGTGGTTCTGAATGGTAGCTTATGTGATAACCTTGTTGATAAATAATGGAAAGAACACTTAGAACTAAATACAAACCATAGTGTCTTCCACATTTTTTTTTTTTTAACATTTGGTAAGGTAGTCTCAGAATGCAGCAGTATATATCATTGAACTGAGAAAATCAGTGGCCTGAAAGATAAAACGGACAAAGAAGCTTTTAATTGCTCTTGATATCCTGATGAAACTTAAGTATTACTTAAAGCATCACCTTAGGTGTTTGAAAGGAAACATTTACATAATTACATCTATATTAGTTATCTATTACTGTATAACTATTCATCAGTGAATGATGTGACTTAAAATATCGCATGTACAGTAAATCTCCTGGAGAAGGCAATGGCACCCCACTCCAGTACTCTTGCCTGGAAAATCCCAAGGATGGAGGTGCCTGGTAGACTGCAGTCCATGGGGTCTCACAGAGTCTGACACAACTGAAGCGCCTTAGCAGCAGGAGCAGCACAATAAATCTCCTACATACAAACCTTCAGGTTGCAAACTTCCGAAGATGTGAATGTGCATTCCGTCAACATCAGATGTGAGTGGCATTGCAGCTTGCCCTCTGTCTCCTGTTGCTGAAGATGTGACCCTTCAGCTCTACCATCTCCCACCTCCCCTCCCTCCTCCAGTCAGTAACTCTTCTTTCCTGTTCACTCAATACCAGCTGTTGTACTGTACTTCTGTGCATTTCACAGGACTATACTTAGAAGATTAAAAATGCCTCCTTTATTTTCTGTGTTTCTTTTTTGTATTTGTATGAGAAGTATTGTAAACCTATTACAGTACAGTACTATACGACTGGTTGTGTTAGTTGGGTACCTAGGTTAGCTTTGGAGAGAAAAAAAATATTCAAAGGATGGCATTAATTGTAGTTAAAATAATATTGTCTCTCAGAAGTTATGAATGTATGAAATCTACTGGTATAAATAGGATACTTTAAAGGTTAAAATCAGCATTTAATTTTAAACTTTATTTTTTAGCCTTTAATAAAAATTTACATTTAAATAGTTATAAAATTATTTTTCTTATACTCCAATTTACTAAAAATATCAAATAGCATATTGTTTTTTCAGTTTTTTTTTTAAATCTGCAGAATTTATGTTTCTTTTTAAATCTCAGATCTAGATCTTTTTTATCCTCAGATCTATTCACTTGTTATTTTCCTAACCTCTGTCAGAGGATTGTTTGTGCCCCATAATTTATTACACAAGTTTCTGTAGGGCAGGGACAAGTTCTCTACCACTATCTCATGGTCTCCAGCTGGGCCTACAAATTAAAATGACACAAGACAGATTAAGAAGATAAAAGCAATTTATTAAATTTTAACATGTTCCTGAGAGCCTTTATAACAGAATGAAGTCTCAAAGAAGTGACCAGAGCAGAGAGCTTTTAAATCTTTTAGAAAAAGGAATAAAATATTTGTGAAGAATTAATAAAACAAAAGGATTTTGGATTGGGTATATTGAATGGTTAAGTAATAAATAGGAGATAATGGTTTGTTTAACAATGTTGTTTGTAAGCTTTCTCAAACCCCAATTCCTCATCTATACTGATAAGAATATTTTCCTTCTTTCCAGTTCAGGGAGAGTACATTTTATACACAAGTTTTATCTCTTACTTTCAGGAAGAAAAAGGAGGGTCAGAGTGTCCTTCCTGAACTTGATGTTTCTTAAATGCCTTTAACTAAAAATAATCAATATGTTAGACATACAGTGTGAGGTGATATCTGGTTTCCTTCACTCTTTGCAAGTTGGCTCTTATCTGAGCTTTAACAATGCTTGAAACCATTAGAGGGACAAGGGAGAAGGAGAAGACTGCATTTTTTATCCTCTTTCCTTGTTGCTAGCATTTTATCCAGGACTTGCCATATCTTACTCTGCTGCTGCTGCTAAGTCACTTCAGCCATATCTGACTCTGTGCAACCCCATAGACGGCAGCCCATCAGGCTCCTCTGTCCATGAGATTTTCCAGGCAAGAGTACTGGACTGAGGTGCCATTGCCTTCTCTATATCTTACTCCATAGGCCTCAACTTCCACCCAATATATGTACCTTTGTTTTACCTTTCACCAAGCAACCCACAGGCTAAGTATAATAATAGTACAACTGACCTTTGTTTATTTGACCTGTTTTTTTGGGTTTTTTTTTTTTTTTTTTTGTAGTGAATTTTGTCATACGTTGAAATGAAACAGCCATGGGTTTACATGTGTTCCCCATCCCGATCCCCCCTCCCACCTCCCTCTCCACCCGCTCCCTCTAGGTCTTCCCAGTGCACCAGGTCCGAGCGCTTGTCTCATGCATCCAACCTGGGCTGGTGATCTGTTTTACCCTAGATAATATACATGTTTTGATACTGTTCTCTTGAAACATCCCACCCTCGCCTTCTCGCACAGAGTCTAAAAGACTGTTCTATAAATCTGTGTCTTTTTTTTTCTGTTCTGCATATAGGGTTATCATTAACATCTTTCTAAATTCCATATATATGTGTTAGTATATTGTAATGGTCTTTATCTTTCTGGCTTACTTCACTCTGTATAATGGGCTCCAGTTTCATCCATCTCATTAGAATCGATTCAAACTATGACCCACATCCCAGAATATTAGAAACAAAAGCAAAAATAAACAAATGGGATCTAGTGAAACTTAAAAGCTTTTACACAGCAAAGGAAACTATAAGCAAGGTGAAAAGACAGCCCTCAGATTGGGAGAAAATAATAGCAAATGAAGCAACAGATAAAGGATTAATCTCAAAAATATTTGACCTGTTTTAAAAACCTGGAGTGGATTTTGTTTAGCAGGATTAAACTAATGGATGTAGTTCTGGTTACTCTGAGTGGTCCCAGAAAACAGAGCATAACACAGGATTTTTAGAGTAGGTCAATCAGCTCTGAGTCTGAGCATTACAATGCTCTCCAAAAATATGATACAAAGGACTCAAACATTAGATAACTATTATTTATTGTTGCTTGGGTGGAGTAGCAGTTGAAGTCAAAGATTAAGAATACTGAGTAAATACAATTTAGCAACTGACAGAGCACAAATTGTGAATTCAAATATTGTAGAATGGGCTGGCTGCTTCTGAATGATAAGCTCAGAGATTTGACATCTGAACTAGAAGTACAGACAGAGATACAGAGGATTATACAGAGACCTACTAAAGGCTGAATATGTGTGTGTCTTTGAAAATTCATCTTTGAAATCCTAGTGCCTGGCCTTGGGACATGGGTAAGGTAGAGTTCTCATGAATCGCTTTTATGAAAAAGAACTAGGAGATATATGTTGCCATTTCTGCCACATGAGAACAAAACCAAAAGTCTATGACCTGGCGCACAGCCCTCACTGCATGTGCTGACCCCTTGATTTTGGACTTTAATCCCCAAGAACTGTGAGAAATAAATTTCTCTTGTTTATAAACACCCCATCTATGGTATGGTATTTTGTTATAGAACCTGGAATGGACTAGGACAATACCTGAGCATCAGACTCCAATTTAATCATGGCTAATGTTGAATTACAACAATTAGAATTTAAACTTGCCAAATTTATTAAGTGAATGTTATGGCCTTTGTAGTGTAAGCTGGAGTCCCTCAAAGATGTTGTGTAGATAAATGAATTGAAGATCTTTGTAAACACAGATCATTTATCTCTTAGACATATGTCTAAACCCAGGAGAATTGAAAATCTTAAGCATAAAGACGTGATCTGTGTACCAAACGAATTGCAATATCTTGCAAGTTCTCATGGCAAGAATATTGTGAATACACATGGAAATGTTCTTTCTGAGCATCACACTTACTGTGGTGACCTTTCAAAATGAAAATTGATTGTTATTATATATGTGGGAAGGTAGTATGCTACTTTACATCAACCATACTAGAATTAAAAAAAATGAATATAAGGGTAGAGGACAAAGTTGAATTTGACTGAAATTATTTATATACAGATTTGGAATTTTAAAAGTTTCTGGTATCAATTCTAGTTGTGTGTGTGTGTGTGTGTATGTGTGTGTGTGTGTGTTTGGGCTTCCCATATCAACAAGCAATTCTCAAGACATCATATTAGAAATTTAATGTAGTTGCTTATGCAGCTAGGAAGTAGCCACAAGACTTTGCTTGGTTCAGTGCATGAAGCCTGGATTTAATAGTGTCATATCTACATCAAATGATATCAAGATGTCTGATCACCTAGTCTAATGTAGAGAAGTGAATGTGCAGGTGCTAATAATGTTTTGGGTTTATTATGAAAAATTCATTTACCTTCCACCCATAGGTATTCATAGAAAGGACACTGAGGATACTCCTTTCTCCAAGGCATTGATAAATGCATTAGTGATACGAACACCAGTGCTCATGGAAAACTTTTTTAGATTTGGGATTTAAAATCCCTGGTACCAATTCTAATATGTGTGTATGTTGGGGGTTTCCCCATACCAACAACCAGTTCTCAAGTGACACAAACTGGATGTCCTACAACTCAAGTCAAGTCTCACATGAACTGCCTGGAGAGAGCATGTGACTTCACAGGCTGGGCTCAGTCCTACAAGAAAGCCCTGGACCACCTTCAGACATCATTTACAAGTCCTTGTTGTTAAATTACCTGCACTTCTGACCAACAAGCTGTAAACGAGGTTCTCAAGACCTTCTTGGACGTCATATGCTACTTGTGGGTTCATTTTGTTTCCTGTACTTATTAACTGGTTATAAATCATACATTTCAAAGAACCCCTCCTTGGGTTTAACTTATTTTTAAGAGTGGCTCACAGAACTCAGAAGGATATTTTACTTAGTATATGACCAGTTAATTTTACAAAGATATAACTTAGGAACAGTCAGACGAAAGAGATGCAGAGGACAAGGTATGTACAAAAGGCAAAGAGCTTCTATGCTTGATAAAAGAGTGCTAGTCTCCCCAAATCTCCACATGGCCACCAACCTGGAAGCTCTTCAAACCAGATCCTTTTTGAATTTTAATAGAAACTTCATTACATAGGCATGGATTGATTAATTTATTGGCCATCGGTGATTTATTTAACCTCTAGCCCCCTTCTCTCCTCCATCCTCCCCTAAGGTTGAGGTAGGGCTGGTAATAAAGTTTAAACTCATTAATCACATGATGGACTCCACTGGCAACCAATTGCCACCATTAGATATTTCCCAAAAGTTACCTCATCAGCATAACAAAAGACACATTTATTGTTCTCCTCAGGACATTAAAAGGATTTTATGAGCACTGTGCCAGAAATGGTGACAAAGACCAAAGATATGTTTGTTTGTTTGTTTGTTTTGTAATAAATTACATTATTACAGAGATATTGAGAGAAAATAGTACCACTGAAATGAAGTGCTCTTCAATAGAAACAGTTGCACCTTGGAGTGGCATTAAGTCAGATGACTCTGCTTAACTATTAGAGACAATGGGGGTAAAACTGCAGGGAAGCATAGATGGAATGGTAATCTTTTATTTGACATCAAATGATCTGTAGTTTATTGATCACAGTGCCTTTAAAAATGGAGTATGTGGCAGTCTAGTAAAATATTATTTTAAAATAATGTATTCCTTATTTAAAATAAAACTTGCACTCCTGAATACATTCTTGATTCTACTTAAAGAAGAACTTCCACATCACCATCCATAACCATTGCAACTTTTCTTTCAAGACTTTCACAAAGTCACATGAACACATACAAGGACAACCACTCTGGTGACCTAGAATTAGAGATAAATAGATATTAACACTGAATAGATCCTAATCCTTGAATATACAAAATATCATGAGTGCCCCGCTGGTCCAAGTGAATATTTATGGGGGCTAAGTGGTAAATAAGAAGAAAAGAATTTTTTTTTCCTACCAAGTTCTGTATTATAGTGATTCTTACAATGGTATTAAATTATTTAAATAGACCTAGTTAACAAATTTCAGAATACCTGCATTTGGTGACCTAAATTGTTGAAGAGTTGAGTATAGGACCACCCCCCAACCCCCCGCCCAGCCAAGAATTTACCTTGTTGACAAAAATGTCAAAATAGGAACAACACCTCTTTTCTGAAAAAAAAATTGGAGACACTGATGGTGAGATCTAAGATTTGAGAGATATAGGAGTGATTATTTCTCTCTTATCTCTATTTCACTGATGGGTTTGGCTACTGCCAAAACCACATGGATTGTTTGTTATTCAAAAATTAATCCTATGACAACACTAAATGCTACTGCTATTTTTTTATCTTGTCTTGTGACATATATCAACATAGATCAACTCACTTCCTGGAAGTGGTGAAAATTCTATTTTTCTTTAGAGCAATTAGCAGGAAAGAGAAAAAAGGATTTGCTTGTATCAGGTAGAAGCAACAGTGTATCTTCTCTGTCTTATCTCAGGACTATGACAGCTCTTGTGCTGTCTTAAATTATTTACAAGGGAAATCAATCTGAATATTCTACAGAGTACCGTGTTATCCCAATGTTGGTTACTCCAAATGATGGCATCTGGTAAGCAGAAAGTAGCTACTTACCATTCATTCTAGTAAAATGTTGATGTGCTAGTGGTCAAAAATTAGCCCAATGAAAATTCTGTGTCCTGTCAGATTACAGAAGTTTCTAGAGCTTCAGCGATTTTTAACATGCTGGGACAACTCCTCTAAACTCAGAGGCGCTTGGCACTGTCTGACACTGAAGAAGTGGCAACATTCATCTTGTTTCTTTTCAGATTTGAGAGGCAACCTGAACCACATTGGGCTTCATGCTCCAACACACACCAATTAACTCATTAAAGCTATACATTTTCTAGTGGAGTCAAGAAAAAAAAATATGGCTGTTCAGAAAGTTCAGACTGAAGAGAAAATCTACTGAAAACCAAGTCTCATGAACCTGCAGATACAACGTTTCTCACACTGCCAATAATAAACAAAAAGTGCTTTATGGATCCTCTGGATGGCCCTACTATGGTAATGATAGCTCAGACTCTGAGGATTTCGCAGCAAAATAATGGCCTCTGCCAGTGATAACATTTCTCTTTTTTAAAGGGAGCTCTTATCTTTTTGCTAGGCCTTGATAGAGACTGAACATAGCCATGGTACATCCCATGATTCTAAGCCCTGAGTGGACATACATTGAGTAAAACTTAAGCCACTGAGCCATAAAAATTGTTTTCAGTATTGGTTTTCTGCTATAATATTAGGACAATAACTAATGCATTTGGATCTGTGTTGTTCACTAGGATACCTCTTAGTACTTTCATGACCAAGATAATGGGAATACACACCAGTCCAATGAATTGAGGGCCACTGAGGACACAGATTCTTCAAAATTAATGTTTGGATCACTTCATCAGGTAAAGAAACCTGGAGAGCTTAGGTGCTAGCTGTGTGCAATTGGGGGATAAAATTTTACTAAATGTCAACTATAGCCTCATGGCCAGCACCACTTTGAGAAACACAGTAGCTAGGTGTACTTAGACTACAGCTGTACTAACTAAAATTAGTTGTGTTCTTTTCCTGAGTTGTGGTACTTAACTATGCAATTTAGAATTTGGAAGAGAGTTTGTACTTCAATCTGGTTTGTGTATGGTGCCTAGTAAGAGTTTGAATATAAAACTCAACATTTAAAAAACTAAAACCATGTCATCTGGTCCCATGACTTCATGGCAAATAGATGGGGAAAAAATGGAAACAGTGACAGATTTTATTTTCTTAGGCTCCAAAACCACTGTAGATGGTGACTGCAGCCATGCAATTAAAAGATGCTTGCCCCTTGGAAGAAAAGCTATGGTAAAACTAGACAGCACATTAAAAAAGCAGAGACATCACTTTGCCAAAAATATCTATGTAAGTCAAAGCTATGATTTTTCCAGTAGTCATGCTCAGATGTGACAGTTGGACCATAAAGAAGGCTGAGCACTGAAGAACTGATGCTTTTGAACTTTGGTGCTGGAAAAGACTTTTAAGAGACACTTAGACTTCAAGGAGATCAAGTCAGTAAGTCCTTAAGGAAATCAACCCTGAATATTCATTGTAGGGACTGATGCTGAAGCTGATTTTCCAATACTTTGGCCAACTGACAAGAGCCAACTCATTAGAAGGGACCCTGATGCTGGGAAAGATTGAGGGCAGGAGCAGAAGGGACCAACAGAGGATGAGATGTTTGGATGGCATCATTGACTCAATGGACATGAGTTTGAGCAAACTCCAGGAGACAGTGAAGGACAGGGAAGCCTGGTGTTCTGCAGTCCATGAGGTCACAAAGAGTCAGATATGACTGATTGACTGAACAACAATAAGAGCTTAAGTAAGTTTCTTAAAAGATGAGATCATCTTCTTACAGTAGATGTTCACTTAAGGTTAATTGTAAGCATAAAAGATTAATTAAAATTAATTTATGTAACAGAGTCATGCAATCACTGAGTTTCATTCATTTTTGAGTGTCATAGTAGGTTAAGAGGTTTTATTGAATAGCAGAGTAATATTTGTTGATTAACAGTGAATTTTCTGGGAATATCTCTATCCTATTCACTAGTTTAGGTATCTCCATGTACTCCCAAATGATTTTAGATCTTTTTTTTTTTTTTTTAATAATTAACATCCCTTTATTTTCTGATACCATTACAAAACTGATTACTTGAGTTGAAGTCAGAGGCAGTTACTCCCCAAAACGTTAAGTAAAATGGGATACAATATCAATAATAAAACACTAAATTTTGCATTGTCTTTACCACGTTTGATCTTCTGAACAATTCTGTTGAGCAACATAAAAGACTACATGTATTTTAGTTTCAGGAATGTAATGGTATAATTATTTAAACAGATTATATTATAAATCTAAGTTATGAAGTTGTTTACAGAGTTAGCTTTTTTCCTCTCTCTAAATCAGTAGTCTAACAAGGATTCGAAACTCCTGATATGTTTTAGTCTAATTATTGTGAATATTTCCTAGTGTTTTCTGAATCATACATAAACATAATGAGTATTTTTTTTCATAAACATAATGAATATATGAAATTGTCAAAACCTATACAATATAGTAAAAAGTTAGATACCAAGGATATTTATTTGGGACTTAAATAATTTTTAATTGCCAAATCCATGGAAAAATATTTTCAGCATAATAGATTATAAAAACTGACTCATTAAATGTGTAATATCAGTTAATATTAAGGTTTTTTTTTTTTCCCTTTGGAAAGTTTTTTTCTTAAAGTAAAAATATGTTGATATAGCTGACAAGGAGATTTCCATAAGCTTTAAGTAAGTCTTAAACTCTTTAAAGTTCATTAAAATCAATGAAGAAACTTATTCACAAATGGATAGACATGAGTTCTTATCATGCACAAGTTAACAAAGAATATGATGTAAAATTATCTGTGATATATTCAGAAAATGTTTCTCTCCTGTCTCCATGACATTTTGATTCAAAATATCATACTACTCATGAATACTTACTATTTGTAAACCACAGATTATATTCAAAAATAAATGATGGCTGTGGTTTTCAATTCTGTAAATGATTGTTAATCTTTGGTCTTACTTAGACTCAAAGAATGATCCAACAAATAGAGTGAGCATGACATTTAAATCATCTGAAGATAATTCTGACAAAGTTTGGGTGAAAGATTGAAATTTCCCAACATAGGCTGGTGCACTTCTCAAATTTTTCTTTTCTTTTTCTTTTCTTAAGAAGTGAAAGGTTTCAGAGATCAAATCTGCTGCAGCATCCTCAGAAGCCAATCTATTATCAACAAGAATGTCATCGCTCAGAATCACTTTATGTCTTGTCACTTCTGACATTCTCACTGAAGCTAACTGTAGCAACAAGCTGCAGAGCTGACATTTATGCTTTTGTATGACTGCTCATGATGAGCAGTCCTACTCAAGTCAGCTGCCAAAAATACCAAAAAGAGATCAAAACATCTTCATCCTAACTATTAAGACAATCTAATAAATAAAATTTAATTACTGAAATCATTGGAAAAAAATCTATAATCATAAGAATAATGCAAGTGGAGAAACCAACCTGATTTTCCTGTCACACAGATAGATAATCACGCAAATAAATATTTTAAATATTAAAGAAGTTTAAAAAATAGTTTCAGTCCCCTTGTTGCATTTGATTTTATTTATTTTTGAAACCATTGAAAGTGAGGTAAAGTGTTTTGTTATCCAAAAAATATTTACAGTTACTGCATATTTTTCCTTCTTTAAAATGAAAGTGTGTGTGTATCTGTATCTCTGACATTACTGAAAATCTACCTTGTTAATTAGTGACAAAATATGTTTTTAATGTATGAATAAATGAGAAAATGATGTATGAAATAATACAAGAACATCTGCAGTTTTCTTATTGAATTTCTCCGAATCTTTGATTTACTATGTACTTTTTCCTATGACATTCAACACTCTTTTAAATCATTATCTGTACCTTTTAGACATAACATTTTGGTGAATATTTTCCGAGGAAGAAAAGAAGCATATTAGATAGTCAACTGTAAGTTTGTTTACATAAAATGAAACATCACAAACACAATCTCATTATAAATAAAGTTTTATGTAAAATATATGATTTTATGATATATTCAGAAATATCATAAAATATCAGATATTTTATGATATATTCAGATATATTTATGATTCAGAAGTACATTTGCAGAGTGAAATCAGATTGCATATTATAATTTTGACTTAAATTTTGGAAAAGAATAATTTTCCCCTGTATATGAATCCTTCCTTTTTATTCATATATTGAGCATACTTTAACTTACTACAGTTCTTGTTGAAATAATTATAATTTACAATGTAGGCAACTATTTATTAACCTAAAATTGTACATCTCTAGATGTACAGTTCTACAAAGGTAGAATTTTGGGGGACATCATGTTACCTGAGTGTAATTAAGCATTTGATTCTGGGGTTTGCCCCAAATAACTATCTAGTCTTCATCTCACACAAAAATAATTCAACATTTTAGACAGGTCTAGCCAGTTTTCTGTTTTCTGAAAAATTACATGAGCCTTTACAGAAAAATGTGAAAGTGTTGCACTCAATATGCCAGCAAATTTGGAAAACTCAGCAGCGGCCACAGGACTGGAAAAGGGCAGTTTTCATTCCAGTCCCAAAAAAAGGCAATGCCAAAGAATGCTCAAACTACTGCACAATTGCACTCAATTCGCATGCTAGTAAAGTAATACTCAAAATTCTCTAAGCCAGGATTCAAAAGTATGTGAACTGTGAATGTCTAGATGTTGAATTTGGATTTACAAAAGGCAGAGGAGCCAGAGATCAAATTGCCATCATCTGTTGGATCATCAAAAAAGCAAGAGAATTCCAGAAAAATATCTATTTCTGCTTTATTGACTATGCCAAAGCCTTTGACTGTATGGATCACAACAAACTGTGGAAAATTCTGAAAGAGATGGGAATACCAGACCACCCGACCTGCCTCTTGAGAAATCTGTATTCAGGTCAGGAAGCAACAGTTAGAACTGGGCATGGAACAACAGACTGTTTCCAAATTGGAAAAGGAGTACATCAAGGCTGTATATTGTCACCCTCCTTATTTAACTTATATGCAGAGTACATCATGAGAAATTCTGGGCTGGAAGAAGTACAAGCTGGGGTCAAGATCACTGGGAGAAATATCAATAAACTCAGATATGCAGGAGACACCACCCTTATGGCAGAAAGTGAAGACGTACTAAAGAGCCTCTTGATGAAAGTGAAAGAGGAGAGTGAAAAAGTTGGCCTAAAATTCAACTTTCAGAAAACTAAGATCATGGCATCTGCTCCCATCATTTCATGGCAGATAGACAGGAAAACAATGGAAACAGTGACAGACTTTATTTGGGGGGACTCCAAAATCACTGCAGATAATGACTGCAGCCAGGAAATTAAAAAATGCTTACTCCTTGGAAGAAAAGCTATGAACAACCTAGATGGCATACTAAAAAGCAGAGACATTACTTTGCCAACAAAGGTCCATATAGTCAAAGCAATGGTTTTTCCAGTAGTCATGTATGGATGTGAGAGTTGAATTAAAAACAAAGCTGAGCGCCAAAGAATTGATGCTTTTGAACTGTGGTGTCAGAGAAGACTTGAGAATCCCTTGGACTGCAAGGAGATCCAACCAGTCCATCCTAAAGGAGATCAGTCCTGGGTGTTCATTGGAAGGACTGATGCTGAAGCTGAAACTCCAATACTTTAGCCACCTCATGCAAAGAGCTGACTCATTAGAAAAGATCCTGATGCTAGTATAGATTGAAGGTGGGAGGAGAAGGGAACGACAGAGAATGAGATGGCTGGATGGCATCACCGACTCAATGGACATGAGTTTGAGTAAACTCTGGGAGATAGTGATAGACAGGGAGTCAGGGCATGCTGCAGTCCATGGGGTTGCAAAGAGTCAGACAACTGAGCAACTGAACTGAACTTACAGAAAACTCATGTTATAAAATTACTAGCTTTGTTAAAGACAGAATTTCTGTCAGAAAGAAAGAGAAATCATTCTTTCTTCTTCATTAGTCATCCAGACAAGTGGTACTTCAGAAGATTGTTTTTATAATTTCACACCCTATTTGGAATAATTCTTTGTTGCTATAGTTATTAAGCTCTTCAATGCAAAGGAGTTAGAATATAAAGAATCTGTCATGCAGCCTTATGAAAAAAATCATCCTCAGTATTGTTTTAAAGTGATTCATTACCCTAAGATTCATATTTAAGCATTCTATGTTATGACTGCAATCAAACTGGGTAATCTAATATGCTCAGAATGTCTACCCTGCCATTTGATAGAATAACATTGTCAAGTGTTATCCTCCAATGCAGCGTCTGGAATTGGGCTGCACAATAGAGAAAAATGATCAGCATATGGTCATAATAAACCAGCTACTGTGATGGCATTATCCAAACACTGTATCATCATTCATGAGGATCCCATTTTAGTTGTTTTTTTTTTTACTATAAAGTTAGGGAAAAGAGCTTGGAGAGATTTAGTAAATTAGGAGTGTGTACAATGGTAGGAGGCAATAACACTGATCCATCTGACTCCAACATTTTACATTTGTCAGTTTTGCTACTGTGATAAACATTTATACATACTACCTTGAAATACTCTAGCATGCCCTTTTGAATCTATTCATTTTCTGGTGTAGAAGATTTTGATGCACAATTGTGTATCAGAATTATATGCCTCAGTTGAACATATAATAAGCCTAACTATCTTCATCCCATGTGCGGTGCTGGAGTGACTTTGAGGAGATACCCCACTCCAAGGGCAAAGGAGAAGCCCCAGCAAGATGGTAGAAGTGGCAAAATCACATTTAGGATCAAACCCCATACCTGCCAGGGATATTCAGAAGGCTCAAACATACGCTTGCTCCTTAGAAGAAAAGTTATGACCAACATAGCATATTAAAAAGCAGAGACATTACTTTGCCAACAAAGGTCCATCTAGTCAAAGCTATGGTTCTTCCAATAGTCATGTATGAATATGAGAGTTGGAGTACAAAGAAAGCTGAGTGTTGAAGAATTGATGTTTTTGAACTGTGGTGTTGGAGAGGACTCATGAATCCCTTGGACAACAAGGAGATCCAACCAGTCCATCTTAAAGAGATCAGTCCTGAGTGTTCATTGGAAGGACTGATGGTGAATTTGAAACTCCAATACTTTGGACACCTG
Source organism: Hydropotes inermis (assembly GCA_020226075.1). Classification (NCBI taxonomy): domain Eukaryota; kingdom Metazoa; phylum Chordata; class Mammalia; order Artiodactyla; family Cervidae; genus Hydropotes; species Hydropotes inermis. The sequence goes on along the minus strand of CM035282.1, from coordinate 33,693,634 downwards.
AAGTGAAGAACTCACTCTTTGGAAAAGATCCTGATGATAGGAAAGATTGAAGGCGGGGGGAGAAAGGGATGACAGAGGATGAGATGGTTGGATGGCATCACCAACTCAATGGACAAGAGTTTAAGTAAACTCCACGAGTTGGTGATGAACAGGGAGGCCTGGTGTACTGCAGTCCATGGGGTCGCAAAGAGTCAGACACGACTGAGTGACTGAACTGAACTAATTATCCTAAGTGTCATTGGTTATAGACAGCATAAGACATCATGTTAGAGAAAGTTTTATCATTTTCAAATTTATATGTATTCTTTCTCTGTCATTGTGTTATGTTTTTGATTTGTTCTTCTCTGAATTATTTATGTACATCATGAAATATCCAAAGTATATCTATGGAATGCCTTACCTGCAGAAATTTGGTCTCTTTGTATGTTAGATGGCTTCTGATAAAAAACGTGATGGATCACAATATTCTACTTACATATTTTATTTCTTACTCATTTTAAATAATCTATAAAAGATGCAGTATAGTTTATCACATGCATTTTATAATCCTTGAGTCTCAAAGAGCCCTATCAACTTTTGTATATCATCTCCAGCTTTACTCACTACACTCTGAAGTCACTGCTATTCTTTCAAAGTCAAGAAAAATCTTGCATACTTAAGGGCCCTTATACACACTGTTTCTGCAGTATAACATATTATTTTTTTCCAATATATTTCATCACTATGTCACTTTCCCCAATAGTCATTCCATAGTCATCCTACATAAAGAATCTATTATAAGCACTCTTTTGTTTTCATCATAGCACTTCACCTTCTTTAATCAATATATAGGGTCGTTCAGGTTTCTGTTTCTTGAGTCAGTTTAAATACTGTCTGTTTAAAAGAATTTGTCAAAGAATTTAAACCACTAGTAATTAACATAAATTTGTTTATCGTGTTCCCTTTTCTTTTTACTGCTTATTGACTCTACTGCAAGATCTGTTTCATTTTTAATTTTAGTAATTTACATAATATCTATTTTTTATTTTATAATCTAGTTAAATTTTTACCAAATTGTTGACCTTTAAAAGTGTATTTTATTGATTTTTCTTTATTTTTGTCTTTCGTATTATTTACCTTCCATTTAATTTTCTATGTCTTTTCTAATTTACTAAGGTGGAATCAGATAATTATTTTACATATTAGTTTTCTATTATAACATTTAAAAATAATTTCCCCCTAAATGTTTATGTTCATCATAAATATTAATATGCTGTATTTTCCTTATCAGTCAATTCAAAATATTTTTTAATTTTGCTTGTATTTTTTTCCTTGACCCACTGTCTATTTAAGAGTAATATGCAAAATATGTGTAGTTTCCAATACTTTTTGGTGATTGATTTTTAACATATATATTCTCTTTTGCTTAGTGGATAGTCTTGAATTATTTCAATCATTTTATATTTTATTTTCACCTGGTCTTTCCTGATCAATTCACATGTGCAATTTAAAAGAATGTTTATTCTACTTTCATATGGTAGAGTGAAGTGTATATATCAATTAGGTCAAATTGATGTCTTTTATAGCTTTCTTATTTTATAAACACTTTTCAGTGTCTAAGAGAGAGTTGTTGAAATCTTTAAATACATTTTGCACTTTCTTCTATTTCTTTTTCAGTTTCAGCTTCAATACATTTTCAACTTTTTCATCAGTAGCATATGCATTTAAAAGTTTTTGTTAATTAATTTCTTTATTATGAAATGTCCCTTTATACCATATAATATTCTTCATTCTAAATTATACTTTAAATTATGTTTACAGAGCCAATCTTAATTTTGAATGATTGCTGTTTGAATGGAACTTTTTTCACCCTTTCAATTTAGCCTATTAAATATAACTTGTTTATATAGCCTTACAGTTTCTTCATTCTAACTCATGTGTTTTATTTACATATGTATATTTAAATTCATATATGAGGGATGTTTAGATTGCTATTCACTATATTGGATTTTGCTGTGTTTCTTAAAATAATTTTCACTTTGTTTTGAAGTTGTTTTTTATTTATGGATCAATTTGACTTTTTCGGGTTTTTCTAAGTATTTTTTTCTTTTATTTTTGGCGAGATTAGAATATGCTTTACTCTATAGATTTGAATCTTACTTCAAAATCTTTTACTTTTGGGGGTGTCTACTAAACACCTTACACGTTTTAATTAATCGTCTCTACTCTGGTGGAAACTCACATGTTTCCAGTCCTTTAATCTTTTCAGTAACTGTTCATTTTCTGGTTTTGAAGTAAATAAGAAAAGCGGGCAAAGTTAACCTCATGATTCATGTTTCCCTATCATAGTGTACCTTTACTTCATACAACTGTTCATTCCCTTTTGTAACTATACTGGGCACTAATATTGTATGTTTATATGTCTTTTCTGTTTTATTTTGTTTTGCTTTATATTCTTCTGTTGACTTGCAATTCGGGAAATTTTACATTTTGAGAGAAAGTTTACAAGTCTTTCCAGAATCTAGACATATTTCAAGTGGAAACAGTAGATAAACATTGATAAATAATTGAATGAAGGAAGAAATGATTTGTAATGATTTCCAGGAAGGAGAAAGAGAAATATATAAAGATGAATAAGATGAGAAATGTATCTTCTGAAGACTAATGTACCAGAAACGCCAGGGCTGCCATAATACAGTGGGTGGCTTCAACAACAGAAATCTATTTTCTCACAGTTCTGGGAGCTGGTAGTCTGAGACCAATATGTAAGCAGGATTGGTTCCTTCTGAGAATTCTGAGTTAGAATCTGTTCCACATCTCCTTCAGCTTCTGGTAGGATACTGGTAATCTTTGCCATTCTTTAGCTTGTAAAACTACCACTTCATTCATTGAGTTCATCTTCATATGGTGTTCTTTCTGTATGTTTTCTGTGTCCAAATTTCCTCATTATATAATGATTTTATCTTGGAATATAGTTCAGCCTATGCACCTTATTCTTTTAAATCTTCAGATGATGAGGCTTTTAATTGCCAAATATAAAAAATGAAAAAATGACTTGCACAGACTTCATATACCTCAGAACTATAAAAATAAAGACAATTTCCAAAAAGGCTCAGTATATTGTCTCAGAGGCTTACAGGACAACATTAAACATAGCATTCAAATCATAGGGGTCCGAGGTGAAGAAGACAAAAGGAAAAGCCATGATCAAATATTCGAGGACACATATTAATCAAACTAGCAAAAACTAAACACAAAGAACAAATAGTAAAAACAGCAAAGGAAGAGCAACAAATAACATACAAGGGTGTCCCCATAAGACTCACAGCTGATCATGCAACAAAAATTCTACAAGCCAGAGGGGAATGTCAGAACACACTTAAAGTGATGAAACGGAAAAACCTACAGCCAACATTTCTCTGTCCAGCAAGGATCTCATGAAGATTTGAAGGAGAAATAAAAAGCCTTACTAGCAAAAGCTAAGAGAATTCAACCCCCCACCTCCAAAATCAGCTCTTCAACAGATGGTAATGGGACTCTAGGCAAAAAGAAGAGACCTATAAAAACAAACCCAAAACAATATAGTAAATGGTAACAGCAGCTTACATACCAATAATTATCTTAAATGTAAGTGGGCTAAATCTCCAACCAAAGATTGGCTGAAGACACAGACTGGCTGAAGGGACAAGACCCCTATAAAACAAGACCCCTATAAAAGTTGTCCATGAACCTCATTTAAACTTGATTTTCTATGTACATTCTGCCCTCTCCATTCATGGGTTGAAAAACTACAGATTCAGCTAATTGCAGATGGAAAATACTCAAATGTCTTAAAGCAAAACTTTATTTTGCCACAGGCTGACAACTATTCACATAACATTTATAATATATTTATGACTATTTACAGAGAATTTATATTATATTAATTATTATAAACAATTTAGAGATGATTTAACATACATAGGAGCATGCACATAGGTTATATGCAAATACTACACCATTTATATAAGAGACTCGGTACCCACAGGGGTCTTGAAACCAATCCTCTGAGGATGCCAATGGACAACTGTATGGACCCTATCTAATATAAGGTCATCTTTCTAGGCAGTGGGAATTAGGAGTTAAGAATATGAATTTGGAGGGAAACAACCCCTTAAAAATCATATAAACAAATTAGCAATTAAGAATTGATATAACAGATTTGTCCCAGGTATTCTAGTTTTTAACAAAGCACCAAAAGAGATACAAATTTCTAAATTAAAATCTTTACTCCATGGTAAAAATTTTTTTTAGTATCCTACCTTATCATGAACATTAGGAAAAATATGATATTATCACAGGAAACAGAATGGTAATGAGAATACATTCTAATCGAATTATAATGCAATACTTCGGTTTTAGGGAACTCAACAAAGTACTCTTTTAGGGAATGAAAGTGAAAGTCGCTCAGTTGTGTACGACTCTTTGTGACCCCATGGACTGTATTCTCCAGGCCAGAATACTGGAGTGGGTAGCCTTTCCCTCCTCCAGGGATCGTTCCAACCCAGGGATCGAACCCAGCTCTCCTACATTGCAGGCAGATTCTTTACTAGCTGAACCACAAGGAAAGCCCCATTTTAGGGAATATTGTAGGTTAAAAGAATAACAAGTTTCAAATCCTGGCTTTATGTATTGTAGCATAGTTACACACTACTCTTAAATAATAATAATATCATCTAGAATTAAAAAAAAAAAAAAAAAAGCAAGACTCATTCTAGCTGTTCCCCTCTCCAGGGGATCTTCCCAACCCAGGAATCAAACCCAAGTTTCCCCCATTGCAGGCAGATTCTTTCCCATCTGAGCCACCAGGGAAGCTCAGTCATAGGTCTAATCAGAGTCAAATCAAAATTAGTAAGTCTCAATCTGGATCTACTTGTGATCTAAAATTTATCATGGCTAAAAATACTCACAGAGCATCTAGAAATCAGTTTCTAATGCTTCAGTTCTGAAATTATAATTTTATTTTTATAAAATACCAAAATATCCTTTGTTGTTGTTTACTTGCTAAGTCATGTTCAACTCTTTGGACTGCAGCATTCCAGGCTTCCCTGTACTTCATGGTCTCCCAAACTTTGCTCAAACTCATGTCAATTGTAGAGAAGGCAATGGCACCCCACTCCAGTATTCTTGCCTGGAGAATCCCAGGGCTGGGGGAGCCTGATGGGCTGTCATCTATGGGGTCGCACAGAGTCGGACACAACTGAAGCAATTTAGCAGCAGTAGCAGCAACATGTCCATTGAGTCAGTAATGCCATCCAACCATCTCATCCTCTGTCACCCTCTTCTCTTCCTGCCCTCAATCTTTCACAGCATCAGAGTTTTTTCCAATGAGCTGGATCTTCATATCAGGTGACAAAAGTGTTGGACTTTAGCTTCAGCTTCAGTTCTTCCAATTAATATTCAGGGTTAATTTCCTTTAGGATTGACTGGTTTGCTCTCCTTGTTATCCAAGGGACTCTCAAGAGTCTTCTACAGTACCACAATTTTCATGCAATAATTCTTTAATTTTCATCCTTCTTTATGGTCCAACACTCATATCTGTACATGACTACTGGGAAAACCATAGATTTGACAATGCAAGACCTTTGTTGGTAAAGTGATGCATCAGTATTTTAATGTGTTGTTTATGTTTTTCATTATTTGTCAATAGAATAATTATTTTATCCTTTATATTTTATAGCATTATAATGCAAAGTATTGTCACTTGTGTGTGTATGACAAAATTATGACTGAAAGATAATGCAGCACATTTGTTAGACTATTTCACATAGTAGCTACTTAAATATCTAAAACTGGTGTAAATCTTATTTTATGGTTGACAGAATTTTACAAAATAAAACTTCCTGCGTTTTACAAAATAAAGCTTCTGTCCCAAAATTGTATTTCTAATATTTCCTGTGTGTATCCATTAGACAACTAGTATGGTAGAACCACCTTAAATTTATATTTAACTTTTTGTTAATTATATGTGATTTCTGTAACTTAAAGACTTTATAAATTATATCTGCATCCTCCATAAAGTTTTGTCACTTTTTTCCTATCAGTAGATAAGCAGCACATCAGGCCTCCCTGTCCATCATCATCTCCCAGAATTTGCACAAGTTTGTGTCCATTGCATCGGTGATGCCATCCAACCAACTCATCCTCTGTCACCCCCTTCTCCTTTTGCTTTCAATCTTTCCCATCATCAGGGTCTTTTCCAGTGAGTCAGCTGTTCACATGAAGTGGCCAAAGTACTGGATCTCAGCATCATATGCCATGATGTTAGTTTTTTTATACTGAGTTAAAATCTGACTTTTTACTCTCCCTTTTCACCCTCCCAAGAGGTTCTTTAGTACCTCTTTGCTTTCTGCCTTTAGAGTGGTATCATCTGCATGTCTGAGCTTGCTGATATTTCTCCTGGCTATCTTGATTCCAGTTTGCAACTCATTCAGCCTGGCATTTAGCATGATGTGCTCTGTGTATAAGTTAAATAAACAGGGTGACAATAAGCATCCTTACTGTTTTCCTTTCTCACTACTGAACCAGTCAGTTTTTTCATACAAGGTTCTAACTTTTGCTTCTTGACCCACATATGGATTGCTCAGGAGACAGGTAAGATGGTGTGGTACTCCCATCTCTTTAAGAGCTATCCAAAATTTGTTATGATCCAAACAGTCAAATGTTTTAGCATAGTCAATGAAACAGAGGTATATGTTTTTCTGGTATTCCCTTGCTTTCTCTATGATCCAGTGAATGCTGGCAATTTGATCTCTAGTTCCTCTGCCTTTTCTAAACCCAGTTAGGACTTCTGGAAATTCTCAGTTCATATAATGCTGAAGACAATGCTTTAGACAATGAGAATGCTAGGATAACCTTAAATTTATATTTAACTTATTGTCAAATATATGTAGTTTTTCTAGCTTAATCAAAGACTTCAATTTTAAAATTTATTTACTTTTTAATTGAAGGATAATTGCTTTACAGAATTTCATTGCTTTCTGTCAAACCTCAACATGAATCAGCCAAAGGTACACATATGACTTCTCCCTCTTGAATCTCCCTCCTATCACCATCCCCATCCCATCCATCTAGGTTGATACAGAGCCCCTGTTTGAGTTCCCTGAGATAACACAACTAATTGCAATTGGCTACCTATTTTACTTACGGTAATGGAAATTTCCATGTTGCTCTTTCCATTATATCTCACCCTCTCCTCCACTCTCCCCATGTAAATAAGTCTGTTCTCTATGTCTGTTTCTCCATTGCTACCCTGCAAATGCTACCCTTCTTTCTGCCTTCTGAAAAGTGGTGATACTATTAGTACATACATAACAAGGTTATTATAAAAATTAAATGAGTTAATGTTTGTAAAGCTCTGAGAAAAGTGTCTGTCAAATGGCTATGTAACTGTTTGCTAAACAAAAATATATCATCCTTGAGAAGTTAACTTTCACTTGTTCCTTGTCCTTTTGATCTCATGCTTTTTCTAGATGCTTTTCTAAATCTTTCAGTTAAACACATTCAGAGTTAAGGAATAAAAATAACCTAAAGCTTTCCAAGGTATAAAAAATATGGAAGGGCCACACCTTTACTCTTTTTAACATTTTTGTGCAACTAACTACTATGAACCCATAATAAAGTTATGTTCAGATAAAATCTATTACCTTTTAGGAATTTATAGGAGAAAAGAACAAATAAGGATATAATGTTATAAGTATTAAAAAAACAACAACAAAACTTGATCAGGTGAGAAAATATGGTATTTGTCTCTGGAAAAATATTAAGAACAGATTTATATTGAATATGGCATTTGTCCAAGTCTTAAATGATAAAGAGGACATTAAATGACAAGCACAAGATAATTCAATGTGACTAGAGTATGTGTTATCTAGGAAGGTGTAGAAATCAGAGAGCTGCAACTAAATTGAATATTATTTGAATATATAAATACTTCCCATGGAGTGCCTACCATAAACCATTATATTACTATGTACAAAAATAGAACAAGCTGCAAGTAATGGAAAGCAAATTTTTGATGGGCTAAACAGGGATTTATTTTATATCTCACATTGTGTTATATTGAAGCTCTATATGGAAGCTAGCATTGGTAGCTGTAAAAAAAAATTCTTTGAAAAATTAGTTTATTTCTATCTCTTCTCTTTGTCAGTCTTAGAATGTTAGCCTTATTCTTCATTCGGGTTGTCTTGTGAATGTACTGAAGTCTGATAGATATATAGATTCTCAAATCAAGAAAAGAACAAGAAAAAGAAGAACTTAGGAACAGTACCAGATACATCAATAATCTTTTAGAAAATATGATTATCAGTATTCTTTTTGATTCTCCCCTGACTTTGACATAGAACAGTCAGTAATGTCTCAATGCCAAGTTACCTTATAAATAATTTCCCGAAGTTACTCAGCAGCATTCCACTCATTGTCTCATAGGTAAAGCAGAATAGCCTCCCTTGGCTGAAAGGAGAATGACTAAATGATTATTTAGCAGGGTACATTTCTGTCCCAACAAAGTCAGGGAGAAAGGACAATGGGCATTAGATAGAATTGCCCTGCTGTGATTCAATTTTTGCTAACAAATCTATAAGCTTGCTAAAAATACCAGAAGTTATTTTCTCTCATAAATCATTTCCTTGTCTTTCAATAAATGCTTCCTTTCACTTCATGGCTCTTTTACCAATTATAAAATGAAGGAGTTTGCTTAATATGTGAAACTCACTGCTCTGAAATTCAAAGGATTTGAGTCAAATCTCTTACCTTAGAAGATATTGAGGAATTGTCCATCCTTCAGTTCAGTATGTATCTTAAATGGAACACTCTAAATTTGGGACAAAAGACATGCAATTTCAATTAAGCTAGTTAAAAACTCTTGCTGCTTAGTTTAGTCCCTAAGTCATGTCTGACTGTTTGCAACCCCATGGACTGTAGCCTGCTAGGCTCCTCTGTCCTTGGAACTTCCGAAGGCAAGAATACAAAAGTAGGTTGAAATTTCCTTCTCTTGGCAGTGTCATAAATTTTCCATCATATATTTATATATATTTTGCTAATTATATATATATTTATTGTTTCAAGCTCTCTGTCTCACAGTGAAGATCATGGCTAAATCTTTATTGATTTTTTCATCTAATATCTTTGTACTTCTTAAAAAAATATGTACATTTAACAATAATAATACTTTAAATGATCCTTCAAATTTTCATGTCACTCAATTATCAGTAAAATGTTTTCAACACTAGAAACATATGTGAAACCCTTGTACTGTGCACTATCTGTCCGTGTTATTACGATAAGTGCCATACATTTTTAAAAAAAAGCAAGATATGAATAGAAATAATAGATTTTCCACATTAAGCTAATATCTGAATAACATATTTACAAATGTGTTGTTGTTCAGTCCCTAAGTCATGTCTGACTCTTTGTGACCCAATGGACTGTAGTCTGCCATGCTCTTCTGTTCATGGAATTTCCCGAGAAAGAATACCAGAGTGGGTTGCCATTTGCATCTCCAGGGTATCTTTCTGACTCAAACATCAAACCTGGTTCTCCTTCATTGGCAGGCAAATTCTTTACCACTGAGTCACCAGGGAAGCATATACACAAATAGTTTATAGCTATTAAGAAAAATGGACTGCAAGGAGATCAAACCAGTCAACCCTAATGGAAATCAATCCTGAATATTCATTAGAAGTCAGACTGACGGTGAAGCTGAAGCTCCAATAAATACTTTGGCCACCTGATGCAAAGAGCTGACTTATTAGAGAAGACCCTGATGCTGGGAAAGATTGAAGACAGGAGGAGAAGGGGATGACAGAGGATGATGTGTTGGATTGCATCATGGACTGGTTGGACATGAGTTTGCATAAACTCAGGGAGTTGGTGATGGACAAGGAGGCCTGGTGTGCTGCAGTCCATGGGATCTCAAAGAGTCAGTTACGACTGAGTGACTGAACTAAACTGAATCAAGAAATGCTCCCAACTTACTTCGCTTAGTATAATTATTAGAGCCATTCATGTTGCTGTAAATGGCATGATTTTGTTCATTTCTATGACTGAGTAATATTCCACTGTAAATATGTACTATATCTTCTTTATCTTTTCATCTGTCAATGGACATTTATGTTGCTTCTAAGTCTTGGTTGTTGTTAAGAATGTTGCAAAATCACCGATATGAGGAATCATAAAAAATGATACAGTTAAACTTATTTTCAAAATAGAAATCAACACATAGATATAGAAAACAAACTTATGCTTACAGAAAGGAAGGGGTAAATTAAGAGTCCAGGATTAACTGATACATAGTACTATATATAAAATATAATATCAACAAAAATTGGTGTATAGCATAGGGAACTAGGTTCAATATTTTGGGATAATCTTTAAGAGAAAAAAATCCAAAAAAATAGATATGTTGGTATGTAAATTTGAGTGAATTTTCTTACTTTACAATGGGATGTCTTTTTCACCCCTGCCTGAGGGTACACAGTCACATTTGGGGATCACCCTTCCAATTGGGCTCCAAAATCACTGCAGATGGTGATTGCAGCCATGAAATTAAAAGACGCTTACTCCTTGGAAGGAACGTTATGACCAACCTAGACAGCATATTAAAAAGCAGAGACATTACTTTGTCAACATAGGTCCATCTAGTAAAAGCTATGATTTTTCCAGTGGTCATGTATGGATGTGAGAGCTGGACTACAAAGAAAGCTGAGTGCAGAAGAATTGTGTTGGAGAAGACTCTTGAGAGTCCCTTGGACTGCAAGGCGATCAGTCCTGGGTGTTCATTGGAAGGACTGATGTTGAAGCTTAAACTCCAATACTATGGCCACCTGATGTGAAGAGCTGACTCATTGGAAAAGACCCTGATGCTAGGAACGATTGAGGGCAGGAGGAGAAGGGGACGATAGAGGATGAGATGGTTGGATGGCATCACTGACTCAATGGACATGGGTTTGGGTGGATTCCGGGAGTTGGTGATGGACAGGGAGGCCTGGCGTGCTGCGGTTCATGGAGTCGCAGAGGGTTGGACACGACTGAGCAACTGAACTGAACTGAGCTTCCGATTGAATATGTAGCTATCTTGTGTTCTCTTGGAACACTTCACTTTGTAACCTACTTGAGATATTAACATGTTTATAGAAATGATTTGTATATACCGTTAGCTTCTCTGCTGACAATGCTTTCTCCAAAGTGAAATTTGACCAATTCAAACTACCTTTAGGTATATTTAGATTAATTTATTATTTAAACTCTTAAACATATTAGATCATCCTTTGTTCTTTATAAAAACATTCCTATTTTTCTCAAAAAATGATCACTGGATCTTTACTGACATTTTTTTTTCTCTCTCCTTATAAATAATAGAAAAAGCTTTAGATTTTGTTTATTGCAATTTAACACATATAGCTTCTTACTTGGAAAATTAACTATTTTTTAGAAATAAAATATACACCTTTTATGTAGCTCCATTATTTAGAGCCATATTCTTGAATGCCATTCCATCTGCTTTCTTTTTTTATTTCATAATGCCATGAGTTATGGACAAGACAGAGAAAATTAAGAAATAAATGAGTAGCTTGAAAAAAATTAATTTTGATAATGTAGTAAAGCAGAAACTAGAATGCAATGAGTTGGGAATTGTAAAGTAATTGATGGATAGATGGGAGAATGTGAAGAATGACATTTTAAGTGGTTTTACAATGAACTAGGAGAATCAGATGTTTTCAGAGTGTAGCAGAGTAAAAGAAGTGGTTTTGGACTCTGATAAGCACAAATAATTGAAGCAGATGTTGTTTTAGGTAAAGTATAAGTACCAAGTACTAGGAAAGTGAAAAGAATAATATCTTTAAAAGCTATAGTCATAGGCTCGAATGTCTAGTTACAGATCCTCAAAACAGTAATTTAAAGGATAAACAGTCTATATAAAGTTTAATTCAACAAAAGACAGGCTAAGATTGCTACTGTTAAATGTGTTTCATTACTGGGAGGTTAGAAATAATCAAAGGGTACATAAAGGAGAAATTTTTCAAAAAGGTAGCAGAAGGTTATTTAGAGAGCATAATCCATAGCACATACAAAAACACACCAAAGTTGGCAAACTACTTTGGCTCTTTTCTAATGTTCTGTTTCATGCTATTTACTACTTATTAATGTTAAGTTTTTGAAAAAGCTTTTCTAAATCTGTGAAAGAACTCAGATGCATATATAAGACTAATGAATGACATGTTTCTTATAGCCACCCTTACCTTAGTAAAAACATATTCTTTTCAAAGTGTTAAAAAAGTGTAGCATCTCAATATGCTCATATTTTCAGAGTTGTCATCTCTTTTTCAAATTTTAATTATGAAAATGAGAACTAGCTTTAAAACTAACTGAAATAGCAATGTAGTTTAAAATAAAGAAAAGAACATTGAAGGTCATATCAAGGTTGTGCTTTCAACACTAGGAATTAGATATATATATTAAACTTCAGTTTCCTTGAATATAAATCAAAACAAATAATATACAGTATATATATATATAGGATTTATGTCAACTTGTATGTTAACATATGTAAATATGTGCTATAAAATCTGAGCTAGGAAATTTTATTATGGCTGATAATGTTTGAAAATAAAAATAGAATTTTCCATTACCTAGCTTAATATTTTATTTACACTATTATTACTTTCAAATTATAAATTCAGTTATAACCCTCAAAACTTCTGAGTCATTGACATATCATATGTCTCCTAACACCTTGGATTTTTAATATTGTACTTTTAATAGTAAGGTTTGAGAACACTCATCTTTAGAGCATTCTTGCCCCCCCCACCGTAAGTTATTCCTAAATTGCTATTTACAGAATAGCTACCATATTCTAAGTACTTTGATAAACTCAGCAAAACGTTGAAGGATTTATTCTCTATTTTTAGAATCTTTTAACAAATCAGGTCTTTATGATTTGGAATGTAATGATGAGTTAGAGGTGAAGGGTATGGCTTCTAGGGACAATTATCATAACCACAATATTTTTAAAATTTCCCACATTATGAAAGTTGTCGGCCATGATGAATCATTTATCAGTAAAATTAAATCTTGAAGTTGAGATAAGTACAAAAAATGGTTGAACAATCTGAGAAACAGTACTTGAAGTGAAAATATTTTTCGTTTAAATTGTCACTGTGCATGTGAATATGTTTGTGTTTCTATCTGTCTATAAAACACAGAAAATACTGGTTAATACACAGATTAAAAATGTCACATTAGGAAGGAGAGGGGAAATAAGTAGATAGGAAATGAAATACCTGTAAAGCATGGGGTTTATGAGCTTAAAGAAAGGAGGGGATTGTTATGTACACTTTGTAATTTGACAATTTGATTAATATATAATATTCCCTAATATTCCTTGTAATTTTAATTGTCTTGAAGTATACTCTGTCTGATACAAATATTGATACTCTGACTTTTTTTTCTGTTTACAGAATGTGCACTTTTACATTTTGTCTCCTTTCTAGTTTATCTATAACTTGGTACTTAAAACCTTTTCCCTAAGGAACTAGATTTTTTTTTTCCTTTTAACATTCAGCTTGACAGTCTCTACCTTTTAACAGTTACATTTAGCTACCTATATACCTGTCGCCATAGTTGACATTAGAAATACCATCTTCTTAGTTTTTATTTTCTCACCCCTTATACATTTTATTTTGTCAATGTTAGCTCTCTAATGGCTTAATGTTTAACCGTCTTTATTTGGAATTGCTTACTCTAGGTTTTGCAATATATCTCTGTAATATAAAACAGTCTTATCAAAGAAATATGATACCACTTAATTAGAACAGAAAACATTGGACTGACAATTTCTCCCTTCTCCCCACATCCTCACACATGCTTTAACCTCCAAGTTACATTCCTAAAATACATATTTTACTATTTTGTTTAAGACAGTGTATTACCTTTAAAAATATCAGAAATAAAATTGTTCATATATATTTTCTTCCATTTTCAACACTTTTCATTTCTTTTGAAGATCCAATTATAATATATTCATCTATTATAATTTTCCTTCTGTCTTAAAAATAAGACTTTATGTCTTATTTTTTTTTTCCCTGCAGGTGTGCTGGCAATAGATTTATCTAGTTTTTGTGCTCTTAAAAAATACATATATATTACCGTGATTTTTTAAAGATACTTTAGAGTAATGTGTAAGTCTGGGTTTATAATTTGTACTTTCAGTATGTGAAAGAAGACCCTCCATTGTTGTCTGGCTTTGGAAACATCATATAAAAAGTCTGTTGCATTCTTAGATCTGTTTCATCTATACATATTTGTTTTTCACTATTTTTTCCCCTTATATGTGGTTTTTAGCAAACAAAGACTTTGACTATAGTGATTTAATCATAATGCATTCTTTTAAAATGATATTCTTTGCTTGATGCTCCCTGAGATTTTTCTATGTGTTGCTGTCATGCATTAAATGTGGAACCTTACTGAACAACATTTTTCCAAGTAATTTTCTACACCTCTTTGTCTTTCTTTTCTATTTTTTAAATTAATTTTTTATTGGACTATAGTTGCTTTACAATGATGTGTTAGTTTCTTCTGTACAGTAAAGTGAACCAATTATACATATGCATGCACTCCTTCTTTTCCATATTTCTTTCCCTCTTAGGTCACCCACAGAGCATTGAATAGAGTTCCCTATGCTATACAGTAGGTTCCCATTAGTTACCTATTTTATGTTGCTGTTGTTGTCCAGTTGCTAAGTCATGTCTCACTCATGGGGCACCATGCCAGCCTCCTCTGTCCTTCACTATTTCCCAGAGTTTGCTCATATATATGTCCATAAAGTTGATGATGCTATCTAACCATCTCATCCTCTGTTGCCCCCTTCTCTTTTTGCCTTCAATATTTCCCAGAATTAGGGTCTTTTCCAAGGAGTTGGCCCTTTGCATCAGGTGGTCAAATTACTGGATCTTCAACTTCAGCACCAGACTTCCAATGAATACTCATGGTGGATTCCCTTTAGGATTAATTGGTTTGCTCTCCTTGCTGTTCCAGGAATTTTCAAGAGTCCTTCAGCACCACAATTCAAGAACACCAATTCTTTTCACATCTGTAGATGACTGCTAGAAAAACCAGCTTTGATACATAGTATCAATAACCTTTCTTTCATATTTGGCATAATATGTGTGATATTGTCACACAGTTCTTGGATTTTTTTGTTCTCATCTGCACACACATTTGTATCTTGGTTTTTATGTTCAGTAATTATCACTGGCCTTTCAAACTCTATTGATTAATTTTTTTATTTACTCTGAAGATTTTGGTAAACTTTTAAGCCTGTTGATAAATTGTTTGAAGGAATATTTTATGTGTGCCATGCTATGTAAATATACCTTATGTAACAGATTATGTATGCTATAGCATTCATATTTAACCCTTTTTAATATTTTCAGTGGGGCTTTCCAGGTGACACCAGTGGTAATAGTTCACCAGAATTTCCTGTCTGTCCGTACCTGTTTCCAAGTTTTTCACCAGATTCTCTTATATCTGAACCATACCTGCATAGATAAGTATTTTTCATATATCTCAGAGTCAGATCATCTCTGCTGCTACCTGGTGATTCATGTAGGATCTGAAGTCTCAAAGGGCTTTTTCTTATGCTTCGTGCACTGGTCCCTTTCCAAGAAGCACGCTGTTTCTTATATTTATAATCTCTGAATTCTTCTTTTCCACTCAGTCTCAGGAAATCTCTGTGTGCCTGGGCTAAGAGTGGGCTTTATGAGTTTTTCCCCACATCCTTCAGAACCCTGGGGTGCTAAATTTTCCTCATGTCTATGGAGGTCTTTTGTGGGGTTGAGTGTACTGCCCCCCACCTGCTCCCTCATGATCACAGACTTCTGATTTGTATCAGTACAGGATCATTCAGTCTAACTGGTGTTCCTTGCCTCTCTCACTGACACAGGCGGCTTTCTCTTCAATCTCCTCCCAGGGAATATTTTCCTTGTCCCTCCCCCCGTGATAAGTGTCTTAATTGCTTGCCATTTGCTCTAAGACTTGCTGTTGTGAACTTGAAAAATATTCACAACCTAAAAGTTGAGGGTCATGTTTTATTCGGTGGGAATTTTTATGAATTCAAGCCCAAGAGACAGTATCTCAAGTAACCCGAGGAGAACTGCTCATAGGAGGTGAGAAGGGAGACAGGATACATAAGGGGTTTGCAACAAAAGGAAGTAGTTTGAACATCAAAAGATTATAGTTAATTAAATAAAACCAGATATGTCAAGTTAAGGAGTTTAGCACTTCCCTCTATATGGGAAGATGCAAGAGTCTGAGCTCACTCGAATCATTCCTTTGATGTGCACCTCAGCTATCTGGGGCTAGTATCCTGTATTTTCACATTTTGTGTTTCCTCAGAGCTCACCAGCTCACATTGGAGGGTTACAATTTCTGATGACTGTGACATCCTTTGTTTACTGATATGGCAGAAAATATTCCATTTCTCCTGATGGGTCAGGGGGTCTTTTATTCCCCTCCTCCAAGAGCAGATGGCTTCTACTTTTATCCCTCTCTCAGCAGATCTGAGACTTTGTCAGGGATCTGGAATAGGAATATTCCTTGCTGCTCAAAAAGTAACTTATGGCTTCACCATCAAATGAGTGTAGAGTATGGGGAGTAGACAGAGTTCTGTGTCATTGTACCATAAGGCAGGGCTGGCCTAGGTCTCCTGCACTTTTCTTTACCTTAGAGTTCAGGTCAAGTCCTGTGGAAATAGTTTCTGAGTGAAAGAGGATTCCATGTGTGTCTGTGATTCTGCTTTCTGTCCTGTCAATGTTGCCCACACTTGGGTTGTAACAGTATGTGCAACTTGTCTTCTTTGCTTTCATGGCAAAGTGTGGTACCACTCTCGTGGAAGTAAAATGGCTCATTGTCCCAGGCAAACTGGGAGTAGCTTGTCCTACTGTGGAATTTAATTAGAACAGCTTCTGTATGATCACCCTTCCTTGCTCTCCATTGACTGAAGTTCCTCTTGACCCTCAAAGTTGGAACATGACACATTGAACGGAATTCAAGGGTGTAATGCTGTATAATTTTCACAGTTCCTAAAATTAAGCCTAATATTTCACCTAGTATTCAACAAAATAAAAATAGTTTCTTATGTTTAAACTATGTTGGATTCTGGAGAGGAAGTATTGGTATATAAGTCTTTTTGGTGGCAACTTCCAGAGAGATTGTTCAAGGGTAATTTGACTGTGATACTTGCATAACCTGCAGACTTTATCATGTGACCCTTATACAAGGGACAAATACACTGTATAACTTTACGATTGTGTAGTATATTAACCTGCATTTTTTGAAAGTCTGACCTAAACAAAATCCAGAATTATATTCCCATAAGTTCACATAACAATGATTTTTCCCTAAGTGAAACTTTGAAAATGAAACAAAAATTCAAGATTTACTTCAGTAATTTACTTTTTCTCTGACCTTGAAGAGGTAATTTAATTCCAATTTTCTTTTCATGTAAATATTAGAGTGCTCCATCTCTCTTTAAGAAATCATGTCAATTATGTAGGCAATGGGTTAGATCCTTCCAGGTGTATAAATGACTCCCTGAGTGTAAATTACCTTGTACTAACTGCATTAAGCCACCAGTGCCTGAAATTCAGTGAATTACCGCTCTACTGCACTAAATGCTCCCCTAATGACTTGAAAGAGTCAATGTACTTGCAGAAATATTCAGCTCTAATGTTATGGATTTTGTAGTGCTCCTTGCAAAACTTTAAGAGAGGCTCATTACATATATGTGGCATGTTTTCTCACTACGAGTCAAAAAACAAACCTGACAGGAAGCTTGAAAGCTAATTAGGTTTTTTAATACACCCACTGCTTTTAATTTGTGAGATGTGCTTTAAAGGGAATTAAAAAAGATGCAAGTAAAGAATACTATTTAAATGTATCATGCTAAGCAGAATTCCTAAAGCATAAAGCAAGGGGTGTCCCAAAACACTTACTAGTATAATACCTGTCAAAATATTCACTAATTAGTAAACTCTAAGAATAGTTCATAGTGAGTGAATGCAGTTTTCCATATTTTCAAATTGAATACATTTCCAAGACTTGAAACATCACTCTGTATTCTCACTGAATAGCATTTTCCTGAGACTTTTATTTGTACTGAAATATGTTACAATTTTGATAAGTATGCCTATATAAGTAGCTATTCAATAGTATTTTTTTATTATTATTATGACAGTGTGTTGGTGTTATAATGTTCATGTTAATCAATTTTCAGATCTGTTGATGTAACTAAAGATATTGTAACTTCAATGCAATTTATTGTAATCTTTATCAGAGTTACAACTGCAGTAACACAGCAGCAATTTTTTTTAAATGTCCACACATTTTAAATTTCTTGATTATACTATTTTGCCTTCAGTTTCTCCTACTTGATATATAAGGGCACCAGAGATTGTGTTCTTAACTCATTTTCCTCTTTATGTTTTTCCTATTCTTGTGACATCATCTTCACCTCTGATCAATTACTTTGCAAGGCAAAATATCTCTCCCATAGCCCTATAAATATCAAAAAGTACATTTGTATAGATATCCTTTTCATAATCAAATGATAAAAATAAACATAGATCTTGACTGCCATGTCAGTTTGAGCTCCGAGCATATCTCTTGGATGTCTGTCCTCCAGTTATATTTTACTTTTCCAAATGTAATCTGTTCTATAATCTAAGTAAAATATTTTCATGAGAAAATATGTTATTTGAGATTTCTTGTTTCAAAGAAACTCAGATGTTTCTGACTCCCTTTGAAAAGAAACAACTGTAAAAGATGTAAGGAAGGAATGACCATGATGCACAAGAAATGATGGAGAAAACCGAAAAGAAAATCCACAAAGCACTTAAATGTATGAAGACTTGCTTTTATGTTGTTTGTTATGTTTTTTATGTTATGCTTATGTATGAATGCTATGATGGAAACACATTTATGTTGTTTCCAACATAACTATTGTAATAAAAAGTACATTTTGCATCATTGTTTATAATGTATTTCACTAGAGTTTTAGATATGGGTGGATTTAAAATTTCTGTCTACAAATCCAGATTCACCTCTTATACTGAGATCCAAAAACTGTAAATTAGCTTCATTTAAAATGGATCATTAACAAAGTTCTACTATACATCACAGGGAACTTTGCTCAATGCTATGTGGCAGTCTAGATAGAAAGGTAGTTTGGGAAAGTGGATAAATGTGTGTATATGGCTGAATCCCTTTGCTGTCCTATCATAATATTGTTAATTGTCCATACTCCAATATAAAATTTTAAAAAATTAAGAAGAAATAGAAAAACAAAAAAAAAAACCCATATCTTAGGAAACTACATTACCCATACGTTTTTGCCAGTTTAATTCTTATGGCAGTTAGGAGTCACTGTTGGAAAATGGAAGTTAGGTGTCAAGGGGAATGACATCTTTCCATTTCTATCAGTATGATCCTGCCAGCATTATCCAAAATGGGAAGTTTCTCAGTAACAGCAAGTTGACCTAGAGGCTTGAAACAGCTCCATGTAGTCTCTTAAAATAGTGATTCCTCTGATGTCTGAGCATTCACAGAACTCCTTATAGTTCTGAGTTATGGAGCTTTTAGATGACCCTAAATATTTTATTCCTAAAATGTGTGGATTACTGATGGAAATGCACCCTTATTCAATCTCCTGATTTTCCGGGAACCCAGCCTGGTCCCTTTGTTTCCTGCCCTTAGAATGATAGTGTCCCTGCACTTATATTCTCTGTTCTATTTGCTTTTGCTTTGTAGCCTTCTTATCTCTGTAAACAATTCTTTAGTAAATCTATCTTTGTAAACAGCTAGTACTATTTCTATTTTACTAACTTATTTGTGACTCATACAAGATATTTAAGATCTAGGCTATGAATCGCAAAATTAATTGCCAAAAGTTTTTGCACTTATATTAATGGAATTGATTCATGAAGATTCATTTTTCTATCTTTTCACCTTTTTACCTAATTTTAACATATTCATTAACATTCTATGTTCCAAAGACAGTTTTTTTGAATTCATGTGTATTTCATCAAAAATGATTTGTATTATTGATCACAAAATTTACCCATTTTTATAAGAGTTTGAATAGATATTTTGCTGTGGATGTTCAGTCATTTTTATAAACTGGAATGCTTACATATATAAAATACTTCTTTCCTTGGATCACTTGTGGAAACTGGAGGGAAAAGGTGCACTCTAATTTATTGTTTTACATTCTAGAGATTAAAATTTTAAGTGATTGTCATAAATTATTAAATTATTCTGCTTATAATAGAAATGTATTGAAATAAAAACTAGTTTTGAGAACCCTCAGTGTACCTACTGGTACCATTCACAATTGATTTGAAGGCATGGTAATTAGAACCAAAGATAGAAAAAACAATGCATTTCTACTCTCTGAACCAACTCCTGCCAACAGAGATATCAGAGAGTCATCTATGTACAATTATTCTCTTTTATTTTAAATAGAATAATTGCATATTATCATTTTTACCCTTTTGTTTATTCCTTCTATTCCATCATTAATGCTTTAGTCACTGTTTTTTGAAATATCCTAAAGAGAAAAATAGTTTATTCACGCTCTTCACATCATTGTATTTTTTCAATATATCTAAGAGTAGTTTCTATTTTGGGTGAATATTCTACTTCAGAATAGTTTTAAAATTATAGAGAAGTTTTGAAAATAGTACTGAGAATGCTCAAATACTATGAAACCAGTTTCTTTTCTATTAATTGAAGGAAAATTATAATGATATATTTTCACAATTAATTAACTAATATTTAGACATTGTCTTTAGCTAAAATTCATAGTTTATTCTTATTTCTTTGCTTTTTGCTTAATGTTCACTTTCCTGTTCTAAGATCCCAACCAAGATTCATGCCTTAATTGTCACGCTACTTGAGTCTCCTCTTGGCTGTGACAATTTCTTAGACTTTCCTTGTTTTTGATGATTTTGACTGACTAGTCCCTGACTAATACAAGATATTTAAGATCTTTTAGCCATGTATTTTGCTGGGTTCTACTTTATTGGAATTAGTCTGATTCTTCTAATTGACTAGAACGGAACTATAGATTTTGAAGAGAAAGATCAGAAAGGTGAAGTATCATTTTCATTAAAACATATTAAAAGAATGTCTTATTGATCTTAACTGTGATCACTTGGCTAGATTTCTTCACTATATATTTACCACCCACTCCTCTAAACATTTTACTCCTTGGAAGAAAGTCATGCACAAGCCACAATATGGCTTGGTAGGAATCTCTGTGCAAAGAATTTATATGAATTAAAACTTTCCAGCTTTTCATTGAGCCTAATGTTACCTGTAGTTTTGTTCTAAACAGGCCTTTATTCTGTTCAGCTATGTTTCCTCTATACCCACTTTGTTGACAATATTTACAGAATTGAATAAATTGAAACCATAATTATGTTAAATTGTGACAAAAAATTTTTCTGCATCTCTTGAGATAATCATGAGTTTTATTCTTCAGTTTGTTAATATGGAGTGTCACGTCAATTGATTTAAAGATATTGAACCACCTTTGTATCCCTTGAATAAATTCCTCCTGATTAGGATGCATATTCATTTTTATGTATTGTTTAATTTAGTTTGCTAATATTCCTTGAGAATTTTTGTTTATGCTCATCAGGGATATTGGTCTGTAATTTTCTTTTGTATGTGTGTTCATTTTGTCTAGTTTTAGTGTCAGGATAATGCTGGTCTTTTTTGTAAATGTTTCCACCTCTTCAATTTGGGGAATAGTTTAAGAAGGATAGGTATTAACTCTTCTCTAAATGTTTGGCAAAATGTCTATCTGAAGCCATCTCTGGTCCTAAACTTCTGCTTGTTGGGAGTTTTTTGATTAGTGATTTGATTTAATTACTAGTAATTGATCTGTTTGGTCTTTCTATTTCACCTGTTCAGTCTTCAAATGGTGTATGTTTCTAGGAATTAATCTATTTTGTTCAATTTGTTGGCAAATAACCATTTGTAATATTTTTATGGTTGTATTTCTGTGTTATCAGTTGTAATTTGTTTTCTTTCATTTCAATTTTATTTATTTGAACCCTTTCTCTTTTTGCTCTTGATGAGCCTTATAAAAAGTTTATCAAGTTTGCATATCTTTTCAAAACATCAGCAACAGAGGGATGCTTTCTCCATTCTTCTGTTCTCTCAGATTGATTGATCTTTTATATATATATATATATATTTTGGGGGGGATGACTATTCCATTAATTTACATTAAAGATCAATCTTTATGCAACAGATTTTTATCAGTTTTGCAAAGACATAGTGCCATGAATCCACCATAATATATCCCACAGAATATTCTCACCAGCTGTTTCAATTATTTCAGCATTAAATTTAGCATTGGTTCCACAGCTGAATGATCTTGGATGTCCTCTGTTTTTATTTTCCCCACTGTTCTTATCTTTACATTACAGTTTGGGCATGGCCTATCTTCTGGTTCACTTATATTTTCTTAGCTGTGTCAAGTCTACTGAGGGAGCCATCAAAGACATTCCTCATTTCTTTTAATATTTTTATTATTATTTCTAGCTCTCCATGTTAATTCCTTCATAGATATTCCATCTCCTGCTTTGATTTCTCCTCTCTCCTTATACGACCTCCACTTTTTCAGTAGAGCTCTTCACATATTAACCATAGCTATTTTAAATTCCTTATCTGATAATTCCAATATTAATACTATAGGTAAATTTGGCCTGATAGCGTTTTGTCTCCTCAGACTATGTTTTATTTATTTGACCATGGCCACCCTTTATAATTTTTCTGTTGAAATTCAGACATGTTATTTCAGGTTATAAGAGCTGAGACAAAAGGGCCTTTTGTGTAGAAATTTTGTTAATCTGCCTAGGAGTCATGCTTTGTTTAATACTGTTGCAGTTATGGTTGCATAAGCTTTCCAATTCCTCTAATATCCTTTATTTCCTGTCTTCTGTCTTGACACTAGGCTTCCCTATGTATTTCTCCTTAAAATCTGTCTTTGTGTTGCAGCACTTTCATCCATACTCCACATTTGTTGTAGCAAAGTCCTTTTCATGAAATAGTAAGGTTTGAATGTGCTTTATAATCTTCCAATGAAATCTAAGTCCCTATTGAATGTAAGTACTGGGACTATAGTCTTCACCAGATTTTAGTAAAAAAAACACTTTACTAGTGTTTTTCTATTAATATATTTTTTCTCTTTCTCCTCCACCCTTCACTAGTTTCAGTGTTCACAATCTGTTTTCTTTCAGCCTCTTGTTTTCCAAGTATTTCTCCTTCATATCACCATTTGTAAGGGACAACAGCAAGGCTAGAGGAAGTTATAGTGGAAGAAATGTTGTTTCCTTATTAAGGCTAAAGTCTGTGGCAAGCATTTTTCTTGGGAAAGCAAGACTTTGCTATGAGCAATATATGAGCATACTTTGTAATGCTTACAATTACCTTCCTCCACTAAGGAGGAATAATTTTAGAGCTTCATGTGAAAGCACATCTACTGATGATTTTTTTTCAGATATTCTATGTATTTAGTTAAAATGTGAAATTAGACCACACTTTCTTTGGTCAAAGCAGAAATAAATAAGAGAGGAGTATGGAATAGCATATTCTTTGGAGTAATTTACAGACTCAATAAACACAATAAGGGGAGACAGTGATTAATCATCAACTTAAAGCTAAACAAGAAAACCGGAGATTTTCTTTAGCAACATATTAAGTGATTCTCATCATTAGCAGAGAGTAGGAAATTCTACAGGGTCCAGGATCAAAGACTGGGATTAATTAAATGTAGATGACCTTCTAGTAAATTTTAATTCCAAATTTAACAAGTCTGCAACATCAAATCCAAGGTATGACTGAAAATGAGCATAATCCTGATATATGGGATGAGAATCATCATATGGTTGGAGTTGGAAAACTTTAAATTTCAGATTTCCTTAAAATACTCTTTGGTCTACAGAAATGTCACTTTCTTTCTGTTGAAGGCTAGTCCTTTTGTTTTGAAACTGTATAAGGAATTTCTACTTTGGTCATTAATAGGTATTCCTCTGCTCTCTTGCTTCATCCTAAATTTGTTCCTGCCACTTTCATTAGTGGAGGCAGCATATTCTACACTCCCCTGACCATTTACCAAGTGACACAGAAAGGTATAGATTTTAAATGAGTCAAGAATTTAAAAACAGTCTACTGAAGGTAGATTTGCAGTGTAATCAGCCTTGTTAATTAGGCTATGTTTCCCACAGTTCTAAAGATTAATGATATCTTAATGGTACAGAATACCATGAGACATTTATGCCAAGCACCCTACTAGAGAACTAGAAATAGGCCTTGATTTCTGTAATAGAGAATTGCTTGAAAAGTGGAAGTGTTAGTCACTCAGTTGTGTCCAACTGTGACCCTATGGACTATAGCACTCTGTCCACGGTCTTGTTCAGGCAAGAATACTGGAATGAGTAGTCATTTCCTTCTCTGGGGGATCTTCCTGACCCAGGGATCAAACCCAGGGCTCCTGTACTGCAGGTAGATTCTTCACCATCTGAGCCACCGTTAGCTTTGTTGGTACTATTAAGTCTTAGTAGAAAGGAAGCATTTGACTTTAAGATACAGTTCAAACTGTTCATCAAGGGTTGATTTTACTCTGATTCACCAAGCCATGATGTCAGGGACATCCAGCAGCGACCCACTAAAATTTGGAAGTGGTACTTCCTGGGTAAAAACCTGCAAACAGACATAGTGATGCCTATGTCCCTAGAATAGCCAGCTTTATCATTACCTCTCCCTTAGCTTTATCTTTGACCATACAGGGTGTCTCAAAAGAGACATGTTAGAGGCTAAACAAAGATACAGAGACTAATATGTGATGTTTCAACTTAATGTTTGGGTATCAGGAAGTATCCCTAAAGGAAACTGTCTGTACTAAGCAGAACTTTGAGCACTGCATCTGATTACCCAATTTGTTTGGAAAGAAAAGTACTTGAGTGAAAATACATGTTCAGATTTGGAAGCAGTGAGAAATAGTATTGTTGGTTGGTTAGGGGCCTGGAACAATAAAGACTGGGAGGTCAGTGAATATATATAATGTCTGTCATTGTATGAAATGCAGTATATGACTTATGCTGCAATTTTTTTAAAAAATTATATAACCAAGAGTACTATAATGCCAATTGACAAATAGGTTGAACCTACTTCAATGTTTTAGACGTGGAAATAGGAAATGATAGAATCAATCTGAGCTCAACAGACTAATGGGATTAAACTTTCAAAACCAACCTGGGGGAGCAATTGTATATATTCTAAATAATGAAAATGAACTCATCCAAGCCAATTACTGTCTCTTTGGCTATATATTATCCCCAATACAGTAAACCTTTGGTATTCAGTTCTACCTAGAAAGCAAAAATAAGTATCATTTCTGATACTTATCTTCATTTTAGAACACATTATAATGCAAATGCAGCACAGCAAAAATAAGAGGACAAAGTAATTTAAAAACTGTTAGATTGAAAAGACAGATAACCTTCAAAAGAAAGAAAATCCAATTATCATTAAATTGTTCATTAGTCATTGTAAGAGACAGAAGTAAGCTACTGAGAAAAAATGACATTCTATCTTATGTACATGAACTATCCATTCAAGAATAACAAAAATTATTTTTTCAGGCATGCCTAAAGCCAAATATTTTGCATTTAAAAAAACTACTGAAAGATTGATTGAAGGATATACTTCTTTAAAACACACATGGGCATAGACACTTAAACTATGTAAGGAAAGGCATGGTATATAAGGAGCAATTTAATTACAAAAGTTGAAAAAAAAGTATGTTGAAAATTTTATTAACATTTTTAAAACATTAAGACAATACATGTAATTGAACTAAATCAGGGTATGTAGCATATGTATGTTTGGTGAGTAAATATGGTATGATTGCACTCTAGGGACCTAACCCTAGATAGGAATGTATACACACTGCCAGTTACTAAAGCCCCTTCTCCTGTTCTGGCTTGTAACACCATGGATTGGTTTTATCTTTTTTGAAATTTCTATGAAAGGAATTAAATAGTAGTAGTATTTGCTGTTGAATCCTATCGCTCTATATTTGTCCCATTCATTCATGTTGTTATACATAATAGAATTAGGCTTAATTTCATCATTGTATACAATTCTATTGTATGAACCCTCAGTTTTGTTCTTCTGAGCAACATATCATTTTTCCTTCATTTCTTAAGGATATTATTATAGAGTGTTGAATTCTGGCTTAACCCCCGTCTCCCTCTAAGAATTTTTTTTTTTTTTTTTGAGGAATACTTGAATTTTTTAATTTACTTGTGCATTCATTTCAATGTATGAAAAACCCCACTAAAAAAAAAAAAAGAAAGAAATCCCTCTAAGACTTTTAAGATTTTATTCAGTGTTTTCTTGTTCACATGGTTTCTGGTGATTTTAATTATTCATCTATCTTTACTTTCATTTCTTTTCTGATGGATTCCTTTTTTGTATTTAGTTTTGGTTTCAGCAATCAGTAGGAAATGACTGTTTTCCTAGTTTATTCTAATAATTCATCATTTTTGTTATTCTCTGAGCATTTTAGACCTGTGATTTTATGTTTCTTTTATTTCTGGAAATTTTGTTATATATCTCAATATTTATTCTATTATGTATTTTATAAATAGAATCTACTTATGGATTCCAATTATGTGTATCTTACAGCATTTTATGTGGATCCACAGATCTTAGATGCTATGTCCTAAGTTGTTTCTTTATTTTTTTCAAGTTTGTGTGTGTGTGTGTGTGTGTGTGTGTGTGTGTGTATGTGCTTTAGTTCCAGGGATTTTTACTGACCTGTTTTTACATTCATTGAATCATTATTGCTGAACTTGGCCCTCTCTGAAATAAAGAAGTCAGTAGCAGTGTGGATGGGATGCAGGAAGTATTTCTTTTTTATTTAACCACTGTTCTGAATTTTAATATCAGAAGTGATGACACACGGGATATGTCTTTCGCTTGTTTCCAAAACATTCCAAAACAAAACAAGCAAGTAGAGACAATATTCCATTAGTGATATAGCAAAACTGATGAAAGATTTTATAACTGAGCAGTTACAACTTAAAAGAGAGTGGTCTTAAGATATTTTTATGTGTTATTAGACTAGGATACAAAAACATTGACTTGAATTACAATTTCAAAACTGAATAATAGTATTAATAATAATAAAAAATAACATGCTCAGTGGGCTTCAATTTCTCATATCTTGTTTTACAGATTATTATGGTCTTTTACATCTATTTTAAAATAGAAATAAAACTATGATGCTCTATGGATTTTTCCTAACATTTTTCTTTAAAACGTCTGTAATAGTTAACCTCATATTTTTTCATATGACTGACCACTTTATTAATAATGAGTAACAATTTTTATGACCTTAATACAGTTCTCATTTATATTAAAAAGCATGACTTCCAAGTGTCCTAAGGTAATGGAAGCCCATTAATCCTCATCTTTTCATGCATCATACAAAAATTAAAAAACATATATATGTATACAAATACACAGATATTTTAAATTAAAGTACTCTTTTTAGCAGGTTTAGATTACAGAAAAAAGTGAGCAGACAAATACAGAGTTCCCATATGCCCTTTCCCACCCACCCCATCC
The DNA here is from genome assembly GCA_020226075.1 of Hydropotes inermis. NCBI lineage: Eukaryota > Metazoa > Chordata > Mammalia > Artiodactyla > Cervidae > Hydropotes > Hydropotes inermis. The sequence continues at coordinate 33,665,914 of CM035282.1, read as the reverse complement.
CCGTTTTTAACACCCTTCACCAATAGTTCACAGTATGATTCACTCTTTGTATTGAACAGTCTACAATTTTTGATGTATGTACAATGACATGTATCTACCATTACAGTGTCATACAAAGTAGTTTTATTGCCCTATAAATCTGTATTTCATCTGTTCATCACTCCCTTCCCCTGAAGCCCTAGCAACTCTGATTGTTTTACTTTTTCCAAGTTTTCCCTTTTCCAGAATGTCATATGATTGGAATTATCCAGTATATAGCTTTTTCAGGTTGGCTTCTTTGATTTAACAATAGGCCTTTAAGGTCCCCTCATGCATTTTCAAATAATAGCTTGTTTTTTTATCATTGAATAATAATTTATTATATGAATGTACTACAATATTTTTATTCATTCACCTATTGAAGAACATCTGGGTTGCCTCTATGTTTTAACAACTATGATCAAAGCTATTCTAAAAATTCACATGGATATTTGGTGTGAACACAAATTTTCAATTCATGTGGAGAAATTCCAAAAATTATGACTGCTAGAATATCTGATAAAAGTATATTTTCTAATTCTCTCCACTGAAAAAGTGCAGGAAAATGAATAACCCAGCAAAACTGGATAACTCTAGTGCTCCATTAAAGTTTCTAAATAATTATCACAAAAAGGAACCGGAAGAATTGATCCATTCTTAGTTTGGTATAAAATTAACTTGAAATATTTTATCCAAGAAAATGAAATAAATGTATCAATGGCTACTGGTGTCATACCTAAAGGACTCAAGAGTCATGATATTAGATTATCAGCAAGCATAACTAATAGGGTCCCCTGGTGGCTCAGATGGTAAAGAATCCACCTGCAATGCATGATTCCTGGGTTAGGAAAATCCCTTGGAGGAGGACATGGAAACCCACTCCAGGATTCTTACCTGGAGAATCACCATGGACAGAGGAGCCTGGTGGGCTACAATCCACTGGGTAACAAAGAGCTGGACACGAACGACCAACTAAGCTCAAGAGTAACTAATGTATCAGCATACACTAAGTTTATTAAAATAGAAAAATTGTTAATAATAATAGAAGCAATACTAATAAAAATAAGGTAAAGTAAATAATAAATGCAAAATACTTTTAATCACCTTTGAAAGATGTTAAGGAATTTACTTTCGTTGAATATTTGTAAAAAAAAAAAAAGGGAAACATTTAAGAATTTTCTTACTTTCTCTTTTTTAAAATGCAACATAATTTAACCAAATAATAATCAAAGAGTTTCTATCTGGATGTATCCAAACTAATGAATAACAAAAATGATAGAATATCAGTATATCCAAATGAATAAAGAAAAAAGAATCCATGGGATAATCATAAATAGTGGCTAATATCACACAGACAAAATTAGACATTACTCAATAGTATCAATAATTGCATAGATAAAAGAAATCTAATCTTATAGATCAAGTATCCAGATAAAAATAACAACCTTTTTAAATTACAGGAGACCAAGATAAAGGCTGTTGTTCAGTCACTCAGTTGTGATCAACTCTTTATGACTCCATGGACAGCAGCAGCCCAGGCTTCCCTGTCCTTCACCATCTTCCGGAACTTGTGTAAACGCATATCTATTTAGCCAGTGATGCCATTCAACCACCACAAACTCTGTCATCTCCTACTCATACTTCCTTTAATCTTTCCCAGCATCAGGGTCTTTTCCAATGCGTCAGGTGGCCAAATAGTGGAGCTTCAGTTTCAGCATCAGTCCTTCAAATGAATATTCAGGACTGATTTTCTTTAGGATGGACTGGTTTGATCTCTTCATTGAACAAGGGACTCTCAAGAGTCTTCTCTAACACCTTAGTACAAATGCATCAATTCTTTGACTCTTAGCCTTCTTTAATATCCAGCTCTCACATCCATACATGACTATTGGAAAAACCATAGCTTTGACTGGACAGACCTCTGTTGGCAAAGTTATGTCTCTGCTTTTTAATACGCTGCCTAGCCTGGCCACAGCTTTTCTTCCAAGGAGCAAGTATCATTTAATTTCAAGGATGAAGTCACTATCTGCAGTGATTTTGGAACCCAAGATAATAAAGTCTCTCACTGTTTCCATTGTTTTCCCATTTATTTAACATGAAGTAATGAGACATGTTGGAGAAGACTCTTGAGAGTCCCTTGGACTGCAAGGAGATACAACCAGTCCATCCTAAAGGAGATCAGCCCTGGGTCTTCATTGGAAGGACTGATGCTGAAGCTGAAACTCCAGTACTTTGGCCACCTCATGCAAAGATTTGACTCATTGGAAAAGACCCTGATGCTGGGAGGGATTGGGGGCAGGAGGAGAAGGGGACGACAGAGGATGACATGGCTGGATGGCATCACCGACTCGACGGATATGAGTTTGAGTAAACTCCAGGAGTGCTGCTGGACAAGGAGGTCTGGCGTGCTGTGATTCATGGGGTCACAAAGAGTTGGACACGACTGAGCGACTGAACTGAACTGAACTGAATGAGACTTAATGTCATGATCTTTGTTTTTCGAATGTTAAGTTTAAGCCACCTTTTTCACTCTCCTCTTTCACTTTCATCAAGAGGCTCTTCAGTTCTTCGCTTTCTTCTATAAGGGCAGTATCATCGGCATATCTGAAGTTATTGATATTTCCCCTGGCAATCTTGATTCCAGCTTGTACTTCATCCAGCCTGGTGTTTTGCATGATGTACTCTGCATATAAGTTAAATAAGCAGGGTGACAATATACAGTCTTGATGTATTACTTTCCCAATTAGGAACCATTGTGTTATTCCATGTCCAGTTCTGACTGTTGCTTCTTGACATGAATACCAATTTCTCAAGAGCCAGGCAAGGTAGTCTGATATTCCCATCTCTTTAAAATTTTTCCACAGTTTCTTGTGATCCACACAGTCAAAGGCTTTGGCATAGTCAATTAAGCAGAAGTAAGTGTTCTTCTGGAATTTTCTTGCTTTTTCGATGATCCAATAGGTGTTGGCAATTTGATCTCTGGTTCATCTGCCCTTTCTAAACCCAGCTTGAACATCTGGAAATTCTTGCTTCATGCACTGGTGAAGCCTTGCTTGGAGAATTTTGATCATTACTTTGCTAGCAAGTGAGATGAGTGAATATGTGATGTAGTTTGAACATTCTTTGGTGTTGCCTTTCTTTGGGATTGGAATGAAAACTGACTTTTTCAGTCCTGTGGCCACTGATGAGTTTTCCAAATTTTCTTGCATATTGAGTGAAGCATTTTTACAGCATCACCTTTTAGGATTTGAAATAGCTCAACTGGGATCCCATCACCTCCACTAGCTTTGTTCATAGTAATGCTTCCTAAAGCCCACTTGACTTCACACTCCTGGATGTCTGGCTCTAGGTGGGTGATCATACCATCATGGTTACCTGGGTCATTAGTAACTTTTTAATATAGTTCTTCTGTGTATTCTTGCCACTTCTTCTTAATATTGGAGAAGGCAATGGCAACCCACTCCAGTACTCTTGCTTGGAAAATCCCATGGATGGAGGAGCCTGGTAGGCTGCAATCCATTGGGGTCACTAGGAGTTGGACATGACTAAGCCACTTCACTTTCACTTTTCTCTTTCATGCATTGGAGAAGGAAATGACAACCCATCCATTATTCTTTCCTGGAGAATCCCAGGGATTGGGGAGCCTGGTGGGCTGCTGTCTATGGGGTCGCACAGAGTCGGACATGACTGAAGCGACTTAGCATCAGCAGCAGCTTCTTAATATCTTCTGTGTCTGTTAAGTCCATACACTCTGTCCTTTATTGTACCCATCTTTGCATAAAATGTTCCTTTGGTATACCTAATTTTCTTGAAGAGATCTCTACTCTTTCCCATTCTATTATTTTCCTCTATTTCCTTGTATTGGTCTCTTATGGAAACTTTCTTATATCTTCTTGCTGTTCTTTGGAACTCCACGTTCAGATGGGTATATCTTTCCTCTTCTCCTTTACCTTTCATTTTTCTTCTTATCTCAGCTATTTGTAAGGCCTCCTCAGACAACCATTCTGCCTTTTTTCATTTCTATCTTTTTCTGTTGTTGTTGTTGTTATGGTGGTGGTTTATTTGCTAAGTCATGTCCAACTCTTGCGACCCCATGGACTGTAGCCTGTAGCCAGTTTCCTCTGTCCATGGTATTCTCCCAGAAAGAACACTGGAGTGGGTTGCCATTTCCTTCTCTATTGTTATAGGGATACATAATTTCTTTTTTATTTATTTTTATCTGTACTATGTCTTTGTTTCTGCATGGGGTTTTCTCCAGTTATGACAGGCAGGGGTTACTCTTCATTGCTGAGCTGGACTTCTCATTGTGGTGACTCCTCTTGTTACAGAGCATGGGCTCTAGGGCCTTTGAGCTCACTAGTTGCAGCACGTGGGCTCCATAGATGTGGCTCCTGGGCTCTAGAACTCAGGCTCAGTAATTGTGTCACACGGGTTGCATTGCTCTGTGACATGTAGAATCTTTCTGGCTCAGGGATCAAACCTGTGTCTCCTGAATTGACAGGTGGATTCTTTAGAGCCAAAAGGGAAGCCCTAAGATTATACAGCTTTTTGCAAGTGTTATTACTTTAGCAATTTATCTTATCTTTTCATGGTATTGTTTTAAAAGTTGAGTGAAAATTAAATTAGTTTTGAAATTTTTGCTTTTTCAAGTGAAACAATTGAATACTATGTCACTTGCACAAATTGTACATGTGACATCTAATTTGTGGACACTGTCATTTTACTGACAATATGGAAACCAAAAGATGCAAACCTTCTGAAGAAACATCATCATAGCTTTTGTAATAGATCAAATGACTGCAGCAGTAAGTCCTAAATTTAAAACAAAGTGAGGGAACAGCTACCCACTCCAGTATTCTGGCCTAGAGAATTCAATGGACTGTATAGTCCATGGTGTCATATAGAGTCAGACACTGCTAAGTGACTTTCACTTATTTTCATTTTAATGATAATATAAACACAAACTTTAGGGGAGCACAGCATCATGGTGTACATAATATTCTAACCAAATTAAAAATATATTGGTTTTTAGAAGTGTTTGTGGTACACAGATATTTGAAATACATTAAAACTATATCTGACAATCAAATACAAGAACTTATGTTCAAAGATTATCAAAATTTTTACATATCTACACTATAAGATACCAGGATCAAAACATTTTTGCAATGAAGCCAACATTGAGTAAAGATATATTTATATATGTATTTTGGGGCTTCCCAGAGGTCTCGACAGTCAGGAATCTGCTGAGATACCTGGGTTTGATCCCCGGGTCAGGAAGATCTTGAGTAGGAAAAGGCAACAAGGTCCAGTATTCTTGCCTTGAAAATTGCATGGAGAAAGCATCCTAGTGGGTTACAGTCTATGGGGTTATAAAGAGTCCAATACAACTGAGCATGCATGCTTGTGATATATGTATCTTAAGCAGAATTTTATACATACTGTATCTTGCCTGGTATCAATAAAATTAAGAAATGTTAGAATTGTTGTTTCTTAAAATCCTCAATTTTTAAAACAAACCTATGCATCCTACAAAGCTACTATTTCTTAAAGCTACTATTTGTTGCATTACAAAAATCAATTGAAAAATATCAGAGCACTCAACAAATGGGGTGTCAAAAATTAAGATTTTAGTATGTTTATTTAACAGACAATTATTTGAAAAAAGTTATAAAACTACAAAAATTGCATTACATTTCTTTAAATGCAAGTCCATTAAGAGAAAGAAAATACATAAAATAAAATAAAAATGGGGGGTTTCACAGTGGTTAAAACCCTGTGCTTCCCTTGATGGATTTGATCCTATTTGGGGAATTAACATCCTGTATGCTGCACGGTGTGCTCCCTACCAAAATATATATATATATATTCAGATTATCTTCAAGATACATTTTTCAATTCCATAATTGTTCCTTAAAATATCTTAAGTTGTAGAAAGAATCTACTGGTGGAACTTGTACTTTTAATTGCATTTAAATTTGTATACTACAATGGAATGGAATGAAATTCAGAAACATAAGATGCCTCATCATTCCAATTCAAAGATCAACTTATTTTACGTTCAGTTCAGTCACTCTGTCCTGTCTGACTCTTTGCGATCCCATGAACCGCAGCACACCAGGCCTCCCTGTCCATCACCAATTCCCAGAGTTTACCCAAATTCATGTCCACTGAGTCAGTGACGCCATCCAACCATCTCATCCTCTGTCGTCCTCTTCTCCTCCTGCCTTCAATCTTTCCCAGCATCAGGGTCTTTTCTAATAAGTCAGTTCTTCGCATCAGGTGGCCAAAGTATTGGAGTTTCAGCACCAGCATCAGTCCTTCTAATGAATATTCAGGATCAATATCCTTTAGGATTGACAGGTTTGGTCTCCTAGCTGTCCAAGGAACTCTCAAGCATCTTCTCCAATATCACAATTCAAAAGCATCTTCAGCCTTTAGCTTTCTTTATGGTCTATCTCTTGCATCCATACATGACTACTGGAAAGACCACAGCTTTGAGTATATGGACCTTTGTTGGAAAAGTAATGTCTCTGCTTTTTAATATGCTAAATTTGTCTTAGCTTTTCTCTCAAGGAGCAAGCATTTATTAATGCCATGGACTGGATGCCATGATCTTGAATGCTGAGTTTTAAGCCAGCATTTTCACTCTCCTCTTTCACCTTCATCAAGAGGCTCTTTAGTTCTATAGGCTTTTTTATGCCATAAGGGTGGTGTTATCTGCACAGTACTTTCAGTGAGATAGGTGTATGCTATTTTACTTTAAGAAAAATTGTCTTTAAAATATATTTCTAAATGAAGTCAATGAGTTTAATAAAATCATTTTTTCCAATAAGTATTTTTAATTTTTTTAAAAAGTCAGATCACCTTGATTATTACAAAACTCTGAATTTAAAAGCTTCTCAGTTAAGTAATGCTGACTAATTTGTTTCTTCATTTTTCTTTCTGACATTAACTTTATTGTTGCTAAATTCCCTTATGAATTATGAATTATATTTGCATTTCAGTTTCAGGCTATCAAATGAAGATTCTACAATAAGTTAGTGCTGTAAGATTATAGTTGACTCTGCTTGCTTTGTCATCTGGTTTAAATAGTTTATGTTATAAATGTGAAATATCAAGTTAGAAGTTAAAATCTGCAGCTATGTTATTATCCATTGACTTACTCTCTCAAATATTAAAATGTGCTATATTGAATATTTCTCATGTACAAATATATCCAAATTTAAAATGCAATACATTGAAATTTAAACAAGCAAAAGAAATAACAAAAATTCCTCAGATCTTACAAGATACCAAATGAGACTTTTTACTCATGATTTTATTCTTAGGCCTAAAAAAAATCTCAATCTTCTAAAGGGTAGTTTACTGGCACTTATATTATTCTAGCTCCACTGGAAACCCTTTGTCTTTAACTGTAATGGTTCTTCATTTTATTTTATGGAGATCTATTCCTGGTTCCTAAAAGTTTCTATGGTTATGTTTGTTCATTAATGCTTTTAATGTCCCTTGTGATACTGCTGCTGCAATTTTTAGTATCTTGCTCTCATCAGGTTCTCACAGCTTGGAGTTTACCTTGAGTCATAAAAATCTGAGATTGTGACCTAAACTTTAATGATGTAGAACACTGTGTGATTCTATAGGGCTCAGTGGGACAAATGGGGGTCTGTGTACTTTTAATCAAGTGCTATAATGAACATATACTGAATTTTGTAGAATGGCTACAAGATAAATAGGCCTATTAGGAGGGAAAAAGATGATGTGCCAAATCACATAAATAACATGATCAGGGGAGAGAAAGTGCTGCAGAACTCTTCTTAAGTATGAGAATCCCACTGAGTATTTGCAATATGCTCTTAGCTAATGGCCATAAATAAGCATATATTCTATGCAGAATAATTAACTTTTATATCCTTACGGCAGAATGTGATAGCAGAGACCTGAAAAAATTTATGAATAACAAAGTATGAGAAACAGGAGTATCTCTTCCAAGGTTAGATATAACATTGTTTCATTAAAATTTAATTTAAAATAATAAATTTTATTTTATTTATGTAACAAAGGTATGTAGTAAGTTTACATAAATAATTTATGCAATAATAAGTAAAGTTTTATTTATTTATATTGGCCACAATTTCAACATGTCAGATCTCAGTTCTCTGACAAGGGATCAAACCCACACCCCCTGCACTGGAAGCATGGAGTCTTAACCACTGGACTGCCAGGGAAGCCCCCCCAAAATGCTACATTTTGGGTGTGAAATTAAGTTCTTCCTCAATTTATATTTTGATACTCATCATGTCAGCTTGCTTCAGAGAACTGAGGCAGTTGAGGCAGAATTGCTTTAATTCAAATAGCTGAGAGGAATTAAATCTGTCAATTATTATTAATTATCAGAAGCACTACATAAAGAAAGATTCTGGGCTACTCCTGCATTCAGCAAGCAAGAGCATTACAGTGAAAGAGAAATAGGATAGACTGTGGAGGGGTGATTCTGGTGACATCATGACCATAGTTTCCATCGAAAACCTTGATTTCTGTAAAATTTACGCAGATTTCACTGTGTATGTGTATATATTCATTAAAGCCAAGCTGCTTTTTTTTTAATCTCTTGCCAATAGTTAGATTGCAATTTTCTTTTGCATAAAGATACATACGTACTTGATTTAATATAAATGAATAAATGCAACTGTATTTTTACTTTTAAACTGTTATTTTTGTCTTTTAATGCCTTACTTCTTTATTTTCTCACTCACACTTTCCTTATTTTCCACTCAATAACTCAACATCTGTCCTCATCATTAACAAGTTGATGTTTTAGAATTGTATTTTTATGATCAGATAACCCTGGAGAGACCTATAAATAAGGATATAGTCTAAAGCATATTGAAGATAAATTCTTATTATGGCTTTCAAACATATTATTGCACACTTTTGGCCATCTTAGATTTTTTTCATGTTTATATGATAGAATAAGATGGAAATAAATACATACTTCTCAATCCACTTAGTCATACTTTTTAATATCTACTAAATCCTACCTTGGCAGAAGCTGATGAACTAAGGACGGAGGTTTGTAACATTGTACAGGAGACAGGGATCAAGAGCATCATCCCCATGGAAAAGAAATGCAAAAAGGCAAAATGGTTGTCTGAGGAGGCCTTACAAATAGCTGTGAAAAGAAGAGAAGCAAAAAGCAAAGGAGAAAAGGAAAGATATACCCACTTGAATGCAGAGTTCCAAAGAATAGCAAGGAGAGATAAGAAAGCCTTCCTCTGTGATCAATGCAAAGAAATAGAGGAAAACAACAGAATGGGAAAGACTAGAAATCTCTACAAGAAAATTAGAGATACCAAGGGAACACTTAATGCAAAAATGAGTTCAATAAAGGACAGAAATGGTATGGACCTAACAGAAGCAGAAGATATTAAGAAGAGGTGGCAAGACTACACAGAAGAACTGTACAAAAAAGATGTTCATGACCCAGATAATCATGATGCTGTGATCACTCACCTAGAGCCAGACATCCTGGAATATGAAATCAATGGGCCTTAGGAAGCATCATTATGAACAAAGCTAGGGGAGGTGATGGAATTCCAGTTGAGCCATTTCAAATCCTGAAAGATGATGTTGTGAAAGTGCTGCACTCAATGTGCCAGCAAATTTGGAAAACTCAGCAGTGGCCACAGGACTGGAAAAGTTCAGTTTTCATTCCAATCCCAAAGAAAGGCAATGCCAAAGAATGCTCAAACTACCACACAATTGCACTTATCTCACACGCTAGTAAAGTAATACTCAAAATTCTCCAAGCCAGGCTTCAGCAATACATGAACCAGGAACTTCCAGATGTTCAAGTTGGTTTTAGAAAAGGCAGAGGAAAAAGAGATCAAATTGCCAACATCTTCTGGATCATCAAAAAAGCAAGAGAGTTCCAGAAAAACATATATTTCTTCTTTATTGACTATGCCAAAGCCTTTGACTGTGTGGATCACAATAAACTATGGAGAATTATAAAAGAGATGGACATACCAGACTACCTGACCCACTTCTTGAGAAACCTGTATGCAGGTCAGGAAGCAACAGTTAGAACTGGACATGGACCAACAGACTGATTCCAAATAGGAAAAGGAGTATGTCAAGGCTGTATATTGTCACCCTGCTTATTTAACTTATATGCAGAGTACATCATGAGAAACACTGTCCTGGAAGAAGCACAAGCTGGAATCAAGATTGCCAGGAGAAATATCAATAACCTGAGGTATGCAGATGACACCACCCTTATGGCAAAAAGTGAAGAAGAACTAAAGAGCCTGTTGATGAAAATGAAAGAGGACAGTGAAAAAGTTGGCTTAAAGCTCAACATTCAGAAAACTAAGATCATGGCATCTGGTTCCATCACTTCATGGGAACTAGATGGGGAAACAGTGGAATCAGTGTCAGACTTTAATTTTCTGGACTCCAAAATCACTGCAGATTTGATTTCAGCCATGAAATTAAAAGACGCTTACTCCTTGGAAGGAAAGTTATGGTCAACCTAGATAGCATATTTAAAAGCAGAGACATTACTTTGCCAACAAAGGTCTGTTTGGTCAAGGCTATGGTTTTTCCAGTAATCAAGTGTGGATGTGAGAGTTGGACTGTGAAGAAAGCTGAGCGCCAAAGAATTGATGCTTTTGAACTGTGGTGTTGGAGCAAACTCCTGAGAGTCCCTTGGACCACAAGGAGATCCAACCAGTCCATCCTAAAGGAGATCAGTCCTGGGTATTCATTGGAAAAACTGATGCTGAAGCTGAAACTCCAATACTTTGGCCACCTCATGGGAAGTGTTGACTCCTTGGAAAAGACCCTGATGCTAGAGGGATTGGGGGCAGGAGGATAAGGGGATCACAGAGGATGAGATTGCTGGATGGCATCACCAGTTCGATGGACATGAGTTTGAGTAAACTCCGGGAGTTGGTGATGGACAGGGAGGCCTGGCGTACTGCGGATCATGGGGTTGCAAAGAGTCAGGCACGGCTGAGCAACTGAACTGAACTGATATTATGCCTTCTTTGTAAATACCATAATTTTTAGTCGTTATTCTGTTGGAGTGTATATGTTTTCTTTGTATAACGAAATAACTTTATTAGAAATCTTTACTCATTAGAAATATGTTTTAATAAAATCTGCAAAATAATATTAATTTTATATTAAATTTTATATATTATGTTTACATATAGAAATTCAGATATCTGCCCATACATAAATGTGCTTTGTTTTAGAGTTTTAAACTTTTAAAATCAAGTTTTAAAATCTTGATTGGATATGTAGCTTTTCTGGATATATATATACACATATATATTTTTTATTCATATTTTAAAGGTATGCATATTGATGTTTTTAAGTTTACTTGTATTTTAATTTCATTTTTAAAGTACTGTAAGATGAGTACCTATCTTTAGAAAGACTCGGATATCAAGATATTCCATTAATTAATAAATAATATATTTCACACCAATTTTTCACATATTAATTATGCTCCTTTATAATGGGATCTGTGATTCATGGGGTCTCAAAGAGTCGGACACGACTGAGCGACTGAACTGAACTGAACTGAATGGGATCTGTTGGTTTTTTTCCGAGTATATATTGATTTAATTGCAGTGAATCTATGTTGTTTTCCTAAAGAGATATTCTCCCATCATTTTTATACTTTAGTATCTTCTTTTTGCTACTTTCAAATGTTTGTTCTTTCAGATGAAATGTAAGATTTTAGTTAACACAGTTCATAAAAATAGCAGTAACAGTTCTTAGGGAATTCTCATTTTATGGATAGGTATCTTTTGAGAGTTATCTTTTTATAATGTTGTCTTTCCAACTAAGAGCAAAGCATTTAAGAGAGTAGTCAAATAGACATGTCCAGAACGTTACTATATTTGAAACCATGTCCAGTACGCATTTAGTGCATACGGAAGCAAACTTTTTGACATAAAAATAAAGTTAGTCATAAAAATAAGTCACATCCCTGAATAAGAATGCAAATAGTCTAAAGTTTTAGCCAGCAAAACCCAATTAAGATATCTGAATCCAATATACAGTTAATATCAAAATCAGAAAACTCCTTCTATGTGAAAATATTCCTCATTTTTATATTAAATTTATACTGTATTGAAATATTGCGAAGTTCTTGCTGTGTCTATTTGATCATTTTCTTAAATGCACTATACAAGTATTCTTCATTTTAATTTACTGGTGACACTTGTAAAGAACCTACCTGCAATGCAGGAGGTGTGAAAGACGCAGGTTTGATCCCTGGGTTGGGAAGATCAGCTGGAGGACAGCACAAAAACCACTCCAATATTGTTACCTGGAGAATGTCATGGACAGCAGAGCCTGGCAGGCTACAGTCCGTAGGGTCACGAAGAGTCGGACCTGACTGAAGTGAGTTAGCACACTATTTATTGATTTCAAGTCATTCTTCATAGACATAGTAAAATTTCTTATTCTACATAAAAATATATTTTATCAAGGTATCTTTAAATATCAAATTATAGTTGATTTAGGTGGCTTTTTTCACAGTTTTTGTGGGTTGAAATTTATTTTCATTATATTTTCAGCTTTCCATCTTATCATCATCATATATATATATATATATATATATATATATATATTCTTCCTATTTTCATTATTGCTTTTGACTTAAACTTCCAATTGCCTGATATTATTAATAATATTTCCAATATTACTATTTTTGCCCTATCTCCCCAATAAAATTAATACAAAAAAATTAGTGTTTTAGTCTTTGCCATTACTCAGTTACTCAGTCATGTCCAACTGTTTGCCACCCCATGGATTGCAGCATGTCAGGCTTCCCTGTCCTTCACTATCTCCTGGAGTTTGCTCAAACTCATGTCCATTGAGTCAGTGATACCATGCAACCATCTCATCTTTTGTCTCCCCTTCTCCCCCTGCCCTCAACTTTTTCCAGCATCAGGGTCTTTAAAAATGAGCTGTTTATGGAATTTAGAAAGAGGGTAATGCTAACCCTATATGCAAAACAGAAAAAGAGACACAGATGTACAGAACAGACTTTTGGACTCTGTGGGAGAAGGCGAGGGTGGGATGTTTCAAGAGAACAGCATCGAAATATGTATATTATCTAGGGTGAAACAGATCACCAGCCCAGGTTGGATGCAAGAGACAAGTGCTCAGACCTGGTGCACTGGGAAGACCCAGAGGGATCGGGCGGAGAGGGAGGTGGGAGGGCGGATGGGGATGGGGAACACATGTAAAACCATGGCTGATTCTTGTCAATGTATGACAGAAACCACTACAATATTGTAAAGTAATTAGGCTCCAACTAATAAAAAATAAATAAATAAAATTACAAATAAATAAATAAATAAAAATGAGTTGACTGTTCCCATCAGGTGACCAAAGTATTGAAGCTTCAGCTTCAACATCAGTCCTTCCAATGAATATTCAGGATTGACTTGTTTAATATCCTTCTGTTCAAGGGACTCTCAAGAGTTTTCTAGCACAACAGTTGGAATACATCAATTAATTGGCACTCCTTCTTTATGGTCCAACTCTCATATCCATATATGACTAAATATCAGAATTTAGAACATTTTTGACTTATAATCTTTATAGTAAAAATGCACTAGTGATACAAAATCCAGCAAATACTAGAATAATTTAAGCATTATTGATAAAGACTTTGTAAGTAAAGTATGTTATAACTTAATATGAAGCCCTATAAGATGTAGCTGCCTATAAAAATTAACTATTTTTTCCATATATTGGACATATCTACATAGAAATAAGCTCATGTTAAGATAAATGTCAAAGTCCATGCAGATACTACATAGATACTTATTTTATTTTGGATTATCATTAATAAATAGCATTTGTGAGAACTGTAAATAAGGTTACTATATATAATGAAAACACAGTGGCTCTTATATACATGCATATATATATATCCTACTCATTTAGGAACATGAGATGGTGTTTAACTAGTGAACTAAGAGTTTGTACCCCTTACAGTGAAACCTCAAGATTCTACTTGGGTACCTCTTTTGCACTTTTTACTAATGACTTGAAATTACTGATATTCTTTAATAATCCCAAGCAGAATTTTCATGTTCAAGGTGTTCACACACTGACTTCCACAGGAAACTTTTTTCTTTCCAGGTTGCACTCTGAAATTCTGACTGCCCATGTTACTGGCTGAGATCTATGGCCCTGTGATGCTACAGCCTCTGGATCTCCTGAGCCATACTGTGCTGTAACTATGTTCTGTATACTGAACAATGAGAAAAACTTTAAAATCTCACTCGGTGGGATGTCACCTCCTGCGTGTAGTCATATTTGAAAAAATGGTCTCCTATTGTATAGTATATTTACATTTCCTCTAAGCAAACACACTCCTGATGCATTACCATTAAAGATGTACATTCCATATGCAACCACCATTTACTGGAAACAATGTTCCTGTAATATATACATGTATGTGTGCTAACTTTCTCAGTCATGTCTGACTCTTTTCGACCCCATGGACTGTATCCTGCCAGGATCCTCTGTCCATGAGATGCTCCAGGTAAGAATACTGGAATAGGTTGCGATGCTCTCCTCCAGGGGATCTTCCTGATCCAGGGACTGAAACCACATATCTTATATCTCCTGCATTGGCAGATGGGTATACAACTAGTACCACATTGGAAATGCCCCATGTAAGATATAGTACAGAAATATTTCTTCTATTTCAATACACATTAAAGTGAATTTATCATTTATTGTTTTCTATTTATATTAATCAATTTAAACTGATATTTCAGTATGTCCATGCTAAGAAATAGAAATAAATTGCTACATACTTGATATTCAATATTGCTTTATCAATAATTCAAAAAATGGCATATAACTAAAGAAGACTCAAATATGTTTTCATGTAAGTGTTGCTACATTTTCTTGGTAGCAGTTGTCTGAACCAATAGTGTAGTCTTAAAAGCATCCTGTATAGATCCTGTCACACTGTATCATTTAGAGCAGAATTTTGTAGATGATGAAACACCTTTTCATTAATGATTTTTAAAGAATTTTTCTAATTTGCCATCAATGTATGGTTTTCAAGGAAAATTACTTTGCAATAGCTTTCAGAATTACATCATTTCTCAAAAATAATAAAATTTCAAGCCAGAAACTGAATTGTATCTTTTTAAAAAGTAATAGTATTAAGTATCTTGAATTTCCATAACAATGGCAAACAAAAAGCTATAGTTAGAATTCTGGCTTTGTGAAACTATAATGAAACCACCATGTTTTCAAAAGTTTTTTTTTTTTTTTTTTTAAGTTTGAACAAATAATTCTTACGTTCAGGAATCAGGCACTCCATTTCCACTCTTCCATTTTCTACATATTCCTTGGAAACTAGGACCCTCACAATATTCTATGCATAGTCTCTTGCCATTTGGCTTCTAGTTAGCTCTGTCGTCTGGCTTCTAGTTAGCAAGGTAATCTCGGAGTACTGGAAATTAGGAGAGGGAAGGTGTACACTTTCAAGTTACTTTTTGGAAGTATCTGTCTAGCAGCAGCAGATAACAACTGAGTCCAAGAGATTCTGGTCAGTTCTATCATCCCCAGCTAGGAGCATTTCCCTAGAACCAGGCGCTAGGGTGTCCCTGCTAAGCCCAGCCTCATTCCGGGGAGGTTTCTTGTTGTAGTGGTCAATCCTAGGAAGCCCATTCTTAGAAGTTCCATCCTTTTGCATCTGACCCTACAAAATGTTTATAGCATCCCACATGATATTAGAAAGGCAAATTCTCACTTGGAGAATCCCATGGACAGAGGAGCCTGGAAGGCTTCAGTCCATGGGATCACAAGTGTTGGACACAACTTAGCAACTAAAACACCACCATTGTGAGGACACAGACACTTTATTTTTTTTCTAATTTATTTATTTATTTATTTTTATTAGTTGGAGGCTAATTACTTTACAATATTGTAGTGGTTTTTGTCATACATAGACATGAATCTGCCATGGATATACATGTATTCCCCATCTCGATCCGCCCTCCCACCTCCCTCTCCACCCGATCCCTCTGGGTCTTCCCAGTGCACCAGGTCTGAGAACTTGTCTCATGCATCCAACCTGGGCTGCTGATCTGTTTCACCCTAGATAATATACATATTTTGATGTTGTTCTCTTGAAACAGCCCACCCTCGCCTTCTCTCACAGAGTTCAAAAGTCTGTTCTATATGTCTGTGTCTCTTTTTCTGTTTTGCATATAGGGTTATCATTACCATCTTTCTAAATTCCATATATATGTGTTAGTATATTGTAATGGTCTTTATCTTTCTGGCTTACTTCACTCTGTATAATGGGTTCCAGTTTCACCCATCTCATTAGAACTGATTCAAATAAATTCTTTTTAATGGCTGAGTAATATTCCATGGTGTATATGTACCACAGCTTCCTTATCCATTCGTCTGCTGATGTGCATCAAGGTTGCTTCCATGTCCTGGCTATTATAAACAGTACTGCGATGAACACTGGGGTGCACGTGTCTCTTTCAGATCAACACAGACACTTTAAAATGAAGACACTAAAATTTCCTGAAATTATTTATGAAAAATAAAATGTTTCTATTACCTCATAGTTTGCTTAATTAAATTCTAAAATATACCACTTTTTTACTTCTACAGATTCTAGAAAATAAATGTTATTGCATCATCAGCAATATCATATTCATGCACACATTTAAATTTTAAAGATTGAAATTACATATTCATCTGACTCAACAGGTTAAAGATCACTAAGGCCTTATTTATATAAATATAATTTAAGAAAAAAATCCAACCTGATTAAATTTGTATTTAAATTTTAATGTTGTTAATTTGCTATTAGAGGTATAATTTTTTAAAGAATTTATTCTTATAATTCTTTTTTAACTCATTTTTTCTCTCATTATGATTCTTTTTTGAGAGCACATACATAATTTTAATTCTTAGAATGCTTCAATGTTATGATGATTGATTTTGTTTATAGATGATCACTGTGAATATTACTTATACATTTTTGTTTATTTATTTTTAATTAAAGGATAATTGCTTTACAATACTATGTTGGTTTCTGCTACACATCAACATGAATCAGTCATAGGTATACATATGTTGCCTCCCTCTTGAACTTCTCTCCCACCTCCCACCCAATTCCACCCTCTAAGTTGTCACAGAGCACCAGTTTGAGCTCCCTTACATGCAGCGAACTCCCACTGGCTGCCTGTTTTACATATGACCATGTATATGTTTCCATGCTACTCTCTCCATTCGTCCACCCACTACTTCTCCCTCATGTCCACAAGTCTGTTCTCTATATCTGCATCTCCACTGCTGCCCTGAAAATAGATTCATCAATACCATCTTTCTAGATTCCATATATATGCATTAGTATAAGATATTTGGTTTTCTCTTTCTGACTTACTTCATTCTGTATTGTTGTTATTGTCCAGTTGCTAAGTCATTGCAAACTCTGTGTGACCACATGAACTGCAGCTGACAAGGCTTCTGTGTCCTTCACTACTTCTCTGAGTTGGCTCAAACTATTGCCCATTGTGTCAGTGATGCCATCCAAACATCTCATCCTCTGTTGCCCCCTTCTCCAGTTGCCCTCAGATTTTCCCTTTGGGCTCTTGGAATGCAAAGTATTGTAACTTCAGCTTCAGCACTCTGTATAATATAGTGTCTAAGTTCATCCACCTTATTAGAACTGACTCAAATGTGTTCCTTTTTATGGCTGAGTAATATTCCACTGTATATATGTACCATGTCTTCTTTATCCATTCATCTGTTGATGGACTTCTAGGTTGTGTCCATGTCCTAGCTATTGTAAATAGTGCTGCAATGAACATCAGGGTAATATGTCTTTGTCAGTTATGGTTTTTGCAGGGTATATGCCCAGCAATGGGATTGTTGTGCCATATGGTAGTTTTATTCCTAGTTTTTTTTTTTTTAAAGGAATCTCTGTACTATCCTCCATAGTGGATGTATTAATTTACATCTCCACCATCAATGCAAGTGAGTTCCCTTTACTCCATACCCTCACCAGTATTTATTTTCTCTAGACTTTTTGATGGTGGCCATTCTGACCTGTGTGAAGTGGTATCTCATTGTAGTTTTGATTTGCATTTCTCTAATAACGAGAGATGCTGAGCATCTTTTCATGTGTTTATTAGTCATCAGTAAATTCTTTGGAAAAATGTCTGTTTAGGTCTTCTGCCCAATTTTTGATTGGGTTGTTTGTGTTTCTGTTATTGAGCTGCATAAACTACTTGTATATTTTGGAAATCAATCTTTTGTCAGATGTTTCATTGACTACATCTTATCCCCTTTCTGAGGGTTGTCTTTTCACCTTATTTATAGTTTGCTTTTCTTTGCAAAAGCTTTTTAGTTTAGTTAGGTCCCACTTGCTTATTTTTGTTTGTACTTCTATTTCTCTAGGAGGATCTTGCTATAATTTATGTCATAGTGTATTCTGCCTATGTTTTCCTCTAAGAATTTTATAGCTTCCAGTTTTACATTTAGGTCTTTAATCCATTTTGAGTTTGATTTTGTGTGTGGTGTTAGGAAGTATTCTGTTTTCATCCTTTTACATGTAGCTGTCCAGTTTTCGCAGAATCACTTATTGAAGAAACTATCATTTCTCAATTGTATATTCTTGACTTTGTCAAAGATAAGGTGCCCATAGGCCCGTGGGTCTATCTCTGGGCTTTCTGTCTTGTTACCTTGGTCTATATTTCTGTTTTTGTGCCAGTGCCATATTGCCTATAGCTTTGTAGTATGGTATGAAATCAGGAAGGTTGATTCCTCCAACCCCTTTCTTCTTTCTCAAGATTAATTTGGCTCTTCAGGGTCTTCTGTGTTGTTATACAAATTGTGAAAATGTTTTCTAGTTATATGAAAAACACTATCATAGGCAATTTGATAGGGATTGCATTGAATCTATAGATTGCTTTTGGTAATATAATCATTTTCATAAAATTGATTCTTCCAACTCAGGAACGTGGAATATCTCTCCATCTGTTTATGTCATCTTTGATTTCTTTCATCAGTGTCTTATAGCTTTCTGTATACATCTCTTTTGTCTCCTTAGCTAGGTTTATTCCTAGATATTTTACTCATTTTGTTGCAATAGTAAATGGGATTCATTCCTTAATTTCTCTTTCTGATTTTTCACTGTTAGTTTATAAGATTACAAGTGATTTTTGTGTATTCATTTTGTATCCTGCAACTTTACTAAACTCACTGATTAGCTCTAGTAATTTTCTGATAACATCTTTAGAGTTTGCTATGTATAGTGTCATGTCATCGCAAACAGTGAAAGTTTTATTTCTTCTTTTCCAGCCTCCTCCACCAATCTATTACTATAAGAGGTCACTTTCCATGTGTCTTTATGTAACCATGTCTGCTATGGGCTCTGCATAAATTTTTTGAGTGAATGATTATTGATTAGTCATCATGGCAAGATATAAAAAATAACATATTGAGTAGTATGTTAATGAATATTGATTAACATAAGCCAGAAGATAATATTCCCCCATTTAGGTGTAGATTTATAAATGCCTTCCATTCCAGTAGTCACTTTTTAGTAGACCTATGAAAAGTGTTATGACAGACACAGTTAAAATACTAAATAATAAATTAGATATAATAAAGGAATATACATTCTGAATGATTCAGTGTAGAGTTCAGGATTTGAGAGATGGTAAAACAGATCAGACTATATGGGCAGAAAATGGATCCGTGGCTGGAGCTGAAGGGGGAGGTGACCATGACTACAAAGAGGTAGAAGCAGATATTTTGGAGTTATGAGCATTTTCTTTATCTTGATTTTGGTGGTTATAGTTATATGCATTTCTTAAGACCCATGTAACTGTACACTGTTCTACTGGGTTAAATATCTTAACAAAACTGACTTAGAAAAAAAAATAGGAAACAAATATTTTTTGTGTTCCCTCTAATTGCAATAAGGTTTGAAATCTGCTATTTATATTTATCAAATTAAATATTTGCACACATTTTATTAATAATATATTTCTTCAATATCCAAAAGTGTTTTAAAAGTTTTGTTGTCATTGTTATTTATATCTTACTTAAATTTATCATGGACAGCAAATGTGGTCTTTAGTTTATTCAAATTATTATTATTGTTAATGTTGCATTTATTTTCTTAAATATATTGTTTACTATTATTCATCTTCAAAAGCCTTATTTCTATAAAATCAAATTTTTAATTATATTATTAAAGTTTATATATATTTTATGATTTTTTTTAAGCTAGGTTAATCAGTTTCTGAGAAAATATATTAAAATAAAGGTCCAAGATGGGAACTATTTCAGCTTCTCTTTGTAATTCTATCAAATGTACTTATATATTTTGAAGCTACTTAATCACTTGTAGTGCTTCCCAGGTGGTGCTAGAGGTAAAGAACCAGCCTGCCAATGCAGGAGATACAGGAGACACAGATTCAATCCCTGGATTGGGAAAATGCCCTGGAGGAGGGTGTGGCATCCCACTCCAGTATTCTTGCCTGGAGAATCCCATGGACAAAGGAGCCTGGCTGACTAGAGTCCACAGGGTCACAAAGAGTTGGCCATGATTAAAGGAATTTAGCATGAATGCATGCAATCACTTGTAAACAATTCTGTATTGTTTATATTTTAAATGCATTAGTTTTTCACAAAAAAATGATACAGTGTTAATTTGAAGAATGCTTCCCAGTCCCCTAAAAAAAAAAAAAACCTAAATGTCCAAATCCCAGGAAATTATGAGCATTGCCTTTTATGGAAAACAAACCATAATAAAACAAAATTTTGTAGGAAAATTAAAGATATCAAGATGGGGAAATTATCCTAGATTATCTGTTGGTGGCACAAGTGCAATGATATGGATACTTACAGAAGAGAGGGATTTGGGATATAAAGAGAGTGTAGAGAGAGGTTTGAGATGTTGGCCTTAAGGATTGGAGTGATGAGGCCACAGGCTAATGGATGCTGGCAGCCACCAGCAAGTACAGGAGGCAAGTGAATGATGATTCTTTAGAGTCTCAGTGGAGTAGGGCTCTGTGGTCACCTTGATTTCTGCTCAAAATTGATTAGATTTCTGGCTTCTGTAGCTGTGAGAAAATACATTCCTGTTTGAAGTCACTAATTTATAAAAATTTACAGAAAAAAACCTTTTTTTTTTTTTTTTTTGGTGGGTGATAGTTCTAGAAGGTCTTGTAGGCATCACAAAACTGTTCAATTTCACCTTTTTCAGCATTAGTGGTTGGGGCATAGACTCGGATTACTGTGATATTGAATTGTTTGCCTTGGAAACAAACAAAGATCATTTTGTTATTGTTGAGATTGCACCCAAGTAATGCATTTTGGAGGCTTTTGTTGACTATGAGGGCTACTCCATTTCTTCTAAGGGATTCTTCCCCACAGTAGTAAATAAAATGGTCATCTGATTAAATTCACCCATTCTGGTCCATTTTAGTTAACTGATTCCTAAAATGTCAATGTTCACTTTTGCCACCTCCCGTTTGACCACTTCTCATTTACCTTGATTTATGGACCTAACAACATTGCAGGTTCCTATGCAATATTGTTTTTTACAGCTTCAGATTTTACTTCCATCACCAGTCACATCCACAACTGAGTGTTGTTTTTGCTTTGGCTCCGACTCTTTATTCTTACTGGAGTTATTTTTCCACTGTTCTCCGGTAGCATATTAGGTACCTACTGACTTGGGAAGTTCTTCTTTTGGTGTCCTATCTTTTTGTCTTCTCATACTGTTCATGGGGTTCTCAAGGCAAGAATACTGAAGTGGTTTGCCATTCCCTTCTCCAGTGCACCACATTTTGTCAGAACTCTCCACTATGTCCCGTCAGTTGGGTTGCCCTACATGGCATGGCTTAGTTTCATTGAGTTAGCCAAGGCTGTGGTCCATGGGATTAGATTGGCTAGTTTCTGTGATTGTGGTTTCCATCTGCCTGCCCTCTGATGCCCTGTCTCAGCGCCTACCTTCTTACTGGGGTTTCTCTTATCTTGGGCATGGGGTATCCCTTCACGGCTGCTCCAGCAAAGTGCAGCCACTGCCCATTACCTTGGGCGTGGTGTATCGGCAGCCGCTACTGACCTTGGGCTTAAGGTATCTCCTCTCGGCCTCTCACTGCTCCAGCACCGCGCAGCCGCTGACCTTGGATGTAGAGTATCCCCTCTCCGCCGCTCAGGGCTCCAACGCTGCGCTGCCACCACTAGCCACTTACGTGAGGATTTTTAACCTGTTTGTCTAATTACTAATGAAAATATCTCTTCTCCTCTATCATATCAGCTTCTTAGGGCTGCTTGCGGAGTTGCTGGGGTCGGTAATCTGGGGGCGGTTTGGCTGGGTAACCTGGCTCAGGGTCCCTCCTGAGGTTGCATTCAGACAGGCGCTGGAGCTGGGGCCGGGGGGCGGGTGGGAAAGAGCACCAGGCGGCGCAAGCTGCCTTTTGTCCCCGCAGCCCTGGGGATCGGGGCCGGCCTTGGGGTTCATAACTGGGGCCAGGGGGCTTCCGGGGTCTAACCTCTGCACATAGAGGTCGCAGAGGAAGCATTTTCACTTTCCCGGGGTTTCAATGTAGATTGAAGGGAGTCAATTCCCATCAAACTGCATTCCTTTTCAGACCTTTTGTAAGACTTTATTCAGCCGAGCAAGGGCAGACTCGACGCTAGATTTTTTTTTCTTCTCATGGTGTTGCTATATCTTCCTGGACACTCAGTAATCTCCTGGCAAGGAGCCGGTCGCTGTAGCGGCCCGGAGCTCCCTGACCCTTGGCCGGGCTTCGCAGCCCCTGGTCCCGCGGGGTGGAGGGCATCTGGCCGCCGGGGAAAGTAGGGTCGAGTTAGGGAAGGGAAGAATCATGGATGTGTATTAAGCCTGTCATCTTCACAGACTGTCTATCCACGTCCAGCAATTCAAGGGAGAATATTCATTATTTCTTTATTTTTATGTTTTAGGTTCTGTGGAATTTTATATTATTCAAAAGATATGTTTTGATCTTTGGATAGTATTTAATTCTACTTGGTTAATGTCTTCTTTTAATTCAGTGGCTCTCCTTTGTTTTTTATTGTGAGCATCACTCAGGACAACCATGTAGAATACCCTGAAAATAGTCTTCAACATGACTGATGCAAGGCAGATTCAAATCCTAATGCTTAGTGCATCATTGTGGATGCTCATCCTCTTCATGTGTTAACAGGAACATTTACAGATGTTTTTATCCTGTCCATAAGAAAATATAAATGGCAACAAAAGTGACAAAATAGCAATAATTAGAAACAAAAAAAAATTCAAGTTGTATAGTATCTTTTACTAGATATTAAATCAGGCTCAGAGATTACTTGTGGTGTTGGCTTTTTCCTAGTTGACTATGAAATCAAGTCAGCTGGTCAGCATGAAGAAAAATAGAACATCATTTTGCCACTCAGGTAAATTTCTAAAATAAATTTTGCTCAGCTTAGGAATGAGCTGAAATGGCATTGCTATAACTTTAGAAAATATTTTTTAGGTGATAATTTTGTCCACATTATTTTCTTATTGTGGAATGAAGGGATATATATTTATATATAAAATAATGCATGTAGCTTTAGGGAGGATTTTTCAATTTTTTAATAACAAAATTATGAGTACATAAATATACCAAAAAATATTAGTAGCTGACCGCCTTTGAAATAGACACTGAACCCTTCTGCATTCTGGCATTCACATTCTTGTATAATCTCCTCCCTTTGCCTATGAGCTGGAACTTGTGATTTTTTCTTCTAAGGAATCGATTATGTCAAAAGTGATTCAATGTCTCCTTTGAAGTTTGATTACAAAAAGACTGTGACTTTCATCTTTCTTGTTCCTTCCCTCAATCTCAGTTCTTGTTCTGAGTGAATAAGAGATA
This sequence comes from Hydropotes inermis, assembly GCA_020226075.1. NCBI lineage: Eukaryota > Metazoa > Chordata > Mammalia > Artiodactyla > Cervidae > Hydropotes > Hydropotes inermis. The sequence goes on along the minus strand of CM035282.1, from coordinate 33,641,939 downwards.
TGCTAAATTAGAGGCAGCAAACTAAATTGTGCTGTTTTCTGGCCCACAGAATCTGTGAGATAATAATTGTATGCTTCAGGGTAATTTGTTATGAGGCAATAAATAATTTATAATTATCTGGTAACATATGGACTAAAATTAAACTCTATTTCATTATTAATATTAATATTTAGTCATTTATATACTTGTTAAATTTATATTTGATGCCCCAACTTTTGAAATACAGTGGACCTTTAAACAACCTGGGTTTGAACTGCACTGGTCCACTTAAAAATAGATTTTTTTCAGTAAATGCATACTACAGTACTACATGAACTATGATCGGTTGAATCCATGGATGTAGAAACACAAAAATGGAGGTGGGCCAATGGTAAAGCTGTATGTAGATTTTTAACAGTGTGAGCATTGTTACTCATCACCTCAGTATTGTTCAAGGGGCAACTGCAATGTTATTTGACTGGTTTACAACTATTAATATTTGTAATAACATATTATAGTGGCATATATCCCAGCTTAGATTTTGTTCAGTTCAGTTCAGTCACTCAGTCGTGTCTGACTCTGCGACCCCATGGATTGCAGCATGCCAGGCTTTCCTGTACATCAACTCCCAGAGCTTACTCAAACTCATGTCCATTGAGTCGGTGATGCCATCCAACCCTCTTGTCCCCTTCTCCTGCCCTCAATCTTTCCCAGCATCAGGGTTTTCCTAATGAGTCAGTTCTTCTCACCAGGTGGCCAAAGTATCAAAGCTTCAGCTTCAGCATCAGTCCTTCCATTGGATATTCAGAACTGATTTCCTTTAGGATTGACTGGTTAGAACTTCTTGCTGTCCAAGTGACTCTCAATAGTCTTCTCTGAAACCACAGTTCAAAAGCATCAATTCTTTGGTGCTCAGCTTTCTTTCTGGTCCGACTCTCACATCCATACGTTACTACTGGAAAATATATATTTTTGTAAGCAATGTCAAAACAATTTGCTTACAGGGGAGAATGAAATACCCCCCACACACACTTCCTATTATGTTAATTAGCCTTTCTCTTCTCCAGGGGATCTTCCCAACCCAGGGATCAAACCCAGGTCTCCTGCATTACAGGTAGATTCTTTACCAACTGAGTCACAAGGGAAGCTCAAGAATACTGGAGTGGGTAGCCTATCCCTTCTCCAGCAGATCTTCCCCACCCAGGAATCGAACTGAGGTCTCCTGCATTGATAACTGATGTTTGCACAAAAATAGTATTAATGCATCTGAAACTGAATTGCAATACAGTCTTTTTGTGTCTAGCTAATTCAGATGAGGAACAGAGTGAAAACTCAATCTTGATACTACAAGCAAACATATAAGCAATCAAATTGTGTCATGTTTTAATTTACTCCAGGAGCTAGCTACATGATGTTCAAAAAATTGAAGATTCAAAGAATGTAAGCTTTGATGGACAAAGCAAGCTTACAGTCACATCAAAATGAGTTGGAATATGTTTAGGAGATGAGCAGGTGCAAGCCTGAAGATTTATTCTGGGTGACAATTATGTTGTGCCAATCAGGATGTTATGTTCTGGTGTAATGATCAGCTTTTGTGGTTTAGGCTTAAAATTGGGGGATGTAACACTGCCTACATCTTTGTCCATCTTTAGTCCAAAAGTGACTGTTATTAAAAATCTAGAATGATTGAGTCAGATATTAATAGTTTATCAACTGGAAAGGGAGAGGTTTTGACTTTGGGAGAGGTGAGTAGTCTTACATTTGGTAAGACTTTGCTTGCTCTGGCTGGGAAGAATGATAGGATTTCTGTGATTTCTGCAATTGGTGTGACCACAGAATCCCAGTGCACAGCTGTGGAGAGAGAAGCTCAGAGGATGTAAGCCACATAGAGGACCTGAGTCAGACACCATATTCATCAATTATTTACATATGTGTTATATTTTGATATAAAAGTTGGGCACAAAATATTTAACATTGTTCAAATGAAGAACAGGTATATGATAATATTAGGCTGATTTCAGGAAAAAAAAGTCCAAAATTAGCTGCTAAAGCTATAAATTATTTATCTTGTATATATATAATCTAATGAAATTACATTAAAATGAGAAGTATAAAAAGAATATGCTCACATTTGGAGAAAAGAAAGTACCCATTTATTTGAAATATTTAGAGAGAGTACATTTATTTCAAATTATACATTATAGAGTTTACCCATAACTACTTGCTTTTAAGCTAGTCAGAAAGAATCACATTTCAGTTGGGTTAATGCAACACGAAGGCTTCCCTGGTAGCTCAGTTAGTAAAGAATCTGCCTGCAATGCAGGAGACCCCAGTTCAATTCCTGGGTTGGGATGATCCCCATATCACAGTAATACAAGTCTATGACCGAACCAGTAATGCTAAAGAAGCTGAATTTGAATGGATCCTTGAAGACCTACCTACACGACCTTCTAGAAGTAACACCCAAAAAGATAATCTCTTCATTATAGGGGACTGGAATGCAGAAGTAGGAAATCAAGAGGCATCTAGAATAACAGGCAAATTTGGCCATCGAGTTCAAAATGAAGCAGGGTTAAAGCTAACAGTTTTGCAAGAGAACACACTGGTCATAGCAAACACCCTCTTTCAACAATACAAGAGAGGACTCTACACATGGACATTGCCAGATGGTAAATATCAAAATCAAATTGATTATATTCTTTGCAGCCAAAGATGGAGAAGGTGTATGTAGTCAGCAAAAGCAGGACTGGAAGCCGACTGTGGCTCACATCATAAACTCCTTATTCCCAAATTCAGACTTAAGCTGAAGAAAGTAGGGAAAAGCACTAGACCATGTGGTTATGACCTAAATCAAATTATTTATGATTATACAGTGGAAGTGACAATAGAGTCTAAGAATTTGATCTGACAGAGTGCATGAAGAACTATGGATCGTGATTCGTAACATTGTAAAGGAGGCAGTGATCAAGACCATTCTCAAGAAAAAGAAATGCAAAAATGAAAAATGGTTTTCTGAGAGGTCTTACAAATAGCTGAAAAAAGAAAACAAGCTAAAGGCAAAGGAGAAAAGGAAAGATATACGCATTTGAATGCAGAGTTGCAAAGAATAGCAAGGAGAGATAAGAAAGTCTTCCTCAGTGAACAATCAAAGAAAGACAGAAAACAATAGAATGTGAAAGACTAGAGATCTCTTAAAGACAATGAGAGGTACCAGCTGAGTATTTCATGCAAATATGGGCACAGTAAAGGAGAGAAAAGATATGGATCTAGCAGAAGCAGGAGCTATTAAGAAGAGGTGGCAACAATACACAGAAGAACTATACAAAAAAGATCTTCATGACCTAGATAACCATGATGCATGATCACTCACCTTGAGCCAGATAGCCTGGAATGTAAAATCAAGTGGGCCTTAGGAAGCATCACTATGAACAAAACTAGTGGAGGTGATGAAACTCCAGTAGAGCTATTTCAACCCCTAAAAGATGTTGCTGCTAAGGTGCTGAACTCAATATGCTGACTAATTTGGAAATCTCAGCAGTGGCCACACGACTGTAAAAGGTCAATTTTCATTCAATCCCAAAGAAAGACAATCCCAAAGAATGTTCAAATTATCACCCAACTCATCCATTCACACACTAGCAAAGTAATGATCAAAATTCTCCAAGCCAGGCTTCAACAATATGTGAACCGTGAACTTCCAGAGGTTCAAGCTGGATTTAGAAAAGGCAAAGGAACCAGAGATCAAATTGGTAACATCCACTGCGTCATAGAAAAAGCAAGACAGTTCCAGATAAACATCTACTTTTGCATTATTGACTATGCCAAAGCCTTTGTGTGGATCACAAGAAACTGTGTAAAATTCTTAAAGCGATGGGAATACCAGACCACCTGACTTGCCTCTTGAGAAACCTGTGTGCAGGTCAGGAAGCAACAGGTAAAACCAGACATGGAACAATGGACTGGTTCCATTTGGGAATGGAGTACATCAAGGCTGAATATTGTCACCCTGCTTATTTAACTTATATGCAGAGTACATAAATGTGAAATGCTGGGCTGGATGAAGCATAAGCTGGAATCAAGATTGCTGGGAGAAATATCAGTAACCTCAGATATGAAAATGACACCACCTTTATGGCAAAAAGCGAAGAACTAAAGAGCCTCTTGATGAAAGTGAAAGAGAGTGAAAAAGATGGTTTTAAAACTCAATATTCAGAAAACCAAGATCATGGCATTCAGTCCCATCACTTCATGGCAAATATATGGGAGAACAATGGAAACAGTGATAGACTTTATTTTCTTGGGCTCCAAAATCACTGCAGATGGTGACTGCAGCCATGAAATTAAAGGACACTTGCCCCTTGGAAGAAAAGCTTTGACAAACCTAGAGAACATGTTAGAAAGCAGAGGCATTACTTTGCCAACAAAGGGCTCTCTATTCAAAGCTATGGTTTTTCCAGTAGTCATGTATGGATGTGAAAGTTGGAATATAAAGAAAGCTGAGTGCCTAAGAATTGATGATTTCCAATGTGGTGTTGGAGGATACTCTTGTAAGTTCCTTGGACTGCATGGAAATCAAACTAGTCAGTCCTAAAGGAAATTAGTCCTAATTATCCCGTCTCATTGGATAAGACCCTGATGGTGGGAGACATTGAAGGTAGGAGGAAAAGGGGCGACAGAGGATGAGATGTTTGGAGATGGCATCACCGACTTGATAGACATGAGTTTGAGCAAGCTCTGGGAGATGGTGAAGGACAGGGAAGCCTGGCATGCTACAGTCCATCAGGTCTCAAAGGTTCAGACGTGACTGAGGGACTGAAGTGAACTGAATGCGACATGCATTACAAATAAGACATTTCATTGAGTTTAGTCGACAAAAGTTTGATTTGATTTTAGAGGTGTTTATTTATCTTATTTCCACATTCTTTTAATTGAAATTTGCACTTGGATAAGTCAGAGGAATTTATTTTCTTGTTGGACATCTTTACTAATTCCCATGATATCTCTGGAAAAGCATTAAGACATGAAACTGAATGAAATGGAGAATATATCTTGCATAATAAAACTGAGTGAATGATTGAAACCTTGAACAAAAGATAAAACAATTCATATAAATTTAGGGCAAAAATGACAACAAACACAACTGAAAATATTACCAGGTCCACTAATCCTAACTCCATCAAAATAAATGCATTCTTATTTTAGGCTGACATTTTATTAAAAATAAATCATTTTAATTTTATGCCTAATTATAAGGAGAAATATGACTATAGAAATGTACTTTTGATAATAAAGGAATATCATAGAGTGTATTGAATAGTAGAACATCTTATTCTCTCAGTTTTCTATATTACATCCTGTGGTTTTCCCATAACTTTTGTATATCACTGAATATTAGTTGATTTTATTCTTTTGAGCAGGATAGCACACTGGTTGCCTGGATGGTACTAATTGGATTATCATATATATAACAAGAAATAAATTCAATCATATAAGTCCCTTTCTCAAAATTCCACTGGTTTCCATAAGAAAGGGTGAACTTTTACCAAGGAAACCATTTTTTTTGTTTTTGTTTTTCCCATTTAAGTGTCCATCTGCCATCAAATTTATCCATATTTGTTCAATTTTGTTTAAATTGGAAATAAGTACATTTCACAGTGTTTCAGTTCAGTTAAGTTCAGTTTACTCACTCAGTCATGTCCAGCTCTTTGTGATCTCATGAACTGCATCATGACAGGCCTCCCTGTCCATCACCAACTCCCGGAGTTTACTCAAATTCTTGTCTACTGAGTTGGTGATGCCATTCAACCATCTCATCCTCTGTCTTCCCCTTCTCCTGCCTTCAATCTTTCCCAGAATCAGGGTCTTTTAAATTAGTCAGTTCTTCACATCAGGTGGCCAAAGTATTGGAGTTTCAGCTCCAGCATCAGTCCTTCCAATGAATATTCAGGACTGATTTCCTTGAGGATGGACTGGTTGGATCTTCTTGCAGTCCAAGGGACTCTCAGGAGTCTTCTCCAACACCACAGTTCAGAAGCATCAATTCTTCAGTGCTCAGCTTTCTTTATGGTCCAACTCTCACATCCATACATGAGTACTGGAAAAACCATAACTTTGACTAGATGGACCTTTGCTGGCAAAGTAATGTCTCTGCTTTTTAATATGCTATCTAAATTGGTCATAACTTTTCTTCCAAGGGGCAAGCATCTTTTAATTTCATGGCTTAAGTTACCATCTGTAGTGATTTTGGAGCCCAAGAAAATAAAGTCTGTCACTGTTTCCCCATCTATTTGTCTCACAGTTTTCTTTATCTATTTCTGTATTGCATTGCAATATGCTTCTATCTGTAGTGATTTTGCCCTCTGTCAAAATTTTCAGTTTCAGAGAAGAACATTAAATGTTTGAAAACTCATCTTATGAAGTCCTATATGACTTGGTTTTTAACATTTATTATGAGCAAGCAATACACTAAAGAAGATCCATGAAGATCTATTGATTTTTTTTTTTTTTTTTTGGTGCTCAATCTATAAACCAATTCCATTGGGACATAAAAAATCCTATGTCACTTTGAGCTTATCAAAATAAATTCATAACTTTTGATTCTAAGAAATGATGACATAGACTCACTTTTTCCTGTTTCTCACTGTGCGTGCATGTTAAATCACTTCAGTTGTGTTCAACTCCTTGTGACTCCATATATATAGCCTGCCAGGCTCCTCTGCCCATGGAATTCACCAGGCAAGAATACTGGTAGCCATTTTCTTCTCCAGGGGATCTTCCTGACCCAAGGATGAAACCTGTATCTGCTACATCTCCTGCATTGGCAGGCAGATTCTTTACCACTGACACCACCTAGGAGGCCATTTCTCTCTGTGTATACAATGAAATATGCTAGGAATAATACAACACAATCATGTAAGGGCTCTGAAAGTTAAAAAGAGGAAGGTAAACTAGCAGATACATCATGATTTAGAGAAAACATATGGATGGCTACTAGGCTGGGTGGCACAAAACTATGCAACCGAGAAACTCCTCAGGCATAGACACACACTTATCTCTCTCGCACACACACACAAACACAAAATAAAAGGACCAGAAAATGTGCACCCCGGTGGAGGTTTAGGAAGGTGATTCATACTCAGTGACAACAGTAGATCCAGCCTCCCTACAGCAACGTATCAGCAGAATTCAGGAAACAAAAATGTTTGGTTGCTATGACCCAATCTTCACATGAAAGCAATGAAAGGATTCAGCCAGCCCCATCTACTCCAGGACCCCTAAAAGGAAGCAAGAGGCAAGTCTCTCTGTCTGCACAACAAGTTCGAGGGAATCTTGTGTCTCCTGGTCCTCCACTCACTTGTAAAGGCAACACAAAGAGCTTTGCAGACATGGTGAGTGCTTTTCCTTCACCCAGGTGTAGAACACAGTCAAGCCTCGTCATCTCCACTTGAGTGTGGATCTTTATTCAACAGCGGAAACCGACCTAGAAGAAGTGTCTCTGGGGTCGCCAGACAGTGGGAGAAGATGACTCAGGCTTCAGGTCTTCTGACTCTCTACCAAGTGGCAGTCAGCTACACAAATTCTGAGATATTAATACCAAATTGGTATATGAATTTAAAACAATTCCAATGGAAATGCCAGCAGGAGTTTTATAGATATAGAAAAGCTTATTCAAAAGTTTATATAAAAGATATAAGAATTATAATAGTTAATATGACTTTTTAAAAGAAAAATGTTGTGGGAGAGATCCCTCTGCTCAATAATTAGTCATATTTTATAGCTACAGTAATTAAGGTAGCATGGTGTGTGTATGAGAAATAGACACATAAAAAAAAAAAATGAGAAAGGAAATAGAACCCAGAAATAGACTGAAAAAGAATGCACAACTAAATTTTGAACAAAGATGCAAAAGTATTTCCATGGAAACCCTATAGTCTTTTCAAGAAATACTGTTGGAGCAATCAGACATGAGTAGTCAAAAAACAATAGAAACAAATAAAAGACTTTGACCAAAGTCTCACACCTCATTAAAAATATTAATTCAACATTGACTTGCAATATTGAAGTGTTACACTTTAAAATATTTAGGAAAAAACATTCATGATCTATATGAGGAAAATTAGATAACCTCATTGAAAAGAATCAAAGAAAATCTAAATAAATGGAAAATGATCCCATATTCATGGATAGAAATATTAAATATCATGAAGATGTCAATTCTTCCTAATTTGATCTATAGATTAATGTAATTCTAGTAAAAGTCTCAGAAAATAAATCTGAATTTAAAGTTTACATAAAGAGGTAAAAGACCTAGAATAGTCAATAAAACACTGTAGATGAAGAACAAAGCTAGAGGTCTGACATTACCCAACTTTGACTTAAGTTAAAACTATAATAATCACAACAGTGTGATACAGGTGAAAAAAAGACAAATAGATCAAAGTACTAGAATAGAGAAGATAAAAAGTGACCCACACAAATGTAGTCAATGGATTTTGACAAAAGAGTAGAAGAAAATGAATGGATAAAGGACAGTCTTTTCACCAAGTGATATTAAAAAAAATCCCAAATTTGCATTAATATCTTGCAAACTACTAAACTAGACAAAACTTTAAACCTTTCACAAAAATTAACTCAAAGTGAATTATAGACCTAAATGTAAAATATAAAATCATTAAATTTCTAAAAGATGTCATAGGAGAAAGTTTAGATGACCGTAGGTTTGACAATGATGTTTTTCATAAATACAACACCAAAAGCAAAAACACCATTTATGAAAGAAAAAAAAAAGGTACTTAAAATTAAGAATTTTTGTTCTGCAAAAGTTACTTCTAATCAAATGAAAAGACAAGATACAAAATAGGAGAAAAATCTTTGCATAGTATCTAGATTGTAAGTATAGCCTCTTGAGAGACTGGAAGAAAAATCTTCACAAAACATATACTAGATTTTTTTTTTAAGTATCCAAAATACACAAAGAAAACTTAAAACTCAACAATAAAAGAACAAAATATCTAATTTAAAATTTGGCAAATTATCTGAGCAGACTCTTCATCAAAGGAGACACATGTATGGTATAAATATGCATATAAAAGTATACTCAATATCATACGCTGTTATGGAATTGCAAATTACAATAATAGTGAGATACCAATACATACCTATTGGAATGACTAAAATTAAAAACACTGACACCACAAAATGCTGATGAGATTGGGGAGCAGCAGGATTGCCCATTTGTTTTTGTGGGAATTTAAATAGTACAGCCACTTTGGAAGACATTTAGCAGTTTCTTCTGAAACTAAACATGCTTTCACTAGATAATGTAGTATTGCACTCCTTGGTATTTAACCAATAAGTTGAAAATGTTAAGTCTGCACAAAAATATATATGTGCTGTGGATATTGCTAAGTGCAAGAAGTCAATCTGAAAATGCTGTATACTGTATGAGTCCAACTATATGTCATTCTGGGAAGGTAAAACTATAGGGACAGTAAAAAGATAAATGGTGGCCAGGGGTTCAGAAGAAGGGATGGAGGGGTGGATATGTGGAGCACAGGAGAGTTTTAGGACAATAAAATTATTTCATATGAAAGTGTAATTGGTGACACTAGTTATTATCTATTTATCAAAATCCAGAATGTACAATCACTAAATTTCTAAAAGATGTCATAGGAGAAAGTCTAGATGACCGTAGGTTTGACAATGATGCTTTTCATAAATACAACACCAAAAGTGTTGAAACCACAAACAAATATCACTACAAATCTATCAGAATGGCTAAAATAAAAAAACAATGATGGCATAATATGCAGAAGACGATGCTGAGAAAGCCTCTGTCATACAATGCTTCTGGGAATGTGAAAACGTACACTCACTATGAAAAACAATCTAGCATCTAAAATAATTAAATTAAACATACAATTTTTGAGCATCTCAGAAATTTTACTGTTGGGTAATTATCCTCAAGAAATAAAAAATATATATATTTGCATAAAAACTGGTAAGCAAATTTTAATACTAGTTTTCTTTTATATAAACAAAAATGGCAGCACCCAGATGTCCTTTAGTAGGTGAATGGCTAAAAAGTCATTCCAAATAAATACCTTGGAATACTATTCAGCACAGAAAATCAATGGATTACTGATACACACAACTTGGATGCATCTCCATAGAATTATGCTGAGTGAAAAAAAAAAGAAGTCCATTATCAAAAGTTAACATTCTAGATTTTTCCACTTAAATAATTTTTTAAATTGTGGTTAATCATGCATAGCATAACATTTGCCATGTAACATTTATTTATCAGAGCACATGTCTGTGGTTTTAAGTACATTTACATTATTATGCAACCAGAATAATCATCTATCTCCAGAATGCTTTTATCATCGCTAGTTGAAATGGTGCAGACCTACCATTTAACCATAACTGTCCCACTTCAAACTGTCTCACAATTGCACTCATCTCACACACTAATAAATTAATGCTCAAAATTCTCCAAGCCAGGCTTCAACAATACATGAACCAGGAACTTCCAGATATTCAAGCTGGTTTTAGAAAAGGCAGAGGAACCAAAGATCAAATTGCCAACATCCGCTGGGTCATCAAAAAAAGCAAGAGGGTTCCAAAAATATATCTATTTCTGGACTATGCCAAAGCCTTTGACTGTGTGGATCACAATAATCTGTGGAAAATTATTCAAGAGATGGGAATACCAGAACACCTGACCTGCTTCTTGAGAAATCTGTATGCAGGTTGGGAAGAAACAGTTAGAGCTGGACATGGAACAACAGACTGGTCCCAAATAGGAAAAGGAGTGCATCAAGGTTGTATATTATCACCCTACTTATTTAACTTATATGCAGAGTACATCATGAGAATGCTGGACTGGAGGAAGCACAAGCTGGAATCAAGATTGCCAGGAGAAATATCAATAACCTCAGATATGCAAATGACTCCACCCTTGTGGCAGAAAGTGAAGAACTAAAGAGCCTCTTGATGAAAATGAAAGAGGAGAGTGAAAAAGCTGGCTTAAAGCTCAACATTCAGAAAACAAAGATCACGGCATCTGGCCCTATCACTTCAAGGCAAAAAGATGTGGAAACAGTGGCAGACTTTATTTTTGGGGGCTCCAAAATCACTGCAGATGGTGATTGCAGCCATGGAATTAAAAAACACTTACTCCTTGGAAGAAAATTATGACCAACCTAGACAGCATATTAAAAAGCAGAGACATTACTTTGGCAACAAAGGTCCGTCTAGTCAAGGCTATGGTTTTTCCAGTAGTAATGTGTGGATGTGATAGTTGGACCATAAGGAAAGCTGAGCACCAAAGAATTGATGCTTTTAAGCTGTGTTGTTGGAGAAGACTTGAGAGTCCCTTGGACTGCAAAGAGATCCAACCAGTCCAACCTAAAGAGATTAGTCCTGAGTGTTCATTGGAAGGACTGATGTTGAAGCTGAAAGTCCAATAGTTTGACCACCTGATGTGAATAACTGACTCATTGGAAAAGACCCTGATCTTGGGAAGCATTGAAGGTGAGAAGATCAGGGGACCGCAAATGATGAGATGATTGGATGGCATCACCGACTCAATGGACATGGGTTTGGATGGACTCCAGCAGTTGGTGATGGACAGGGAGACCTGGTGTGCTGTGGTCCATGGAATTGCCAGGAGTCAGACACAACTGAGCGACTGAACTGAACTGAAATACAGACACACACACTCACACACACCTGTGTATATATGCACACTTGAAAAAGTACTTATTTAACTGAAGAACTCTGGATGAAGTCAAAGTCAACATCTTAGTTGTTATCCTTTTATAGTTTTCTAAGAATTTACCTTAAAGAAAACTGGGTATTTCTTCTTTTCCAATTTGTATTAATTGAATTTGTTTTTCTTCTCTGATTGCCATGACTAGGACTTCCATTCAGTTCAGTTAAGTTTAGTTCAGTTGCTCAGTCATATCTGATTCTTTGTGACCCCATGGACTGCAGAACACCAGGATTCCCTGTCTATCACCAAGTCCCAGAGCTTGCTCAAACTCATGTCCATTGAGTCAGTGATGCCATCCAACCATCTCATCCTCTGTTGTCCCCTTCTCCTCCTGCCTTCAATCTTTCCCAGCATCAGGGTCTTTTCAAATGAATCAGTTCTTCATATCAGATGGCCAGAGTATTGGAGCTTCAGCTTCAGCATCAGTCCTTCCAGTGAATATTCAGAATTGATTTCCTTTAGGATTGACTTGTTTGATCTCATTGCAGTCCAAGGGACTCTCAAGAGTCTTCTCCAACACCACATTTCAAAGGCATCAATTCTTTGACACTCAACCTTTTCTATTATCCAGCTCTTACTTTCATACATAACTACTGGGAAAATCATAGCTTTGACTATACAGACATTTGAAGCACAGTGGTGTCGCTGCTTTTTAATACACTGTCTAGGTTTGTCATTGCTTTTCTTCCAAGAAGTAAATGTCTTTTAATTTCATGGCTGCAGTCACCATCTGCAGTGATTTTGGAGCCCAGGAAAATAAAGTCATTTACTGTTTCCATTGTTTCCCCATCTATTTGCCATGAAGTGATGAGACCAGATGCCATGATATTTCCTTTTTGAGTTGAGTTTTAAGCCAACTTTTTCACTCTCCTCTCTCACCCTCATCAAGTGGCTCTTTCATTCCTCTCTGCTTTCTGCCATAAGGGTGGTGTCATCAGCATATCTGAGGTTGTTGATATTTTTCCTGACCATCTTGATTTTAATTTAGGTTCATCAAGCCCAACATTTCACATTATGTACTCTACATATAAATTAAATTAGCAGTGTGACAATATACAGCCTTGATATACTCCTTTCCCAATTTTGAACCAGTCCATTATTCCATGTCTGGTTGTAGCTGTTGATTCTTGATCTTCATACAGGTTTCACATTAGGCAGGTAAGGTAGTCTGGTATTCCCATTTGTTTACAATTTTTCACAGTTCCTTGTGATCCACACATTTAGAGGCATTAGTGTAGTCAATGAAGCAGAAGTAGATATTTTTTCTGGAATTTTCTTCCTTTTTCTATGATTCTACTGATATTGGCAGTTTCATCTCTGGTTCATCTGCCTTTTCTAAAATCACCTTATACATCTGGAAGTTCTCGGTTTGCATACTGCTGATTATGTTGAAGTAGGTTCACTCTATGTCCATCTTCTAGAGAGTTTTATTATAAATGAACATTTAATTTTGTCAAAAGTTTTTTTCCACATCTGTTAAGATGATCATATGATTTTCATTCTTTAACTTGCTATTATGGTGTATCACATCAATTTATCTGCATACACTGAAGAATCCTTGCATCCCTGAAATAAACCCCATTTGATAATGTTGTACAATCCTTTTAATGTGTTGCTGGATTCTTGTTGCTAGTATTTTGTTGATGATATTTGCATCTATATTCATTGGTGATATTGGTTTGTAGTTTTCTTTTTCTGTAATGGTCTTTTTGTGATATATTTTTCTGGTTTTGGTAGCAGGGTGTTCTCATGAGATGAGCTTGAAAATATTCTGCCATCTGTAATTTTTTGGAAAACTTGGGAAAGATAGCACTAGTTCTTGTCTAAATGTTTGGTCTAATTCACCTATGAATCCTCTGACCCTAGACTTTCGTTTGTTGGAAGAATTTTAATCACAGTATCAGCTTCATTACTTATGATTGGTTTGTTCATATTTTCTATTTCTTTCTGGTTCAGTCTTGAAAGTTTGTGCCTTTCTAAGAACTTATCCAGTTCTTCCTGGTTGTCCATTTTATTGTCATACACTTTCTTGTAGTAGTCTCTTATGATTCTTTGTATTTCTTGATGTCAGTTGTGATTTCACCTTTTTCATTTCTAATTTAATTGATCTGAATCCTCTCCCTTTGTCTTAATGAGTCTGGCTAAAGGTTTATCAGTTTTGTCTATCTTCCTGAAGAACAAGATTGTAGTTTCATTGACTTGTTCTGTTGGTTTGTTCATTTCTACTTAATTTATTTCTGCTACTATTAGTCTGTCATACAGAGTGTAGTAATTCAGAGAGAAAATAAGAAATATTAACACATATATATGAACCTAGAAAAATGGTACAGATGAACCTATTTGAAGGGAAGGAATAGAGATACAGATATAGAGAACAGACTTATGGACACAGAGTTGGGGAAAGGAGAGAGTGGGGGTAACTGAGAGAGTAGCATTGATATATATACATTACTATGTGAGCCATAGAGAGCTAGTGGAACCTGCTGCAAGGCTCAGAGAGCTCAGCTTGGTGCTCTAGAGGACCTAGAGTGGTGGGACGGGGAGGTGAGAGAAAGGTCCAAAAGGGAGGGGATGCATGTTTACACATAGCTGACTTATTTTTTTGTATAGCACAAACTAACAAAACATTGTAAAGCAATGCCACCTCAATTAGAAGAGAAAGTATTCAAGGGAAGTCATGAAAGTATCATGACTGAGGTCCTTCCAAGCAAAAGGAAAAACATAAGGCAAACCACACAGACATAAAACTTCATTCACTGAAGATAATGTTAGTAGCTAGTATTGTCCCTAGTTAACTGAGCAAAACAGGGAGGGATTAAAAAAAAAGAGGTTTAAATAGGAATATATCATATTGAATATTTGATATTAAACAAAAAACTTTGGCCTATATTCTGAAAGCCCTGTAGAGTTACTGAATATTTTCATAAGAAAATTGTGTGACTGAATTTGCATTTTTGAAAAAGGTTGTGGAAGATGTTACTAAAGTTGTTTAGAATGGAACCTGGAACATCAGAAAAGAAGCTACTGAAATAAAACACTGTAACATTTTGCTTAGACTAAAGTGAGGTCAGTGGAGACAGGAACTCAGGAATGGGAACTAGAGGACATGATACCTTGGACACTGTGAATGAATGAAATGAAGAGACAGAGGGCATACTGGAGGTTATAAAATGCAGTCTAAAGGAAGAAGGTGTACTGTGGGGGCATTTTGTGCCTTGCACCATAGAGTGACAGAGTTTTAAAAGGAAAAGAGCAGAGGAGAAAAAATGCAAATGATGAACAGCAGGAGACAGTGGTTAGTCACACCTTCCAGAGGTGACCACTGTGTGTGTGTACCATTAATTTAGTCCACTTAATCAGAATGTAAATATATTTTATCAAATATTTAGTTCTGTTTCATTCTCTAAGAACCATAATCAGGCTTCACCAACAATGGGACTATCTAATTCTGGATGGAAACCCTTAACTTACTGGTCTCTGACTTAATACACAGATATAAACACCTTGGAATTATTTGGCCTTCCTGGACTAAATGACATTTCTCTGGGCTTTACTGTGGTTTTGGGGTTTTGCTTTTTACTATGTAACTCTCATAAACCCAAAACATATTATTGAAAATATTTGTTTCCTTAACAGAACTGCTGTTTCCCCTCAACTTTGTGTAATGAGCAGGATCCTATGCGGCTTTCCCAGGATCAAGCATTCCCCCATATCCTCTGTTTGCCTTTTATTTACAGACAACCTGTAGTCTCCCAGGCCTCTCCTGAGTTGCAAAATCTTGGCTCAAGAGTTAATGATTGAAAAGGATGTGAACATGTAGTGAAAAAAACAGCAGTTCAGCCTGGAGAACTGGTAACAAACAGTAAATCAGTTATATTCAGTTCAATTCAGTTCAGTCACTCAGTTGTATCCGACTCTTTGCGACCCCATGAACCGCAGCACGCCAGGCCTCCTGTCAATCACCAACACCCGGAGAACACCCAAACCCATGTCCATTGAGTCAGCAATGCCATCCAACCATCTCATACTCTGTTGTCCCCTTCTCATCCTGCCCTCAATCTTTCCCAGCATCAAGGTCTTTTCAAATGAGTCAGCTCTTCCCATCAGAGAGCAAGGTATTGGGATTTCAGCTTCAACATCAGTCCTTCCAATGAACACCCAGGACTGATCTCCTTTAGGATGGACTGGTTGGATCTCCTTGCAGACCATTGGACTCTCCAGTCTTCTGTAACACCACAGTTCAAAAGCATCAATTCCTCTGTGCTCAGCTTTCTTTATAGTCCAACTCTCACATCCATACATGACTACTGGAAAAATCATAGCCTTGACTAGATGGACCTTTGTCAGCAAAGTAATGCCTCTGCTTTTCAATATACTGTCTAAGTTGGTCAAAACTTTCCTTCCAAGGAGTAAGTGTCTTTTAATTTCATGGCTGCAATCACCATCTGCAGTGATTTTGGAGCCCAGAAAAACAAAGTCAGCCTCTGCTTCCACTGTTTCCCCATCTATTTCCCATGAAGTGATGGGGCCAGATGCCATGACTTAGTTTTCTGAATGTTGAGCTTTAAGCCAACTTTTTCACTCTCCTCTTTCACTTTCATCAAGAGGCTCTTTAGTTCTTCTTCACTTTCTGCTGTAAGGGTGGTGTCATCTGCATATCTGAGGTAATTGATATTTCTTCTGGCAATCTTGATTCCAGCTTGTGCTTCCTCCAGCCTAGCATTTCTCATAATGTACTCTGCATATAAGTTAAATAAGCAGGGTGACAATATACAGCCTTGACATACTCCTGTTCCTATTTGGAACCAGTCTATTGTTCCATGTCCAGTTTTAACTGTTGCTTCCTGACCTGCATACAGGTTTCTCAAGAGGTAGGTCAGGTTGTCTGGTATTCCCATCTCTTTCAGAATTTTCCACAGTTTATTGTGATCCACAGAGTCAAAGGCTTTGGCATAGTCAATAAAGAAGAAATATATGTTTTTTCTGGCACTCTTTTGCTTTTTTGATGATCCAGCGGATGCTGGCAATTTGATCTCTGGTTTTTCTGCCTTTTCTAAAACCAGCTTGAACATCTGGAAGTTCATGGTTCATGCATTGCTGAAGCCTGGCTTGGAGAATTTTAAGCATCTATTTACTGGTGTGTGAGATGAGTGCAATTGTGTGGTAGTTTGTTGCATATCAAATCAGTTATATTGTGCTTGCTTTGGCAGCACATATACTAAATCAGTTATATTAGTAGTCACTGAATCATTAATTCATTCCTGAAGTACCTAGATAACACTATCTGATTCACATTTCTCAGTGGTTTTACAAATACTAAGACCCCCACCTAATGAAAGAAGTTAACTATATGATGATCAGGAGCATGTAGCCCTCAGACTTATTGAAGCCTGAGGATTGATAATGTTAACTCCTTTGACACTGCCCTGTCACCTCACCATTAACCAATTAGAGAACTGTGAAAAAGCTGATCACATATCTGGTAGGCGCCTGCCTCACACTGCCTTTAAAAATGCTTTGCTGAAACCCACTGGGGAGTTCGGGTCTTTTGAGCATGAGCTGCCTATTCTCTTTTTTCGTGTGATGAATGCTACACTTTCCTTCACCACGACCTGGTGTCAATGGATTGATTTTACAGCGCACAGGTAAGCAGACTCCTTTGTTTCACTAATGCTGTTGTTTAGTTGCTAAGTCATGTCTGACTCTTTTGTGACTCTATGGACTGTAACCCACCCAGGCTCCTCTGTCTATATAATTTACCAGGGAAAAATAATGGAGTAGGTTGGCATTTCCTTCTCCAGGGGATCTTCTTGACTCAGGGATAAAACTCAAATCTCCTACATGGCAGGTGATTCTCTACTGCTGTACCATAATGGAAGACTTTTCAGTACTGTTAGCGGTGAGTGAGTGATGGTCGTTCAGCCACGTTCAACTCCTTGTGACCTCACGGATTTAAAATGTGCAAGAGTCTCCAAGCAAGAATACTGGAGTGGGTTGCCTATTCAAATTGGTTGTGACATTCCCAGAGCTTCATTAGCCATATCAGTGATAGTCCTTGGAACTAAGCAAAATTACTTGGTTAGTAAAGGACTAATTTCTATGTCATAATTATAAAATGCTTCTAACAAGAAAACATTTACATTTTCTGTATCTTGTCTACAACTTAGGACATTGTGACATTGAATGCAGCATTGATACATAAGTTAATACTTTGATTTCTTGTATAACAAAATTGATGTACTGGCGTTTCTTCTACTTTTTAATAATGCTTAAAAAACAGTTATGCTTTACTGTAGACCATTAAAGAAAATATATTGCAAAACTAACTGCATACAGTATGTATAACATTATTCATCTCCAATATACAACTTAACTCCAAGTATTTTTCAATCTTTGTGAGTGATGACATATATAAAGAAACACTATGGTTATTTGGTATATCTAAAAAAAAATCATACTAGGACATCTTTATTTGCTGCCCTGCTCAAATTACAATGTATATTTAAACTAATACAGGTATATTTTCTTAAACATTTTTGATTAACTCAATAATTGTTTCCCACCTATCTTTGAATTATGAAAATTTCAGCCTATTATTTCCAGAATTGTTCTTAGAAACTTGTTTGTTTCTTTGTTTACAAGGTAAGAGAAAAATATGACTTTTTATGGTAAGACTGCTACAATGTGTATTTTGGTGGAAAATTTTCCTAGAGAATCACCTTGAGATAACTGAATTCTCTCAAAAGTTTAATTTCCCTCCCAAAATCAGCTACTAAATTTAAAATGCGGGATTTACTTTAGGACAAATCACTTTAGAAAGTCATGCTTTATTCTTTCCAAAGCAATTCTCATGTAGAGGAAACCACGGTAACAGTATACAGTGGCAGTGAGCCAAGAAATTCAGGAACTTGAACTTGGAACCAGATATAATTTCAGGTGTTTATTTTGCCAGCAACTAGGGCTGTGACCTTGAGTAAGTAAAAGTTTTTCCTTTGACTATATAATGGACATATTTAAAATGACTACTTCTATGTGTGCTGTAAAATTGAATAAAATGATGCATGTCAAGATCAAAAAATGATGTCATGATAATAAGATCAGCACATCTTAGCTTTATTGTCATTATCAGAATCAGAATATTTACAAAACTTACCTGAAATTGTATGTGTTATATTTACAAAACTTACCTGAAATTGTATGTGTTCTGCCAAGAAAGATTTGAAGCCTCCTAAACTTTTAGAGGATAACTAACTAGCTAATTATATGTACCATTATGGTCATTTTGTTCAATATATTTTTAATATAAAGTAGTCCTCACCTTTGAATGGTATCATAGTAATGAATCCCATGCATATTGAAATCTTGCCCTCATTTTCACATGGTTCCTCAATAATTAGTCCACTGTAGATGACCTGTCATAGCTAATTATTAAATTCTCATTGAATTGAATGGAATTACCAAGTTTAAAGCTAGATGAAGCTTTTGAATTTATCTGGTGCATCTCTTCATTTTTCAGCATTTTAATATATAGTAATAATAATAAGAATTATTGACTCTGAATTACAAACACCCAAACTTTGAAAACCTAAAGTTCCAGTGTTTCACCTGTTTCTTCCTGGTTTCCCTACATCCAAATTCCTCAGACTTGAATAATTCAAATTAACTAACATATTGAACAGCTATATAAAAACAAGAGTCAGAAATATAATTTCTGTGCTCTTCAACTTTCTAACATGTAATTAATATATATTTTGTACTTCTTTCTTTTAAAGCATATATTTTAAAAGACAAGAGCATCATAAAAATAGAAATTTATATAAAAGGTGGATCAGGCAGCTTAAAGTTGAACCTTTAAAAAGTAAAGTAAAAGTAGCAAAAAGCTTTTTTGCTACTAAAAGCTGAATTTAAATTCTCTTAAAGCATGTCTATGCTCCTCCTCCTCATCCTCACCATCATCACCACTATCATCCCCTTCATATTTTGAGATCTAGTTTTCCTAGTAAAGGTAAACTATGTCATGTTACAAATTTATTTCTCTGAAGACATTGCCAGGACAAGATAGGAGAATGACACCGTGAAAATTGCCATTAAGGCAGAAAGTTATTAGTGCTAAGTGTAGTTCAGTCACTTACCAATTAAACCATGTGAAACTGCCAAAGTTAAAACTCAAAAATGGCATTCTTGTTTTATTCAGTGCATGCATAGCTTCTTGAACTCAGTTTCTTAATTTTTAATTTGGAGTAAATATTTCCTTTGTGGTAGAGAGTAAAGCTAAAGTAATATTTGCATAATGTTTGAAATACCTAAAGGACTGAATAAATAATAGCTACTGTACTAATTTAGGTATATCTCTATATTTATTTCGTTGTGTTTTACAAACTGCCATTTAATCCCTTTAGAATTAATTTAAATGCAAATGTTGCATTTAGATTCTAGCTGTTGTACATTCTGGAAAAAAAGAGGTTACCACTTTGAAATAATGATAAATACTCTATTAACTTTAATTGTTATTTTCTAGGAAGCATGCAAGAGAGTGTGACAAGAACATCACCATAGGCAAAGGTCTATTAGCCAGCTAGACCAATAAAAATTATACCTCTTGTCAAAATTGGAAGGGGCAGTAATCATTAACAAGCCTAATAAAGAATTACAATATTAATTTAAAAGTTTATTTTCATTCACTTGTGAACCTTGGGCTAATTCCAAAAGTCACATGAAGAAAATAGAAACACTGCCTATCTAATTTCCCTGCCTGCCTAATGCATAATGAGAACACGGTTGACTCTCTAGTCAAGAAATCAATTATTAAGCAGTACAAACATTATTTTAATTTAGAAGAAACTTGTTTCTAAAAGTCTGTCCTGTTGTTGCTAAATTGATTCTTTCCTTTTCAACAATTTCCACCATCACAAATCCACCCTCTTTTTCTACCTATAGCAAGAATTTTGCTTACCTAGAAAGGATTTTAAAGTACATGATGGAATGACTAGCATTTGTATCCATGCCTTTTTAATTACATTCAACTATATGTGTATTAGCATGAACACATCTTAATTGTAAGATGTGTTCATCTTAGAAATAATTATTTATTTCAGATAATTAATCTTAGAAAAAATTAAAACTATAAACTGAAAATAGATATAAAACCTTAAAAGTAATTGTCTGGAGTATAAAAATAACTAATTAATTTAATGGATTATGACTATTAATCCATGTATAATACTAAATGAAAAGGTAAAAACTGAGAAATGTTTGCAAATCTCTTATATTTAAAATATTTTATGGAAGGTAAACTTAGAGAGGAACTATAAAAATTAATCTTTGTGTTATCTACCCATACTGATCCAACACCATGTGATAAAGGTAAATTTACCACTGTTGGCCTCAGTTTTAAGAAGGACCATCTTCCTTAAGAAAAGTCTATTGACTTGAGCCAGGATGCTGAATATCAACTTTTAAAGACTGAATTTTCTTATGATAACATCCCTTTCTCTGTTTCAAGTTCTCTTGAAAGCAGCTTTTTGCCCTGTCCCTGTTTGTCCCTCCTCTAACCTTAAAAACATAATTATAGGAATAAGACCACTAAGCAATTGAAACTAATTATCTCTCCTCCCCCAAAAGCCCTCTAAGGAATCCTACAGGGAGATCACAGAGGCAGAGTAACAGCTGAAAAGAGAGAGCCAGCCAGCCTTCATGCTATGCAGAAGGATACAGAACCCAAGCTCCTGTCTCTATGATTCACTGGGATTCCCCCCTCTTTTTCCTTTAACACTGTCATTGC
This sequence comes from Hydropotes inermis, assembly GCA_020226075.1. Lineage (NCBI taxonomy): Eukaryota > Metazoa > Chordata > Mammalia > Artiodactyla > Cervidae > Hydropotes > Hydropotes inermis. The sequence continues at coordinate 33,620,403 of CM035282.1, read as the reverse complement.
TGAGCAGAATCTTTGCTCTCAGCACATGAGTCCATCTTCTTCCCAGATAGCTGACTATTTTAAGTAAAGCATCTTTGATTTCCACTGACACACGCCTCTCAAATTATTGGCTAATGGGTGTGAAGCAGCTGATTCTGGGTTTTGTTCCCCTCTGGGAAAGGCACCACAATTAATGGGCCAAATAATTATGTTTTCCTAGATCTGTCCTTACTACAATGTTTCTCCTTCCTATTTCAGCTTTGCCTTACCATTATTTTGTCATTAATATATAATTGAAGGGTTGAAAAGACACCAAAAAGTGCAAGGTATTATTTCCATGTGATCTGAATTTCTATTATGCATGTGACTCACTGTCTATTAGTTCAGTTCAGTTCAGTCACTCAGTCGTGTCTGACTCTTTGTGCCACATGGACTGTAGCATGCCAGGCTTTCCTGTATATCACCAACTCCTGGAGCTTGCTCAAACTCATCTTCATTGAGTCGGTGATGCCATCCAACCATCTCATCATCTGAAGTTCCCTACTCCTCCCACCTTCGATCTTTCCCAGCATCAGAGTCTTTTCCAATGAATCAGTTCTTCGTATCAGGTGGCCAAAGTATTGGAGCTTCAGCTTCAGCATCAGTCCTTCCAATGAATATTCAGGACTGATTTCCTTTAGGATTGACTTGTTTGAACTTTTTGCTGTCCAAGGAACTCTCAAGGGTCTTCTCCAACACCACAGTTCAAAAGCATCAATTCTTCAGTGCTCAGTTTTCTTTGTGGTCCGATTCTCACATCCATACATGACTACTGGAAAAATCATACATTTGAGGAGATGAACCTTTGTCTGCAAAGTAATGTCTCTGCTTTTTAACATGTTGTCTAGGTTGGTCATAGTTTTTCTTCCAAAGAGCAAATGTCTTTTAATTCCATGGCTGCAGTCAACATCTGCAGTAATTTTGGAACCCAAGAAAATAAAATCTGTCACTGTTTCCATTATTTCCCCATCTATTTTCCATGGAGTGATGAGACCAGAGGCCATGATCTCCATTTTTTGAATGTTGAGTTTCAAGCCAGTTTTTCACTCTCATCAAGAGACTCTTCAGTTCCTCTTTAGTTTCTGCCATAAAGGTGGTGTCATCTACATATCTGAGGTTATTGTTATTTCTCCCAGCAATCTTGATTCCAGCTTGTGCTTCATCCAACTCTCTGTACTCTGTTCTCCACATAGAAGTTAATTAAGCAGGGTGACAATATACAGCCTTGATGTACTTATTTCCTAATTTGCAACCATTTCATTTTTCCATGTCCGGTTCCCACTGTTGCTTCTTGACCTGCATACAGATTTCACAGGAGGCAAGTAAGGTGGCCTGGTATTCCCATCTCTTTATAAGAATTTTCCACAGTTTGTTGTGATCCACACCATCAAAGGTTTTATCATAGTCAATGAAGCAGAAAAATATGTTTTCCTGGAATTCTCTTGCATTTTCTGTGATCCAACAGATGTTGACAATTTGATCTCTGGTTCCTCTGCCTTTTCTAAATTCAGCTTGAACATCTGGAAGTTCCACTGTGTATATAAATCTCTATACACCATTGCACATAATCACAAAATATCCTCAGCAACATATCACTGGAATAAGACTACTTGATGCCAAGAAATATATGCCATGTTAATAATCTAAATATCTAAAACTTATTGAGCTGTCACTGTGCAATAGATGTTATACATTAATATACACAGCTATAAAGGGGCATTTTGAAGCCCCATTTACTGTTCGAGATACTAAGAAATGGAAAGAATATAACTTGCCTACTATCATATAATCAAGAAGTGTTAAGATTTAATTCCAAGTTGTCAGTCTCCAAAGCAGTCCTCTGAACCCTAACTCATTATTCTTTGTTTTATCATGCAGTACACATATCATCTATGTGCTTCTCTCTACTATATTGAGAACATATAAAATATCGACATAGTCCATAAAGTCAGTCTTTTGTTCAAAGAGAAATTATCATTGTAATGGTTTTCTAGATTTGCAATTTATATATCTATGCATGCACACAATAATATAAAACAACTTAAGGAATACATTATAATATTATTACATATTCCATAAGAAAATATTTGTATAACTTTTTTTCAGTTATAACATACTATGAAAAAAACATTTTAGGATAGAGTTAAATATGGCAGCATCCCTTTGGTTTTGCAGAAAATAACTTGCAAACTATTTTTCTTCAAAAATCTTCCTTTAATAACCTTTTAAGAATTGATAAATTTACATTTTAAGAAAAGTTTCCAACACTCTGAGATTGATTTAAACTTCATCACACTATTTAATTGTTCTTTTTACTGGAACAGCTAGATGTCAGTTACAAGATAGAGGAGCATTAATGTTCATACCATTTCTGAAAACACTTCATCTACCTACACAGAATATAAATACCCTACAAATCCATTTTATATAAGTACAAAATGTTTGCCTTTTGATACTCTTCACACGGTTCTCATGAAGAGCTGAGTCACTGGAAAAGACAGTGATCCTGGAAAAGATTGAGGGCAGGCAGGAGGAGAAAGGGGTGACAGAGAATGGGATGGTTGGATGGCATCTCCAAATCAATGGACATGAGCAAAGTCTGGGAGATAGTGAGGGACAGGGAAGATAGGCATGCTGCAGTTCATAGGGTTGCAAAAAGTTAGACATGACATAGTGACTGAACAACAACAATGACAATTGCTGTTTTAGCAATGTTTTTGCAAAGCAACAAATTACTGCAACATCACATGTGCTTTCTTTATATCACTGTCTCTTGTGTAACAGCCATGACTACAAGTTTACACATCATTGATTTGTTTTGGGGTTAGCAGAGATTCACATAGTTTCTTGCAATGAAAAGATTTTGGCTTCCCTGGTAGCTCAGCTGGTAAAGAATCTACCTGCAAAGCAGGAGGCCCTCTGATTCCTGGGTCAGGAATATCCCCTGAAGATTTAATTTTGGCACATATCCAAAGCAAAGTAAACACACTTTTCTTGCTATTTTCAGTAATACCACAGAATAAAACCAGTCTTCATAATATAATACTAAAGAAAAATTATATATGATAGAAAATATATGTGAATTAATATTAAAAATATCTATTATACTTTGCTTCTATAAATCATTTTTAAAGGAGTAGTTTAATATAGAAATGAAAATATAAAACATGGGAAAATATTTTTGCTTCTTCCATTGTATTGGCCAGAAAGTTCATTTGGGTTTTTTCCATAAGATGCTATTTATTTATTTTTACCTTACTTATATTTTATGACATTTAGACTCTTAGGAAAGAAAGAAGTCATTCAATCCCCTAGCCTTGTGTTAGCATTGTTGACCAAAGAAAAGAAAATGAACACATTATCTTTCTTCACTTAGAGAAAAAAAGTGATAAAATGGCATTTGAAGAAAAAGTAATGGGGAAAAAAAAAAAACAACAACAACAACTCCTGCTTTTCTATTCTGGCCTAAAAATTGATTTTTTCTTTTTTTATGTTTGCTAAATGAAATGTAGCTTGCACACAAAACATTAAGAACAGTGACGCCTATGAGTGAGAGTATCAAAGGTGAGTTTGATGACTGCCATCTATTCCCCAGGCCTGTGGACTTTAATCTTCTGTCAGGGGGGCTGCACTCTTGCTTAGAGAACAAATAGAATATTCACCCAAGTTATTTTGCAAGTAAATCAAGTTGTTTCACAACTTAGTATATTCTTAAATATACTTGGAATATATGTGGTTGTGAATGTGACTCATTTCCTATAGAATGTTCCACCCTGACATCCTGATAAATTCCCATATGTATTTCTATAATTTGGTTGTGGGAAGAATTCTTAGGATTATTTATTTGTTTTACTGTTTTGAGTAAGAAGTACTGCTTAGATTTGTGTGTGTGTGTGTGTGTGTGTGTGTGTGTGTGTGTGCTAACTTCAAAATGACTCCAAGAATTTGTAAATATAGGAAAATGATGTATTGTAAATGATGTAAACAAAAGTAAAATTATTCTGAACTCAAAAAAATTTTGCAGTTTAGAATCTCTTAGTTTATTTTGAGACAAAAATTCTTCCTTAAATATTAAGGTTTTTAAAGTATTAATTCAGATAAGAAAGAAAATACATCATCAGCAAAGACCTCTTCTGCTACATGTTTAAATGATACTTTTTCAAAATATGTATAATAGCACAAACAATAGAGCAGTCTTTAATTTTTATTTGATTTTCAATTGAGGGTTAGTCATCAACAGGATAATGACCAATGCTGAGTATTATTTCATTTTGTATTTACAGAATTAGTTACAAGTTCTTAACTTTTCAATTGTCTTGGCTATGCTTTGTATTAAAAGAGAAGACCAAACCATAGCAAAGCTAATTTGTTCCAGGCATTTTAGCTAAATCAAAAGTGAAATAAGCTGTATTAGATGTTGAGTTGAAAACAATTAATTGATCTGCTCTGTTATATCTTATTACTCTCCCATATGCTATTAACTTAAATAGATGATCTTATGCTCACTTTCCCTGGAGCAATTTGAATCTTTGCTGAGTTATAGTCAAAATAAAAAGACACTATTTGTCAAAGAGAGAGAACCAGAACCAGAGTATCTGAATCTCAGTAATGTTTCTTTAAAGTTACTGGCAATTTGCCAGAATTTAATCTCCCCAATTCAGTCATATATTTCACTTTGGTACTTCTAACCTGGTTTTCACTATTCTCCACAGAGATATTTGTATTTTTCTTGAAGGTAATAAGACAAAGCAAATAAAGACTCCTTAGCTCCTGCCATATCATGCCAATAGGAAGGAAGAGGGATGATCTTTACCCATACTGATTGAGTGAATCTCTTTTCTGATCAAGACTTGTGTTTATGTGTGGAATGTGTAATAGCATAATTAGTTTTGAGCCTCTGAGCCAGACTAAATTGAAACACTTTGACATAAACATATAGAAAAATCGGACCATAGCTCCTCTAATGCTCTCTTCAGTGTTCAGAAAGGACAGAAAAGTTTACCTTATCCTTCTCATTATCATTTTTATGTCTGTCTGAATGTAAGGTCTTAGTCATAGAATGCATTCTGTCACCTGCATCTGTCTCAGGATATCACTTACAGTCACGTGTAACTACTTCAACAAAAGAAAGTCTCGATCTGAAAGAACAGATTTCACCAGTTCAAATTTTTCACATCAGTTGGTAATGATGTAACCATTCTTTGTAACTTTGGCACAAGATGAAATTCTGTGAAGTCTCAGGGATGTCATATTCAATTTGAATTGTTCTTAGATTTACTGAGAAAATAAGTTTTTTGTTGTTGTTTTTTTTTCTCAGCTAAGAGGAAATTAAATGTATAAAGACATCATCAGATGCCAGTCTAGAGATGCCAATGTTACACATCTATGTAGATCTCCAAAAGTCAAAAGTGACTGGGATTAACCCAAGGCCATTTTAATAACATGAAAGAGTTACTGAAAGTGGGGTTTGGCTCCCTTCTGCTAAAAAGCCAATAAACAGGCAAGGTTGACGAAAAGGAAAGTTTGCTTTATTTCAGATACCAGTCACTTGAAAGGGGAAGAGCAGCTGTCTGTCCAAAGGCCAACTCCTATCACTGACAATCATTGGGCAAGAAATTTTATAGACAGAGGGAGGAGGTGATATGTATAAATAGAGCAGTCAACTCTGACAGTCATCTTGAAATTGGTCATTTGGTGCTCTGACTAACCTCATCTTGTTTTAGGTAGAGTTAATTTTCAGTTCCAGTTTCCATTTCTTTGAGGCCAATTCTCAAAATTGTGCTAGCTTATGTCATGGCTACAACCTGGTCACCAGATAATTAACTTCTTCTGCTTGGTGGAGATTTCAGTATTTATAAGAGCTCATAGGACATGGTTTAGCATATTACCTATAGCCCCAGAGAAGGAAATAAAGGTCCTTAACTATGTTCAGAAAACTAAGATCATGGCATCTGGTCCCATCACCTTATGCAAATAAATGGGGAAACAGTGGAAAGAGTGGCTGACTTTATTTTTCTGGGCTCCAAAATCACTGCAGATGGTGATTGCAGCCATGAAATTAAAAGACGCTTACTCCTTGGAAGGAAAGTTATGACCAACCTAGTTAGCATATTAAAAAGCAGAGACATTACTTTATCAACAAAGGTCTGTCTAGTCAAGGCTATGGTTTTTCCAGTGGTCATGTATGGATGTGAGAGTTATACTATAAAGAAAACTGAGTGCTGAAGAATTGATGCTTTTGAACTGTGATGTTGGAGAAGATTCTTGAAAGTCCCTTGGACTGCAAGGAGATCCAACCAGTCCATCCTAAAGGAGATCAGTCCTGGGTGGACTGGTTGGATCTCCTTGCAGTCCAAGGG
>CM035282.1:33422010-33613926 GCA_020226075.1 Hydropotes inermis | reverse complement strand
GAAGGAAAGTTATGACCAACCTAGTTAGCATATTAAAAAGCAGAGACATTACTTTATCAACAAAGGTCTGTCTAGTCAAGGCTATGGTTTTTCCAGTGGTCATGTATGGATGTGAGAGTTATACTATAAAGAAAACTGAGTGCTGAAGAATTGATGCTTTTGAACTGTGATGTTGGAGAAGATTCTTGAAAGTCCCTTGGACTGCAAGGAGATCCAACCAGTCCATCCTAAAGGAGATCAGTCCTGGGTGTTCATTGGAAAGACTGATGTTGAAGCTGAAACTCCAATACATTGGCCACCTGATGCAAATAGCTGACTCATTTGAAAAGACCCTGATGCTGGGAAAGAATGAAGGCAGGAGGAGAAGGGGACAGCAGAGGATAAGATGGTTGGATGGCATCATCGACTCAATGGACATGGGTTTGGGTGGACTCTGGGTATTTGTGATGGACAGAGAGGCCTGGCATGCTGCGGTTCATGGGGTCGCAAAGAGTCGGACACGACTGAGTGACTGATCTGAACTAAACTGACTATGTTCAATGAGTACATTTTTGTGTCCTTTGACTGTTTTCCTTTGTTTCTCCATTTCTCACTTCTCAGATTAAACTTGTTCTTGGACTAAAGTTTTTCCACAGACAAAAGTTACAAGAGGACAAGGAGGTAAGGGTCAAGGACCATAGGACCCCACTCAATTTCAATAGCAATATATATTAACAATAGTACTACTAAATAATAATAATTACAATTTTTTAAGTAAAATCTTTATACATTTCTTTCAGCCTATGAATATAATACTCTTTTCACATAGAAAAAAAGAAACTAAGATTCAATAAGGTTAAGCCATGTACCATGTTAGCTAGTAACTGGCAGAAGCAGGGTTCAAATACACTTGTGCCTGATAACAGTAAACTACCACTTAAGTAACATAATCAGTGTTAACTGAAAATACATATTTCTCACAGTTAGTTAATATACATTGTAAACTGGTGAAAATCCTATGCACATCAGTTTTGAAATGCTCATATCATAATATGAGCTAAATACTCCTGTATGTGTATAATATATATTAAATATATTGAATGAAGCATTTTCAATAAAGAAAACAGTACACTACCACAGAGTTATTTGAAAAATGATAATGATATGTCTGTGCTGGTGTGAAAAGACTTTCAAGACATGTTATTAACTTTTGAAAACCAAGCTTGGAGTGGGGCGTGGGAAACAAAGAAGGTGAGCCCTACATTTGCCTGAGCTAACTGATTCGAGAGTTTCCAAGCCCTGGGTACAAAAATGAGGACCCTGAGTTGAGGAGTGGGAAATGGGTGTTTGCGGAGTCCAAGCTTGTCAGAGTTCACAAGACTGAGTACCAGAGCAGAAAAAGCAGCATGAGACAACACAGAAATCCTGCAGAGAGGCTCAGTCAGCACGCTGAAACCACCATAAGCACAGGCCAGAAGAAGCTGTATAAGGAAACTAGATAAGACTGGTGAGAACTCCATATAAAGAGATAGAGACAATACCCAGAGCTCAAAATACAGTTGAGTGGCACACCTCACCACCATGGGATGTTGATGGAATATACACAATTTTACTACAATAGTAAAAGAAAGTAGACCAAACAATGATCTTACATCAAACAGGAAAACTCCAAAGGATCAAACTCTAAATAATATAAGAAACTATTAGACTAAAGCTGAGAGATATTTATAAGAACACAAATATTAATCATACATTAGAATTCTAAATGTCTAGAATTGTCATACTTAGTTAAGTAAATCAGAGAAAGTAGTATCATATAAAATCATCTATATGTGAAATCTAAAGAAAAATACAAATGAAATTATTTATGAAATGGAGACAGACTCAACAGACATAGAGAACAAGCTTATAGTTTACCAAGGGGAGACATATGGGGGGTAAGGATAGATTGAGAGTTTGGGATTAACATATACACATTGCTATATTTAAAATGGATAAGCAACAAGGATCTAGTGTAAAGCATGGGGAACTATGTTCAATATTCTGTAATAATTTAAATGGGAAAATAATTTGAAAAAAAGTTTTAAATAAAGACATATCAAGCAAATGAAAACAAACTGAAAGCAAGGACTCAATTCTGGTTTTGAACAAGTTTGAATTCATTAAAAAAACAAAAGGAAGTGGCTAACATTCAATCTAAATTATTAGGCATTCAAAGAAACAAGAAAATAAACCTATAACAAATAGAAAAATCAATCAAAACAAATCTAGAAATGACAGAGATGATATAATGTTTATATAAAGAGCAATAAAAGTTATTCAGCTATATTCAATATGTTCAAGACTCTGGAAGTAATATAAAAGATATTAAGTATAGATATGGGTGATATTTTTAGAGCTCTCAGTTAACATTACAGATTAAAATTGTAATGGTTCAGATGAAAATTATAATGGGCAGGATTGATAACAGATTAGATATCACAAAAAAAACACTAGTAACTTAAAGACATATCAGTAGAATCAATCAACAAGAATGAACAAGACATTGTGAGTTTGAAAAATTTCAAGTGGCCTAGTTTTTTGTAACGGGAGTCACCAAAGGGAAGAATAAAGTCATAGAATGAAAAAATTCTTGGGGGAAAAATGGAAATTTCTTAATTTGACAAATACTATAAAGCCAAAGATCTAGAAAGCTAAAATTTAAATACCTAATAAGAGAATTTCAAAATGGAAAAAGGGAGACATGAGAAGGTAGATACTGAGTTATTTCAGTCACATAAAATTCAGGAAAATGGATAGTGAGAATGGAGGAAAAGGATATAAAGGGAATGTCTTGAGATAAGGAGGTAAGTTTATTACCTTGATTGTGGTTATGATATATGAGTGTATACATATTAAATCTTACCAAATTGTGTATGTTATGTGTAAAATATATTTTAGGATTAGGCTTCCTTGGTGGCTCAGATGGTAAAGAATCTGCATACAGTGCAGGAGACCTCAGTTCAGTCCTTGGGTTTGGAAGGTCCCCTGGAGGAGGGCATGGCAACCAACTCCAATATTCTTGCCTGGAAAATTCCATGGGCAGAGGAGCCTGGCAGGCTAAAGTCCATAGGGTTATAAAGAGTCTGATATGACTGAAGCAATTTAGCATGCATGTACACATATTCACACATATATATTACATTGCAAAATAATTACTGATACTTTCCTTTGCATCAACCTGGCCTGGAGAAAACACATGCAAAGAAAAGAGCAAAGAAGCAGATATCCATCTGTAGTACTGGAGCCAAAGAATAGAATCATTTTCTGAAAAAAACAACAAAAAAACAAAACAAAACAAAACAAAAAACCATTCAGGTAATCCAAATGAGAATATGGTTTGTGAAATATTAGTACGAACAATTTAGACTATGTGGATTATGAGTATAGAAAGCACTTTAAATCTTTCTTATCTCTGACAATTACAGAAATAGTTTGTGTTATTAACATAGATAGGTTATAATAAAAATCATTTAAGGTATCGCATTCATCATATAAGAATTTGTCTCCAATTAGAAATGGTGTTACCCATTGATAGAGTTGGTAGACAGGTAGACAAAATAATCAGATGGAACTATTGGTATATAAATGAGTAGATTTAAGAAATACTAGGAAGAGAACAAAATGGTGGAGGAGTATATGGATGTGGAGTACATCTCTCTCCATGGATACATTAGAAATACACCTTCAGACCCAAAAGTGCATGTAGAACACCATGAGAGCAGACAGGAGTACCTGACCAGCGGAAGAGAATATATAGAACTGCACAAAAGGAAATAGGGGCAAAAAGAGGAATGTTAGTAAGATTAGACCTGCCCTTGGGGTGTGGGGGAACTGAAGCAGGAGTCCAAAGCCCACATCAGGACAACTGTCTGAGTCAAAGGAGAAACATTTAACAATGAGAGTGAAACAGCCTGATCTATGGCAGCCTAAATGGAATGAAAATCAGTCCTTGCTGCAGCCATACATACTTGGGACAGGGACGCAGGTCCCCTGGAAGGTGCAGCAGCTGGGAGCTGGAGTTTAGGGATTGTGAAACAACCACAGGGCAAGGGCTGCTGTTGACTGTGGAGAGGGATCGAGGGGGTGTGAGGAAGGAGACTGTGGTGGAAAATGTCTGTGGAGGAAAGCCAGGCAGCCTTGGAAGCAAGGTGATACCACTGAGTCATGCATAGAGGGTGGAGCCATCACCATACCCTCCCTCTCCCCACGTGCCAGCATCAAGCAGCTGAACAATAGAGAGGCTGGCCCATCAAATGCCTGACGCACTGAATTACAGAGTAGGACCCCACCCAGGGTGCTCCTATAAGTAACTAATGCACCAAACTACAGAGTAGGACCCCACCCAGGGTGCCCCTTTGAGTGACTGACACATGGATCTACAGAGTAGGACACCAGACAGGGGGGCCCCTCTAAGTGCCTGAACAGGAGGAGCTAGGGAGAAAGACTGACCAGAGAGGCCTTCTGATTGCCAGCTACAAGAGGCTCCCTCCCCCCACCACCAAAAATAGACTCCGATAGGGCCATACCTCCTGCGGCAGAGGCAGTCCGTGTGTCTGCACGCTCAGCACTGCTGGAGCCCCCACAAGCCAAGAAGCTGTGCCAAATTCATGCTCAGCTCTTACTGGAGCAGAGCTGCCACAGGCAAAAAATTGTCTCGCATCTATGCACACAGGGTCACTTTGGTCTTCTCCAGCTATTAGTGACCCTGCCAGGCTTCTCTGTCAGGGGCTTTTCCAGGCAAGAATACTGGAGTGCATTGGCCAATACTGCTTGGTATCCCCTTCTAGAGCACTGTATTTCCTGCTGCCCTAGCTGCCAATTCCCCTGAGTACCAGGTCCTCCCAGAGACCCTGCGACCCCAGCAGCTGCACCGCCTCCACACCTGGCCCTCAGAGGGGCAGACCTGAGTCTTCCAGGGCAGCCTCAGGAGCAAACCCCAGTGGACGACCCACATGCAGAGGTGGAAATAAAACCACAAGTGAAACCCAGGGGCAGTGTGACTAAGGAAGAATATCCAAAACCTTCCCACCAGCTGTACAAGCTATAGATTAAATCCACATGATCCACTAGGCAGACTGTGTCTATGGAATATATAAAAGGTCATTGAGAGCTCCTACAGAAGAAAACACACTAGTTCTCATAGCTGTGGACATTGGAGGCAAGAAAACACAGGACGAGAATCAGATTAGAATCTGTGCTGCCCCCACAGCAGGTCCAAAGGTCAGCACAGTGTTGGAGGGCATCCTAGGGAGGTGAGGTGGACTGTGATTCCCAGTGAGGGAAAGGACTCTGACAGCAGTGATGCAACAAAAACATTTATTACAGAACATGAATTGTTCTGTAGATTCTTTTGTTTTGTTTTGTTTTCTTTCTTTCCTCCTTTCTACGCCACCCCCCCCCCACCCCTGTTGTAGTTGTCAATTTTATTGGCACAATCTAATCAAGCTTTTGAGCATTTTTTTTCCTCAGTTACATATTTTATTGTTGTTATAAACCTCTGCCTCTACATTGGGTTTTGCAGTTCTATGGAGTTTTCCTTTATTTACTTATTGTTTTCTTTTTCTTTTCTCGTTTTTTAATTTTTAATTTTCTAAACCTATATTATTTTTTCTACATTGATTCCTTTGTTTGCTTTTCCTACTGGTCTTTTCCTTTTGCAGATAATCTTTAATGTATATAAATCTTTATCTACCTCTATTTAACTTTGCATATCTATTCCTTCTTTCTTTTATTTCCTCTCAACATATGTCTTAGTTGTATTTTCATTGCTTTATTTCCCAACTGGCAATTTGCTTTAGTTTTGCTTTCCAGTTTGTGCTTTAGTTAGCTGTGTTCTTAACTGGTAGATATAATTTTTGGTTTTCTTCATTTGCCAGGTCAATCTAATCCAATGCTTTAGTTAGTTTTGTTCTTAACTGTAATTATAATTTTTAAATTTTCTTTGTTGAAAGTGAAGTAAGTCAGAGTGGGAAAGATAAATATCACATTCTAATGCTTATATATGGAATCTAGAAAAATGATACTGAATAATATTGTGCCTGATGTCCAAATCCCTGAGCGGGAAGAGAGAAGGCCTCCAAGACAATGAAACTGGCAAAAAGGGGAAGTTTATTACTGACTCGAGCCAGGGCCCTCTGCCTCATCCAGCACAGTGGTGCAGATCAGAGAGCCCTGAGCCCAAGCTATTACACAAATTTATAGGGTGAGCACATGCCATTGGTTTAAGCGGATTGGTTACAAGTTTGCAAAGCAATTTCATTGGTCAAAACTTTCGTGTGGCTCCAGTTTCATCCATCTCATTAGAACTGATTCAAATGAATTCTTTTTAATGGCTGAGTAGTATTATACAGAGTGAAGTAAGCCAGAACGATAAAGACCATTACAATATACTAACACATATATATGGAATTTAGAAAGATGTTAATGATAACCCTATATGCAGAACAGAAAAAGAGACACAGATGTATAGAACAGTCTTTTAGACTCTGTGGGAGAAGGCGACAGTGGGATGTTTCAAGAGAACAGCATCGAAACATGTATATTATCTAGGGTGAAACAGATCACCAGCCCAGGTTGGATGCATGAGACAAGCGCTCAGACCTGGTGCACTGGGAAGACCTAGAGGGATCGGGTGGAGAGGGAGGTGGGAGGGGGGATTGGGATGGGGAACACTTGTAAACCCATGGCTGTTTCATTTCAATGTATGACGAAATCCACTACAATAAAAAAAATATTAAAAAAAAAAAACTTTCATGCTGGCAGGACTTTCCTGGGGTTTTCCACCCCATTCCTAATTTCCTAATTGGCAAACAGCAGTCAATGTTAAGTGAAAGCTAATTAGTCCTAATTGGCAAACAGTGGTCAGTGTTAAGCTAAAGCTAATTGGTTGTATCCAGGTGGCCTGATAATCTTACCAAGTAGGAAGGCCTACTCCTAATCTAATCTGCGTTACTTCTGCTCACCTCACAAATAATTTATTTACAGAGCAGCAATGGAGAAGCAGAAAATAGACCTATGGGCATAGGGAGAGGGAAGGAAAGAGTGAGATGTATGGAAAGAGTAACATGGAAACTTGCATTACCATGTATAATGTAATTAAAATAGATAGTTATTTTAAAAAATAGGGAATTTGCTGAATGGCTCAGGAAACTTAAACAGGGAGGGGCTCCATATCAACCTGGAGGGTTTGGATGGGGAGGAAGATGGGAGGAAAGTTCAAAAGAGAGGGGTTTTATATATATATAAGCTTATATATATAAACTTAGCTTATAAGCATAGCTTATATATATATAAGCTTATATATATATAAGCATAGTTATATATATAGTTATATATTTATATTTATTTTTTAAACTATATTTATATATAGTTTATATTTAATTTATAACTATATATATATATATATATATATATAACTATGCTTGATTCATGTTGAAGTTTGACACAAAATTATACAATTCTGTAAAGAAAATATCCTTCAATAAAACAATTAATTTTTAAAAAGAAAAAATAATCCATTTTAAAAATACAGAAAAGAATTGCTAAATATTTTGCAAAGGAAGGAATAATCATACACAAAAAATAATTTACTTCCAACATGACCTTCAAATGATCTGCTTGATAATAATAAACATAAAGTTATTCATGAATAGAACCTAAATATTTTTTACCTATAACTGTAAAAAAGTGTCTTTTATGATACCTGATTTTAGCATGACTTGTCATTTTCATAAACACAACTCCCATTAAAATTGAGGGTAGAGAAAAATTTTAATGAGAGAGTTATTTTATTTTTCACAAAACATTGAAAATCATCTCACATTTTTCAAAAATAGTGTTATATATATCATCACTTGTGGTATTTAAATACCCCAAAGGGCAGAACTGCATTCCATACCTATTTGTAGCTGTAGCACTAACACAATTCTATTATTTATTTCATGTTTACATTTTGTTGCAAAGCAACAGTTTGAATATCTAGAGTAAAAGTGTTAAAAATCTTCATTTAAGTCTTAAAATTTAATTTTAATCTCCACCTGAAATTGAAGGTACTAATGTCCTACTCTATCATATAGTCTTTACTACTTTTGCAATGAATGCATGATAATCAAGTGAACTCTTTACAAATAAACATGTTAATACATTTTATCTATATAGATTATTTCCCATTTTTATGAGAAATATTGAAGCCATGTTATGCACTCCACTATGATTAAGAAATCTTCTAATCATGATGGTGCTCCTATTGTATGGTGTTACATTTTGATGAATAAGATGAATGACAAGAAAAGATTGTAAGTCACACAATATTAAAGAAAAAGTAATCTTACTTGCCGCACCAAACAATATTAGTATGCTGTTGGAAAGAAATCAAAATGAAATAATCCATTCCATTCCATTGGACAATGAAATGATTCCACAAGGAATCAATGGGAAAACAAAAGTGTTGAAAATCAGCTGTGTAATGAACAGTAGTGGAACAAATTTTAATTATAAGCAGATGAAATCACACTGCATGATAATGAAGATTGACTACTTGCATCCATAAGCTTTCTAAAAAAGGAAAGTTGTAGAGAAAAAAGGTAATTTTAACATTTATGAAAGTGACAAAATAGGGATTTTTAATTATGAAACCTTTACATGTTATATTTAGGAATATATTTTTCTATTTACTGATTGTGCATTAAAAATAATGTCAGGTATAGTCCTCAGTAGCATGGATGCTAGTCCTCATAAAAATATGCTAGGTGTTTTGACAGTTTATTGTGTTACTTATCAACAATATTTAGATATTAAGATAAAAAGGAGGAAAAAAATTAAAAAGTACAAGTATCAATGCCACTAATATGCTGGAAGTAATTTCTCAAATAAAGTTACTCTTAGAATGAGAAACAAAATTCAAAGAATATTAGCATTTTAGCCTACAATTAAAGCAATATTGATTTCAAAGATTTGTCTAAAAACATCTAACCATTCTGAGAATCATTGTAGAATTCTGTGATCCATTCACTGAAAAGGTCAACAGTGGAAAAAAAATATTGCTAAAGTTTATATCATATTTTACATATACATGAAAAGTTATGATTAATCTTACTAAGTGAAGATAATAGAATTTATCAATTATTTTAACTTTATTTTTTTCCTTTTTGAAATTTTTTTCCATTTATTTTTATTCATTGTAGGCTAATTACTTTACAATATTGTAGTGGTTTTTGCTATACATTGACATGAATCAGCCATGTTAACTAAACAGAAAATTAACAAGGAAACACAAACTTTAAATGACACAATGGACCAGCTAGACCTAATTGATATCTATAGGATATTTCACCCCAAACAATCAATTTCACCTTTTTCTGAAGTGCACACAGAACCTTCTCCAGAATAGATCACATCCTGGGCCATAAATCTAGACTTGATAAATTCAAAAAAAATTGAAATCATTCCAGTCATCTTTTCTGACCACAATGCAGTAAGTCTAGATCTCAATTGCAGGAAAAAAAACTATTAAAAATTCAAACATATGGAGGCTAAATAACATGCTTCTGAATAACCAACAAATCATACAAGAAATAAAAAAAAAAAATCAAAATATGCATAGAAACAAATGAAAATGAAAACACAACCACCCAAAACCTATGGGACACTGTAAAAGCAGTGCTAAGGGGAAGGTTCATAGCATTACAGGCTTACCTCAAGAAACAAAAAAAAAGTCAAATAAATAACCTAGCTCTACACCTAAAGCAACTATTTTAACTTTAAAATTTTCCTTTTTTCCAAATGTTTTTAGTCTCCATATTTTGAGTTTTTAGTGTAAAGTTACCAATTTAAAAATGTATTGCTCTTCTTAATACTATTAAATTATAAAGTTAGTAGATTAAAAGTTTTATCTGAATAAATTTTATCTGAATTTACATGATCATGGGTGATGATACACTAGAAGCAGATATAGCACTTGAAAGAGCTAAAACTCAGGAAGACTTAGTTGAGATACAGCATGCTGTTATCAGTGTACTAATAAAATGTCAAATACATTTAAAACCTCTATACACATTTCTTTTAAGATAAATGATATTTATTTTCATTTCCAAATATAATATTTTAAGCTTGTTTTTGTGAAGTGTGAAATTATAACAAAAGCATGGAAATAAGCATCAACAAGGGAACAGAGAAGTGAGTCTCATTTTAGAAGATAGATTTAGAACTTCTGTGTGAGGGAGAATTTCCAGGATGGAAGTATCCTTGGTTTTTTTGAGTGGAGTGTTGACCTCTGACTATCTTTTGAATGTCTACTCTTTTCTGTGTCAGCCAGCATCTCGCTGGATGGATGCTACCTTGACTTAAGTACTTGCGTCCTCTCTCCATTTATAGTAAGACTCCTCCTGACATTTTTCTGTTAAGCAGGAATCGTCCCAGTTCTTCTGTGTTCTTTTTCTTTTTTAATTTCTCTGGTCTAATCCTCTGTGTAATTCTCATTCCACAGTAAAGCAAACCCCTGCCCCTTCTGTGTTGGCAATATGTTCTACCAGTAGGGCACTAGTCTGGGCCAATATCTCCAAATTGGAATAACTTGACAAAGAGTATTTTTCAACTTCATGGCTCCTTTGGGAAACTTGAAATCTCCCCAAACCAGCTCAACCAAGACATCTCCCATCCCCTGTTCCTTGTTACTCTTTTTGACTACCCTCTGTCTTTTCTTAAGCTCCCTTGAATCCTTCTGTCTTACCAACTTCAAAACTTAAATCTCTTGACTCTATGTTAACCCCTGTCCTAAGACGTTTCCTTCCTACCCCTGGGTCTCAACTCCTTTCAATAGCTTGATATCAGCCATAGGGGTGCTTAAAAAGGCTCAGGGATTCCAAGAGTCATCACCTGAGGTGTTTTTCATTTAAGATGGCCCTCTGGCAAATCTAGGCCAGAATTTCAGCTATAAGAGATAGCCCAAATCACTTACCAATAATTTATTTATTCAGCTTTTGTAAAAGGCATCATCGGTGGAATTTCAGATTTGATTTGATCATGTGATAAAATAAAGTCATGAGCGACTAAGATTTTTTGCCTATTTAGTCAAAGCAATAATATATAATTTTTAAGAAAACATAGAAAGAAGCAATGCATAATATTGTCAAAATCTCAATTTTACACAGCAAGACAATTTTGTTTTTGTTTGGTTACTTTATTTTTTGCTGATTTGGTTTTACAATCATTGACATTATATAAACAACACAAATCACAATATTTATAAAAATCTCACACACCTGGGGAAATCACACCAAAGGTAAAGATTACCTTTATAATATCTATTTTTAACAGGATTCAGAATGCTTGAAAATCATATACTAGAGAGAAAGCAACATCCTATGTTTGCCTTAGTGTAACATATTACAGAACTGGGTTTAGGAATTCCTCTAGTTATTAAGCATGGCAGTGAGTGGATTTTACTAAAATGTTCCCATCTGATTGTTTTTTAAAGATTAAGGTATTATAAACAAATAAATAGATTTTACTTCATTTGGAACTTTTAAAACACGTTATAACACAACAAAGAGCTTTAACAATCTCTTTCATACACAGGGATAAAATGACATCGGACTTTAAAACAAAACTAAACTCCGTTTTTAATAAGAAATTAAGTTATATCTATTACTTTACATCATGCTATACTTCTCTGTCACTATTACTCCTGGTGTTGTCACAAATGCCCATATTAACTCTATCTTGTAGCTAAATTAAGAAAACTCTGTTTTACCGTGAGTTAGATAATTGGTCATTATCTGTCACAGGAAATTTTGCAGTCTATAAAAATTCAACTCTTGTAGGTACCATCCAAAACTTTCCTGGTATTAGAACATATTCTCTAATAAAAGTCAAAATTAGAGACATTTTGTAGCATAATAATGTAAATTTTTATTTTGTACATATATTTATCATTTGTGTTTATGTATTCAACATGTTTAATCTATGTAATATTTATGAAATATTTAATAGATATTTAAATATATACATATATGTTTCAATTCAGTTCAGTCGCTCAGTTGTGTCTGACTCTTTGTGACCCCACGGACTGCAGCACGCCAGCCTTCCCTGTCCATTACCAACGCCCAGAGTTTACCTTTCAAACATATAGTTTAAATTCTATATTTTAGCTTATAATATATATTTAAATATTATATGATTTAAATGTAGATATATGTATGTATGTATGTGTGGCACTAGTGGTAAAGAACCCATCTGCCAATGCAAGAGGCATGAGACATGGGTTTGATCCCTGGATTGGGAAAATCCCCTGGAGCAGGGAATGACAACCTACTCCAGTCTTCTTGCCTGGAGAATCTCATGGACAGAGGAGCCTGGAGGGCTATAGTCCATAAGGTCACAAAGAGTCAGACATGACTGAAGCAACTTAGCATGCGCACATGTACATATATAAAATACCTGCTTACTATAGCTTCAAGTCTTTATTTTTATAAATGTAGTTAATTCAAATTAAATTCCTGATTTTAAAGTTTGCAGTCTTTTATGCTATAATAATTCTGAGTATTACCAAAGGTGATTACGATAGCAATGTGGTACAGTTCCATGTTCAGCAGAATATCTTAATTATATGTTCTCTAGATTATTGGTGCTCTGCTTATAAAATTTGAGTCCTATTGTGCCTTATTTAGTTTTAATACTTTAAGTGTATCCACAAAGTTGATTAATTTGACTTCATGAGAAGACAATTACTATAGTTCCTAGAATCAGTCCGCCTTAGTGTTCAGTGACCTCTGTTAGGAAATTTTTGTTAGTCATAACTTTGCCTGGATCCATAGCAAGAATGCTCTGTATTTTTTGTTCATCTTACCAAGATGATTTATTGTGTTTCACACAGATATGATAATAAAAGATGTTTATCATAGGAAGAGACAAAATACTAGATTTCAGCCTCCGTGATCTATTGTGTGTTGTTAGGAATGTAGACAGCCAAGCCTTAAGTTAGAAACTAGAGTTAACTGGATATTGGAATGAATGGCTGTTGTCACACATGTAGTGTGCATTTTTGTTTAGGACAGGGCAGGAGACCCGGGTTTAATCCGTGGTTTGGGAAGATCCCTTGGAGAAGGAAATGGCAAACCATGCCAGTATCCTTACCTGGAAAACCCCATGGACCAAGGAACCTGGTGGGCTGCAGTCCATGGAGTCACAAAGAGTTGAGCATGACTGAGAGACTAACACACACGCTAGAAAGCATAATAATCATTGACCCAAAACAACTAGCAGAAAAATAATTCCATTTAGCTGAATAAAGAATTTTACCTGTTTAATACTCCTAAGAATTATATAGGATGTTGGATTATTAGAACTGTAAAACTGTTCAAGTATTTTAATGTCTAATCAATCTCATTTTAAGAAAAAAACACAAATTTTATTAAAAATAAAATGCACACTTTAATTATATTCTGTACTAATAAAAATAGGGTTAATGCAAATAGCTGCTTACTCTTTCTTAAATAAAAATTTTAAACCATTCTACTCTGTTCAGTATTCAAGTTTGTATTTGGTTTCTCATGTAGAAGTACTTGTGAGCAAGAGGTTTATGTAATAAAGATAATATTTTCACATAAAAATTATCACATCTTAGATACTGGGATATTTTAGATTTATGTCTGTTAATTTAACAATTCAATTAAATATAAATTATTTGCTTTAAAATATTTTATAAATCATTAAAACTCTCCAAAGGTGAAATTGCTCACATTCACATAATGAAAGGTAAAGATTTTTCTCATTTACATCCTAAGTGGGCAGCTTTAATGTCCTCAGTTATACCTCATGAAAAAACACTATAAACGCTGACAACCTACTTGTTGTTGTCATAATTTTTCTTTCAATTAGTGTGAACTATTTTATTTGATGTCAGTTCACAAATATTATAACAGAAAAGCAAGCAAAAATTAACAAATGGTATTCTTCGCTGTCAGTTATTTTTTATCTGATAGGCAATGGAGCCAAATCATCCACCCAATAGATATAACCAAAGAAGCAAAGAAAAGATGTTCCTAGCAATAAATAACCCATGAAGAATATCAGTGGATTAATTCATTACATTGGTTCTAGAAGATGGGTCTACTTATGCATCTCAATAGAAGCTCCAAAACTCTGAACATATGTAATTATGAAAGTATAGGCATTGCTTATATAACATGCAAATATGAAATGAGTGCCTGTCAAAGATTTTATTAAATTTATTAATTAATGAGGGAGCCAATGAAACTATAAACCTACTTTGAAGGAAATGCTGGTGACTAGAGATTTAAGTATTAAATTATGTGTACCTTCTACAGATTAATTTATAAATTAATCCGTAATTGTAGAATATACTGCCACTTACCAAACAATACATATAGAAGATCTATTATGCTAGATGACTAATTGCTGGCTGACTCTCCTAAGCAATGGCATGAAAAAGAAGTGCAGACAGTCTCATTTTATTTCCTATTTTATGTTAGTTTTCCTATGTTATGTTAATGTTATGTTAACTTAATATTCAGTTCAGTTCAGTTGCTCAGTCATGTCTGACTCTTTGGGATCCCATGAACTACAGTATGCCAGGACTCCCTGTCCATCACCAACTCCCTGAATTTACCCAAACTCATGTCCATTGAGTGGGCAATGTCATCCAACCATCTCATCCTCTGTCATCCACTTCTCCTACTGCCTTCAATCTCTCCCAGTATCACGGTCTTTTCAAATGAGTCAGTTCTTCGCATCAGGTGGCCAAAGTATTGGAGTTTCAGCTTCAACATCAGTCCTTCCAATGAACACCCAGGACTGATCTCCTTTAGGATGAACTGGTTGGATCTCCTTGCAGTCCAAGGGACTCTCAAGAGTCTTCTCCAACACCACAGTTTAAAAGCATTAATTCTTCAGTGCTCAGCTTTCTTTATAGTCCAACTCTCACATCCACACATGACTACTGGAAAAACCATAGCCTTGACTAGATGGACCTTTGTTGGCAAAGTAATATCTCTGCTTTTTAATATGCTGTCTATGTTGGTCATGACTTTTTTTCCCAAGGAGTGTTTTTTTTTTTGTTTGTTTGTTTGTGTGTTTTGTTTTTTTAAAGGCTGCAGTCACCATTTGCAGTGATTTTGGAGCCCCCAAAAGTAGTTTGCCACTGTTTCCACTGTTCCCCAATCTATTTGCCATGAAGTGATGGGACCAGATGCCATTTTTTTAGTTTTCTGAATGTTGAGCTTTAAGCCAGCTTTTTCACTCTCCTCTTTCACTTTCATCAAGAGTCTTTTTAGTTCCTCTTCACTTTCTGCCATAAAGGTGGTGTCATCTGCATATCTGAGGTTATTGATATTTCTCTTGATTATAGCTTGTGCTTCTTCCATCCCAGCGTTTCTCATGATGTACTCTGCATATAAGTTAAATAAGCAGGGTGACAATATACAGGCTTGATGTACTCCTTTTCCTCTTTAGACCAGTCTGTAGTTCCATGTCCAGTTCTAATTGTTGTTTCCTGACCTGCATACAGATATCTCAAGAGGCAGGACAGTTGGTCTGGTATTCCCATCTCTTTAAGAATTTTCCACAGTCTGTTGTGATCCATGCAGTCAAAGGCTTTGACACAGTCAATAAAGCAGAAATAGAGGTTTTTTTTCTGCAACTCTTGCTTTTTCAATGATCCAGAGAATGTTGGCAGTCTGATCTCTGTTTCCTCTGCCTTTCTAAAACCAACTTGAACATCTGGAAGTTTCTGGTTCATGTATTGCTGAAGTCTGGCTTGGAGAATTTTGAGCATTACTTTACTAGACTTTACTAGCGTGTGAGATGAGTACAATTGTGCGATAGCTTGAACCTTCTTTGGCATTGCTTTTCTTAGGGATTGGAATGAAAACTGACCTTTTCCAGTCCTGTGGCCACTGCAGAGTTTTCCAAATTTGCTAGTGTATTGAGTGCAGCACTTTCACAGCATCATCTTTCAGGATTTGAAATAATTCAACTGGTATTCCATCACCTCCACTAGCTCTGTTCATAGTGATGCTTCCTAAGGCCCACTTGACTTCGTATTTCAGGATGTCTGGCTTTAGGTGAATGATCACACCATCATAATTATCTGTGTCATTAAGATCTTTTCCATGTAGTTCTGAGTATTCTTGCCCCCTCTTAAAATCTTCTGCTTCTCTTAGGTCCATACCATTTCTGTCCTTTATTGTGCCCATCTTTGCATGAAATGTTCCCTTGGTATCTCTAATTCTGTTGAAGAGATTTCTAATCTTTCCCATTCTATTGTTTTCCTCTATTTCTTTGCATTGATCACTGAAGAAGGCTTTCTTATCTTTGCTTGCTATTCTTCGGAACTCTGCATTCAAACGGGTATATCTTTCCTTTTCTCCTTTGCCTTTAGCTTCTCTTTTTTCCACAGCTATTTATACAGACTCCTCAGAGAACCATTTTGCTTTTTGCATTTCTTTTTCTTTAGAATGATCTTGATCACTGCCTCTTTTTTGTATAATGTCTTGAACCTCTGCCCATAGTTCTTCAGGCACTCTATCAGATCAAATCCCTTGAATCTGTTTGCCACTTCCACTGTATAATCATTAATGTTTAATGATTGGAATGTTAATGTTAATCTTTCCAATGTATAATGTTGATATAATTTTATTACAATTTAGCTCATGTTTCTTCCTATTGTGATTTCTTATTTGACTTATGTGTTGTTTAGAAATAATCCATTTTATCTCCAAACCTTTGAGTTTTTGTAATCTTTATTCCATATTTATTTTTGGTAATCTCTTCATTCATCAGAGTATATACTTGTATAATTTCAGTTATTTGGATTCTGAATTACTTGGTTTATTACTAAGCATATTGTTTCCTTTAACTTGAAAGACACACTTTTTAAAATGTTTTTAGTGCTTGTATACTGGTAGCAGATTTTTATCTTACTATAAAGTATAATCTCATGTTAATTTTAAAACCTTATTTTCCCCTACTACAGAGTATTACGTAGCAGCATCTTCCCCTCTAAGGCACACATCCCAGAGTTTAGAAATATTCTATCATCTTCTGGCTTTTATAATCTCTGTTGAAATGTTAGCTGTTATTCTTATTGTTATACTTCCAAGGTATGTTTTTTCTTTTTATTTTCTACTATTTCTAAGATTTATTCTAATATTTTTTCTTGTGGTTTATTTGCTTAAGTACATAGTTTCTAAGTGTAATTATTTTTTTATTTATCCTATTTGGGAGCTTCTTGAGCTTCTTGAAAGTATTACTCACTCAGGCGTGTCCAACTCTTTGCGACCCCATGAGCTATAGCCTGCCAGGCTCCTCTCTCCATGGGATTCTTGAGGCAAGAATACTGGAGTGGGTTTCCATTCCCTTCTCTGTGGAACCTTTCAGAATGAAAAATCAAACCCAAGTCTCCTACATTGCAGGCAGATTCTTTACCATCTGAGCCACTAGGCAAAACATTGAACTTCTTAGATATCTGGTTTAAAACATTTGATAAGTTTCAGAAAATAATTTAGTCTTTGTCTCTTTTAGTATTCCTTTGTGCCATTTTCTTCCTCCATTAATTGGATTTATTTTTGAATTTAAATAATGACTATCTCAGAGTCTTTCATTATATAAGCCTTGCCTCTTTCTTCTTGTTTCTTTTTCTTTCTAGTCTTTCTTTCTTTTCCTTTCTTTTTTTCTTGCCTTACTTCCTGTATTTTTATTCTTAATACTCTCCAATATTTTTCATTTCTTGCTTTTCCAAGTCATTAATTCTGTCTTAAGGTGTGACAAATTTGCTATTAAACAATTCTCTTCCAAAATTTAGTTTTATACACTCAGTTTTATATTATTCAAGTTATTTATATATTAATTGGAATTATTTTTTAAACTTTTTTTCTGTTTCCCATTTTCTTATCACTTTAATAATGGAATCATATGCCACTATGACTGTATATTTCCCTTGCCCACTGAGTTTTTGGTAGGCCTTGTAATTTAATGTAAGATGTTCTATGTTGTCATTGAAAAAAAATAAAAGTTCTGAAATGTAATCTTCCTTCAAATTAGTTGGTATATTTTATGACATGTAGATTGATCACTCTCATCATACCTATACTTGATTTTAATGGCTACAAGTTTTCTCCCTAAACCTAGAGAATGAACTTTGTTGTATCTCAAAGAAAATACAAAGTGTATTTGTGTTTATCATGTCTAAGTTTGTTTCTATGACTTGATCTGCAATTTTTTTTTCCTGCTACATAAAGGATAACATCTCTAAATAGATTTCTAAAGACTCTGATTTTTTTTCCCATTGTTTTAGAGTCTCACTTTTTGTGTGTTTTGACTTTCATATTCTCCTGTATTTAAATAAAACTTCCATTTTCTCCTTGGGTTCCATTCCCTCCTACTGTGTTAATAATAAAGTTAGGTGGTGATGAAACACAATTAATTCATCTCCCTCTTCTTTCAATAATTTTAGATATTGTTTACTTTGGGATATTCCCTCTAATGAGTTAAAAAAAGATAATTTATGCATATTCCAAGTTTTATTGTTGTTTTGGTTAAATATGTAGTCATGTACAATCTAGAACAAGAAATCCTGTGAGATTTAAGTTTGAATAGAATGATTCTAATTGTGCATGGGTTAATAAACAAATTCTACAAATTTAAATTTGGGAAGAAGGTTTTAGATGATATGAAATATTTGAGTTTATTAGTTCAGTTCAGTTCAGTCTCTCAGTTGTGTCTGACTCTTTGCGAACCAGATTCACCCCATTAATCACAGCATGACAGGCCTCCCTGTCCATCACAAACTCCGGGAGTTTACTCAAACTCATATCCATCAAGTCAGTGATGCTATTTAGCCATCTAATCCTCTTATAATCAATGTCATAAAAACATATTGTTTTAGTTAAAAATAATACTTTTATTGAGAGCAGTAGATTTAAAAATAAACTAGTGTGAATTTCTTGAAATTTATGATAAATATGGAAAGACATTACTGCTTTATATAATGTCATCTTTGCTTATCTTCATCAAGCTTTCTAACTTTGCATATTTTGTTATCAATTATGAGAAGTAATGTTTTGCTTTTATACTTTTTGCTAGCTATTCTGTTTGTTAAATATATGATAATTGAAACTTATGCCTGGAAGGACAATGGTACTGAAAAATTTTATCTTTTTATAAACAAACGTTGATTTGTATGCTAGGACATACATGATGACATGTTAAGTCCCATGAATATGGGTAGGAGTTTTTATAAACTCTATAAGCCAAATTTTAAAAACAAATCATAATTTCCTAAGAATACCTGTCATGATTAGTATTAACGAGTGGATATATACACAGTTTGGCTAATAGCTTTCTTAGGGAATAGAATCTGTTCAGTGACTAGCAAGACCTCAATTCCTTTGAACTACTGATGAAAATTTACCCTTATTTAAAGAACAGAGAGTACATTTCACATAAAATTGCTAATTACAGCATCTCAATTTTAATTCTAAACTAAGAAAATACTTTCCACACATTATATGATTAATGATTCCCCAGGGCATAGCAAGAAGCCTAGTTTTTATATGTATTATCACACAAATGATATTTGCATTAATCCTATTAAAATTAAAATATATTTCAGAAGTTATAATACATTAACTTCCAAGTTGAAATAACACATTTTACCCCAAAGGTTCTCATTTGATTTAAAATAGAAGAGGAAATCTCTGTATTACTTTGTAATGGTTACTTGTATTTTCTCACTTAGAGTGTATAAAAAATATTTTATTTCTCTAAATCTTCCAGTGAATCTGAGAATAGATACTCTTTAGAAGCATGAAAAATCTCCAGATGTTAGGATTTCCCCTTTTTTTGCAACTTGATTTATTTTAATGAATATATCTACCAAAGTTGAACTACATAATATATAATATACTATATATACACATAAATAAAATAATATATATATATATATATATATATATATAATAGAAAACAAAGAGGAATGATAGTTCCTGCTGTGATCACTAGACTGTAAATGTGACTTTAAATATTTAATACAGTAATTAAAAATGCATGTGCAAATGATAAGTCACTTCAGTTGTGTCAACTCTTTACAACTGAATGGACTATCGTCCACCAGGCTCCTCTGTCTATGGGATTCTCTAGGTGAGAATACTGGAATGGATTGTCATGCCCTCCTCCAGAGGATCTTCCCTACCCAGGGACTGAACCCACAACTTTTAAGCCTCCTGCATTGGCATGTGGGTTCTTTACCAATAGTGGCACCTGGGAAATTCTAGTTAAAAATAACAGCACCCAAAAACTTGAGCAAAGGACAAGTAGGATAAAATGGATTCTCTGAAAAAAAAAAAAATACTCTAATCAGCACCAAGGTTCTCAGAGAAGGACTCAGTAGAGTGTTAAAACACTAACATTGAATGTTCCACATTAAGTCAAATTTTCTCAAAATGAGGCAAGTCCAACAAAGTAATGCAACTATTGCCTATCACTCTCAACTCTAGCAGAAGCAAGAATAATTATGGTGAAGAAAACTTTCCCATTTGACTCAGGAAATACTGATTAAATTTAATAAAATATGAAATGAACTTCAATAAAAATGATAAACCCACAAAAAATTAGTGCCGGGAAAGAGTCCTTGTTATTTTGTTGTCATTAATTGGAGACACATACACACAGAGATCACATAATACACCAATAATAGCAGACTTCTAGAACTTTGTATCAGCAAATCCCTTGAACATGAACATTTTTTCTCTCTGAGCAATTTATATGTTGATATTAATATTGATGTTTAATCTGTATAAAAAGCTATATTAGAAGAAGAAAAAGAAATTTTTTAACTTGAGGAATATCTGTGTGAAAGAACTGACAACAAATGAGATTTATACCAACCTCACATGATTTTGAATGCAAATCAAATTATGCTAATTCTTCTGAACAATTTAAAATAATTATTTGAAGAACCAATTTTTTTTAATTTGGATGATGATAAAGAAGATCATTTTATGGTGTCAACTGAGTATAATAATTACATATATACAAAAAAGAATGACCAAACTGCTTAAATTATACCTCTGAAAGAGTCACAATTAATGTTGCAGGGAGAAAGCCAATTCTGACTCCATGTTGGAAACTATCCCTTTGACTTACTTTTCATTGTTTTTATTATTATAAGCACACTCAACGGCTTTGCTGGAGGACCTTGTTCTTCTGTTTGACTGTAAATTAAAGTGCTTTTGTTCAGTTCCTGAAGAGATAGTTTGCCCCTGCCCACCAGTGAACAGAAGAAATTAACACACTCTCCTTCCAAAGACTGGTCATTCCCTTCCCTTGGAGGTGTTTTGCAAGACTGAAGACCCTTTCATTTACTTCCCCACTGCCTCTCCTCTCTATTCTGCCCTTAGAGTTTAGTTCCTCATTGTTTCTTTCTCTGATCTATACAAGAACCTGGCATGCAGACCCCAGTAAGGTTGTTATTTCGAGGTGCTAGCCTGCCATCTTCTCAGTCTGCCATCTCTCTGATAAAGTCTCTTTCTTGTCTCAACACCTCATCTCTTGGATTCATTGGCCTATCATGTGGTGAGCAGAGCAAACTTGGACTCAGTAACATTAATATTTTGATGTTTCTGTCCCTACTGGAGATATACATATTTATATGTAATATAGACAGATATTATACATAGTCATATATTAGATATTGGATAAATATAAAATTGGAGGGAAATAGGAAACAATATTCATACTCATTTATTTTATTTTTAGTTAGCAATATATAATTCTCATGAACAGAAATATCATTAAACATGCTACAAAAATTATTGTAGGATGTCTGGCAACCATTTCCTGGGAGTATCAGTTTATCCAAATAGCTACTTATCTATTATTATACTTCTGTTTTGCTACTAGTTTCCCAGTACTTTAATACTTGAACAAATATTCTTGCAGTTAAGTCCTACAGTTAACATGTGGTAATTTTTTTTTTTTTTTTTTTTTATATAATCTACCAATGTGGAAGTCTCATCTGAGGAACATGAACAACTATGGAATCTGTTGTATTTATTGAAAAATAGTTTAATGCTATGTAGAGGAGATAAAGGTTTTCTTAAATTCTCTTAGGACCCCTTGCTGGGCTCAAAAATTAAGCTAAGATGTATTTGAAAGTTTGTAGCCACGAGCTCTGAGCTACACTAGGATTTTTGACTCCCAGAGGAGATGATTTCAATCTGGGGTCAGAGACGAGGCTTGAACACTTAGGTTTTTGTAAGTCAACTAAAAAAAAAGATGTACAACTTGAGAATTGTGAGTTAAGTTTTATTTGAGGCAAAATGAGGACTACAGCCCAGGAGGCAGCATCTCAGATAACTCTGAGAGACTGCTCCAAAGCAGCAGTGGGGAAAAGTTAATATTATAAGGTTTTGGTGAAGGGGGAGTTCAATACCATGAACTACTCATTTTACAAATGTTTTTTGTTAGTCATGAGAATCTGATGTCACCATGAAGGGATTTACTGCTTTTATAGATACAAGGAGATACAACCATTGAGATCATACAATCTGTTCTTAAAAAATATCCAACTATCTAAATACCTGTCCCACCAGATTCCCTGGAACACAGAATGCCTCACTCCACCCTGAACTCCTTCAGGGATTGTTGAAGGTCAACAGCTATAGCAGCATGGGGTTCAATCTCCAAAGAGGCAGATGGCAAATGCCTTTGCTTTTCAGTCATTGACAATGCTCTTGGTAAGTGCCAATGTGTAGTTGACATGGCCCCCTCTGGTCATAAATAAGTCTGGCCATACTTTGGTGAGCATTTCATGACATTTTGCCCTGCGTTGCTGGGAAAGCTTGTTCCCAGTTCTGAAGAAGGTTTTTGTTGATAGGTCACTTAATGGGCTATTACTGGACTAGGTCTTAATAGTCAAAGATCTCTGGACACCAGTCTTCTAGTCATGGTCCAGGGAAGTATTCCCTTTCATTGCATCTTCCCATATCCAGAGTTATACTATTACCATCATTGAGCATATATGGAGCTATACATTTGATCGACTGATTCAAGTCTAGTCATTATCATTTTTGTTGGAGGCTCAGTCACACACTTGGTAATACAAATAATAATAATCTTGTAAAACAAGCAAAATACAAATGGTATAGTTAATAACATTGGTGGAATTAAAAGTAAATACTTTAGCCATGAGTCTCCCACACCAAACCAGTTTTTTTTTTTTTTTTTAAGGTCATCAGGACTAGAAAATGAGTCACTTAAAGCATAAATCTGAATTTTCATGTGATTCACCAAATGTGTTACATTAAAGGATTTATCAGTTATGAAAATACAGCATTCACTTTGAATTATAACACAGATATCTCCCTGAGGTGCTGTAATATGTCAAGGGCCTTGCAGTTATGTAGCACTGCCTTTCTCATCACAGAAATCTCAGAATTCAATAGACTAATAGCCCAGTTACTATCATTTAAAGCTTATGAAAGTTGTTAGGGCTCTGATATGGCCAATTCCATCCTCCAACCCCAGTGAAGACACACACACACACACAACTGCTAAATGATCATGCCAGTAGAATACAGATCTTTGACCCACTGGGATCATACCAATAGTAGCTTGGTTAGGGTCACCTCTAATTTGTTAATGTGTATGACCTTAAATTCATGGGAATCTAAGGATACACCTTTGTATCCATCTCTGTAGATGTCAAGGCCGTAAATTAGTGCCACAAATCCACTGAATTCCATCCCAATCACTCTCTCTAAGGGTAATAATAGGCAGAGTTCATAAAGCCTTGTCTCATAATTACCAGGTTGATCATTTTTAGTATGATTTAACTGTTCCCAACATAGAGGAGCTTTTAAATATAAATGATCATAGTCTGGTACTAACCATGCAGATCCTCCCCAAAATTGTAGGAGTTTTCCTTTTAATAGATGAGAGACTAATTTTTTTTACTGAGTCTTAGCTTGCCACTCTGATTGAGTTTGAATGACCCTAAGAGAAAGCTTAAATCTATGGCCAGCATCAGAGCAGGTATTATTAGTTGAATAGGTGAGAGGATCCCATCTAGTAATATCAGGTATAGATAGAACAGGACTGAACATTCATCTGAAATAAATTTCCTAAGGGGTGTCCAATCAGTGCCCTAGAGAACAGAAATCCACAAAGATAACCCAGAAGTACTAGACACAGGTAACTAGCCACAACCCAACAATTGGATTGAGTTTTAAACTAGCATAGAATCATGTCCATGATAAAATTAAAAAAAAAAGCATTTGATTGACAGGCATAAGTCCAAGGAATGAAGAAAACATTATAAATGTTCATACAAGTCAGATCAGCATCTTGGGCAAGCTGTCTACTTCTGATGTCATCTTCTTCTCATCCTGGTGTAGTGTAGTTCCCTCTGTTTAAGCATTGTTTTTAGGTGAGTCTGAAGTCAGTAGTCCTCTTTATAGACCAGTCCAGCTTAGGGGTCTTTGAAAGTAGGAGTTAACCCAAGAGTCAATTTCCCTTAAATTTCATTGGGCATGAACTAGTTAAGAGTACCTGATAGAAAGTTCCTTCCATCCAGACTGGAGACAGTTCTTTAAATTATATCTTCTTCTAGGCTTAGTTGCAGGTCATGTGTGAGGCATCTGATCTTCATCCAGATATAGATTACTGAGGCAACCCAGAAACAACCCTAAAGTGTCCTTTAATAATTCAATTAAATTTTACATTAATATAGCTTAACAGCAAAGAGTTATCCAGGAAATGAGTCTTAGTAGATACAGACCTCCATTAACAAATTGGGATTTAACATTCATTGAAACATCTTTTTCTCCCTAAGAGCACCATCATTTTTACCAAATATCCAAATTAAGACTTGTTTGTGATATAGGTCTGTTCTCAATAGACTTGGCCTGATGATTTATACAACCATAATTGATCATAAATCTTTTTGCTTTGCTGAAACTTTTATAAAGTCTCAGACTGAACTTTTAAAATAAAACCTTTAGAGCTAGGAAAGTCATACCAAAAGCTTATCACAGATTTTTCCTAACAGATCTAAATGAATTCCTCTCATCTCAAGTGAAGTGCAGTGAAAGTTGCTCAGTCCTGTTCACTCTTTGTGACCCCATTGACTATATAGTCCATGGAATTCTCCAGGCCACAATACTGGAATGTGTAGCCTTGCCCTTCTCCAAGGGATCTTCCCAACCCAGGTCTCCAGCATTGCAGGCAGATTCTTTAACAGCTGAGCCACAAGGGAAGCCCCAAAGATTTCTCTGGCCTGTAATATGAAAGTTTTACTTTTTGGTATTCAGACCTTCTCAAAGGTCTGAGATAGCCTTCTCAAAGTCTCCAAAGTTCCATGAGATTTCTGTACCTCTTAGTGAGATAGCTTTCTTAACATATCTGATAAAATAACTGGAAATTAAGAGCTTTCAGTCTCTGGAGGGTTCAGATAGAGAGAAAAGATACATGATTCAACTTGTTTATAAAATATAATTTTACCAAATTACTGTCATAATTAGAGGGAAGTTTTTTTTTTTCTCTTACAGTTGGAAAAGACAGGTTTAAATCAGTAATTTTTCAGATAGAAACCATAAAAGTTATAAGCATATTCAACAGTTCATTCAGTCCTTTTGTTAATCTTTGTGAAGTCATCAGGCTTTCCATTAGAATCTTTACCCAGTTCAGAAACTTGTATTTATCCAAAAATCCTTTCCATAATCCTTCTTGAAGAGGAAGCATTTTGGTGAAACTTGGTTTGTGTTAGGGCAATATTTTGAGATAGTAACTAGAATTATGCCTGATAAGATTTTATCCAAACATGTCAGAATTTTAGGAACTCCATACCATTTCTAGGATATCCATATTAGTAACATTTACTATATGATATAACCTGAGACTTAATACTAACTTGACAATACCACCCAGGTAATTTTGTATACAAAGTGAACCTAATTAGTGTAATATCTCTCTTTGGGATGTTTTGGGGGCCCTCTGAAGCATCCCAAAGTTAGCCAGAAATCAAGTTTTTCAGTACAATGATTTAGGAAGTTTCATCAACAAATATCAAAAAGGTTTAGAACACTCAGTCAGACAGGATTATAGGTCATTGTGAAAAAATAGCTATTCACTTAGCAAAAATAACAATAAAGGATTTCAGAACAGATCATTTAAGATATAAAGAAACATAAATTTTCAAAGGCAGTTCAATATCTGAAGAAAAGTTGACCTCTTAACAGAGAGAAAAGCTAAATTTAAGTTTTTGCACCAGCCTACTTTACTTACCAGTCCCATCACTTCATGGCAAATAGGTGGGGAAACTGTAGCTGACTTTATTTTTCTGGGCTCCAAAATCACTGCAGATGGTGACTGCAGTCATGAAATTAAAAGACACTCACTCCTTGGAAGGAAAGTTATGACCAACTTAGACAGCATATTAAAAAGAAGAGACATTACTTTGTCAACAAAGGTGTGTCTAGTCAAGGCTATGGTTTCTCCAGTGGTCATGTATGGATGTGAGAGTTGGACTATAAAGAATGCTGAGCACTGAAGAATTGATGCTTTTAAACTGTGGTGTTGGAAAAGACTCTTGACAGTCCTTTGGACTGCAAGGAGATCCAACCAGTTTATCCTAAAGGAAATCAGTCCTGAATATTCATTGGAAGGACTGAGGCTAAAGCTGAAGATCCAGTACTTTGGCCACCTCATGTGAAAAGCTGACTCATTGGAAAAGACCCTGATGCTGGGAAAGATTGAGGGCAGGAGGAGAAGGAGACGACAGAGGATGAGATGGTTGGATGGCATCACTGACTCAATGGACATGGGTTTGAGTGGACTCCAGGAATTGGTGATGGACAGGGAGGCCTGGCGTGCTGCAGCTCATGGGGTTGCAAAGAGTCAGACACAACTGAACTACTGAACTAAACTGAACTGAACTTTACTTAAAATGTAAACCTAATTAACTTTATTTTAAACTTATTCCTAACCACATATAAAAATCTTTCCTCATGGTTCACTTTCCACAAATCTTATCACTTTCTGTATTCATTATTCTGTTCTTCCATCCTAAAATGTCGCCTGTAAGTCAGGCTTACTTCCTTTTTCCTTCACAAAATTCCATTCCTCATACATTCTTTACTGAAAATACACTTCCTACTTTCCTTAAGCAACCAAGAACTGACTTTTATATTAGCATTATATTATATATATATTATATATATACATTACATATATAATATTAATATATTATATTACCATTTTATAGATTGGTAAACATAAATACCAGTGATAATTTCTAAAATCTTTGCTTTCTTAGAGAGAACATTTTATGATGGCATCAAACATCATTCATTTAGTCCCAAATCTCTTTAGTTTCTCTGCAAGAGGTAATTAGTGTTTAGTAGTAAATGTTTCAAAATCTTATTTTATTTGGAAATGACCTAGCTATTCAGTAGACTTCCAGTACTTAGTTTAGCACAACCCTTAGAAATTCAAATTAGCCCAATCTGGATAGACTATTTCAGACAGACATACCTAAAGCATAATTATTCTTATATTTACATTTTTTAGAAGTTTCTTTACTGAAGATATTAATTTCCTTGCTGACAAAGTTGTAACAGATATAATAATATTTAACTTCTATTAAACTTGGGTACAATGAAAATACTCTGCTTAATGTTAGTGACTCTTAGACATGTCTATATTAGTTAGATCAACAAACTAAGGTTAATATCAGGCATTTAATACTGAATATTTCCCAGTTCATGTGAACCTGAAATTCATTTAGGTCCATTTCTCTTATATTTAGAATTATTTGACTTGTAAGCCCTTAACTTTTTTTCTTTCTTTTAAGGACAATTAGATTAGAGCTTGTTTACAAACTGATCTCAGCAGCAGCAATTTTATCCAAAAAACAAAACAAAACAAAACAAAGACACACATTGACACATACATATATCCAAATAGACATGAGATCACATAGTTTTCTTTTCCAAATTTATTCATGAAAACTAGTTGTGAAAAATGGTTGGAATAAGATTTCAAAAGGCTTTGTTCCCTTTTGGTTTCAGGAATGAGAGATGGTCTAGAGAAGTGACCCAGAGAGCTCTTGTCTAAAGGTATAGGAGGAGTTATTTTCTCAGAACAAGAATTCTTAATGACAAAAGGGTTTTTTTTTTTTTTCCCCCAAGATTTCTTTAGAGTCTAAAGAATATTGTGACCACATTGTGAAACATCATATTTTCTGTGACCATAGTTTTATAGCCAAAATTTAGACCAAACAGTGCTAAAGTTGGCCCTGATAACAAGGCGGGTTGGTCCCAGCAGGGATTGTACCTCTGGGGAAGTAGGCCTCTTAGTTTGATCAGCCCCAGGCTGTTGATTACAGGAGGAAGTCCTGGACATAAAAGAACCTCAGTCCATTTTTCTATCCTATGTCAATAAAGATTTAATATTTTTAGGTCATTTTTCTTGTCATTGGATCATAGCTTTAGATTAACCAAAAAAAAAAAAAAAAAAAAAAAAAAAAACCCCCCCCCCCCCCCAGGGATTCCCAGGTGTAACCTTAAGAGTGAACAATTCCCATATTAACTTGAGCAGTTTATACCAGATGTCTGCTCACAAAACCGAACCAACAAAACCAAACTAAACCAGAACTTCACCAGGCAGGAGTCACACTCCAAATGAAACAAAAGGTAAAGTGGTGCCCAGATATCAAAAGCCAAGTGGCATAAATGCCAAACGTGACTTCCCAGTTCCACTAGACCTGCTACCTGGCAGTCAGTGCTAGCAGCCATTTTTAGTTTTGATATAGTTCCAAGCAATTTCATGTTGGTTTCCCATGAAGAAGTGATTCTATCATTTCCTCTTTTACAAGTTTCTAGATAACAGTCAAAGTAAGCACTGCCAGCCTTTTCTAATTGTGTGTGCAAAATTATCAATTTTGAAATATCACAGGAACCTGAATTTGGCCATTTTAGGTTGAGATCTCTTTTAGTATAATTTCTCCAACTATCTAGGTACTTGCAAGTATGAGCTCCGTACGTGTTGTACATGAATCTGGCTGGAGTGTTAGTCAGAGGCAGACTTTCTGACACCCCTTTGTTTCTGTTTTTGAGAGATTCTGTTTCCCATTTTAAGCTGAATTTGGCAGCGATACAAATCACTAGTGAACGTGTGTAGTGGTCACATGTGCTGCTTGTGAGCGTCACTCCTTCAGGAGTCACCCCAGAGTTGTTTCAGCTCATCTTATGTGTCTTGGATTCTGGCTCTGGCAATCTAAGACCACCATGGCTGCTCAGGTCACTGAATGGCCAGTTCTGTGCAACCCCTGAATGAGCACGTATTTTAATTAATGAGTGGGTTTCCCTATGTGATCACTGCACGGTATGAGAACTAGGCCTCCACCACTCCCATAAATTTCTCACTCACCTGAGAAAACTGAAACTGGACAGGAGTCTTGTCCTTTTTCTTCAGAGCAAAGCTCTCATTTATTTTCTTCACTTTTATCCTAACAAATTCTTTAATGACAGTCAAATTGAGGAAAAGTGTCAGATCAGCTTCTTACTTAACCACTCAGCCAAGACTATTCAGTCCCCTACAACGGAGTGACCTAGGCATCTTTCAGCCGAGCCCTGGTATCCATTGATTTTTTCCCAGTTGAGCACCTCCTTACCCAGTACCTTTCCCCTGGGTGGGCAATTCCCCTGGCATCTTTCAGCCAGCCCCCACCCAGTATCTTTTGCTGCATGGGAATTTATCAGTATCTTTCAACCAAGTCCCACTCAGTGTCTAGACCATGAGAGGGTATGAAGTGGATATTTCACCCGCCCCCCACCCCCACCCAGT
This sequence comes from Hydropotes inermis, assembly GCA_020226075.1. Lineage (NCBI taxonomy): Eukaryota > Metazoa > Chordata > Mammalia > Artiodactyla > Cervidae > Hydropotes > Hydropotes inermis. Next base: position 33,584,046 of record CM035282.1, on the reverse strand, counting down.
ACCTTCCTATGGGGAGGTGGCAGGTAACCTGCTCCACCACCAGATAAAACTCAGAATCTCAACCAATACGGGAGATTGGTTCAAGAACCAGGAGAGACTTACCCAAATTTGTCTGCACTCCCTAGGGAGGTGGATGGGCGCAAGGGGCCACTGCTGGTACCAAAGCTCTGGTTCCTTGTGGAGTTCAGCTGAAGGAAGGAAGTCCACCCTGGGTTGCTTCATCAGTCACCATAACTGTCAACTAAGAAAAGATATACAACTTGAGATTTGTGAGGTGAGTTTTATTTGGGGCAAAATGAGCACTGCAGCCTGGGGAGCAACTTAACTTAAAGTTAAGCAAATAAAACTTAACTCACAACTCTCAAGCTGCACATCTTTTTTTAGTCGACATGTGTAATAAAGTTTTATTAAAGTATCAAGGGATAGAGGAAGCTTCTGGCATAGCATCAGAAAGGGGCAGAAAGAGTGCCCCCCTTGCTAACTTCTAGCAAGGAGTTATTTATCTGTTAAAGAGTCACCTCAAAACTGAGAGAGTAGCATCGGGCCCCTCTCTCACAACATGCATTTTGAGGTAGCTTTGGTACAAAGTGAGTCATCCCTGTCCATAAAACAATTGATATGAATCTTAAAGAGAGGCAAATTTTCAAGCAAATACATAGTTTCATTAACATGGTTTCGATGAATAAGATATACTGGTTTGCTGAGCCATTATGGGTTCAAGATTTGAGCCTTAGGCAACCAGACTTGAAGAAAGGCAGATTCTTAGGCAATACATAGTTCATTAACATGGCTTAATTTTTTTTTTTTCATAAGAAAAATGCATTGGCTAGCTCAAGGTTTGAGAAAAGTTAAGTTCAGACGGAACCAGGTGTCACCATGACAACACATTATTTAAAAGAAATCTACTTTCAATTTTGCATAGAGAAGAAAAAACACAAAAATGTCTGTCACTTGCAGTTTATTTTCTCTGTTTGGGGGCCCTAGCCTTCCTACCTGTTACCCTCTCATATTAACAGGAGAAATTTTTACAAATTTGTCTAATATGAGTTTCACATGATGTGAGAAGTCTCATGAAGAAGTAAAAATTGAGGAAAAGCTTAAACCTGATAACTGTTATGCTAATTGTGAAGTAGACTGAATACTTGTGGGAGAATATGATAGATGTAAGGTATGAGGTAACGATAGTAAATGAGGGGAAAATTGAAAGTCATATTTATTCATATTTGTCTTCCCAAATGGCTCAGCAATAAAGAATTTGCCTGCTAATACAGGATACACAAGTTTGATCCCTGGGTTGAGAAGATCCCCTGGAGTAGGAAATGGCAATTCATTCCTATATTAATGTCTGGAAAATTCCAGGGACAGAAGAGCCTGGTGGGCTATAGTCTATAAGATTGCAAAGACTCAGACATGACTGGTCACACGCACCACATCGTACCCTCATCTTAAAGATAAGAATATCCCTTCCCTCTCTGTGTAGGAAAAGCACTTCTCATATAAGGGTCTTGTGATTTATCCATAATCTTGCTGCAGGCAGGGAGGAAACCAGTTCTGTTTCCATGTTGGAACTGTTTCTTTGACTTGCTTTTCATTGCTTTTGTTATTATAATCATACAGAATGGTTGGCCTCAGAGAATCCTGCCCCTTTGCCTGACTGTTAAACTAAAGTACCTCTGCTCAGAACCTTGTCCACCTGTGGATGGCAGGAAGGAAGAAATTAACATATACCCTGCCTGAGGTTTGCAATACTAGCAGATGTTTGCAAGAAGAATGGACTTTTTACTTTGCTTCCTCACCTCCCCTCATCTCTAATCTATAAAAGAACCTGGCATCTAGCCCACAATAAGATGGTTATTTTGAGGTGCTAGCCTGCCTGCTGGCAGTCTGATTGAAGTCTCTTCCTTGTCTCAGCACCTTGTCTCGGATTCACTGACCTATCCTGAAGTGAGCAGAATGAGCTTGGACTCAGTATACACACACACACACATGTATATTTGGTCAAACTACTGCACTCATTTCACAAACTAACAAGTTCATGTTCAAAATTATTCAAACTAGGCTTTAACAGTACAAGAACCAAGAAATTCTAGATGTACAAGCTGGATTTAGAAAAGGAAGAGGAACCAGAGATCAAATTGCCAACATAAATTGGATCGTAAAAAAAGCAAGAGAGTTTCAGAAAAACATCTATTTCTACTTTATTGACTATGCCAAAGCCTTTGACTGTATGGATCACAACAAACTGTGGAAAATTCTTAAAGAGATGGGAATACTCGATCACTTGACCTGCCTCCTAAGAAACCTCTATGCAGATCAAGAAGCAACAGTTAGAACCGGATATACAACAAGGGAATGGTTCAAAACTGGAAAAGGAGTGTATCAAGGCTATATATTGTCACCCTACTTATTTAACTTTTATGCAAAATACATCATACAAAATTCAAGTCTGGATGAAGCACAAGCTCGAACCAAGGATGCAAGGAGAAATATCAATGACCTCAGATACGCAGATGACAACTACCCTTATGACAGAAAGCAAAGAGAAACTAAATATCATTTTGATGAAGATGAAAGAGAGAGAGAAAAAAAGTCAGCTTAAAACTCAACATTCAAAAAACTAAGATCACAGCATCTGGTTCCATCCATTCATGGCAAATAGGTGGGGAAATAATGGAAGCAGTGAGAGACTTTATTATGTTGGGCTCCAAAATCACCACGAACGGTGACTGCAGCCATGAAATTAAAAGATGCTTCCTCCTTGGTATAAAGCTATGACAAACCTAGACAGTGTATGCAAAAGCAGAGACAGCACTTTGCTGACAAAAGTCTGTATAGTCAAAGTTATGGTTTTTCCAATAGTCATACATGGATGTGAGAGGTGGACCATAAAGAAGGCTGAGTGCTGAAGAAGTGATGCTTTCAGACTGTGGTGTTGGAGAAGACTCTTGAGAGTCCTTTGGACAAACAAGAGGCAAGGCAATCAAATCAATCAATCCTAAAGGAAATTAGCCCTGAATATTCCTTGGAAGAACTGATGCTGAAGCTGAAGCTCCAATACTTTGGCCACCTGATGTAAATAACTGACTCATCGGGAGAGACCCTGATGCTAGAAAAGATTGAAGGCAGGAAAAGAAGTGGACAACAGAGGACGAGATGGTTGGATGGCATCACTGACTTGATGCACATGAATTGGACCAAACTCTGGGAGGTAGTGAAGGACAGGGAAGCCTGGCATGCCACAGTTCATGGGGTTGCAAAGAGTCAGAAATGACTGAGCAACTGAACAGTAACAACACATACAAATCTATGTTAGATATATGATTATATGTTTAGATAGATCTTTTAATTTTTAATACATGTTATCTAGCAATTATATGAAACAGGAAAATAACCATTGTGATTTCACAGGAATATAGTTAGTTGCATATGTAGAGGTGGATTAGACAGTGAGAGAAATGGAGATGCAAACAGAAAAGGAATGAAGTGATTTGCTTATAGAATTATAGAAACAATGGAGAAAATTCAACAGAATTTCAATAGATGTCAAATATACTTTACAAATTAATAGTTCAGAATAGCAGTAAGAATATATTCCAGGGTTCAAAGAAGCATGATGGGGACAAAGCAAGATTTTAAAATGTACTCAGGTTATAAACTACCTTAAATTTAAAGCTAACCACTTTTGCACTTGATTCGTGTGCTTAGAGGCCAGACCTGGTGTGTTAAATTAAGAATATGTAGATCAGGACATTCTGAACAAGGAGTCAGAAGCCATTCACACCTTGTCAGCAGGTAATTTCCTCAGAATCTGAGCTCCCACTTTAGGGAAATGGAAACCACCCATTGTTTTGATTGAAGGCACAGCTTCAGCAACTTCATAGAGTCAAGTCATAAGATAAATTACTTAGATATCCCAGAAAGAAGGGAGGGAGTTTGGGGCAGAGGCATTGAACCAGAGGAAAGACAGTCCAGTCCCAGGTCACCAGTGCACAAGAATGGACAGTAGGCTAGCCAGCACCTACTACTTATAAAGTGATTGATGTGAAGGTCACTAATTTTACTGACTCAGTTCTAAGAAGTTGTATTAAAAGCTCCCCAGGAAAAGCAAAAAAGGCAGGAATTATGGCAGGAATCCTAAGCTTATTTAAATGTCCATATGCTGAATGTGAGCAGTCTTCTATTCTGAAATACCTAACCAGCAACTCAAAGTAGTATTTTTTTATTTTATTATTTTCTAATCACAATTCTGAAATGAGATCCAAGAAAAATAGTTAAGAAAATAAATACACTAGTCACTTCTGTGCTTTTGAATTATACTATCGAAAGGTAGAAATTTAGTATAAATGGGAGGAATGTGAGGCTAGGAAACCAAACAAAGTCTAATAAGGTGAGAGAGAATGAGTGTTTGACATATAGGGCATTGTATTTGAAATGAGTATGAGGGCATAATATCATAATAATTTAGATAAATAGCAGATATTAAAAAGGAGATGTGTAATTGTTAAGAATTTGGTAGCGCAATCATTGCATATTTTATATATAATATCAGTATATTATATAATACTATAAGTTGATATATAAAATAATTATAAATACTAAAATATTGATACATATCTCTCCATAAGAAATAACAACAAATTAAAGAAGCTATTTCTTTTAGGAAGTTTAGGTTCCTCTTAGTTAATCAGTGTTTTCACCAAGAATAGTCATGTTTTAAAAATAACAATGAAAAAATGATGGAAGACAGATTAGACTTTTTTTATATGTCAAAGGATTATCAAAAGCACATATTATAAAATTTATCTCAGAAATTTTAATGCCAAAATTTACTAATTACTTTAAAACACTACAAAGAATAAAACTCATATTTCTATGCACAAAGTCCTTGTGCATTTAGTGCTAATGATATATCTAAGTTATAATAAATATGACAGCCTTCAATAATTCTTTGTAATTTCCTATTATACAGTCTAGTTAATTACAATACTGTTTTCTTATAGAAATTTATAAAGCACAATGTAATGCTGTAATACTTTAAGTAATAGGTACTAATTTTTAGTAATAGTCTAAATATTTTTATTGCTGTTAATACTGTTTGTGATGTTTGATATCTCTATCACTTGTGAGACAGTTTTTATGGTCCCTACAAAATTAATCCTTGCTTAAATTAAAATCATTAAATGCTAATTCCAGAGAAAAAATTCTTACCAATAAAATCATTGTAGCTTCATGATGTATTGTTCAGATACATTGCTATATTTCATATATACTGTATTCAGACTTAGAAATTCAAAGATACTATCAACTTTAGTACAGTTAGCATTGTGCATGAGTGTGCTCACTCAGTTGTGTCCAACTCTATGCGACCTCATGAGTGGTAGTACCCCATGGAATCCACTCCAGTATTCTTGCTTGAAATATTCCATGGACTGAGCAGACTGGTGGGCTACCATCCATGGGGTCACAGTGTCGGACACAATGGAGCAATTGAGCTCACACATGCACAATGTTAATTGTACAATATATAACAGTGTCTTTGAATTTTTAAGTTTCAATACAGTATATATGAAGCACAGCAATGTATGTGAACAACATATCATGAAGCTACAATAATTTTGTTGGTAAAAATTCATTCTCTTAAATAGATGGTTTCACTGTCCTCAGGTGACCTGCCTACAGTTGCATAGTCCAATGTACCTGGTGACTACCTCTGAAACTAGGAAGATTTGTTGAAAGTAATCCTAGACCTGTGTTCTCACTCATTAAAGTTCCAAAAGATATCTGCATGTAGGTTAGATTTTCTTGATAACATTTCTTCTTTTATCTTGGTCGACTGAAATAATGGAAATGGAAAACAAAAGAAAACTCAGTTTTACCAGCTACTAAATATGACTAGGGTTAGCTGAAGCATGTGATTTTCTTGTTTAGAAAATATTGGAACATTAGCTCTGATAACGGTATTACTAAGCATTTTATTCATTGTGATATCTATAGGTGTTAGAACTATGATTCACAATGGTAATCAGATATTTCTAACTGAAAAATGTGTTTATCAGATATTTCTTGAAGGTCTTAATGAATTAAAATGGGAAAGCAGCCCCAGAATACTTGGTAAATATTTACATGAGCTGAATCAGATTCCAGTATACCCATTTCAGGGGCTTCCCTGGGGGCTCAGTGGTAAAGACTGCCTGCAATGCAGGAGACTGCCTGCATGTAGGAAACACACATTCCATCCCTGGGATGGGAAGATTCCCTGGAGAAGGAAATGGCAGCCCACTCCAGTATTCTTGCTGGAGAATTCCATGGGCAGAGGAGCCTGGCAGCTGCTGTCCATGGGATCACAGGAATCGGATATGACTTAGCAACTAAACCACCACCACCACATACTTATCTCATATTCTACAGTTTGAAAAAGAAATAATAGTAAAGATGTTTCTCTGTGCAACTGGAAACAGTAATATAATAATTGTCCTAGGCTGATCAAACAATGCTATTTTCTTACTTGGGAGGTATTACACTCATTTTCAGTCAACTATATTACATACCTTTGTTTAAAAATGGATAATTGTGTGCTTATGTCTGCTAGAAGCTTTAATTCCCCAAGATAAATCTGCTAAACCATTTTCTCATTTATGCATTCATATGCTTATTTATAGATAAGAGGCAATTAAATTGAAAAATGAAAGAAGATTAAAAATTAAGTAATAATGGAATTAGAAGAAAGAAATGCTCTTCTTCACCATCCTCATTGATTTACTTACTCTTGCTTGGTAAAGATCTAACAGTTTGCTAATTGAAAAATGGAAGAACAGAATCAGACTATAATGCTAAGACTACTATGGTTAGGACTTGGTAAAATGGGTTAGGTAGTTTTCTACTCTGTACTTTATAGTCATAGTGTGGGCAGATGTCTTCTTGAATCCAGCACAATCACCTTTCCAGTCCCCTTTATTCCTACTTGGTAAATTCCATTTTTGGCATGTTGATGATGACATTGATGGAATTAGAAGTTAGCATAATAAGTGAAGTCAGACAGAGAAAGACAAATACCATGTGATATCACTTATATGTGGAATCTAAAAAACAGCACAAAACTAACAGAAAACAGACTTATAGATACAGAGAATGAGTCAGAGTTGCCAACAAGGAGGAAGGAGGGAATGAAATAAGTGAATGAGGTTAAAAAGCACAACCTTGAGTTGTGAAATAAATAAGCCATGAGGATGCGATATGCAGCATAAGAAATATGGTTGCTGATATAGAAATAACTCTATATGGGGACGGATGGTTACTTGACTTGTCATGGTCTTCATTTAAAACTGCCCACAAATATCAAATCACTATGTAATACACCTGAAACAATATAATATCATACATCATCTATATTTCAATTAAAACAGTGTCAGAAAATGGCAAGTTTTGCTGAATATATGCAGAAGTCAAAAACCTTGAGCATCATTTATGGGAATGTAAAGTGATATAGCTTCTGTAGAAATGAGTATTGGGGTTCATCCAAAAACTATATATAGAATTACCACATGATCACTAACTCTACCTCTAAATATATACCTCTAAATATAGTAAATATATTACTTCAAAGTTTTCCTTTTAATCTTTTTCTTTTGATTTAACCTTTCTTTCTTGTTATTTTTTAAATTTTAATCTTTCATGTATGTAATTGCTTGATTTTAAGCTATCATTTTCTGTCTGTTGTAATTTTGTTTAATTAGTAGCTATTCTGAATGCATGAAAATTTAGAACTCAAGTGTATTTTATTGCAGTTGGCTTTCTTTCAGTGATTTGAAAATCATTTACCATAGTTTAATATCCTAATTTTTGATTTGATTTAAAAATATAGTTGAATTTTCATTCTCTTACTTTTTGTGAAATTGATAAAAGTAAGGTTCAAATGTTTTATATCTAGGTGGTGGAATGAGAGTGAAGGAGCTAAACTAGCATGATTAAAGTATTTGTATGTTATGAAGAAAAAGTAGCAGTCAATAATATTAGCTTACTAGTGGTAAAAAAATGTAGGTATGGAATTTAAGTTGAAAACTATGAACAAATGTAAAAGGTAGAAAGCAAAAATTTCAGATCAGCAGGGGAAAAATAACACACTTTAATCCAATGGAAATCTGAAAAGAAAAATATTACTCAATTAAATGCTGCATATAGGAAGCATGAAATATTGAATACCCAACTGAATACAGAGATTAAAATGAGTAGCACTGAAATGACCTTTCCATTGACATGGTATAGAAATGCAAATGTAAAATCCAACAATTATAAGCTAAACTATAGCTGAAGTAAAATATTTACTGCTGTAATACTGCAAGAAAATACACACACATATATATATATATGTATACATATACATACATGTAGGTATATATGTACAAACATAGCATATCACTTCATTTATTGCTGAAGATAAAGAAGGGAAGATAATACAATAGGTAGCACAATGAGAGGAAGATCAGGTGAAAAAAATATAGAATGTGCCTCTGGTGCATCTGGGGGAGACAACTCAGCTTAACCTGAGACCCAGCAGTGAGGATGCATTTCTTCTTTTTTCATTAAAGCAATGTGTTTTTACAAATATAAATCAAATGCACACTTTGGCTAAAAGACTTTGAAAAAATCAATTTCACTTGTTATAAATAGTTGCAGTTTTTGAATGTGTAGTCATTCAATATTTTATATTTTGATTTCTACTTTGAATCTTATTTTTAAAATCACAATAGTGATTAATTTGTGGTGGTGAAAGCCTCATTAGTAGAATTAGAAAATTATGCAGTTGAATCCTTTCATTTCAGTTCATTTCAGTAGCTCAGTCATGTCTGACTCTTTTCAACCCCATGAAAGAGATGGGAATACCAGACCATCTGACCTGTCTCTTGAGAAATCTGTATGCATGTCAGGAAGCAACAGTTAGAACTGGATATAGAACAGCAGACTGGTTCCAAATAGGAAAATGAGTATGTCAAGGCTGTATATTGTCACCCTGCTTGTTTAACTTATATGCAGAGTACATCATGAGAAACACTGGGTTGAATGAAGCACAAGCTGGAATCGAGGTTGCTGGGAGAAATATCAATAACCTCAGATATACAGATGACACCATCCTTATGGCAGAAAGTAAAGAGGAGCTAAAAAGCCTCTTGATGAAACTGAATAAGGAGAGTGAAAAAGTTATCTTAAAGCTCAACATTCAGAAAACTAAGATCATGGCACCTTGTCCCATCACTTCATGGGAAATAGATGGTGAAATACTGGAAACAGTGTCAGACTTTATTTATTTGGGCTCCAAAATCACTGCAGATTGTGATTGCAGCAATGAAATTAAAAGACGCTTACTCCTTGGAAGGAAAGTTATGACCAACCTGGATAGCATATTTAAAAGCAGAGACATTACTTTGCCAACAAAGGTCCATCTAGTCAAGCCTATTGTTTCTCCAGCAGTCATGTATGGATGTGAGAGTTGGACGGTAAAGAAAGTAGAGCGCCAAAGAATTGATGCTTTTGAACTGCGGTGTTGGAGAAGATTCTTGAGAGTCCCTTGGACTGCAAGGAGATCAAACCAGTACATCCTAAAGGAGATCAGTCTTGGGTGTTCATTGGCAGGACTGATGCTGAAGCTGAAACTCCAGCACTTTGGCCTCCTCATTCGAAGAGCTGACTCATTGGAAAAGACACTGATGCTGGGAGGGATTGGGGGCAGGCAGAGAAGGGGACAACAGAGGATGAGATGGCTGGATGGCATCACCGACTCAATGGGCATGGGTTTATGTAGACTCCGGAGTTGGTGATGGACAGGGAGGCCTGGTGTACTGCGATTCATGGGGCCGCAAAGAATCAGACAGGACTGAGCTACTGAACTGAATTGAGCCCTGAATATTCATTGGAAGGACTGGTACTGAAGCTGACATTCTGATGCTTTGGCCACCTGATTCAAAGAACTGAGTCCTTAGAAATATCCTAACACAGGGAATGATTGAAGGCTGGAGGAGAAGGGAATGACAGAGAATGAGGGGGTTGGATGGCATCATTGACTCGATGGACATGAGTTTGAGCAAGCTCCAGGAGTTGGTTATGGTTAGAGAAGTCTGGTGTGCTGCAATCCATGGAGTCACAAAGAGTCGTACACGACTGAGCAACTAAACTGAACTGTAATATCTAGTATTAATGTTTGTTTGCTAGTCTAAGATATGTTTTGAGTCATCAATATTGTGTAATGCATTTGTTGTGTCTAGGTTTAATATAAGCTATATTTGTTTACAAGGAAAGTGACTCAAGTGAAGAAACTTTTGTAAAAGAAAAATATAAATGAGACAAGACCTTTTTGATAAACTTTATTTAGAATAATTATACTTTGTGAATGTCTGTCTAAATTTTTTTTCTCCAGATTGGGTAACTTGAATTTCTAGGGTTGTGCTAAACTAAGTGATGAAAATTTATTGAATAGCTAGGTCATTTTCAAATAAAATACGATTTTGAAGCATTAATTACTGAACACTAACTTCCTCTTACAGAGGAACTAAAAGGATTTTGGACTATTAATGAATATGTTTTGTGCCATACTAAGATATTCTCTATATCTTTTAGAAAGTATCACTGGCATTTATGTTCACCAACTTACAGAATGCTAATATAAAGGGCTGTTCATGGTTGCTTAAGGAAAGTAGGATGTATATTTTTATTTTAAAAAGTATGAGAAATTAAATTACATTTTATTAAGAAAAAAGAAAGTAAGTATAACTTACAGGTGGATTTTTCTAAAGAACAAAGTGATTAAAAAAAAAGAGAGAGAGGTCTATAGAAAGTGGACCCCAAGAAAAGACTTTTGTGCATAATACAAGTTTTCTTGAGATGTTGAATTGCACCTGATAATGGATTTTAAATTTCTTTGCCTCTAAAGTTATCTGTTCTATGTTTACCTTTGAAATTATATAAAACATATATATTTTATAAAACATATTATATTATATAAAACATATATATTTTAACTTTGGCTAAGTGAATAGCTGTTGTTTCACAATGAATTGTATGATCCTATCTGACTGTTAAAAACCCTTTTGATAATTTTGGCAAAACTTCCTAAAACTAAATTCTACTGTAGTTCTTTTGACCTCTATCTGACTTTGGGGTGCTTCAGAGGGTCCCTGAGACATTCCAAAGAGACATATTAAACTACATGTGTTCATTTGACATATTAAACTACATGGTAAATATTGTTGGAAAAGTGATAGATTTTCTTAGTTTATACTCTACAATTGATGTTACTAATATAGATATCCTAAAAATTCATGAAGATCACATGTGTCCTGATAAAATGTTGTCAATTATAATTTTAGTTATTATATTAAAGTGTTATATGTCACAGCAATGATCAGGTTGCTTTATCAATTGGAATGTAATCTGATTTTAAAAATGCCTTCTATGGTTTCACTTTGATGCCTTTGACCAGATTAGAATGTTGCTTTCTCTCTTTGTTAAGAAAACAAAGTTTTCTTAGAATGCAGCTTTTGACAACAGATTGTGAATTTCTTTGCCTTTAGGTGATTTATATTTTTTTTCAAAATATCTTGCTACTTGGGTGAATAATATTATTTCATAGTATCTATGAAGATTATGGTACTTGTAGATAAAGCTTATTCTGCTTCTATAAAATTAACCCCTCACTGTCAGAGTATTGTTATACTGATGTCCTTAAAACATGGCAATAGTTTATTCCTAAATTGGGGAATTTAAACTGGGTAAGCAATAGCTGTCAATCAAACAGTCGGAGCTATGGGAAATCCAAGATGGCCACTTTTCCTAGCTGGTTTTTCCTAGCTCCTTGACAAACCTCATTTTTATTTGATGGAATAAAGCCTTCCATGGCTATAGAGTTAATGCTGTCACAATGAAAAATGTCTATGTTTCACTGAACATTAAATCCTAGTTTTGCTACTCACTTTTGAGATAGTTCCTTGCTGTTATTGTTAAAAATTTAATTGAGCTATTAAAAGGACACTAACTTTTCTCTAAAGCTTATATCAGTAGTCAATCTTTGTATAAAAATCAAATGCTCCATGATTACAACCAGGGGATTAACACCTGGCTATAATCATTTAGCCAGCCAGATGGCTGGATGGCATCACCAACTTGATGGGCATGAGTTTGAGTAGACTCAGGGAGTTGGAGATGGACAGGGAGGCCTGGCAGGCTGCGATTCACAGGGTTGCAAAGAGTCAGACATGACTGAGTGGCTGAACTGACTGACTGATAATCATTTAATTAAGTCAGATAACCTGAGATATATTGGACTATACCTAATGAGAATTATTAACTTAAATTCTTGTTTGTGACCTTACTAATAACTGCTAGCTTTATTATTTTCTATGTTGTCTGTTTAAGAAATTTGTTGTCTCTTACATTACCAAGTATGTGACTGAGCCACTGAAAAAATGATGATATACGGAGCTCCATATGAGATGAATGATTATAATAATGTAACTCTAAACATGGGAAGAAGCAACAGAGGAAATATTTCCTGGACCAGGAGGCTAGTAAGAAAGGAATGGTCCAGAGACTTTTGCTGTTCACAGGGCCTAGTCCAATAACAGCGCACAGAGTGGCCTATCAATGAAATCTTTGCTAGACCTGGAAAGTGAAGTTGCTCAATCATGTCCAACTCTTTGCCACCCCATGGACTGTAGTTTAACAGGTTCCACCGTCCATGGGGTTTTCCAGGCAAGAATACTGGAGTTTGTTGCCATTTCCTTCTCCAGGAGATCTTGCTGACCCAGGGATTGAACTCAGGTCTTCTGCATTGTAGGCAGACGCTTTACCGTCTGAACCATCAGGGAAGACCTGGAAATGACCCTTTTCATCACCATGGGACACAATGGCCATGAAATGCTCCCAAAGCAGGGGCCCTGCTGACTGGAAACTTGCACTTGCAGACTGCCTCTGCAAAAATTAAATTGTGCCCACTGCAGCTGCTGAACTTCAACACCCCTTGCAAGGAATTCAGGGGGACATCAGAAATTAGTCACTCATTCTGTGGTCTGGGAAAAATGGACAAAACAGGACTTCAGATAGATGTTTTCATATAAAGATTTTTTTTTTTTTCTTTTTGTGAGCCCAAATTCTTGCATCTTCTCATACCTGGAGAAAAACTAATGTCATGGGCAAGTGTCTGGTCCTGGTTCTCCTGTCTAGCTTTTGTTCTAGGCACCTTGACAGTTCTTCTACTTTTATGCATCTTTAACCCTCTGGCTAAGTTTGCCTTTTTGAGAATTCAGTAAATGGATCTCCAAATGATAATACAAGAATATCACCTGTCCAACACCCAAGACAACTTTATGTACCCTACCATTGGTCAGAAGAAGCATAAAATCATAGCCTCTTACAAAGGTTATTTTAATGTTACTCTTCTTGCTTATACCAGATGTAGGGGTGATGGACATTATGTACCGATTTCATCCTTTACCTATTGATTTTAGAGAAATATATTGGTTGCCTCATTTTTACTAAAAATTACCTAGACTTTGATAACAACTGCACCCATTTACTGACAGACTGACAAGGCTATGGAAGAACTGCTGTGTGAATGAACTTCTCAAGTTGGAGAACCCTGCTTATTGGAACACTCCATCAATTACGGTAAATGGACTGTCTTCACTAAAACCTACAGTATTTCTACATTGTTACTTTTAGCAGTAATAAGACTGCTTGTGCTATTTTGCCTTGTTCCTATGCTCTTCAGCAGAAACAATCAGGGGATCACTGTTAGGGAAATAAAACAGAGGTAGTTTTGCTCAGGCTTCAGAGGCAAAAGGGCAGAGCATACCTCTGACCTTGCTTCTGACCTACCTGGACCCTGCCCTGACTACTGCTGTGGGAGTCAGCCACACCTGCTGTGAAGAGAAACCCAATAGATAGACTGGAAGCAGATCTTGGAGTTTAAGTCCCTGGAGAATGTCTGGCCAACCACTCCCCAGACTTATCAACATTCCAGGGTTTACAGAATACAAAGGGCATTAACCTGAAACCAGAGCTGCAATGTGCTCACAGATTGATGATGATATCAGTTTGCATCCTGGGGTTATAAGGGGGAACCCTGAACTGCAATCTTTGAAGTCTCACTCAGGGAGCAGACAGGCTGCCTGGGATCTTTTCCCCAATTGTAACCCTAGATCTGCTGTGATATTGAACTTCCCAGTGCTGTTTAAGTTTGGATGTTTGTCAAAACCCAGTTTGTTAAACAAAATCCATTTTTGCTCTTTCTGTTTCTCTTTTGGTGGCTCAGATGGTAAAGTGTCTGCCTACAATGCTGAAGACCCGGGTTCAATCCCTGGGTTGGGAAGATCCTCTGGAGAAAGAAATGGCAACCCACTCCAGTACTCTTGCCTGGAAAATCCCATGGATGGAGAAGCCTGGTAGTTTACAGTCTATGGAAGTCGCAAAGAGTCGGACACGAGTGAGCGACTTCACTTTTAATGTTAGTGTTTTGAATGTAAGCTAGATAATTCTTTAATAAATATTTGTATTATTTATTTGTATATAATGAGTGTCTTTTGTTAGAAATCCTTTGAACCCGAGATGAAAATTAAAATTTTGACAAAACAGCTTATTGCAATTTTTCTTTAGATGTTATCTTTTTCACACAGTTTATTCATGAGATTGCTGAAGGAGAAACTGAGGAAGAGATCTGGTCATCTGTTAATTACTTATTCTTCTTTTCAACTACTTTGATCTAAAGAAAGAACCAACAGTTTAGGCAAGGTATGCATAATCAAAATATTTGAAAGGTGTGCCAGGGCCAGAGATGAGTAGAACATAAAGATGCCTGGTTTTGAAATAAGAGAAAGGGGCAGGAACAACCATTAAAAGAATGACATAGCCTAAGGACACAACGTAAACTGGTTGGAACCAAACAAGTCCAGAAGACAGAATATTTGACTTCTAGTGTAGCTTGTGGCTTATTATATGCTCGTTGTAATACATTATTATCTAAATGACACGCCCATCAGTGCCATGACAGTTTGGAGGCCAATCATAAAAGGCCATGAAATGGGTTGATGGCCCAATTTCTAGAAATCCCTGCCTCTTGTTCAAAATGATTGGAATAATCCTCCCACTCATTAGCCTATTAGATTACTCAACCCATAAAAACTAACCACACTGTATTTCCAAGCACTCTCACCTTCTGAGATGGTCTAGGCTCTGTCTGTGGAGTATGTTTTCTCTCTAAATCCATTTCTTACCTTTCACTTCATGTGTGAATTTTTAGCAATGAATAAATAACCTTAAAATTCACCAGCAACGGTCGAGGGCTACTTACAATGTATTAATGTCTCTGTTAAAGTGACAAGAAAAATAAGTTTCCTGCTGAGTGTTCTTTCCTTAAAGAGCTGCTTACTTATGGGCAGAGTTGGGGGGCTGGGTAGGGGACAATTAACTATACAATGCAAGGGCTAGAGCTTAAAACAAATAGATTCAATATGAAATCAGGTTACTTCTTTCCTTTTACAGAATGAAGATGGAGATTAGAGATAAAAATAGAAATAGAGTTGCAAGTAGATGTAGTTTGAGACATAGAGGAAAAAGAGGAAAAGAGAAGGAATTGGTATCCATATCTGGGATAGGTGAAGCATGGAGACATAGCTTATTAAAAGAATCCAAGAGATAAATAGGCCAATAAAAATTTGTAGAGTCATGGCCCAACTTGGGAAATACAGGGAAATCTTGGTGAACACATGAGGCTTTCAGTCACAGAACCAAGAGGGTATAATCAGACTACATGGAGACATGCTTGAGAAGTAAAGCAATCTTTGAAGCCCTATGGGTTTGTTATATAAAAAATGCATTTCAGCCTCAAATTGTTTCATCTTTTCAGCACCATGGTATATTTTCAATGATATACTTACTACTGCCAGAGAATAGGTGTTTCTACTGTAGACTATGCTCACATATATGTATCAGATAAAGCTGCCTGTTTCCCACTGATATTTTGAGGGCAAAACAAATAACCTTGAGCTGTTGGCATCTGGTGTTCAAATATCTTTTTAGTTATTTTAATATAAGAAAGATTTTTAAAAGATTGTAATAGAATGAAGAGACGAGATTATATTTAAATATAAATAAATTCATTTGCTTTTCTGGCTCTTACCTCCCACTACTGCCATTGAAGTTTTCCTGTAAACTTATATTATTTGAGCATAGTGTTTGCAGGTGAGGAGAAAAATGATAAATAATGAGACTAAATAACATGTCCCTTTCAAATCCTGACTATTGTTATTTTTTTTCTACCTCTGAAATCTCTTTGAAATGTGTGAATATATCTTCCAGCTACTTATATAATATCATATTGTATGTAAATTAAATTCAAAATAAGATTGCCTAAAGGAATACCTGAATTTCCTTTGACCATGTAATCTGATTTGCTAAGACATTCTTTCCAAATGACAAGTGACTGTAAAACTAATAGCTAACAGGAAAATAAATATTATTTGAAGAAGTAACTAAATATTTGAAATGAAAAGATAAAAATATAGCTGCTCAAAAATGCTGAGCAGATAAAGGCAAGGTAGGTCCCAAATAAAATATACTTGCTGAGATTTGAATGCTGTCAGAAACTTTGACCTAAGGCACAATTATAAAATGGAATCTTACTATTCTAATGCTCTATTTCCTATGTGACCTTCACTATTCACTATTTTCAGATGCATATGGATGTGAAAAGACATTCAAAGCTGTGATAAAGTATTTCAACAGTATTTTTTACAATTTTATATTTAATTTTTTGTGTTACTACTGAAGGAGGAAACAGAACAGGCTCCATCAGGAAAGCAGGACCCCATCTTGGGCCAGACTGTGGACTTTGAGCTATATACCCGTGTCTATGGAAATGACATACCAACTGGAAAACCAGGCCCCGGAAGGAAGAACCCCAGGTCTCATACCTAGACATCTCCATACCCTAATTATCTATGTAACTGAATAGAATCATGCATTCTATTATGCTTATTGAGGTATGACCACAGACCTATTGATAATTGTCCACTATTAACTACCTGGGCTCAGTGCATATGAATCATGGGTTAACTTTGATTGTATCTTTCTTTTCCTTTGTTCAGAGTAGTTTCAGGGAATTTGGGGAGGTGAGTTTTGGAACATACATTTAGGGTATATAAGGTTTTCACAAAAACTGATCAGGGTCCTTGGCTAAGAGGAGACTGCCTTGAGCCCACCGGTGTAATAAACTGCACTCCACTATCTGCATTGTCTTTCTGAGCGAGTTTGTTTACAGGAGCACATGGTTACAACACTATAAATATGGGATATCATAGTGAAATTAATAGGCAAATAATTTCATCCCAGATAAAATATAGATGTATATAAGTAGGGTGTTTTGTTCTGGGTTGCTGATGGTGGGGTAATAGGAAGAAAAGAGGCAAGATTATGTTTTCAGTAAGTTCTTTTTTAATTGTCCTTTGTGGGAGAAATTACATCCTTGACTAAAGTACTCCCAAGTCTGATTAGACTTAAAATAACTTCACAGAAACAGCAAACACTCTCAGAATTTATAATATACCAAAGCACCTATATTAAACTATCATGACCTTTGTACCTGTTAACTTGTAAGCTCTCCAATTACTTGAACACATTTATTTGTCTCTTCTACATAGTTCAGAGATTTTACAAAAAAAAAAAAAAAATCAAACTTGTTTCCAGTTGAGGACCATCCTCAACTAATTGAATTAGGCACTTCTATTAGGTTATGTTTGGTGTATATTGGTAACCACCATACTCTAAAATTTTGCCATGTCTGGAGACATTTATTAGCAAGCATTCTAAAAGACAAAGGTCTATCTAGTTAAAGCTATGGTTTTTCCAGTAGTCATGTATGGATATGAGAGTTGGACTGTAAAGAGCTCTGAAGAATTGATGCTTTTGAACTGTGGTGTTGGAGAAGACCCTTGAGAGTCCTTTGGACTGCAAGGAGATCCAACCAGTCCATCCTAAAGGAAATCAGTTCTGAATATTCATTGGAAGGACTGATGCTGAAGCTGAAGCTTCAATACTTTGGCCACCTGATGAGAAGAACTGACTCATTGGAAAAGACCCTGATACTGGGAAATATTGAGGGAAGGAGGAGAAGAGGACGACAGAGGATGAGATGGTTGGATGGCATCACTGACTCGGTGGACATGAGTTTGAGCAGGCTCCAGGAGTTGGTGATGGACAGGGAAGACTGGCATGGCGCAGTCCACAGGGTCATAAAGAGTCAGACACTGAATGTCTGAACTGAACCGAATAATGCTAAAGAATCATACATTCCAGCCCTCTTAGCTCTCAGATATCCTGCTTGAAAAGTTTATGTTGGAAGCATGTGGTGGAATTTCAGGGGGATGTTTAGTCAAACCTCTGTTACATCCAATCCAAGAAAAATCTACTGAAGCAGCAATGGGAACTTTAAAGAATCAAGGACACCATTCTAAAGGATTCTTGTCATATAGGTTCCTAGACTCTTACAACTTGCTTCTTTAGAGGAAACACATTATTTGTTCTTTTTTAAAAATAGATAGCCAATGGGAATTTGCTGCATGACTTAGGAAACTCAAACTGGGGCTCTATAACAACCTAGAGGGGTGGGATGGGGAGGGAGATGGGAGGGAAGTTCAAAAGGGAGGGAACATATGATTACCTATGTCTGATTCATGCTGTTTGGCAGAAACAAACACAATTCTGTAAAGCATTATTCTTCAATTAAAAAGTAATTTTTTAGTAAAAAAGTAACAAAACAAAGTAACACGTTATTTTAAAATAGTTGAGCTGATTCATGCATCTTGACTTACTCTTAGTGAAAGATGTTGTCCAACATCCGATTTCCTAATATGCAAGTCATTAACTTTAACAACAACAACAAAAATTTTCCTACTATGTTTCAATCAAAAAGCATTTCATAGCATATGTATGTATGTGTGTGTGTGTGTGTATATATATATATATATGTGTGTGTGTGTGTGTAATCATAAAAATCTGGGACAAAAAGATCAATTTGTTTAAATAATAGAAAAGTATAGAAGCTCAATTACTTTTCACAATATAAACAACTTTCATAAAAGGATAGGTATGGACATACTCATATAGATACTTATTGTGATACACCTATCACATTCTTATAAAATAAATAATTTTAAGGAACCTTAAACAAAATTTGGGCTTCCCAGCTGGCTCAATGATAAAGAATGCAGGAGATGCTGGTTTGATCTCTGGGTCAGGAAGATTCTCCTGGAGAAGAAAATGGCAACCCACTCCAATATTCTTGTGTGGGGAAATCCCATGGACAGAGGAGCCTGGAGGGTTATAGTCCATGGGGTCACAAAAGAGCAGGACACAATTTAGAAACTCAACAACAACAAATTTTAAGTCACACGGATTAAAATGTATTTTCATATAAGCACATATATTCTAGACTTTCAAGTGAAAGACTGTAAATTTATTAGAAGAATAAAATGTCTCAACAATTAGAAATAAAGGTAAAAGTAAAATCATCTTGGTTTTATGCAATGCAACTGTAGCAGTGGATAGTATGTAAATCCTAAATAAAATCTATTGAAGGGATATACTACATTCTCTCTCTCACCCTGAACCCGTGACCTCATGGAGAATTCACTGTGACTATCTACATGAGACAGATAAAAATGGGCCTGGTTTATAGTAGGCTGCCACCACCTGAAAGTTATTGGTTTAGAGTTACTGCTATATTTAGGGATGATGCTGAGGAACAGTGGTGAAAATGTCCTTTGCTAATGGGCAGAACAGTATGTTATGTTGTTTATTGTCATTGTTTTATTTTTGTTTTTCAGAGCAGGTAGCAGGAGGGAAAGATCTAAAGTGGTTCATGAGCACTGAATTAGTGGTAATTCCAGAGTTTATGGTTATTCCAGTTTTATGGTTCCACAAAAATTGGAAATCTACAGATAAGGATATCTATTGTTGCTGTTCAGTCCCTCTGTTGTGTCCGACTATTTGCGACCCTACGGACTGCCACACTCCAGGCTTCCCTGTCTTTCACCATTTCCTGGAGCTTGCTTAAACTCATGTTCATTGAGTCAGTGATGCCATCCAACCATCCTATCCTCTGTCATGCCCTAATCCTCCTGTCTTCACTCTTTCCCAACATTAGGGTCTTTTTCACTGAGTCAGCTCTTTGCATCAAGTAGCCAAAGTATTGGAGCTTCAGCCTCAGCATCAGTCTCTCCAATGAATATTCAAGGTTGATTTCTTTTAGAATTGAATTGCTTGATCTCCTTGCAGTCCAAGGGGCTCTTAAGAGTCCTCCAACACAACAGTTCAAAGGCAAATAAAAGTAAGTGTCATCAAGTAAGCAGAAAGTGTGACGATCTGTAACCTATATAAATATTAAAGGAAAAGCAACTTCAGCAGAGAAAGATCTTAATAAAAGGTAGCAGTATATGCCGCCCCAAATATACTTCTTTGGTATAATGATTATTTTGAACTGTAGACATTTGACAAACAGCAAATGCAGACTGTTACCAAATTCAAGTTGAGCTGCTTGCCACTCAAAATCAATTGAAGAGCAAAATTAAATTGAAAGGAATGGTGCTTCAGTCAGAAAAGCCAGTAATCTGGGGAGAAGGTAGCCTTATGTCCAGAGACCAGCTCTGAAGATTCTGCTCAGCCATGAAAGTTTTTAAAGGCAAAGGGGGAAACAATCTCAGTTAATCTTTAAGATAGGTTAGATTCTTCCTCATTCTCCCATAGCGTGCAAACCTGCTAACTTCTCCTGATCTTCCTTTGTCTCATCTCTTGTGCACCTTGTTTGCTTGTAAATTTACTAAGGGCAAGCTGAGGGTCGAGAGTCACTCACTCTTTAACTACTTAGTTCTTCATTCTTACTCATTTTAATTCAGGAAAGGAATCAGCAGGTTAGGCAAGGGATTGTGTACCTTCAGTAGAGTACTAGTCAGGAGCTGGGTTGAATGTTACCTAGTAATCTCAAAGGTTTAAGGGGAACAGAAATAAGAAAGGGACAAAAGGGCTGCTTACAGGGTTTTCTCTAAACTCCCCTTATTTGTCTAAAGACAGATACTCCAAAAGGAACCATTTGTCATATATTTCTTCCCCAACAGTTTTATGAACCAAGGAAGATTAGCTATTATCACAGGAGATGGGGCTAGAATTCCATATCACATTCAACCTTTGTCACAGATGATCATACCTCTAACCTATTTTTCCAAGGGTTTATTAATCTCCGCAAAAAATTTCTTTCCCCCAAAGATTTGCATCCCTCCTTCCTTTTCCTTTATAAGATGATGCTTAATTCTGAATTCTAAAGACACAACTTTGTGCTTCTCATTTTTCCTAAATATATCCTGACATGAAATATACATGTTAATGTGTATATTGGTTTTTCTCTTGTTAATATCTCTTATTGCAGCAATTTCAGTCAAAAACTCAGAAGGGTAAAGAAAAAAATTGTTTTTCTTCCTCTACATCTATTGACCAGGTGAACAAGGAGATGACATATTTGTGATATGACCATAACCCTGGTCCTTATGGACCAAATGACCATGATGGCAGAGATGAACTTTAAGCCTGAGCTCAGCAACATATGCTTACCTCACCAAGGCAGTTTGGCTATAGACACTGCTGAGTGACAAACATATCAGTGTAGTAGAGAAGAACATATTAGGCTCCATACTGGATCTGTTTATTTTACTGTAAACTTTATATTCAAGGGATGTTGCCTACAGCTAAAGTTTACATAACGGCACATCCCTGGGAACCCTGCCTCCCATGGCTGAGTATTAAGCTAAAATACTTTTGTTTAAACTTAACAGGAAATATCCTGATCAGGCCCACCTGTGAATGGCTACAAGAAAAAAGGGATTAATGCATCCCCTCCAGAGTCTGACCAGAATCAGGAAATATTTGCAAACAAAAAATTATCACCCTTTTACCTTTCTTCCCCACCTTCCTCTCTTTGCTCTATAAAAGAAACTATCATCCAAATCCAGGAATTATGCTTTTTTTTTTAAACAATAATTTATCATCTTTTTGGTCTGTTGACTTTCTGAGTAGTTGCTATCCTTGTCCCAATAACCTATTTCTCATTTAATTGTCCTGTCCTGCAGATTAGTGGAACAAGCCTGGATTTGCCAACATCAGCAGCAGAGACCAAGCTGAACATGCATTGTAGTACCATTCACCCAAGGGACCAATCATTCAGGCATCATTGAAGGGAAATCCATTTGTTGGCACAGGAATAAGCCACCAGGATATGGATTGCCTTCCTGGCCCATCATAGCTCTGCCATAACCACTATCAGTCAGCTCACAGGATATTTTATTCATTATGTTTGTCCACAGACAAGTCTGCTAAAAGGAGATTGACTTAACAGCAAGCAAATTGCTGTAATTGGCTTATGTTTGTTGAACTCACTCACCCTGAAGTGGTTGGTCTGATTTAGCATTGCCTTATTTGGAAGTTAGATATGATTACAAGAGGTATATAAGGAGACCAAGTTAACAAGGGGCATGTTGTGGCGATGTGGACTATAAATTCACACTTTTGGGTAAACCTGAAACTCAAAGTAGGCAAAGGCTCCTTCCTCAACTGTTGCCTGCTGGGGCTTGGCCAAAATAAAAATTTATGAGATATTTGAAAGGCAGAAGCAAAGCAAGGAAGCAAGGCAAATTTCTGAAGGTTGACATGGTTACAAATGAAAGAGAGTAGTGGAAATGTTTGTGCTGCATCTTGTGCTCACTTCCTTCTATCTCATTTCTAATTTTATTCCTAACTAGGAACCTACTAAAAGACAGATCCTGGAGCCTAATGTTAAATAACTACTACAGACTTAAAGAAACAACAATGCCTGGTAAATGTCACCAACTCTCTCTCCCTTTTCCACTTGGGAAGCTGATTTTGGGGGGGTTCTCAGATTGGTTGGTTTGGTGACTCCTTTCTTCTTATAGTCTGTTTCTGATTCTCACTCCACCAGTTTGACTTATTCAGTGCTTCAAAGAGGCTCTGTGATGGAAGACCAAAACAAATCTCTATTGTCATGATTGAATCAGGCAAGAATTATAAAAGGATGCTAAATTATTAGGTTATGAGAACATTTCCTCCCTCTCTTCTCCTAATAGTACCTAATTGTCAAATCACAAATTTCTTTCTGGCAATTATTGGTCATCAAGGGAGCACATGTTTTACCTCATTACATTGATGCAACTTATTATCATTAATATTAGAATTTTGCCTTTTGGAATTGAAGTGATTTAGTTTAGTACATTAATATTGGAAAACAACATGCCACACAGCATATAATCTGAATAATTATATATATGCACATATATGTCACAATTTAGAAGAGTAATAAATACACTTTGAAGAAAGAAATAAGTATTTGTCAAGTCTATGCTTACTCCTAGTTAAGAATCAAGCATCTTACTTAACTGATGTGTGTACATGTGTGCAAGTGCATGGTTTATTTTTTTGCTTCTTGTTCTTACTCTCATGTAATTGTTCAGATATTCAAAGCACAGTGCTTGTAGGCAGGTGAACTCCTGAAGTGCAGATAAGGTCCAGGCCTAGAAGAAGCTACATTTTCAGGCTTCTTCATAAGACTCTTCCCAGAAGCCCTTGGTGGCCTCTACTCTACTCAAGTCTATCATCAGCTCATCTTGGGACCTTTTTTGATATTTATGGTCTAGAAAATTGGAGGTAAATTTCCAGATCCATTTGTGAAAAAAATAACTGGATGTTAAAACATATTTTTTTTCCTTTGAAAAAGAAAATTTATGATTTTATGAATTATTAGATGAAAGAGAAAATAGCAGCAGGTCATTTATTTTCACAAGAGTGATAGTGTTTCACTAACAGATGCTTATTAGAAAGATAACCCAATCAAGTATTACAAACTTTCCTTGGGTTTTGTAATGCAATGAAATATTGTTTCAGCAAAGTCATAGTGATAATAATCTGTATTTTATGGCCTAATTTAATCCATAACTTATATATGTATTATTTCACCATTTTGTGAATCATCATCTCACATGAAAACAAGCTGTTGTTGGTGATTTTCCTTCTTCATGAGGGAGATATTTGGGCAAACAATCAAGAAAATGTTTCTTCTTCACTATTTTGCATATTTTTAATGGCAGGACTTATGGTAGGTCCCAGAAACTTTGTGTTAAAGCTTTCTGTAAATGGGTTGATTGGCTTGCATGAAATAATCAAAGGAGCAATTTTGTTAAGATATTAGTAAATAGTGATGCTTAATATGCTCTCAAGATACAAATTTTGTTCATGGAAGGTTGATGGTGCCATGAGGAAACAAATGTGAATGTTAAAGCTTGTGTTTTTACCGTCAGAACATATGTAACTAAAATCTCCTGAGTCTGTACTATCGCACAGGAACTCTTGCACTTTCCCTGTTTTAGTGTTGGAATGTATTTTAAGAAATGGTAACTATAAAGATATATCTACCTGTCTCTCTACCTATCTATCTAGTGTTCCCTTTCTGCCCGTTCGTTCTGCCAGGGAGCTCAGTGAGACAGTTTCCAAAGTTTACATTTTTCTAATGACTAATAGAGAGGATATAGAGGATGGTGAGATAAAAGAAAAAGGTTGACAAAAGCTTTCAAAGAAAACATAAGTTGATCAGCACAATAAAGACTCAGAAGATAGTGAGAATAGGTAGCAAAGAGAGGAAAATATAACAACAGCAAAAGCCTAAAGACAGAGTAGATGAAAGACTTGGAGAAGCAGGAATTTAGTAGACGCAATGAGGCAAGAGAACTGTAAATATCAAGACTGAAAATTATTACTAAATTTTAAGAATCAGATTGCTCTAAATACTCATAAGGGCAATAAAGCTTTAAAATAATTTATGATAATTATTAATGATTTTATTCCTGTCATTAGGCTTGGCTGCATTACATGCAAATTTGCACAGAAACCAACCCATGGGAATCTACATAATCTATCAGAAATATATAAGCCAAACTCAGTAAGAAAATAGTCTGCGATTTACAGAGTTTTTACAATTGAATTTTAATTTTGAAACTAGAGAAAACCAAAACCAATATAATTGACAAAGTCTATTTAAGTATCAATGACACAGATTATTGATGAAAATGCTTTTTTAAAATTGTATATGTTTGTAAAGATTTTGAAAGAAAGTGCTGTCATTATGAAATGGGAAAATTATGACAACATACTTCCATTTTGAATGACAGTCTTTAAGGAGCAAGCTCCCAGGCAGTTTCCATACATGTCTATTTGCTCCTTTGAGAAACCTACATCCACTTATGGGATAACCTTTAAGCAATTTTTCTTTAACTACCACTTAGAAATCAGAATTTTCTGCAAGCAAAAATCAGGAAGGTTATAACTATCTTTATATAGAATTTTTCTTGAGTAAACAGTACATGCAGGACAAGTTCTGGCATAGTAATATTTTTCTTTCAAATGACTGCAAAAATGTATCAACTATTTTTATTGAACTGTAGCAGGAAAGTAAACTGCTTGCCAGAAATTACATTATCTGAAACATTTATTTATCAAAACATTTCCTGGAGGTAGTATTGCTATTAGAATTTTTCTCATCTCAGAATCATATTAAGATATTTATTTTATAATGAAGTCATGTATTTGGTCAATAAATATGTTTATTCCATCTGTTTCTTTTTGTTAATATTAAAATATACTTACCTACAAAGTAGTATAATATTTGAAGATATAAAATTTCATATCAGAACTTTCTTGACATATGTCATATATTATGTAGTAAACTATAACAACATATTATGAAATAAACAAGCTACATGATTGAGGTGTGGCCATTAGATCCAATGCAAAGGGGAAAATCAAATTGAAAAATAATATGTTGTAACAAAATACAAAGAACACTTTATAAACACATTATTAAATAAATGAACACTTAGTTATATCTAAGAGTTTGTTTGAAATTTAACTCTGGAAAATGTTATACTCTCTTATGCTCTTCAAATATCTGTTAGTAAAATAGGAATGGACAATTTCTCATAGTATAGCAGCAGTATGCATTAGAAAGAGTACTTGGTTTGGAAAAGGAAATATTAGTATTCAGTGCTGAACAAATTTTAAAACTAGTTACAGCTTTAAAAATATGAAAAGTAAGCACTTCCCCTATATAACATTTAACACTTCTCTAAAGATAAAATATTAGTGTGAATATGTTTTTATAGAGCTGTATACACAATTATTGTTGATAGGATCAAATAATATTCACCTGTGGGTGAATAGAATGTCTCAAAGGGAGCGATGAGTTCAGCTTTTTGGCTGTGAGGTAGTAAAGGTTTTGAAGAATCATTTCCAGTAAAAGCAGGAAGAAAGGGATGGGGGGAATAAAGAGGCATAATATGAGTTAAATCCACAAAGAAGGAGTGAGATAAAGAAAATAAATTACAGACACTTTGTAGCAGGAAATATAGTATGTTGAATAAAATATTATCTCTTTTCAAAAGTCTCCTTCTATTCAATAATTATAAAAGCTAGCAGTTTTCTGAAAAGGTGAAGTTGAAAGACAAGGAATAACAAATATCTAGTTGGATGCCTATAGTCAAAGAAAAAGAAGGTGGAAAATAGAGAAAGGAAAGTGTATATATATACACACTCCATAGAGTCAAAGCTGTGGTTTTTCCAGTAGTCATGATGTATGGATGTAGCAGTTGTTTCATTAAGAAAGCTGAGTACTGAAGAATTGATGTTTTTAATTTGTGGTGCTGGAGAGGACTCTTGAGAGTCCCTTGGACAGCAAGGTGATCAAATCAATCAATTCTAAGGACTGATGCTGAAGCTGAAGCTTCAGTACTTTGTCCACCTTATATGAAGAGCCAACTCATTGGAAAAGACCCTGATGCTGGGAATAGAGAACAGAATTAACTAACAACCCAGTGCTTCTTTTTTTTTCTTTCTTTCTTTCCTTTTTTTTTTTTTTTTTTTTTTTTGAGACAGAGCATTAAAGTTCATGGAGAGCACAGCTCTAGCTCTGACTGTACCAAAGAAAACTTTTGAACACTAAGTTTAGTCAATCAGGTATATTTTAAAAGTGAGAACAAACAGGTACTATCATGATTACCTAGTGAGTTTCTTTCACAGTAAAGGTAAGACTTAAGCATGATTTATCTTTTGTACATACTGAATGTACAAATTGGAAAATTTTGAAATTAAGAAAGGAGTACAAATTTCAAAATTGGGTAAGTAGTAAGTCAAGGATATATATTGTCACCCTGCTTATTTAACTTATCTGCTGAATATGCCATGTGAAATGCCAGGCTGGATAATCACAAGCTGGAATCAAAATTGCTGGGAGAAATATCGACCTCAGATATGCAGATGACACCACTGCATATCTGAAAGTGAAGAGAAACTAAAGAGCATCTTGATAAATGTAAAAGAAGAGAGTTAAAAAGCTGACTTAAAACTCAACATTCAAAAAAAGCTAAGATCATGGCAGCCATTCCCATTACTTCATGGCAAATATATGGGAAAAAATGGAAACTGACAGACTTTATTTCCTTGAGCTCCAAAATGACTGTGGATGGTGACAGCAGCCATGAAATTATAAGACACTTGCTCCTTGGAAGGAAAGATATGGGAAACCTAGGCAGTTTATTAAAAAACAAGTACATCACTTTGCTGACAAAGGTCCATATTACCAAAGCTATGGTTTTTCCAGTAGTCACGTATGGATGTGAGAATTGGACTATAAAGAAGGCTGAGTGCTGAAGAATTAACCCTTTTGAACTGTGGTGTACACTTAATAGTCCCTTGGATGCCCAGGAGATCAAATCAGTCACTCCTAAAGGAAATCAGCCCTGAGTATTCCTTGTAAGAACTAATGCTGAGGCTGAAGCACCAATAATTTGGCCTCCTTATGTGAACAGCCAACTCATTGGAAGGGACCCTGATGCTGAGAAAGACTGAGGGCAGGAAAAAAGAGAGTAACAGAGGATGAGATGGTTGGATGGCATAATCGACTCAATGAACATGAATTTGAATAAACTCCAGTAGATAGTGAAGGACAGGAAAGCCTGGATTCTGCAGTCCATGGAGTCACAAAGAGTCAGACATGACTGAACAACTGAACAACAACAGCAACAACATCTTGAATGTACATTTGCGTCTGCATGTGTGTGTGTGTGTATCCCTGAGTATCTAGTTTAAAAAGAAATCTCCTCTGACACTTCCCAATCTCATATATTTTATTATTTAATAATCACTACACTGTAGTGTGAAAAGTACCTTTAGATTTTAATTATTTTAGAAGAGAAATGTTTTAAATGTAATATGATATTGAAAAATAATAAATAAAAAGTTTATGGGAATTTTATACATGAAGAATGTAATATAAAAAGTCAAAGACAAAGCAGTAAAATCAGAAGTTAGTTTATATGTGTAAACTGAAGCTAATTTACATTTATTCATATATAAGAGTTGTATAATCTGTTAATATATAAGAAATAGGTTAAGGAATTTAAAATTGCTTATAGAACAAAGCATACTATAAAAGATCTTTGTTTAAATGATAATTAAATACATAAAATTTTAAACTATTTTTAGTTAATCAGATATGCAATTATCATGAAAATCTGTAACTTAGTTTCAGTCACAAGTTTTTCTGAGAGAAAAATATTTTCTCTTTTAGAGAAAGAAAGACAACTGTTTGTTACTTAAAGGGAATGTAAACAGATAAAACCTCAGTTTAGTTCAGTCACTCAGTCATGTCTGACTCTTTGTGACCCCATGAACTGCAGCACGCCAGGCCTCCCTGTCCATCACCAGCTCCTGGAGTTCACACAAACTCATTTCCACTGAGTTGGTGATGCCATCTAACCTTCTCATCCTCTGTCATCCCCTTCTCCTCCTGCCCTCAATCTTTCCCAGCATCAGGGTCTTTTCAAATGAGTCAGCTCTTTGCATCAGGTGGCCAATTAGTCCTTCCAGTGAACACCCAGGATTGGTCTCTTCTAGGATGGACTGATTGGATCTCCTTACAGTCCAAGAGACTCTCAAGAGTCTTCTCCAATACTACAGTTCAAAAGCATCAACTCTTCATCGCTCAACTTTTGTTATAGTCCAACTCTCCCATCCATATATGACTTGGAAGTTAATTGGAAATATCTATCAAAACTATTTAAAAAGAACCTAAAACCACCACTTTATCTTTAAATATCTGTAAATATATATATATATATATATATATATATATATATACACAACATTTTACTAGTTGTATTTGTCATTGCAAAATATTTGAAAAATTCTTGGTGCCAATTTACAGGCTTAACTAATTTACAGCATGCTGATGTACTTTGGGTTTACCAAAATTGTGTAAAATTTGGATAATCCCACAGAATATATCATGTGAAATGCCAGAATGAGTGAATCACAAGCTGGAATCAAGATTCCCAAGAGGAATATCAATAACCTCAGATATGCAGATGATTCCACCCTTATATCAGAAAGCTGGAAGTGAAAGTGAAACTTGCTCAGTAGTGTCCAACTCTTTGTGACCCCCACGGACTATACAGCCCATAGAATTCTCCAGGTCAGAATACTGGAGTGGGTAGCCTTTCCCTTCTCCAGGGGCTCTTCTCAACCCAGGGTTCGAGCCCATGTCTTCCATAATGAAGGAGGATTCTTTACCAGTTGAACCACCAGGGAAGCCCAAGAACACTGGAGTGGGTAGCCCATCACTTCTCCAGTGGATCTTCCTGACCCAGGAATCTAATCGGGGTATCCTGCATTGCAGGTAGATTCTTACCAGCTGAGCTACCAGGGAAAGAGGAAGTAAAGAGCCTCTTGATAAAGGTGAAAGAGGGGAGAGAAAAAGCTGGCTTAAAACTTAACATTCTAAAAGCTAATCATGGCATACAATACCATCACTTCATGGCAGATAGATGGGGAAACAATGGGAACAGTGACAGACTTTATTTTCTTGGGCTCCAAAACCACTGCAGATGGTGAATGCAGCAAGAAAATTAAAAGATGCTTATTCCTTGGAAGAAAAGCTATGACCAACCTAGATAACATATTAAAAAGCAGAGACATTACTTTGCTGACAAAGGTCCATATAGTCAACTATGATTTTTCCAGTAGTCATGTATGGATGTGAAAGTTTGACCATAATGAAGGCTGAGTGCCAAATAATTGATGCTTTTGAACTGCAGTATTGGAGAAGACTCTTGAGAGCTGTTTGGACTGCAACAAGATCAAACCAGTCAATCTTCAAGGACATCAACCTTCAATGTTTATTAGAAAGACTGATGATGAAGTTGAAGCTCCAATACTTTGGCCACCTGTTGCAAAGAAGTGCCTCGGAAAAGACCCTGATGTTGGGAAAGATAGCAGACAGGAGGAGAAGGGGATGACAGAGGACAAGATGGTTGGATGGCAACACTGACTCACTAGAGATGAGTTTTAGCAAGCTCTGGGAGATGGAGAAGGACAGGGAAGCCTGGTGTGCTATTTGGTTCACATAGAATCAGACACAACTGAGAGAATGAGCAATGGACAGCAACAGGGACTGATGTGAAAAAGTTATCCAGATACATTGTGACATACAAGGACAATTGTATTAGTTTTCTATTGCTACCATACTGAATGACCACCAACATAATGGCTTAAAATAATACAAATTGATTCTTTAGATCAACAGGTTCTTCAGATCAGAGATCTGATAGCTTGGCTGGGTCTTTGTTCAGAATCTCAGAGTCTCACAAGACCAAAATCAGGGAGTTGCATGCTTGTATTTCTAGAGACTTGAGGACAGAATACTTTTCCTGACTCATTCAGACTGTTGCCAGAAGTCAGATTGTTGATTGAGGTTGGATGACTGAGGTCTCTGTTTCTTTGTTGGCTGTTAGTCAACTGCTGTCATCTGCAGTTTGGAAAGATCACTTATCTCTGGGTTCATGATTACCTTTATTTATCTCTAAAGCCTGTATCCACAGGTGGAGTTATTAGTATGTGTACCTCAGATCTAATCCAGTCTTCTCTGCAGGGAACTCTCTAAACACTTCTGCCTTCCTCCTACGCTCTGAAGTGCCCATGTGACTGTCTTGAGCCTACCCAGGTAATCCAGGGCAATACTCCTATTTGAAAGTTTATAACCTAAATACATGTTATCTCTTATGCCACTTGATATAATATAATGATATATTCTATTGGTTAGTGTATGGATATCTTCCAGGGATCAATATTCTATCTACTACACTAATCTAGCATGCTACTATCTTTTATAAAAACAAATGTTGCAATATATTTGGTTATATAAAGAATATCTCTAGAGGTTACTTTAAAAACTAGGAAAATTCTGAAGAGGGAAATTGATTGCCCCATATCTGGAAATATGGCAATGGAAACTGCCTAGTGAAAAAGATTTAGTGTAAATTAAAAACAACAACAACAAATCTGCAACGAAAAATGATTATATGAAAAAAGCTTTTAAAAACCTTTTCAGCTACTCAACACATGTTAATACTTGTTATAAAGAAGGAAAAGACCAGAGCAAAAGGCTTTATAGAGAAAATAGGCCCTTAGGTAGTACAATATATTAATGAGCATAGACCATTTTAAAACTAGAAATAATTAAAGAAAGAATTAAAAACAAAATTCATAACAGAAGAACAGTAGGATAAGAGAAGAAAGTTTAAAAAAATGGATAAGTGTGTGTGTGGGTTCAAAAATGTTTTTCTCTAGAGTATAAATAAAGATACAAAAAGTGGTATTTGCAGAACACTCACATTATGGAGAAGCTGCTCTTAATGGGCACTATTTGATGTAAGAAAATGTTGACTATGGGAAACCTCATCTTACATAGGAAACTCAAAATATTTAACTGTTATTGAACAATTAAAAAGTGATGGAATACTTTTGAATATAGTGAGTTACAATTAATTCCATTAGATTTTTATATGTGTCTGAATAAACCTACATGTGATTTTTCATTTGGGAGAAGGAATAAGTAACCAGCATAACCAATGAAAAATAGTACATGCTCTTTCTTTAAAGGAGAGATGAAGACTATTGCATTAGGAAGCTTCTGACATGAATTCATATACATGAATAGAAGACTTTCTTTTTGGATTCGATTTTTTTCAGATTTGCCTTTCCACCAAAGCAGGAAGAATAAGAAGGTGTGTGTGAGAGAAGGTCCAGGAGTGTATCATATTAGTAACAAAAACAGAAAGTCAGTGAATGACAAGACACAGACTATCCCAAGATGTTAAAGTGAAGGAATCATCTTTTCATCAAAAACTATGTTTAAAGAGGACTTCAACTCTGTTCATTACTTGGTAAAGAGATACTATGTCATCTAAACTGCCTAGTTGTATAACAGAAAAGATCAGTAAAGTAGACCACATTATCTAGGAGGAAATGCATAAATCAATTACAATTAACTAAAGAAATGAATGAAGACTTATTACTCTTTCTATGTACATGTAGTTTATAAAAACTGTAAAGAGAAAACATTTACAATATTTAAGTTGTCAAAAGTAAAGGATACAAATACTTCAGGTCTAGAAATTAGATAGATTAAATTATTCAATAATTGAAAACAATGGAGCTTAGAGAAACATATTGGATTACATTAGAGCAAGACACAGCAATCAGTAAAACAAATGACTTACACTGAGAAGTTATATTTTGTTGAATTAATATCCATTACAAAAGAAGAGAATGGAACTGTGTGAAAAGCAGCATATGCTTTGAAGGAGAATTCTGCTACCTTAATTTTTTTATGCGTTTATTACCAAAGATCCATTGTGTGATGGACAGAAAGATGTCAAAAGCATATTCTAAGAAGATAAAAATATATTGGCAAAGTTATGAAATTCTGTGAGAATGTTTACATAAGTAGCAATTAATACAGTTGGCTCACAAACAGACATGTGGTTTCTTTTGTTTCCAGAGTTCCTATATATTCAGTAAGAGAGGAAGATTTAGTAAATGGAGTTTGTCATTTTTGTAGGAGTCTCTGATGCTGGGAAAGATTGAAGGCAGGAGGAGAAGGGGACAACAGAAGATGAGATGGTTATATAACATCACCAACTCAATGAACCTGAATTTGAGTAATCTCTGGGAGTTGGTGATGGACAGAGAGGCCTGGTTTGCTGCAGTCCATGGGATCCCAAAGGCTGAGAGAAGACTGAGTGAATAAACTGAACTGCTCTTCTAAGGGGCTTCCCAGTTGGTGCTAGCAGTAAATAACCTGCCTGCCAATGCAGAATATGTAATAGATACAGGTTCAGTCCCTGGGTCAGGAAGATCCTCTGGGGAAGGAAATGGCAAGCCACTTCAGTATTCTTGCCTGGAGAATCCCATAGACAGAGAAGCCTGGTGGGTCAGACATGACTGAAGCGACTTAGTACACACACATGCTCTTGCACACTTTCAAGACTGGCCAAGGACTCTGTATGCCAAAGGCCCCACAGTCCTGAAAGTCAACTCTTAGACAAGGGAAGCCAAAGTCAATTTTCCTCATGTATTATTTTTCATCCAATCCTGATTCAAAACCCTTCTAAAAGGATGAACTAAAGGACAGAAGTGTATTAATAATTGGGAAGTTATCATTGGAACATAAGATCTGGATTATACAGGTTCTGAGGTCAGTTTTATACTGTGTTAGTCATATGTGACTGTCTCTGAAGTACGTAATCTCATCAAGGAGGACTTTTAGGCACATGGAGGAAATAAAGTTGGGATGAGGAAAGCAGCCTTACAGTAACATGTAATGCTGATATAGCCATGATTTAAAAAGCAGACAATGCCTATAATTTGTGTGGGTTCTTCATATATATATATATATATATGTATATATATATATATATATATATATTTAATTTTCTTTGAATCTCCTGTGAGAAAGGAGTGCTCAACTAAAATGGAGTAGAATCATTTTCAAAGACATAGTTATCAGTTGTAAAGCATGAAGATAATGCCTCATAACAGAAGATAAAAGTTCCAGAAATTTAATACAATAAAACAAGGTAAAGAAGGATAATCATACTAAGATTATTTTACTATGTAGAATAAAGAACAATGAAAGAAAAAGGAAGAAAAGAAAAAAAGAAGGACGGCAGGAAGGAAAAAAGAAAAAGATGGGGGAAAAAGAAAAAGATAGGGAAAAAAGTCACATATGTAGACAGTCTTAAAGACTTTTCACATTTTAAAGTCTCTGCCTCTCTTAAATTATTTCCTCACCCTTTCTCTGCTGTTTCCTCTGTGCAAGGAAGCTGGCACCCAGCAGAGTTTTCCTGATACCCATGTCTGTAAACTTCTGGATAAATTGGATCAACAAAGAGTGCTGGCAAAATTTTGATAGCAGTTGAAGCTTCCTGTGGTTGCTAATGCCCAGTTTTCTCACCTTTCACTTTCATTTTGTGCATCTCCAATTCCCTGTATTCACTTTCTTTTTTTTTTTTAATTTTTTATTTTTTATATTGTAGTGGATTTTGTCATACATTGAAATGAAACAGCCATGGGTTTACCCCTGTATTCACTTTCTTTTCTACATCATGCAGCACTATGGATTCTGGATCTTTCGTCACAACTCTAGGAGTCTTTCAGCAAACAAGGAGAAAGTCTTGATTAGATGTTTTCTTTTGGACAGTATAAAATACATTAGAAATCTGAGGTTGAAGATAAAATCTATCTGGAAATAAAACAATGCAGAACTATGAATGGGATATAATTTCATCACAGATGTTTGTACTTGCAATGTTTCTGGTGACAAATATATTACGTTTTCCCTGGATAGCAAAGAACAAACTCAGAAAATATATAAATGTTGTTTTCATATCCTATGAAAGGCAAGTTATATGATGGTCCATTCAATTTTCCAATAAAAAGAAAATAGAAGAAAAACATCAAAACCAATGAGAAGATAGATAGGCAACTCTCTAAGGCAAAAGAGTAGAAATCAGTTTTAATTCTTAAGAATTGTGGTCTTCCTTAAATATTTCAAGAACTTTTAATATCTTTACATTAATTATCAAAGAGACTACAGGAGCAGTTTATTAAAAATGAATGAACTTGCCTTATAAAAAGTGTTTTAATGTGCTTTTCTAAACATGCTTTACTGTTTTTTTACAAAAAATAAAAATAAAGCCACATTCTACCTGCAGTGATCTCATTATACTACTTCCATAATTTACCTAACACCTTCAACACCTTAGTCCTTATGTTGCAGGAAGGGGGACCCCTTCCAGGGCCCAAAACTGGGCTCTTGTCTAACATCCAGCAATTGTCTGAGGAGACACATGTGCTGACAAAGCAAGAGATTTGATTGGGAAAGGGCACCCGGTGAAGAGCAGTAGGTTAAGGGGAACAGCTCTGCCACGTGGCTCACAGTCTCGGTTTTATGGTGATGGGATTAGTTTCCGGGTTGTCTTTAGCAAGTCATTCTGACTCAGAGTCTTTCCTGGTGGTGCACGCCTTGTTCAGCCAAGATGGACGCCAGAGAGAAGGATCCTGGGAGATGACTGGACATGTGGTGTCTCCTTTAGACCTTTCCCGAACTCTTCCAGTTGGTGGTGAGTTATTAGTCCCCGTGTTCCTTACCAAGACCTCCTGTCATAAAACAACTCATGCAAATGGTTACTATGGTGCCTGGCCAGGGTGGGCGGTTTCAGTCAGTGTGCTTCCCCTAACTGCTGACTGCTCACTGCTCAAAAGCAAATACTTGAGGGTGAGTGTTGGTATGAACAGAAAGTCTGCATTACTCAGGAGGCTGGCACCGCAAGGAGAAGGTAGACTCATGTCTCAGAACCTATCCTGAAGATACTGCTTGGCCATGTCAAATTTTAAATGGCAAAGGAGGAAGTAATCTCAGGTACTCATTGAGATGGGGTGTCAGATTGGTCATTATCTCCCACTGCTCAGGTTTTTTAACTCCTTGTGACTTTTCATTAGATGCTATCTCATTCATGCAGTTTGTTTGGGAGATTGCTGAAAGGGAAAGAGGGGGAAAGATCTAGTCATCTGTTAATTACTTATTTTTCATTTCTATTTCTTTGATCTAAGAGGGAAAAACAAAAAACAGATTAGCAATATCTTGTGTGATCAAAAGATTTGAAATGTATGCTTGGGCTGGAGATGAATAGAGCATGGGAGTCTCTGGCTTAAAAGTTAGTTACAATATAGCTTTGCTAAAGTGACAAGACTAAAGGGACCTCCTGCAGAGAACCCCTTCCTGCAAAGAGCTCTTACCTGCAAAGAGCTGCTTACAAAGCAGGTAAATTGCAGATAGAGCTGCTAGCATTAGGAAGATAAAAGTTTATTGATTCAGGTGGGGCTTTGGAATTTAACTCAGTGAAGCTATCTCATATAAAATGCTATGTAAATAGTATTGTAGATTTTCAGTTAATTGTATTTTTAATTACTAGGCTGTTAAAGAAACTATACGTTGCAAAAAATTAAGAAAATTTGATGTGATATGCATAAATATATGAATAGATACATCTATATAATTGTTTTAATTTTCATTGAAAATTATAGAATAAATATAATTAAGTATGTACAAAAATTAATCAATCTTAGAGAATAACTAGTAAATGTTAAACCACCTACCCACCCTCCAGGCTAAAGTAGATTTTCTTGAAACTAAAGTCCCACTCATGACCCTCCTGATATCACCCTCCCTTGATTCCTTCCTAAATAATTAAACAGTCTGCTGTACTCAACAACTCCCATATCCATGCCACAGAGTCTTCCAGAAACCAAGAAAATGCTCTACAATCTGTCATCCTCTGAAGTCTTGGCATCTTCCAGTGAATTATCCTTTATTTGGCTGGTAGACAAGGGATGTGAGAGCTAAACATATTCCATTGAACAGAAATATAAAAGAGTATCAAGGTATTACCTTTGAACATTAGAATATAGTTAACTTTATCTAGAAGAAAAAGAAAGAATACCAGCTGAAAAAATCCCAAACTGTCCTTGTCACTGTTTTCCTGTTCCCTGCTTCCACTAGGCTGAATCAAAGGCTAATCCTCTCCTTTAATTTCTTTATAGTTTTTTACTATCCACAGATATGTCTCTAAACATTAAAAGATGTTGAATTTTGTCTTTAGAAATATTTATTTTTGGGTGTGCTGGGTCTTCCTTTCTGGGTGTGGACTTTCTCGAGTTTCAGCAAACAAAGGCTACTCTCTAATTGCAAAGAAATGCTTCTCATTGGGGTGGCTTCTCTTGTTGTGAAGCATGTGCTCTAGGGTGTGTGGGTTTCAGTAGTTGTGTCACATGGGACTCAGTTGCCTCCTGGTGGTGAAGGAGGAAACAGGCAGGACAGGCTCCATCTTGAAAGCAGGATTCCATGTTGGGCCAGACTATGGACTTAGAGCTATATGCCCAGTACCTATAGAAATGACATACCTACTGGAAAACCAGAGCCCCCAGATAGAAGAGCTTCAGGGCTCTTTCCTAGACTCTCTGTCACCTAAAAGGATACCCTAATTATCTGTGTAACTGAATAGAATCATAAATTCTATTAGGCCTACTAATAATTGTCCACTGTTAACTACCTAGGCTTAAGGCATTAAATCACGGGTTAACTTTGGTTGTATCTTTATTTTCCTTTGTTTAGACTAGTTTCAGGGAATTTGGGGAGGTGGGTTTGGTCATGTACACTTAGGGTATATAAGGTTTTCACAACTACTAATCAGGGTCCTTGGCTAAGAGGAGACTCTGCCTTGGGCCAGCAGGTGTAATAAACTGCACTCCACTATCTGTATTGTCCTTCTGAGTGAGTTTGTTTCCTGGTTTGTGTGGCTACAACAATGGCTTGGGGGATCTTCCCAGAGCAAGGATAAACTGGTGGCTCTTGTATTGCCAGGCAGATTCTCAACCATGGCAGTACCAGGGAAACCCTGAACTTTGTCTTTTAAGGTTAGATATTTTTCTTCACATTGTACTTTGAGATTAATTCATGATGCTTAAGTTTCACATTTGTTTCAATGTGGCATAGTATCCTATTATATGATTACTGTCATTTTTTGTTATTTAACCTCTAAGTCCTATCCAACTCTTTTGTGACCCCTGGATTGTAGGCTACTATGCTTCTCTATCCATGGGATCTCCCAGGCAAGAATACTGGCATAGGTTGACATTTCATTCTCCAGAGGATATTTACTGACCCAGGGATCAAAAAACCTGCATCTCCTGAATTGCAGGTGGATTCTTTACCACTAAGGCAGCAGGGAAACCTCTGGAAACCTCTTAGAATATTACAGAACTTATTAATATATTCTACCTTAATGAGCATTTTGTTTGGTTCATTTTTGTTATTATCAGCAAAGCTTGAGTAAATATTATTTTGTATCTCTCCCGCTGCATATATTGTTTTCTACTTTCTCTTTTCTTAGTTTTTGATTGTCATTCTTTAGCTTGTGAAGATGTAAGTGCTGGTCATTGATTCTTAGCATTTCTCCCTTTCTAATACATGTCATCAGCAACTCAATGGACATGAGTTTGAGAAAATTTCAGGAGTTGATGATGGACAGGTAGGCCTGGCATGCTGCAGTCCACGGGGTCACAAAGAGTTGGACACGACTGAGCGACTGAACTGAACTGAACTGAATACATGCACTTAGAGCAAATATATTCTTATTACTGTTCAGTGCAAAATAATGTTAAGTATTTTATTAGCAATTATTTTTGACCTCTTTGATTTTTAATTGTCTTGTTTAATTTACAACTGTTTGAGAATTTCCTACTTATCTCTGTGGTACTTATTCCTATGTTAACTCCACTATGATAAGGGGACATAATTCTTTATATTAGTTATTTTCAAATGTGTTGTGACTTGTTTTATGCCTCAGCATCTGGTCTTTTTGATGAAACATTTGCTATGTACTTGAAAAGAATGTCTTTTGCAGCTGTTGGGAATAATGTTCTATATATGTCAATTAGGTCAGGTTGATTAAATGTCTTGCTCATATTTTTTATATTATTACTAAGCTTTTGTGTTATTTATTTATTTACTTGTCTGCTTCTTTTACCAGATGCTAAGAAAGGTGTGTTAAAAAATGCCAAATCATGATTGTAGATTTTTTTCTTTTATCCCTATTAACTTTGTTTTAGTAAATTTAAAAACCTTTATTTAAAAAAAAATTTAAAAATCTTGTTATCTAATACTTACAAAATTAAAATGAACTTTTTAGGTACTTCCCTGGTAGTTTAGTGGTTAATGATCTGCATTTCAATGCAGGGGAGGGAATGCAGGTTCAATTTTGGTTGAGGAATTAAGATCCCACATATTGCAGAGCAACTAAGCCCATGTGTCCCAGACTACTGAGTCTGCATGCCACAACTGGAGGGTACACATGCCATGACATAAGATTCTGTGTGATGCCAGGAGGATCCTACATGTATCAACTAAGACTCAGCACAGCTAAATAAAAAATACTTAAATAAAATCAAATGAACTTCATAATATGCGGAGGTTATATGAACATCAGAAGGGATATGAACATGTTATATGAACATCAGAAGT
This sequence comes from Hydropotes inermis, assembly GCA_020226075.1. Taxonomy (NCBI): domain Eukaryota; kingdom Metazoa; phylum Chordata; class Mammalia; order Artiodactyla; family Cervidae; genus Hydropotes; species Hydropotes inermis. Next base: position 33,544,481 of record CM035282.1, on the reverse strand, counting down.
GTGTATGTACTTTTAGCAGAAAAGCTGGCAATCATGGAAGGGTATGTAGGTCATAGGAGGAAATGTGAAGTTCAGCAGGAGTGAAATGGGCCACTCTGCAGCATTTTGACATGAAGTAACTGAACAATCTGACCTATGTGGAATAGACCAAAGGGAGAATCAAGAAGATCACTTATATATTATATCCTCTTAATATATATAGTTTATTTTAATTGAAGGATAATTGCTTTATACCCTTTCATGGACCACAGCTTTGTTGTGGTGAAGGGGCTTGAGTAAACCAAAGGGAGAATCAAGAAGATTACTTATATATTATTTCCTCTTAATATATATAGTTTATTTTAATTGAAGGATAAGTGCTTTATACCCTTTCATGGACCACAACTTTGTTGTGGTGAAGGGGGTTGAGTGACTCAATGAAGCTATGAGTCATTCTGTGCAGGGCCACACAAGATGGACAGGTCATAGTGAAGAGTTCTGATAAAACATGGCTCACTGGAGGAACAAATGACAGACCTTTGACAGTGTGGATCACAAAAAATTGTGGAAAATTGTTAAAAAGATGGGAATACCAGACCACTCTGCTTTTCTTCTGAGAAACTTTTATGCAGGTCAAGAAGTAACTGTTAGAACCAGACATGGAACAACTGACAGGTTAAAAACTGGGAAAGGTGTATAACAATGTTGTATATTGTCACCTGGCTTATTTAATTTCTATACAGAGTCCATCATGCCATATCTTGGGCTGGGTGAATCACAAACTGGAATCAAGATTTGCAAGAAAAACACTAACAACATCAGATACACAGATGATGCTATTATAATGGCAGAAACAAAAGACGAACTAAAGAGCCTTTTGACTTTCTTTATTTTCTTTTTTCTTTTTTCATTTTTAGTGGTTTTTGTCATACATTGAAATGAAACAGCCATGGGTTTACATGTGTTCCCCATCCCGATCCCCCCTCCCATCTCCCTCTCCACCCGCTCCCTCTAGGTTTTCCCAGTGTACCAGGTCCGAGCGCTTGTCTCATGCATCCAACCTGGGCTGGTGATCTGTTTCACCCTAGATAATATACATGTTTCGATGCTCTTCTCTTGAAACATCCCACCCTCACCTTCTCCCACAGAGTCTAAAAGACTGTTCTATAAATCTGTGTCTTTTTTTTTTTTTTTCCGTTCTGCATATAGGGTTATCATTAACATCTTTCTAAATTCCATACATATGTGTTAGTATATTGTAATGGTCTTTATCTTTCTGGCTTACTTCCCTCTGTATAATGGGCTCCAGTTTCATCCATCTCATTAGAATTAATTCAAATGAATTCTTTTTAATGGCTGAGTAATATTCCATGATGTATATGTACCACAGCTTCCTTATCCATTCGTCTGCTGATAGGCAACTAGGTTGCTTCCATGTCCTGGCTATGATAAACAGTGCTGCGATGAACATTGGGGTACACGTGATTCTTTCAGATCTGGTTTCCTTGGTGTGTATGCCCAGAAGTGGGATTGCTGGGTCATATGGAAGTTCTATTTCCAGTTTTTAAAGAAATCTCCACACTGTTTTCCATAGCGGCTTTACTAGTTTGCATTCCCACCAACAGTGTAAGAGGGTTCCCTTTTCTTCACACCCTGTCCAGCATTTATTGCTTGTAGACTTTTGGATAGCAGCCATCCTGATTGGCGTGTAATGGTACCTCATTGTGGTTTTGATTTGCATTTCTCTGATAATGCGTGATGTTGAGCATCTTTTCATGTGTTTCTTAGCCATCTGTATGTCTTCCTTGGAGAAGTGTCTGTTTAGTTCTTTGGCCCATTTTTTGATTGGATCATTTATTTTTCTGGAGTTGAGCTGGAGGAGTTGCTTGTATATTTTTGAGATTAATCCTTTGTCTGTTGCTTCATTTGCTATTATTTTCTCCCAATCTGAGGGCTGTCTTTTCACCTTGCTTATAGTTTCCTTTGCTGTGCAAAAGCTTTTAAGTTTCATTAGGTCCCATTTGTTTATTTTTGCTTTTGTTTCTAATATTCTGGGAGGTGGGTCATAGAGGATCCTGCTGTGATTTATGTCGGAGAGTGTATTACCTATGTTCTCCTCTAGGAGTTTTATAGTTTCTGGTCTTACATTTAGATCTTTAATCCATTTTGAATTTATTTTTGTGTATGGTGTTAGAAAGTGTTCTAGTTTCATTCTTTTACAAGTGGTTGACCAATTTTCCCAGCACCACTTGTTAAAGAGGCTATCTTTTTTCCATTGTATATCCTTGCCTCCTTTGTCAAAGATAAGGTGACCATATGCTTGAGGATTTATCTCTGGGCTTTCTATTCTGATCCATTGATCTATATATCTGTCTTTGTGCCAATACCATACTGTCTTGATGACTGTGGCTTTGTAGTATAGTCTGAAGTGAGGGAGGTTGATTCCTCCAGTTCCATTCTTCTTTCTCAAGATTACTTTGGCTATTTGAGGTTTTTTGTATTTCCATACAAATTGTGAAATTATTTGTTCTAGTTCTGTGAAAAATACCGTTGGTAGCTTGATAGGGATTGCATTGAATCTGTAGATTGCTTTGGGTAGTATGGCCATTTTGACAATGTTGATTCTTCCAATGAAAGAGCCTTTTGATGAGGGTGAAAGAGGAGAGTGAAAAAGCTGGCGTAAAACTCAACATTGAAACCTAAGATCATGGCATCTAGTCCCATAAATTCATAACAAATAGGAGGGTGAAAAGCAGGAGTAGTGACATATTTTATTTTCTTGGGCTCCAAAATCACTACAGATGGTGACTGCAGCCATGAAATTAAAAGACACTTGCTCCTTGGAAGGAAAGCTATGACAAACATAGACAGTGTATTAAAAAGCAGAGACATGACTTTTCCAGCAAAGGTTCATCTGGTCTAGGCTATGATTTTTCCAGTAGTCATGTATGGATGTGAGAGTTGGACTATAAAGAAAGCTGAGTGACAAAGAACTGATGCTTTTGAACTATGGTGTTGGAGAAGACTTTTGAGAGTCCCTTGGACAGCAAGAAGATCCAACGAGTCCATCCTAAAGGAAATCAACCCTGAGTATTCACTGCAAATTCTGATGATGAAGCTGAAAGTCCAATATTTTGGCCACCTGATGCAAAGAGCTGACTCTCTGGCAAAGACCCTGATGCTGGGAAAGATTGAAGGCAAAGGGAGGAGGGAACAGCAGAAGATGAGATGGTTAGATAGCATCACCAAGTCAATGGACATGAGTCTGATCAAATTCTGGGGGATAATGAAGGACAGAGCTGCAGTCCATGGAGTTGCAAAGAGTTAGACATGACTTAGTGACTGAACAGCAACAATAAAATTGGTAAACGAGGTTGTGCCATACAACAATATGAATTATTCATTAAGTATACATAAATCCTTTCTCTCATGAACTTTCCTTCCAACTATCATATGATCCAGCAATTCCACTGAGATTAAACCTGAGAAAACCATAATTAAAAAAGATACATGTACCCCAATGTTCACTGAAGCACTGTCTACAATAGCCAGGACATTGAAGCAACCTAGATGAGCAACGACAGAATCTGTATACATATTTAAAGTAGAAAGAAAACAATATTCTAATGAATATAGGCAGCAGGAGTGGGGATAGGGAAGAGAGAGTGAGAGAAAAAAGAAGTCAAGATGATTTCCAATAGCTCTGGCCTCAGAAATCTGAAGAATAGCACTGTCATTAGCTGTGCTGAGGAAGGATTATACATGTGTTTTTGGTACAAATATGACTGTGTAACTTCAGAAGTTATTCTTTTAAAAAAAAAGATATTTCACACATTTTGTGTTTCAGTGACAGAAAAAAAAGAAAGAAAGAAAAGAAAGAAGAGGAGTGAGCTCATAGTATGGTTTTAGCATATTAAATTTTGTAAACTAAATAATGTATATTTAACTCAAGAATTGGGAAGGTGAGGAATTAGTTTGCAGAGATTATGACTTTTTACAGGCTTTTTTTCTGTAATTCATTTATGTAAGTATAAATGATAGAATACAAGAGATGCTTCTACTTAGTTCTGGTGTATTCTTTATAAACTTTACTATGTCCTTTATAAATTCAGGTAGTCAAGAATTTTATTTCTCTGAAGTCATCATAGTTAGTTTAATTTAACCATATATATTTAGCATAATGCCATATGACTACAAATGACACCTTTCTCTAATTTGGAGAAGACACATTTTATTTCCTGCTGTGGTTTAACAGTATCTTTCTCCCTTTTTAAAATCCCTAGAATGTTATGTAATGGATTCTAATTTTGATACAGTTCTTTGGGCTAAATTGCTCCATTTCCGTCAAGACAAAAAAGTTCCTCTGGGTCACCAACTAATTATTCATTCTGCTGTGTACAGTCCCAAATGAAGCTTTAGACCTTCAACAAGTTATTAATATAATTTTCAAAGTCTTATACATAAAGAAAGGTGTTTTAGCATTGATAATAGTTAGATAACTTCTATAATGAGAAAACCTTTCCATGTAATGATAGTATCATAATTTTACTCCCTGCTGTTTTCTCATTGTCTACTAAAAGTGTTCTCTCAAGAAGAGAAAAAAAAGCAAATTAGGAAAAAGAAATAAAAGTAGAAATCTTTACAAATGAGTGAGTTGCATTATCATTTAAATTCTGCTGTTTCCACCCTCCTGCTTACCTCTAAGATTGTTCTTACTGAGAAATATAAAATGTTTATCACCTAACCATATACATTAGAATGAATTATATCTTTCTTCTGCTCTAACAATCTGACCTAAACTCTTTATTGGTGAAAATAAAGCTTAAAATATAAATGTTGGAACATTTATATAGGAATTTATATAGAGCTGTATGTCAATTACATCTCATTAAACCTGGAAAAGAGTATATTTGTTAAGTTGAAATTATTTCTTATCTCTGGTTCAAATGTTCCCTTTTGTAACAAAGTCTATGATAAAGACAAAATGAAAAACTAAAGAAAAAAAAATTAGATTGTGTTTTAAAGCTTTCACTTCCAACCAAAAGATAAATGCTTGAGTCAGGGTATCAAAATAAATTATGTGGTGTAAATTTTTATTTTAATGTAAAGTGTCAGGAAGACAATGAGGCAACATGAATCAAAATTGTTATACGATTTTACAATTTTCTCACTAGAGAAACATTCAGCACTACAGTGAAATTGCATATGCTTTTAAATGAGATTTTCACTAATCATTTATGAACATCAATGTGTTTTTTCTTATTTTGTTTAGAAATATTTGAAAAAGTCATTGTACATTGCATTAAAAAAAGAATAAGATGATATCCAAGTCTACAATAGCCTTCCTTAATAAATGAAGACTTAAACATCAATTGCAGTCTCAGCTAGCAAAGTTTTCCCTACTTTCTATATAAGTGACTAAGATAAAAAATAATTCATAACAATTAAAAAAAAGTGGAGTGATTTTCTACTCTCCTTTAAAAAGATAATTTTTTATAATTATGACAGAATATGATGAGCCAAAATTTTACCATGACATTTAATGTTGCAGAAAGTTTTTAGCCAAATATCCTACCACAGCTCACCAGCACCTTCTAAATAGACCTTTATAAATAAAAATAAAAATAAATAAATAAATATTTCTCTTCTGCTCATACTACATTCTCTCTTCTGTATGGATGTGTTTTGTGGAAAGTTTTACTTTTATAGTTTTCTTTTTGCTGGGTCAAAGGATTCATGAACAAAAGAAACCACTTGTTACAAACAAATGGACAATTTCAATTTTTTATAGAAGATTATTTGACTTAATTTCAACATTCAGTCATTAAAAGAAACAAAAATAGAAACAGTGGAGAGAAGAAATAGCACATATGTGACCACATTGGGCTGACCAACACCCAGGCTTAAACAGTACTGGGAAGTACCTAATTAATAGCAATCTGGAGTTCCAGATGGGAAAGTGTCCCAGGCAGTGTATCCACTTCAGGGATGAAACTTCAAATTGCAGTTCAGAGGCTCCTGCTTATAATTCCAGGCCACAAACTGAAAAATGAAGCTCTGGTTTTAGTTTAACCTTTTTACAATGATGTTTGCTTCATCATGTGAGACGTAGGATTTTGTTAGACCTGAAGGCATTGGCCAGGCCCTCAATGACTCAAAAATTCTAAGACCGATGCTCTGTCTTATCTAAAGTGCCCCTCACCCCCGATTTACTGTGTTTACAAGAACAGGCATGGAATATGGGCAATGTCCAGGCAGATTACAAGCAAGGTCAAGGGCATGTTCTCCTACTTTTGAAGCCTGAACAATTCCTCATTTTACTTTCCCTAACAAGTTATGGGTTTCATTTAGGCCTAGTTTGAACACTGTCTTATACTTGAAGTTTGTTTTCACTGTCCCCTTATTCCACACATGAATAACTGCCCTTTCTAGAAGTCTTTGAACATACTGACTGTTACACCAGCTTTTTCACTTTCCTCTTAGAAAGAAATTGAAGTCACTCATTCGTGTCTGACTCTTTGCAACCCCATGGACTGTAGCCCACCAGGCTCCATCCATGGAATTTTCCAGGCAAGAGTACTGGAGTGGGTTGCCATTTCCTCCTCCAAGACATCTTCCTGACCCAGGGATCGAGCCCGGGTCTCCCGCATTGCAGGCAGATGCTTTACCGTCTGAGACAGCAGGGTAGTGCCACCATATCAGGCATAGCCTGAGATTTGGACGAGTTTCTGATTGATGGTGGCCATTGCCTGGGTTCCAGAAAACGTAACACAAATGTAGCCATAAAGCAAAGGACTCAGCACTCCCACTAGTTTATGGCCAAGTTGGCAATGTATCGATATATGCCACAAGAGAAAGAAGTAGTATTCAATGAAAAAGATGCTCCATAGACATCTAGTTGGAAACTTATTTCCAAGTTGTGAGAAATGCTGTCATCAGTGTTTTTTGGCATAGCAAGGAACAGGGGTCTACATGTACTCACACTGACATCTGAAAGGAATGGCAGCCAATAATTGATACCGGATTCCATTAACCCAGAAGATATTTATTTCACTTTCATTCTGTGACAGGCTTTGTTAGGGGGAAAGGGGTATGGAAGTGAGGGAGGTACACATAAATAACAAGGTTTCTGTAATCATGGGACCAAAACCAAACATATTTTGACTATTATAGTCTGCTCTGAAGACTCAAGCTAGAGTAGTTTTAGTTACTTTGCCCAAAAATCGTGATCCATATCCAGTTATTATAGCTGAATAAAAAAGCAATATTATGGCTAGTAAAGCTATATTATAGCTTTCTCACAGTGGTGGACATGACAAGCATCTATTATATTTATACTCTTCAAAGATCTCACATAGCATGCCCTATAAAGTAGAAAAATTCTTAGTAGCATTTCAAAATATGGAAGCAAAGTTTGGGATGATTTAGGCTTCCTAAGCAGCTCTCATGGTCAAGAACCCTCCTGCCAATTCAGAAGACTTAAGAACCATGAATTCGATCCAGTATTAGATCTACTTCAATATTCTTGCCTGGAGAATCCCATGGACAGAGGAGCCTGGAGGGCTGCAATCCACAGGGTCACAAAGAGTTAGACACGACTGAAGAAACAGCACACACACAGTGTTTTCAGGATCATGTTGAGTCTTTATAAATACTCTCTTTCTGTTCTCCAAACTTGAACCTGAAAATATTTTCAATGGTGTAATACTCTGTTCATCTCCAATGAGCCACAGAAATCTGCTATGAAGCATGTGATTGCTTAAGTTCCCTGAAATTTTTACCATCTGTAGTGTGACTACTCCATCTGGTTTCTTACATTTGACAGGTGGAAATCAGTCATTGAATTTTTCTCCTTCTGGCCCAGACCTATATTAGTTGACCAATATTCTCTATGTATTCTGTATATACAATGCAAATACCATGAATAAACAAGTCCAAACAGGTGTCACTTGTGTAAAGGCCACCTGTTGATGTCAAATTTTTATCATCTTGTTCATGCTGGAAATGAACATGTGACTTCTTGGAGAAGCCACAGACCTCCCCTTAACATGGTTAAGAGTTTATGCCGTTAGTTTCAACAGACATTCTGGACTCATGAATTCCTTCTTCAAGATTTCAATCTCCTCTTCTCCCCAAGACTGTAGAAAAATAATGGAAAGAAAATCAACACTACAGAAAATGACTACTCACCTTTATGTGATTCCCCTGCTTTATGAGTCAAAATGGGCCTAGCTTCAGGAGTTCTGTCCTTCAAATAATATGAGCCTTATTTCTGAGGCAGAAAAATGTATGATCTAGCCATCATAGACTGAGAGGATATCTTGCACACATGTTGGAGAAAACTTATAATTCTTTGATTTGCATTTTATATGATTGAGATTTTATATCCCATTTTAGTAAAGTTGGCTTAATTCCTATTACCTTGAGAGAGCAGTCCTTTTTAGTATACCAGAAACTTAACATCAAATCTCTATTATTATTTCCTGTAAAAATACTAATCACTCCCTTCAAAAAATTTTGTGGCAGATGGATTTCTTAGGTTGTCAGGGATTATGTCATGAGATAAGTGTAAAAGAAAAGAATCATGTACATATTTTTAAAAGTAATGTTACTAAGGTATGCTTATTTTCTAATAGCATTTATTTGATTAACTTTTTACAGTTAACACATTTTTTGGCTTATATAAATAAAATTTATTGAGGAAAAACAATAATTTGAGTAGTCCTGTTTATGGTTGGCAAATATAATGACTCCCTTGCCTCAGGTGCTGTCAAACATCAGAGACATCCTGAGAATGTCTCTGAGACATCAGAGAATCCATATGGGCTCCAGGGCCAAGCGTCTTAGTCCTGTTTTCTTCTGTGACCTGGAGTTCTGTGTGGGTAACTGATGCCCAGCTCCTTGCATCTCTGGGCTGCATCTTGGGTGGGCAAGTGATGGCATATGGTGAAGATTCATCCAGGTCAGCTTCAACTTCAACACCCCAGCTACACAAAAAACTCTTTCTTTGCTAGAAACATCTGTGACAGACAAAAGTGTCACTGAAGGATGGAAAATCGTGCAAACACCAAATACAGTCCTTTGACCAGTCACCTGAGGTCAAAGGCTGACTACTTCTTTTACTTCTTTGGTCATCCCCTTTCTGTGGTTATCTCCAAACTATGACACCAGAAATAATATAAATAATTTCATATATGTGTGTGTGTGTGTGTGTGTGCGTGTGTGTGTGTGTGTGTACACGTGTTAAAATGAAAAGTCATTATCATTTTTTAAAATTATGTTACAATTGAACAAAAGTATAAGAAGCTTTTCAGTATCTCAAGAGGCTTTCAGTATATCAATTATGTCAAGAATTTGAAATTCACATAATTTTCTCTCTTTTCTCTGGTGGGGGGAAACTCTGGATATCAGAAAGAGCTTAAGAAAGCACTACAGTTAAAAGGGAAATTTCAAAGCTAACTATACAAAACTTAGTTAATCTTTAGATACATGGATAAGCTACCTTGCTGCTTAGTCACTCAGTGGTGTTCAATTCTTTGTGACTTCATGGACTGTAGCCCACTAGGCTCCTCTGTCCATGGGATTCTCCAGGGAATAACACTGGAGTGAGTTGCCATTCCCTTCTCCAGAGGATCTTCTCAACCCAGGGATCGAACATGAATCTCCCACATTGCAGGCAGATTCTTTATCATCTGAGCCACCAGAGAAGACCTTAGATACTATTTGCTAACCAACATTGTATCAATTTCTGATGCGAACTCCCTCTGAATGAATATAAACCACTATTAGAAATAAAAAGTGTGATGTGCAATATTTTCATGGGATAAGTAATTTATCCAGATTCACACTTGTGTCTGACTTAATAATGCAAACTTTTCAAAATACCTTCAACATTCAAAATATTTTTTTAAAATGTTATTTTAAACTGGGTTCAGAAACAACTCATTGGTGATTTTTTTTTTGTTTTCCTTTCTACAAGATGTATAAAAATAAATGATATTTTGCCTCTTTCATTTAATATATACCATGGAATATTCTCTTTTCAAATATATTTTTATAATTAAGATAGCAGATTCATTTCAGATTTTTGAATGAGAGAAGGTATATGCCAAATTTCTTACAGTGCTTTCATGTGTAATTAAAAATATGTGTGATTAAAAGTGATTTAAAATGTGTACATTTGCAATAAATAGAATAGGTAAAAATTATGAAATAAAAATGATATGTATAGACATTTAATTTCTCTCATTCCTCTTGTTAGCTTTCTTATTGTCAACCTTTCATCTCAGGCATGTTGTATATTAAAGTGATAATTTCAGTTCAGTTCAGTTGCTCAGTCATGTCCGACTCTTTGCAACCCCATGAATTGCAGCACACCAGGCCTCCCTGTCCATCACCAACTCCCGGAGTTTACTCAAACTCATGCCCATCAAGTTGGTGATACTATCCAGCCATCTCACCCTTTGTCATCCCCTTCTCCTCCTGCACCCCAATCCCTCCCAGCATCAGGGTCTTTTCCAGTGAGTCAACTCTTCACATGAGGTGGCCAAAGTACTGGAGTTTCAGCTTCAGCATCAGTCCTTCCAAAGAACACCCAGGACTTATGTCTTTCAGGATGGACTGGTTGGATCTCCTTGCAGTCCAAGGGACTCTCAAGAGTCTTCTCCAGCACCACAGTTCAAAAGCATCAACTTTTCCGTGCTCAGATTTCTTCACAGTAGACCTAATCATTTGTTTGTTTGTTTTCTTCCCACTCTGGTTACTTGTCACTGAATTGCCCAGTGTCTAACTGCATTATTTATGATCTTAACACAATAAATCTAAAAGATGAAAAATGCAATAATTAATAAAGTTGGCCCAACAATTAGGAAAAAAAGTGCAATAAAATGACCAATGCTCCCATGTTGCCTTATTAAATCAAGAATTTTCTGTTGGAACCGAAGCCTTTTCATTTAATGTTTTGCCCTTACCTTCTAAAACTGTATTTTTCTCTGCAATGCAAACCTGCCTGCAACACATTCTAAGAGTTTGCTTGAATAGGTTCTCTCCTTTGGTTCTTTTAGTATGAAAAGAATATACTAAAATCATGCTCATTTTTCAAGCTCTGCTTCATCAGTGAAATGTTTTTTAGTTCTTGATGTCACTCTACTATCAAAGCAGAATTGATGTTTCCTATGTTAAACTGACATTTTCTTGATTTGGACATCTGTTATCTGGGATATTAAATATATAATATATATATCTTATCTCATTAATCTTGCAGTACAAACCAAAACTTCTCAATTTTAAGGAACAGCTTTATGCCTCCTCCTTGCACTTATTTGTATATATTAGCATTTCAAATACATAGCATGTAAAAAAAGTATCATTTTTGAAATTTTCTCTTTTTCCTATTGGATAATGTAAAGAACATTTAGTTGAAAGATAAAATAAGATCTAGCACAAGCAATTTCATGTATCAATATAAAGAGTTCCATTGGGGGACCATTTATTTTATTCCCCCACGCCCCACCATTTACTGTGATAACCTAGACAGCATGTGAGAAAAGACATCGCTTTGCTGACAAAGGTCCATATAGCCAAAGCTTTGGTTTTTTCAGTAGCCATGTATGGATGTGATAGTTGGACCACAAAGAAGGCTGAGAACAACAGAATCAATGTTTTTGAATTGCGTCATTGGAGAAGACTCTTGAGAGTCCCTAGGAGTGCAAGAAGATCAAACAAGTCAATCCTAAAGGAAATCAATTCTGAATATTCATTGGAAGGACTGATAATAAAACTGAGGTTCCAATATTTTGGCCACCTGAATTGAAATGCTAATTCATTGGAAAAGACATTGATGCTGGGAACTTTTGAGGATGGGAGGAGAAGGGGTTGACAGAGGATGAGATGATTGGATGACATCACCAAGTCAATGGATATTAATTTGAGAAAACTCCAGGAATAGTGCAGGACAGGGAAGCATAGTATGCTACAGTCCATGGGGTTGCAAAGACTTGGATACTGATTAGTGAGTGAACAATAACATTTACCATGATGTCTGTTTTTTCACTTAATCATGTGTCTTGCAAACAGATATCTAACTCTTCAATATGATGATATGTAATGTTACCAAGAATTTCAAATAAAATGGCAGAGAAGATCATATTTCATACTAACATGGAAACACTTCTGGTAAAATACCTTCATATATATCTTTGTTTTCCCCAGTTTTTCCTTAACATCATTAGTCTACCCTCTACTCTTACATAGTACTAAATATGCACCAGAGTGTGTATCTTACTCAAGAATAAAAAGCAGTTACATGATGAAATTTATCACCATGTCAATTTTTGGAAACCCATACCATTGCCATACTGAATAGCAAGGCTATTGATATAAAATTTTGATCTAAAGTGTCTAACCAATAAATAATCCTAAGAAATATTGGACAGGTGATTTATTAACTACTGCTAAAATGGTAATTATTTTGTAATCATTGTGTTGTATATCAAACTGACACAATTTTATGTCAAATAAATATCAATAAAACTGGACATACAGAGATTAGATGAATATCTCTTGATGAAGATTTAAGGCAAGCTTACCATGTTTCTACTAACAAAAACATCACGAATGAATCTGATTACGTGAGTCAATTCGTACCCAGCCATCTTCTCTTTGATTGTTGTCTTTGATGTACTTTTGAAGTATTGTTGCATATCAAATCCAAAAGAGACAGTGACATTTATAACTGTGACTTTTTCTAAAGTGAATGCTTTGTCCCCACACTTGGTTTTGTTTTCCATGTATTATGACACCTAATAGTTATTTTTTCCAATGGAAGGTATATGTCTTATAGAAACAAACAAAAGAAGCAGAAGAAGAATCCCTCAGCTATCCAGTGGTTAAGAATCCATCTGGCAATGTAGGAGACATGGCTTCTATCCCTGTTCAAGAGGGATGCTCCACATGCCATGGAGCAAATTAGTCTGTGCACCACAACTATTGAGCCTGTGCTCTGCAACAAGAGAAACCACTGCAATGAGAAGCTTATGCATCGCAACTAGAGAGCAGTCCCTGATCTCCACAACTAGAGAAAGCCCATACACAGCAAAGAAGACCCACTACAGCCAAAATTAAATAAATTATTAATGAATTAAAAAAGAAGAAACAGAAGAAAACTTGTATTTCCTCTGTGCAGCTGACTCACAGGTGAAAGAAGATTCTGTCTTTCTGGAGCCTAAAATGCACACCAAGGTTTGCTTCCCAAATGCATTAACTTGATCAATTATTCCATTTTCTCAGGTACAGATTAAGTGAGGCAACAGAGGGCTTCCAAGAGTGTAAAATTATTAGGTGTCACTTCACATGCAAGGCACAATCAGGGATTGAAGAATGTTTGTCTCCTAGCAGTCTCCGATTACTATTCTCTTTACCCCACTGGCCTTAACTTCCAAGCATACAGCAAACTAAAGGTGTGGTTGTCTAGTTCAAGGACTAGATCAGTGACTTACATGGTTTTGTTTTTACCCTCATAAGACCTATATCTCCATAAGTGCTACTGCTCCTCTTGGGCCCACAAGAAAGTGAGTTATGACAGAAGAGAGGATTTATTAAATCTATCTCAAAGGCATCCTGTATCAAGTACATATATTAATCTATATTTTATTCCCATTTCCATATTTGACCCAAGGTTTCCCAAGTAGCACTTGTGGTAAAGAACACATCTGCCAATGCAGGAGGCATAAGAAATGTAGGTTCAATCTCTGAGTCTACAAGATCCCCTGGTAGGGAGCATGGCAACCCACTCTAGTGGACAGAGGAGCCTGACAGACTACATTCTGTAGGGTTGCAGAGTCAAACATGACTGAAGCAACTTAGCAAACATACTGGATCCAGTTTTGCAGTTCACCATCATCTATAAGAAGTTTTATACTATATTTAAATGATATAAGAATACTCATAATTATACATGTAAAGATTTTTCAATAGCAATGCTAAAGATATATCATAATGACCCTAGTTAATAAGAATCCCTCCCATTACAAAATCAGTTAAAACTCAAATGTTAAAAAATCAGACATTTCTCCAAAGATAAACAGATGGCCAATAAAAACATGAAAAGATATTCAACATCGCTTATTATTAGAGGAATGCAAATCAAAACTACAATGTAGTATCAGCTCACTCTGGTCAAAATGGCCATCATCAACAAATCAATAAACAATAAACGGTGGAGAGGAAGTGGAGAAAAGGGAAACCTTTTGCAAAACTGGTGGGAATGCAAATTAATACAGCTACTTTGGAGAACAGTATGGAGATTTCTTAAAAAAAAACAGGAATAAAACTAACATATGACTTAGCAACCCCACTACTCGGCATATATTCTGAAAGTGAAACTATTAGTGTTTCAGTGTTTTTTAACTCTTTGCAACCCATGGAGTGTATGTAGCCCACCAGGCTTCTGCATACATGGAATTCTCCAGGCAAGAATATTGGAGTGAGTTGCCAGTTCTCCTCCCCAGGGGATGTTTCTGACCTGAGTCTCCTGCACTGCAGGCTGATTCTTTATTGTCTGAGCCATCAGGGAAGCCCAATAATTCAAAAAGATGCATGTATGTCAATTTTCATTGCAACCCTATTTACGATAGCTAGGGACATGTTAGCAACCGACATGTCCATTGACAAATAAATGGATAAAGAAGATGTGTTATATATATATATGAAATACTACTTAGCCATAAAAAGGAACGAGTTAAGTTAGTTCTAATGAGGTGGCTGAACATAAAGCCTGTTGTACAAAGTGAAGTAAGTCAGAAAAAGAAAAACAAATATCACATATTAACACAGATATGTGGCATCTAGGGGTCTCCCAGGTGACTCGGTGGTTAAGAATCTTCCTGTCAATGTAGGCTCTGCAGGAGACATGGTTCGGTCCTGGGGTCAGGCAGATCCCCTGGAAATGGTAACTCACTCGGTATTCTTACCTGGAAAGTCCCGTGGACAGAGGAGCCTGGCAAGCTACAGTCCATGGGTCACAGTCAGGAACAACTGAGCAATGGAACACACATCACATGGCATCTAGAAATATGGTACTGAAGGACCTATCTGCAGGGCAATAATAAAGATGTGGACATAGCAAACAGACTTGTGCACACAACAGAGGAAAGAGAGAGTGGGAAGAGTTGAGAGGGTATAATTGAAACTTATAATTACCATATGTTAAATAAATAGCTAGTGGGAAGTTGCTTTATAACTCAGGGAGCTCAACCTAGTACTCTGTAACAATGGTGGGATGGGGTGTGTTGGGAGGCTCAAGAGGGAGGGGGATATATGTATACCTATGGCTGTTGTTGTATGGCAGAAACTACTCAGCACTGTAAAATAAAAAAATAAAAAATAAAAATATAGGTACCTGAAGATACAAATATGTAAAATTGCTCCCTCCCTTTTATAACGAAGATGGCATACTAGTAGATTAATGAATGAAATAATTTTTTTTGGTCATTTCCTGGTTAAAAAACAATTTAGAGTATATTGTCAAAATTGAATGATTAAAAAACTGATTTATTCATAAGTTAAAAGTAAAAAAAAATGGATATTTATTATTATTATTATTTTTATATTTGTATTGTACTTAGTTTCAACCAGATGCCAAGATCAGGCTGGAATTTCCTCCAAGAATAATAACTTGGACTCTCACTGGATTAATATAAACCCCATCAGTGCCTTTTACAGGATGAAACTATAGTTCCAGAACTCTTGTGAACCTCACTTTTATAGAGTACACAGAGTTAATAAGAGAAAAATATGATCATATTTTTATATCTCCATTTACCAAGTTTAGAATCATTCCATTCCTGCCTCTAGAGATGTGATGACCATGATGATCCCAGAACATAGTTCCAAATATTGCTGCAAGACCATATTAAAAATGAAACAGTATCTGCATGATGGAGATTAGGGAAGAAAAAGTCTTTGTTTCTGCTTCCTCTGAATCATAATCAATACCAGCTGACAACAATCTAAAACCTATAAACTATTGTGAAATACCTTCCTGCAAAAGGTTAATTTTGCCATGATTTATTTAATATACAAGAGGGAATATCCAACCACACGTATGTCTTGCTAGAGAGAGTGTGAAATGGTGTTGCCTACATGGATAATCTAGAGATCTGTAGTTATGGTTTTTCCATTGGACATATTTTACTTCAAATATGTTTCTTTGCTGCTTATTCAAAATGCATTAATATTCATTACCCCAACATTTTGTGTTTCTGGCACCTCTGGATTAGTAAACTGAACTTGGATTGGATATAATTACATTGAGTCTGATCTATTTGGGGAAATACATTTGAACTGAGTTACAGTGACTGTATCTGTTGCCACTTGGTATAGAATCCCTTATACCTAACAAAACTGCCTGATTAAAAATGATTCATCCTTTATGTATTAGTAGCAAACTAGGGCCAACTTGAGATCTGCTGGGCAAGGGCTTAACTGCCTATAAATGCATTATATGATGTCACATCTCTCTCTTTCCTCCACCTGTAAGAGTGAAAGGCAAATCTGATTCCATATTAGATCTGTTTCCTACACTTTAACTTTTGTATTCTATTGTTTTTGCTTAGCTTAGAATTAAAAATGTTGTGTATAGCCTGAAATATACAGGATAGCCCTTTCTCAAGGCTCTGAGCTTTAAGTGTTATACCTGTAACATTTTTCCATTCATATAGAAATAAAAAGTGGCAGATCACCAGCCCAGGTTGGATGCATGAGTAAAGTGCTCGGACCTGGTGCACTGGGAAGACCCAGAGGGATCGGGTGGAGAGGGAGGTGGGAGGGGAGATCGGGATGGGGAATACATGTATATTCAAGGGTGATTCATGTCAATGTATGACAAAAACCACTACAATTAAAAAAAAAAGTGGCAGAACAGTTGTCTTACTGGAGGTTTGCAGGAATATGGTGACTGACCTTCATGGGCAGCTATAAGAACAAAGGATTCTGATACCAAGACATTTGCAACAACCAACCACCCCTTCCCCTCACCTTGCTTTTAAAAATGTTTTGCTGAAACATTTGGGGGAGTTCAGGATTTGTGGGGTCATGAGTCACCTGTCTTCCTTGTATGGCTCTGCAATAAACCTTCCTCCGCTCCAAACTCCAACACTTCTGTTTGGCTTCACTGTGCATTGGACACATGAACTTGCATTCAATACCTCATCCATGCTACTGCCTTGACCCTGGATGAAAACTGAAATCAGAAAAACTAATTCAGAGTTGCTTATGTAGACCAGAGTCTAACATAAAGCTAGAACCTCACTCACTCTGTTCAGCACATTCTGAGTTCAGTTTAAAGTAGCATATGCTTTTCTGACTCCTTCAGACTAGGAAACCAGTATTTGAACTGTCTGTTTCATCATATTTGAAATTTTGCTTCATTGATGCCTGCTGAGGTAAGGTTACTCTTGATATAGAAAGGCCTACTCATTTTGGAAAAAAAATTGAGTACAAGCCATAGTTACCCACCAAGGTTATAACACCACTTGGCCTGTAGCATAAGGCTTCCTGCTCAGGTTGCAGTACAACTGTAAAAGTCAGCTTCATAACTCAACATAAACTTCTGAAAACTGCTGATTTCAAAATGCCACTCCCAGAAGTCCAAAAGCTATAGCCATTTGATTTGACCGCATAAGAAACTTCAATCAGTCCAAACATACATTTTTCCCTGAAAATTTACTCCTTGCCAATTTCTCAAACTCAAAGGCGAGGCTCCTGTAAATTGAATTTGCCTCTCTATCATTTCCACCCACTCCTGTGCACATACACATCGTTCAGGCAGGGCCTTCCCCTTAAAATGCATGTCTTAGATAAAACCTTACGAAGTGGCTCCCTGCCTCCCAAGAAAAATAAGGATGGTGAGCTGAATGATTCAGGCCAAGTTTCTTACCAATCATGTAACAGGGAAGAATAAATCAGACTCCATATTAGATCTGTTTGTTTTACTTGAAACTTTGTGTTCTATTGCTTTTGCTGTAAGTTACCCTCTAAAGGGATATTGCCTACTGCATAAAAGTTTAACAGTAGTAATTAAACCTATATTTTGTGACTGCATTTTGAAAATTCCTTCCCTTTTCCCTAATTTCATTGTTGATGTGTTTAGATATTGAATTGGTTTAAATGCTGATTTTGTTAAAGGCACAATTAATCACATTCATTATATTTTCAGGAAAGACTTTAAAAATAAAGAGAATTGAAAACAAACATACAAAATGTGCATTTCCAGGAACCCTGCCTCCCAGGCCCGAGTGTTAACTTAAAATGACTTTGTTTAAGCTCAAAGGAAACATCTTGAACAGGCCTACCTGTAAATGGCTGTAGGAAAGAGGAAACGAATACATCCCCTCTGCTGTCTGGAGGGAACCAGGAAATTTTTGTTGCAACTTACAGCTTTTTTTTTTTTTAACTTTATCCCCTCACCTTCTCATCTTTGTTTCTTGAAAGAAATTAACATCATAATTGAGCAAGATGAATTTTTAGGATATTCATCTGTCACCTTTACAGTCTGGTGTTTTAAAAAACAAAAAACAAACAAATAAACCCTCACTATTCCTTGCCCCAACACTCTCAGTTTCTTGGCCTGTTGTGTAGCAAGTGGACTCAGTAACAACCAGATAACTAAATCAACCTTTAAAGTGGTGATGAACAAAAGGGCAGAGAGAAACCAAGAGCATGAATTGATACTTTCTAGAGTGAAGAAAACATCAGAGAGTGTTTATGGGCAAACTTAAATCTTACAGTTAATTTAATTTTAATGTGTGGGTTATTAGATAAAGTAACCTTTTTTTTTTCTGTTAAAACTACTTCTTCCTTGTTAATTCTTTTTCATGTTCCTTAAACACATATTTTTATCAACATGCATTACTAGCCAACCCTTTGTTGCAAATGTTCTATAAATTAATTGTTGTTTGATAAAATATAATCCAAAATCCTCACAATTTAGACGACAGGTATTATGATATATAAAAAATACGAATGTATGGCCACCCTATTGAGCAGGATATGGTCTTGGCTGCTATAATCAAGGACAGAATAACAATGGTTGAAACAAATAAAAGTTTTATTATTATGTAAAAGTCATACTGAGATGGAGCAAGACTTTATAGCTCTAATACTTTGGCCACCTGATGTGAAGAGCTGACTCACTGGCAAAAATCTTTTTGCCAGGAATGGGGAGGAAAAGAGAAGGGGGCAGCAGAGAATGAGAGTTAACAGCATCACAGACTCAGTGGATTTGAACTTGAGCAAACTCCAGGAGATAGTGAAGGACAGGGAAGCCTGGTGTTCTGTAATCCATGGGGTCACAAAGAGGCAGACGTGACTTAGTGAGTGAACAATGACATCAGCAGCTATGGTTCTTCTCCAAACCTGCAAGTTTGCCTTTTGTCTGTGGAAAAACTTTAACCAGTGAGTAAGATTAATCAGAGAAGTGAGAAAATTCAGAAACAAGGGAAAACTGTCAAAGGAGACCAAATAATAATAATAATTTTGTCAGTAAAAAAAAATTCAATCACTTTTGGCTCCTTAAGGGCTTTAGATAGTATTATGAACCATATCTTGTGAGTTGTCTTATAGGTACTGAAAGCCCCACCATGTGTAAGAAGTTAACCACATGATGATCGGACAACCACCAAGACATTATCTGCCACAGGTCCAAGCACTGGCCTCAAGAAATTGAAACAGACTGACTCTTGAACTGAAGATTATCTGTATTTAAAACAATCAAAATGACTGATCAGAACACACACGACCAATTTCAAGAAATTATCAGAGCTGACTATACAGTTTCTACAGGTAGACATTCCCGTCTATGAAAGCTCATGCTTACTGATTGTGAATTGTGAGGGGAAGGGGAGTCAGCTTTGGATAGGCATCTACCC
This sequence comes from Hydropotes inermis, assembly GCA_020226075.1. Lineage (NCBI taxonomy): Eukaryota > Metazoa > Chordata > Mammalia > Artiodactyla > Cervidae > Hydropotes > Hydropotes inermis. The sequence continues at coordinate 33,524,577 of CM035282.1, read as the reverse complement.
ACCCCCTGGTTACCAGCATCCAAAATAAAGCAAACTTCCTTTTCCACCAACCTGGCCTCTTTAATATTTTTTGAGTGATGAACAGCCAGGCCCCACATTCGGTTGCAGTGCCAGCCAGTAAGGAGAAGGGTAGGAGAACATCTTTGGGTTTGTTTTTTTTTTCCTTCTAGGAAATGGACTGAAAGTTACATATGCTATGTTTGCCTCTATATCAGTGGATCCGTCATGAGCCACATTTAACTCACAGGAGCCTAGGAAATTTATTCCTTAGCTGAACAAGCATTCATCTAAATTTTCTATTACTCTGGGTCGAGGATCAGCAAACATTACACGTAAAAGCACTGAGAATAAATATTTGAAGTGTTGGGGGCCAGTTGAATGCTGTCAGAACTACTCAGTTGTGCTGTGATAGCACAAAGCAAGACCTGGAACTGACTATGGCTCAGATCATCAGCTTCTTTATGAAAAATTCAGACTCAAACTGGAGAAAATAGGGAAAACCACTAGGTGATCCAGGTAGTATTAGTCACTGTCATGTCTGACTCTTTGCAACCCCATGGGCTGTAACCCACCCAGCTCCTCTGGGAATTCTCCAGTCGAGAATACTGGAGTGGGTTGCCATTCCCTTCTCCAGGGGATCTTCCTGTCCAAGGGATCGAACTCGGGTCTTCTGCATTGCAGACAGATTCTTTACTATCTGAGCTTCTAGGAAAGCATTCAGGTAGGACCTAAACTAAATCCCTTAAGATTATACAGTGGAGGTGATGAATAGATTCAAAGGAATAGATCTGGTAGACAGAGTGTCTGAAGAAATATGGATGGATATTCATAACATTGTACAGGAGGTGGTGATCAAAACCATCCTAAAGAGGAAGAAATGCAAAAAGGCAAAGTGATTGTCTGAGGAGGCCTTACAACTAGCTAAGAAAAGAAGTAAAAGGCAAGGGAAAAGAAAGGATACACCCGCCTGAATGCAGAATTCCAGAGAATAGCAAGGAGACATAGGAAAGTCTTCCTTAGGGATCAGTGCAAAGAAATAGAGGAAAATGATAGAATTGGAAAGACTAGCGATCTCTTTAAGAAAATTGGGGATACCAAGGGAATGTTTCATGCAAAGATAGGCACAATAAAAGACAAAATCAACAAGGACCTATCAGAAGCAGAAGACATTAAGAAGAGGTGGCAAGAATACACAGAAGAACAATTCAAAAAACCTCTTAATGATCCAGATAACCATGATGGTGTGTTTACTCACCTAAAGCTAGACAGCCTGGAGTGTGAAGTCAAGTGGGCTTTAGGAAGCATTACTATGAACAAAGTTAATGGAGGTGATGGAATTCCAACTGAGCTATTTCAAATCCTTAAAGATGATTTTGTTCAAATGCTGCACTCATTATGCCAGCAAATTTGGAAAACTCAGCAATGGCCACAGAAATTGAAAATGTCAGTTTTCATTTAATCCCAAGGAAAGGCAATGCCAAAGACTTAAAATTACTGTACAATTGTGTCCATTTCACATGCTAGCAGGCTATGCTCAAATCCTTCAAGCTGGGCTTCAGCAGTACATGAACTGAGAACTTCCAGTTGTACAAGCTGGATTTAGAAAAGGCAGAGGAACCAGAGATCATTTCCAAAATATGCTGGATTGTAGAAAAAGCAAGGAAATTCCAAGAAAACATCTACTTCTCCTTCACTAACTAATTAAAACACATTACCTGCCTCCTGAGAAAGCTGTATGCAAGAAAAGAAGCAGCAGTTACAACAGGACATGGAACCATGGACTGGTTCAAAATTGGGAAAGTAGTACATCAAGGCTGCATATTGTCATTCTGCTTGTTTAACTTATATGCAGAGCACATCATATGAAATGTTGAGCTGGATGACTCACAACATGGAATCAAGAATGCCAGGAGAAATATCAAAGACCTCAGATATACAGCTGATACCACTTTACCATTAAAGTGAAAGTGAAGAGGAGCTAATGAACCTCCTGATGAAGGTGAAAGAGGAGAGTGAAAAAGCTGACTTAAAACTCAACATTCAAAAAAATATGACCATGGTATGTGGCCCTATCATGTCATAGCAAATAGATGAGGGAAAAGTGGAAACAGTACCAGATTTCATATTCTTCAGCTTGAAAATCAATGAGGACAGTGACTACAGCCACAATATTAAAAGATGCAAAATAAATAAATAAATAAAAAATAAAAGATGCTTGCTCCTTGGAAGAAAAGCTATGAGAAACCTAGACAGTGTGTTAAAAATCAGAGACATCACTTTGATGACAAAGATTTGTGTAGTCAAAGCTATGGTTTTTCCAGTAGTCATATGTGGATGTGAGATTTCAACCATAAAGAAGACTGAGCACTGTAAAATTGATGCTTTCAAATTGAGGTGCTGCAGAAAACTCTCAAGAGGTTTGTTTCCTTGGACACCAAGGAGATCAAGTCAGTCAAACCTAAAGGAAATCAACCCTGAATATTCATTGAAAGGACTGATGCTGAAGCTGAAGCTCCAAAATTTTGGCCATCTGATGTGAAGCAATGACTCCCCGGAAAAGACCCTGATGCTGGGAAAGATTGAGGGCAAGAGAAATGGGTGATAGAGGATGAGATGTTTGGATGGCACCACTGATTCAATAGACATTAGTTTGAGCAAATGGAGGGAGATAATGAAGGCCTGGGAAGCCTGGCATGCTGCAGTCCATGGGGTTGCAAAGATTCGTACACAACTTAGACACTGAACAACAAAGCACAAAAGCCATCACAAAAAAAAAAAAAAAAAAACATGCAAATGAATGAGAGCTTCTGTGCTTCAGTATGATTTAACTTATAAGCAATGAAATTTTAATTCATAAAAGTGTCATATTACAAAGTATCATTCATCTTTTCATTTTTTTTTAAGCACTTAAAATTCTAAACCATACAAACAGGTGGAGAGATTGGATTTGACTGCCTGGCAATAGTTTGCAAACACTACTTAGTAGGAATAGGGGACATATTGTTAGTTTCCACCACAAATACTTGATGAAATATATTTCAGAAATATAGCATTACTAAATCTGTCAATTTCTTTCATTATGTTAGTCCTTAAAGTCAGGAGACATTTTATATGATCTCAATCAGAGGATGAGATGGTTGAATGACATCACCAACTCAACAGACATGAATTTAAGCAAACTCCAGAAAATGGAGAAGGACGGGAAAGCCTGGCATGCTGCAGTCCACGCGGGCAGAGTCCGAGATGACTTAGCGACTGACCAACAGGTAACAGCAAATGTGACAAAACTTTGTTTGACAAGTTTAAAATCTGTTCCTAAATTATGAAACAATTCTTTAGACATAAATTCAACTCTGGCTCCACAGCTTACTATATGCAAAAATTAGATCTTTCAGCCACATTGATTCCAACTTTGCTCACCTGTAAAATGATGACATTAATTTTATCTGTCTTCAATCATGAAGTTAATTACCAAAGGTACAAACACAATCAATTCTCATTTTTCGTATCTCAATAATTTCACTTTTTTTTAGCCACTTATTTTATGGGAAAAACTTTGTAAGTCAATTTTAATTGCATTATTCATTAGATTTTATTTTATTTCTTTAGCAATTCTTTTATATGTTTCTTCTTTCTTTATCTATTTTGTGTCAGTTTTTACCTGGGTAAGATGTTTGGTCTTTTTCTCTTTGCATTCACTTTTCCATTAAAGATTTCATCTTGTTTCATGAATTCAGTCATCAGTATCAATGTGTTTAAGTGCCCACCAGATATATATTTCTGGAGTCCCCAAGCAATTCTAATTCATCATGACTCCATTCCACAAAACAAAATTTATTTCACAATAATTGTTTCAGTCATTTATACCACCATTCATCCAGTTGTCTAAGTGACATTATTTATTCATCCCATATTCATCACATTCATTTTGACCTGATATTTAATTCTCTAGGTATTATGCTACAGTGTTCAGCGAAAGGGAATATTTCCAAGCTTTCATAAATTTAGATAGTAGAGGAAAAGGAAAAAAAAATGTGAAAAATGAATATAAATAATCATTTTATTTTGAACCAAGCATTATGAAGATGTAAGATGGAATATCTTATTGGATGGTAAATTTGATAGATATAAGTAAATAGTATGGTCAGGGAAAGACCCACCTAAGAGGTAACTCTGAGTTAGATTTGGAATCATTGGTAGACAAGAGCCATGACAAGAAGCTGGAAATCTGAAAGGCATCCTTCATCCTGCCTCATGATATACCGTGTACATGGTGTGCTGTCCCACTGGCAACTATATGTACTTAATCTTGTGCACCCAAATCATCAGTTTCTTTCTTTCTCCTCTTCTGCAATTTATTTTCATTCTCAATCTATCTTTCCGCACACCACAGTAACATAAGTTCACCCTCTAGTCTGTGAACCTGTTTCTGTTTTGTAAATAAACTTATTTGTATCATTTTTTTTAAGATTCTGCATACAAGCAATATTATATTTGCCTTTCTCTGTCTGACTTACTTCATATATGATAATTTCCAAGTTCATACATATTGCTGAAAATGGCATCATTTCATTCTTTTTATGACTGAGAAATACATATCACCTCTTTTTATCCATTCATCTGTAGGTGGACATTTAGGTTTTTTTCCATATCTTGGCTATTGTAAATAGTCCTGAAATGAACACTGGGGTGCATGTATGCTGCATATATACCCAGGAGTAGGATTGCTGGATCATATGGTAGCTCTATTTTTAATTTTTTAAAATAATCTCCATACTGTTCTCCAAAATGATTGCACCAATTTACATTCCCACTACCAGAGATGCTCCCTTTTCTGCACACCTTCTTCAGCATCTATTGCTTTTACAATTTTGATTCATGTATTCTTATGTTCCAAAGGAGTCTTGTATCCTCCCATTAATTTTCCAGATGTAGCAAGATCGCTCTATAATGCAGATCCTGTCAAGTGACTTTGACTTCCCTAATAACAGTCTTCACAGGATTTCAATTTTGGGGTCACCATTGTCCCCAAATTCAAAATGCTCAAGACCTCAAAATATGAGGTCTTAAATATGCAACTTAAATCCTATGCAACTTAAATCCTTAATCTTAAATATGCAACTTTAATCCTATGTTTTCCACTCCCATATTAGTATCTATACCCAGACTCTACTGAAATATTTTAGCGCCCTTAATGTTTACTACTTATTTTTAACTCTCAAATTTGTAAGTAGTCCTCCCTCTGTTTGAAGTCCTTTGTCTAGCTAGTTAACTACTGTTCATGTCACTTGGGTGCCAGCTTAAATGTGATCACATGTATTTTGTAGAAAAAAATGTCAGTCAAATTTTTACCCTTTTGCTAGTGTTTAAATTCCTTGATTGTGAGGAATTTGCACTTTCTCAGCTTCATAGTATCCAATGTCTGTCCTTTAAACTAAATTGCTTTACTCCAACTTCTGTGGTAATAATACAAGTTGATGTCTTTGCTTTTCAGCATGGTAGCCTTAACATATGCACTCGTATATGTCAGTTTCTCAACAAACATGCTTCTATACCTGTATGCATTTATATGTATTTGTCTTTGTAGGAAATAATGGTTGCATGAATGAGATTATATTCAGTTAAAAATAAAACATGATATAAGAGTTATTTAGCACAGGGAGACACATGACATAAGCTTAGAGCTCCCTGGAATGTGCTGCTCAAACTGTGGTTGGTGAACCAGTCCTACTGAATTTGCCTGGGGTTGTTAGAAAGGCAATTTTCAGTCCCATCCCAGATTTGATGAATCAGAATTTCCATGAGTGAGCCTAGGAATCTAGGTTTCAACAAGCTATTCTGATAACAGAAGGCATGTACATCACAGGTTCCTGGAACCCACCCCAAAATGCTGATTTTTCAGATTTAGGCTGGGGTCTGATGAATTTTCTTGGAGGTTCTCAGGGGATGTTGACAATGACATTTTGGGGCTCACTCTTTCTCTAGAGCAGGAAGTGTCAAACTAGTGGCATGCCAAATCTGACCCTGTTTTTGTAAATAAAAATGTGTTGGGATATAATTTACCATTCCTTAAAGTATGGTTTATGGCTGCTTCCATTGCACCATGGCAGAGTTAAGTAGTTGTAATAGTGACCATCTGGCTCAGAAAGTCTAAAACATTTACCCCCTCGCCCTTCCCAGAAATTTTGTCAAATTAAAGAGCATGTTTTTTTCTTGTCTTGATTTTTTTTTTCCAATTCAAGTTAAATTTAATAAGAAATTGAAATGGATTTTTATTAAGAGGGTGAAAGTGAAAGTAGCTCAGTGTCTGACTCTTTGCTACCCCATGGACTATACAGTCCACGGAATTCTCCAGGCCAGATTACTGGAGTGGGTAGCCTTTCCCTTCTCAAGTGTATCTTCCCAACCCGGGGATCAAACTCAGGTCTCCCACATTGCAGGCAGATTCTTTACCAGCTGAGCCATAAAGGAAGTCTGAGAATACTGGAGAGGGTAGCTTATCCTTTCTCCAGGGGATTGTCCCAGTCCAGGAATTGAACCTGAGTCTCCTTCATTGCAGGTGGATTCTTTACCAGCTGAGCTACCAAATTAATTACAGCTTGTATGTGTGTGTTAGTTGCTCAGTCCTGTCCATTCTTTGTGATCCCAAGGTCTGTAGCCCTCCAGGCTCCTCTGCCCATGGAATTCTCCAGGCAAGAATATTGCTTAACTAGCATTTTTTATGATATTTACCTGTTGGCATAAATGCTTTTGAATCAGTTGTCTATGCGACTATCAGATTTGCAGGACTCTACCCAATGTTACAAACCATCAAACCTTACTGTTTAATGTTGGTGCTGGACTATAAACAATATCCTCTTTAAGTTAACTGAAAGAAACTCTAAATTAAAATTAAATGATATGAATACAATATAAAGTAACACAATATAAAACTGTTACGCTGAGACTTATTTAAATGAATAACTATCAGAGTAACAGATCACTTTAAAAGATATATTTTGTTGTTGTTGTTATTAACCAGAAAGGGATAAATTCAATATATGTCACAAAAATTTTAACAAACAAGCTCTTTAATGACTCACATTCTAAGTACTAAAGTATAAAATAGCATTCCTTTGAACTGTGGAAGAGTATTAAAGTCATAAAGCTGTTAAGGTGCCATTTCTTACCCAAATAAAAACACATTACTCTCCTGCCTTTACAAATTACACTATATAGAGAATATTTCTTGAGTAAAAACATATTGAATAGATTTAACCAACTGTGCTTAAATAAATAAATGTTTCAAGAAACTACAAATAAATATTTAATTTTTTTGTGTTAAATATTTAACTCATTTCCTGGAAAGAACTTTCTCTTATCTCTGAAATTGGCTTATGTTTCTGATGAAGTCATGTCATTAAAAACACAGTAGCAGTTTTATTATAGTATAAAATAATTCAACTTTAATCTTCTTTTTAATATTCCAAGGCATGAAGTGAATGATTGCTTTGGGAAATTTTCTGGTTTGAACCAAGATTTTTACAAATAGCTTCATGCTTATCTATAATGAAGCTATTTTCATATTCATAAGTAAAACATAATTTACTAAGTGTTATTTCAGAAACATTTCAATGTTGTCTTAGCAAGTAACATGGAGATAGAGGCATTACACACACAGGTACATGTGTATGTATGAATGTATATGTATACATAGTCATAATTTTATAATTATTTTTGGCTCCATTTTAACAACAACAAAAAAACATTTATAATATGTGATCTCATGTATGTTCCATCTTAACATAGAATGCTGAGGGTTTTTTTTTGTTTTGTTTTGTTTTGTTAGTTTTTTTGCTTTTTTTTTTTTGTTTCTGTTTGAATATCCACTACTTTATTTCTAGGTATTATTACTAGGATGTGGAAAGAGGCAGGTGTGGGTTGAAGCACTTTTCAAAAAATTTAAAAACTTAAAAATCCCTGCTCCGTTGTATGTTCGTATATTTAAAGCAAGTAATTAGAATATCAAAGATCCAAATCTTAATGTGGATCCTACAAAATTTATTTTAAATGTTTTAATTAAATAGGAAGTAATAATTCATAATGAATAATGCAGTTCCTAAATCTGGTCATATAAATACTCTATAGAACTAGACCAATGTTTGATTATAAAATATATTAGCTCTTAATTTCTTCTTTATGTCTTCAAACCAATTTCATTAGGTGTTTTTCTGCTATTTTTCCCTAGAAGCTCAGACAGTAAAGCATTTGCCTGCAATGCAGGAAACCTGGGCTCGATCCTTGAGTCAGGAAGATCCTCTGGAACAGGGAATGGAACCCACTCCAGTATTCTTGCCTGGAGAATTTCATGGACAGAGAAGCCTGGTGGGCTACAGTGCACGGAGTCACAAAGCATTGGCATGACTGTGTGACTGACACACACAAACACACACAAACACACACTATTTTTATTTATTTATTTGTATAAGTTCATACACAATACATGTTGATTCTTCTTATCAATATCACAAGCTTGCCTAATTGCCAGTTAAATTTTAACATTGATTATACTGAAATGTATCATACAGAAATTTGAAAGTTTCTTCCCTTATGCTTTTCTTTAATTTCTAACAATTAACCCATTAATCTTTTTTCTGGGGAATACTCTTTAGCTAATTAAATCTTCCCTGCTCTCTTTCTTCATTCTCTTACAAGTTTGAATACATAATTTGCAGTTAAATCCTTGCCCCAGTCTCTGCTTTTGGGAATCCCAACTTATGGCAATAGACTTGGGAGCACCCAAGGAGTTAAGGGCTGCATTGCTTAAAACTCAGGTCAGCAGAGACATATGTCAGATCCCTCCACTCCTGAACAAGGTGTCTAAGTGATCCATCTTAACTAAACATAGCCCTAGACAGAGTGATATTATCTTTATTATTATTGATATTGTGTCTATAAAGTGTTGCAAATATATGTTTGACATTAAATATTTTATTTTATTGTAATTTATTCCATTTTTACTTTCCCATGAATGTGTGTTGTGCTCAGTTGCCCGGTTATGTCCAACTCTTTGTGACCTCATGGACTGCAGCCCTCCGGGCTCCTCTGTCCATGGAGATTCTCCAGGCAAGAATACTGGAGAGTGTAGACTGTCCTTGCTCCAAGGGAGCTTCCCTACCCAGGAATCAAACAGGGATCTCCTGCATTGCCGATTCTTGACCAGCTGAGCTACCTGGCAAGCCCGCATGTGTGCTATGTACATCTAAGTCACTTCCCTTGTGTCTGACTCTTTGCAATGCTATGGACTGTTGCCCACCAGGTGCTGTTCATGGGATTCTCCAGGCAAGAATTCTGGAGTGGATTTCTATGTCTTTCTCCAGAGGATCTTCCTGACTCAGGGATCGAACTTGTGTCTCTTCTGTCCCTGCATTGGCAGGCAGGTTCTTTACTACCAGAACCACCTGGGTCCCAGAACTTAATTAAAACCAAACAATTTCCACAGAGGCATTGGGGCTTCCATGGTGGCTCAGACAGTAGAGAATCTGCCTGCAATGCAGGAAACTGGGTTCAATTCACTGGTTGGGAAGATCCCCTGGAGAAGGAAATGGCACCCCATCCCATTATTCTTGCCTGGAGAATTCCATGGACAGAGAAACATGGCAGGCTACAGTCCATGGGGGTCCCCAAGAGTCAGACATGACTGAGCAATTAACACTTTTATTGATTATAATAATGTCCATTAACATTGTAGGTAAAAACTGTTAAGATTTATAAAATGATCATTATGTGTCAGACACAGTGCTAAGAATTTTCAAAAGTATTGTAAACTTAGAAAGATGTTAATGATAACCCTATATGCAAAACAGAAAAAGAGACACAGAAGTATGGAACAGACTTTTGGACTCTGTGGGAGAGGGCGAGGGTGGGATGTTTCAAGAGAATAGCATCGAAACATGTATATTATCTAGGGTGAAACAGATCATCAGCCCAGGTTGGATGCATGAGACAAGTGCTCAGGCCTGGTGCACTGGGTAGACCCAGAGGGATCGGGTGGAGGGGGAGGTGGGAGGGGGGATTGGGATGGGGAACACATGTAAATCCATGGCTGATTCATTTCAATGTATGACAAAAACCACTACAATATTGTAAAGTAATTAGCCTCCAACTAATAAAAAAATAAAATAAAAGTATTGTAAACTAAGTATATTACAGCATTATGCCTACTTGGGGCTACCCTTGTGGCTCAGCTGGTAAAAAATCTGCCTGCAATGTGGGAGACATGGATTTGATCCTGGATTGGGAAGATGCCCTAGAGAAAGGAAAGTCTACCCACTCCAGTATTCTGTCCTGGAGAATTCCATGGACTGTATAATCCATGGGGTTGCAAAGAGTTGAACATGACTGGGCAACTTTCCCACTTATGCCCATTTTATCCGTGAAGTTAAATGAGACTGTCCTGTCCCTTTAGTTGAAAACACTGTGGATCTTGCAAAGTGACTCCTAAGCAACCTAGTTCCTGCCCATTTTCTCACTATGGCCTTCCAGCCTCAATGGGAGGTTTGCTGATACAAATTTAAAAATGTCTCCATGTGATAAAGTTATACAGAATATTTTTGTCACTGTTGCTTTTTAAAAACAAGAACCTTTACTGATAAAGTGTCTTTGAAAGCTGGTCCTTCTTTTCAATATGTGCTTATAACATCAAACTCATTAATAAAACCTTTGAAACACCTCAAAAATTTCATCTGTATTTCAAAATATGAATTTAATTGCTAAATTTTCCATTTCCAGCATTCAGATACCTAGCTAGGGCAAACATTTATTTGGAACAAATAGATTTCTAAGCCTGCCTTGATGAAATGGAAATTACAGTGCATCTCTAAATTTAAGACATTTCTACACTAAATATTTATACATGAAATAGCTGAACAATTCTTTATGCTGAATCTTCATGTTAAGTGTAAAATAATGGGGGATACGTAGTCATGACTTCATAAATTTTCAAGAGGGAATCAACAAATACATGGGTACGTCTGATAGAACCAGAATATATGGACTTTATGCAAGTTGGAGAAGAGAGAGGAGATATCCCAAAGCGTATCCATCTAAATAACATAGCCTTAGTGAATAACAAAAGGAAAGAAGCAATCACTGCATCTTCACACAGATTTATGCTCAAATGCCTAAACCAAAGGCATCCCTTCTTAAGGGAAATATCACACTCCTTGGATTATGATCCTGCTCTATCCATGCTGTGCTCCAATTTATCTTGTCAAGTATGCATCTGTTGCTAAAGTCATTAGGGTCTTTGGTTTCCAAGTAAACACCCTCTGCATCCTCCTAGTTTCACTACTTTATGGCTAAACAGACTAGGTCTTTAAAGGTATGAGAAATAGAAGTATTAAAATTTCAATGATGCTCTCTGGCTACACAATTAGATGTATGTTGTTCAAAGTTTTAGTCAGAGACCTAGACACCTTAATTAGTCATTTTTGCTATACTATTCTGATACCATATTGCATGCAAAACTTAATTGTATGAATTATGTCATAAGAACTTCTTTTTCAGGATTCTTACTGTAATTATTAGGGTTTACATACCCCACCTCTCATACTAGAGCTTCACCTAGCAAGTTATTAGGTTCTTTTCAATGACCTGAGCATTATTTAATCATAACTCTACCCAATATCCCTGCTCCTGTTTTGTTTTCTTTTGTTTTCTTGCTTGTTTTCTTTTAAGTAGGCAAAAAGCTCCTTTACCACTAACCTCTCTTTTTATGGTGTATAATTTATCCATTAAGACTTCCAGATGTAGGTATATTTTCTCCAATTTATTGATATTTGTCAATAGTAGCACAATTTAATAGAAGGATGGTGTTAATAAACAGTGAAAGGTCTAAATTTTATCCATTTTGGAAGCTGAATTAGCACATTACCATAGCAGAGTGTCATGTATTCAGGCAGAGGCAGAAAAATTCTAGGTCAAGGATAAAGGAAAGTTTATTGCTCACAGCAAGAGCAGTAGCCAAAATATCATCACTAGCTTACACTGCTTCTTCAAATTCTAAAACCCAAAAAGCAACATGGAGGAATCAGGTGACATCTGGTCATGCAGTGGAAATGTGTTTAAGAAAAGGAAATCTGAGTTTAGGAATCCAAGTATTTAATAACAGATAAAAAATTCTACTCATCTGTATTGGAAGATACTATTTTATTATGCTGAACACATTTATTTTTTCTTCTAGAGGAAGGTACTGCTTTCATTTTCCAAGGATGGCAGCTTATATGTCATTTGTGCTAGATCAATATCCAACTTTATCTTCCAAGGCTCTGAACACCACAAACATCCTGAAAAAATAATCCAGAACAAAGGTAGTGTTTTTTTTCTCAGAAGACATGCATACATGGGAGACTACTATGGAGACTTTCTTGCCAAAAATGCCACCACGCATTTCTACACTGTCTTAGCTTCTGGCAGGTTTCCCTGTGTGTGTATACTCCATGAGACATTCTGATTACTCTGACAAACAGCCTGGAACTTAATCCATTTAATCTCTCTCCTTCAGCATTTAGTTAAAGTTGCTAAGAAAAGGACTTTAAATAGAAGGATGAGGCTATCCTGCTGTATTGACCTCAATCATGTTTCCCAGGGTTGTAAAGCCAATCAGCTGAACAAATCTCATAAACTCTCAGGACTCTCTGGCAAAACCAGGTAAATTTCTCCTTAAGTTTCTGTGTTGACCTTTCTCCTAGACCAAAGGCATTAATCCAGGTACAATAACATGTAGTAGTGATTGCACCAATTCTGCCTTCGTTCCTCAAGGACAACATCTAGGGAGATCCAAATCCTTACAATAACACTGGCCAATAATTTGAGGCTAATATAACTCCTTCTCAGACCAAGGTGGTGTTACAAATCACCTTAGCTAAAATCAAGGACATATTTCACAGCATCTTTTCTAATTGGCTTCTTACCATTGTAGAGATAGCACCTGCTTCAATAATGAGTCAGTTATATCTCCAAGAAGCTTCTCCAGTTAACCAAACCTCATTTTGGAAGTGTATCCACATAACTTTCCAGTGTGATGTGATTTACCAATAGCTTTCTTAAACCCTTCATGGTGTCTCATGACCACCACTAAGGTGCACATTTCTTTGTTTTCAAGGAAGTGAGTTAATGCTTGGCTTTGACACAAAGTAGTACAACCCTGCTTGCACATGTGTTGCCCCAGAAAGATTTGTTTAAAACCATCACCCTCTTTCAAGTGGAACCTGTATCAGTGAGGGGGGCCTTGGTTGTCTGTGATTCCATAGGCCTCTTAGCTGATAAGCTTGCATTTCCAAATTCTCTTTTAAAAAAATTAAGTCTAGAGAGTCCATGCAGCCAATGCAGGGAGCATGAACTCAATCCCTGGTCAGAGGGCTAAGATCCTACATGCCACAAGGCACAGCCAGTAAATAAACACATAAATAAAAACAAAGAAATTAAATCTAGTCCTTGATTTTGGAGAGACAATCTGAGGAGAGATAGCACAATCTATCCTATTTGTCCATGATACCAGCAGAGTGGTAGCCATTCATCCCATGAAATTATTGAGTGACAGCTGTTGGAATGAGCACAGAAAGAACATCTAAGTTTTTAACAGGTGTTTTAGGTAGTTGGTGCTAGAATATTGGTCATTCTTTGCTGTTTCTCATAACCTTCTCAGTAAGATTATAGAGAACAGAGATCAACTTTTGATCAGTATCCTTTGGTGAGTGATGGAAAATCCACCAGTCAGTTGACTTTAAGCTTCCTGGAACTGTTTGGGAGAACCATATCAGGAGGTATCCTTCATGAAGAAGGATTCAGGAGTGAGTCTGAATGACACTGAAAAATAATGACCCTCTTTTTTTGTATGTTGTCCAGACTCAAGGTGTTCCTTACCCACATGAGAGGGCTGTTGGTCTTCTTACATTACCAGAAATCAGTGTGATACATTCTGATAGCTCGACTTCCCTGCTCACACCCAGATCTTTGGTTTGAAAGAGTCAGAACCAAAAAGGAAAACACTAACAGAGACTAATCATGTCTCAGTTTGACCAACACTGGCAGTTGAGTTGCTTTTGGAAACCAGGGTACTGAATTAAATGATTATTACCATTGTGGTTATCACAATAAAATCTGAATCCCCTAGATAAGTTATCACTCACAGTTACCATTAAGAAGAAAGCATTTTGCCATAATTGGATCCCCAAATTTCAAAATAACTCTTTATGACCCCACAACTCTTTTATTCTGGTCATAACCCATGAATCAACTAAACAGAAGCAATCGCTTTCTGGAGACAGCACCTTCATTGACCAAAATGCATTAAAAATGGGTATGTACTAATTGCATCTGCAGGAGGAAGACTTAGAAATATTTTAGGGTCAATTTCTGGGGAAGATGCCTTATGTTTACTAAATTCTATGGAGGCTATGGATGGTTCACCTTGTTTATCAGCTCATTATTCAGTGTCTTTTGTGATGAAAGGCACACCATTGCCAGACTGTAAATAGCACAGGAGCCTGAAAACATGGCACATATTAGTTTGCTACACATAGTTACAATTCTAGAATCAACTGACTGGACTAGAGCATCAGTGTTTAACCTGAAATGTTAACAACATTGAAGCCCCATAATTAGCCCCAAGGAAAGAATAAAACCTAGATATAGGTAACTGCAAGAAATAGCCAAAGGCCATGCCTCTTGCAAAGTGGTCATTTATATCATGAGAAAAATGTGTCAAATTTTGGCAAGAGTCACAGTTTAGCATGAAAGGCAATCTCTGCATCATAAAGTGAAGTGAAAGTGTTAGTCACTCAGTTGTCTGACTCTTTGTGACCCCATGGACTGGAGCATGCCAGGCTCCTCCATCCACGGAATTTTCCAGGCAAGGAAACTGAAGTGGATCGCCATGCCCTTCTCCAGGGGATCTTCCCGACTCAGTGATCACATCCAGGTATCCCATTTTGCAGGCAGATTCTTTACTGTCTGAACCACCAAGGAAGCCCTTCCACATCATGAATATATAGGGATTCACTTTGCTTCCAGTACATTATAGCAGGGTTCTTGTCATGGTATAAATAATGATGGGTACAGTCTGCATTAATGCCTGGATAATGAGTCAGTGACATTCTAGGAAGAGGTGGCTCAATTAATAGTAAAGTTTGAAGCATTCACATCAGAGATGTGAATGCTTTACATGGATGTACACATGACGTCTATCTTTTATCTGTGAGTAGGTAGTTTTCTGTGGGGCAGGACAAACACCTAGATCATTGACAAAAGCCCAAGAGATACTAAAAGATATATTCAGTTTCATTAAAAAGGGCATTGGCCAGTACTTTGAGAATGGCCAGATTGTTGCCCACTCAGCAGAATGATTGCATCCATTTCTGCTGCTGCATGACTGTTACTGAAGTGATACAGCCATAGCTGCTCTCTGGGCACCACTGATGATTTGCTTAATTAAGCCATCAATCATGCCAAGATGTTTGAGGGAACTTCTGTGGATTTGGGGTCCCACTGAGCCATTGATGCTGTTGTTGTTCTATAGTCACTAAGTCATGTCCGACTCTGTGCCCCCATGGGCTGTAGCCAGCCAGCCTCCTCTGTCCAGGGGATTTCCCAGGCAAGAATACTAGAATGGGTTGCCATTTTCTTCTCCAGGGGATCTTCCCAACCCAGGGACTGAACCCACATCTCCTGATTAGCAGGTGGATTCTTTATCCCTGAGTCACGTGGGAAGCCCCACCAAGGCAGTGGTTTCACTTCAATTACATAATAAGAGGGAAAGGAAAGGCAAAGTTGACACTTTTTAATGTAAAACTGAGATGTCCCTGTAGTCAAACAAGCTGCATTCTTTATACGCAGCTTCCATTTGACAAATAAGGCTCGTGAGTTTGAACAGACTATGCCAGCTCCCCATCCCATCGCAAATAAATACCAGTCAGAGTCACAAACACTCTAGATGTAAGGAGTTCAGTCTTGGGAAATCTCAGTAGGAAACTGCAGCTTCAAATCTTTACCTTTTCTGCAAGTATAGCTGCATTAGGGAAGCAATGGAACCACCTTAACAGGCACCTCCGGAAGGAGGCTGCCTGCTGTTTCCAGAGGCTGCCGGCTGTTATCCAATCACCACCATGGAAATTTATGAAGGCATAATTAGATTTGTGAAATCTCAAAGGTATTGCATTTCTCTATATGCAGTTCTTCCAAAGAGGGAGAATGCCTTCACTGACAGTACAACCCTATAAAAAATCAACATTGATTATACATTCAGAGTATGACCTCTGAGAGTAGAATAATGATTCACCCACAAAGTCTCACCCACATAGTTGAATTAGCTTCTTTGAACTATTGCAAACCTTTCTCTGACTCAGTTAGCTAAATCCGGCTGGCATTTCCTCCCAAGGGATAGGGTAGGATGGTGATTTGGATGCCTGTATCTGAAGTAGCCATAAATGTTTGAATCCTCCTCTTTTTGAATTTCTTCACTTAGTGCATATGGAGTTTTGGGGACCTGCCCAGGCATTTTGCTCCTTAAATAAGCAGTTAGGGCTAGAAAGGAAATCAAGGGTTAGTAAGCATGGAAAGAGAGAGCCGGTTTATCAGGTGGGATAAACTGTGGAAGCTGTTCAAGTCTCACCCAATGACCTGCTGATGGATTTGGTACAGATGGTACCATCCTATGTTAGACAGCAAGGTCATCTTTACAGATAGCATCCATTTCAGTCTTCAACTCTCTTGAGCCTGCACTCAAAGCCCCATTGCTCTCCAGTCAGACCCCCAAAATTTGTGTTATTTTGATTTCTGTTGTCTTGACTCATAGAGTGGCAGGAATTTTTTTAAGGTCAATTTAATCTGAGGAATTTGTTGCATGATTGTCATGGTAGCAACTCTTAATATTCTCCCTGATTTAAAATAAAGGGTAGGGGAGTTTTCCAAGATGATAAGATTCACTAGTGTAAGAAAGAACTTTTCTGGATTACTTTGTGCTGCTATCTCATTGTCTAGTACCAACAAACAGATGAATGGATTAACAAAATGATGAGTCCCTAAATGCTATTTCATAATTAGAAACCTTGAATATTTGATACACGCTACAAGCTGAATACACCTCAAAATATGTATGCTGAGTGAAAGATGGCAAACCTAAAAGACTGTATACTATATGATTGTACTTAAATAAAAGTAATTATTTACTTAGAAAATTTAAATAAAATAAAATGTAAACTGGCCTATAGTGACAGAAAGATCCTCTGGGGTTTCCTGGCAATAGGGAGTAAAGAGATGGGAGAGATTACAAAGAGGCTTGAGGAAACTTTTAGGGTTGATGATGTTTTCATTATATTGACTGTGGTGATTATTTCATATGTATTCATATGTCATGACTTTTCACTTATACACTTCAAATATATGCAATGAACAAATATTGTATATTAATGCACATATATGGATATCTAGAAAATGGTATAGTTGATCTTATTTTACAAAATAGAAAGAGAGACATAGATGTAGAGAACAAACATGAGCACCATGGAGTGGGGGGAAGGGGATATGGGATGAATTGGGAGATTGGGATTGACATATATACACTATTGATGTTATTTATAAAATAGATAACTAATGAGAACCTACTATATAGCTCAGAGAACTCTATTCAGTTCTCTGTAGTGACCTCAATGGGAAGGAAATCCAAAGGAGAAGGGATACAGGTATACATATAGTTTATTCAATTTGCTGTATAGTAGGAACTACTACAACACTATAAAGCAAGTATACTCCAATAAAATTAATTTAAAAACATATGTAGTGTATTATGTGTTAAATATACTGCAATAAAGCTGTTTATTTTGTTTGTTTGTTTGTTTTTTGTTTTTAAAGCTACTGAGAGGGCAGTAAAAAAAAAAAAAATATGGTGAAGAGAATTTAGAAAGAGCTCCATAAATAGATAAGTGGGGGAAAAAAAAAAAGACACATTCACACATATAATTCTAACTACTGCTCTGACAAATTCAGTTTTAAAAACTAGCTTTGTGCCATGGTAGATTTAGTCAGAGACCTTGAAAAATATAGTATCAATCTCCAAGGGATTTTAAAAATCAATAAAGCTTATAGTGAATGATCAAAAACACGGATCTTTATTTAACAGGGATTAAAACTTTTTAAAAGTGTGAGCATATGTTAGAATTGTATCAGAACTTCTAGAAGCTCACGTTCACCTTTTCATTATTATCTTCACATTATATATTTTGTATATGTGTGTGGTGGCACGGTACTAGTGTGTTTATCCATATATAGATCTATCATCTTTCTAGCTATCTTTATGTTTAAAGGTTAGAATCACAGGAAACAGACTGTGAAATGTAGATATGTATGTCTCTTCAGGCAAAGACTATTCCTGAGGAAGGAGTCACTGTCTGAATCTGGAGAGTGAGTATGTTAGTTCTGGAATGAGAAGCTTGGTGTCCGAGGCAACCAATAAGTCCATGCTTTATGTGGATGCACTGACGCATATAACAAATTCACCCATCTGTGCACAGTTCAAAGATTCTGAATGGTTGGTTTTCCGGAGGAAACTGATGAAACTTTTGGTGGAATGAGCTGCAGAGTTTGCCACTGTATCTAACCTGAATATGAAGTTGACATTCCTTCTCTTCTGCTTTGAATACCCTTGTCTGCTTGTATGGGTGACTATGGCAGACATGCATTACCCAACTATTCAGGCCTCTTTTTAAGAGCACCCACTGTAAGTCAGGTAGGTGCCTGACAGCTGGTAGTTGCTACACCTTCAGTTCCATTCCAGTAGCCTTGCTGAGGCCAGTCTCTCTGTACTCCTTCCTCACATAATTTAATACAGTTTGAGCACTAGATCTAAGTGGAGACTCCACACAAAGGTTCTCGTGTGCTGAAGCTCCCCATCAATCTACCTGTGTCTTTTTGGAGTTCTACTGCTATTTGAAGCCCTTCCAAAGTCTTCCTTTCTTTCCCCTCTTCTTTCACATCTGTCAGACCTGCATCATAGTATTAAGGTTTTCCCTGATTCTTCCTCCCCTTACCCCTTATATTATAGGAATATCCCTGACTTTCTGCCCAAAGCCTCTGGCTATTGAATTCATTATTATTGTTTGCCTCTTCAAAAATTCAAATGATCACATAGCTTACCTGGTCTTACGGTGACTCAAGATACTTAACCCTGAGGATTCTGAGTCTGTACCTATCATTTCCTTCCTAAAGTTGCTGCATGTGTCTATTGATTGTTGAGTTGGCACTGGGGAATAACAATAATCCCCCAATTAATCACCTAGATTCCTAATGTATTCTTCCTTGCTCTTATTATGGAATAGATGTTCTATCTCCTATAGATTATCAGAAAAAAATTAGTCCTGCCTGGATATAGATTTCTTTCCATTTCATTCTCATCTTCTGGCATTGTTGAAAATCTCAAAGTGATTAGACAACACATAAAATCTAAAACATAATGGCATCCTTGTTGTGTCTGGTGATAGTAATATTCTCTCTCTGGAAACAAGACCCATAGATATGCAAATTCAAGAGTTGCAGCAATGTGTTGTTGCTGTTCAGTCACTAAATTGCGTCCAACTCTTTGTGTCTCCATGGAGAGCAACACATCCATCCTTCACTATCTTCCAGTGTTTGCTCAAATTCATGTCCATTGAGTCAGTGATGCTATCTAACCACCTCATCCTCTGTCTCCTCCTCCTCCTTTTGCCTTCAATCTTTCCCAGCCTCAGGGTCTTTGCAGTGAGTCAGCTCTTCCTATCAGGGAGCCAAAGAATCAGAGTTTCAACATCAGTTGGTCCAATGAATATTCAGGATTGATTTCCTTTAGAATTGGCTGATTTTATCTCCTTGAAATTCAAGGGACTCTCAAGAGTCTTCTCCAGCAACACAATTGGAAAGCATCAATTCTTTGTCACTCAGCCTTCTTATGGTCCAACTCTAACATCCACACATGACTACTGGAAAAACCATAACTTTAACTATAGAAATCAAGACACAAATTACTCAAGTGGATTACTGACAATGTAGGTAAGTGAAATTTAGTCTTATTTATATGTTTTGAGTCCTTGAATCATGTGTTTTTACCAGTTAGAGACACAACATTATATAATATTCATTCATCAGGTTGTCAGCTCCATCACTGACAATGGCATCGTATCTACAGAGGGATACTTTCCAAGCTGAAGCTTCAGTTCATACTTTAAAAGCTTCTGCATCATTCTATTTATTGGAAATTTCTGGGTCGTGTGGTAGAAAATAAGACAAGTCAGTTCCATGATCTTGTAGACAACATCACAATTTAGTATTAGAAGTGTGAATCCTTTGGTGTTGTGATGATTTCTGGATTACAAATCAGGATCCTATGCTCTGTAGACTCTTAAACTGTAGTGGTCTCTGAAATTCCACAGTAAAAAAAGGCTTACCCATATACATAATAGATATTGTCCAGAAAATACCTGAGAAATCCCCCTGAGGAAGCTGTACACAGATCAAGAAGCAACAATTAGAACTGGACATGGAACAACAGACTGGATCCAAATTAGGAAAGGAGTACATCAAGGCTGTATATTGTCACCCTGCTTATTTAGCTTATATGCAAACTACATCATGTGAAATGCCAGGCTGGATGAAACCCCAGCTGGAATCAAGATTCCCAGGAGATATATCAATAACCTCAGATATGCAGAGGACACTGCCTTTATGGCAGAAAGAGAAGAGGAACTAAAGAGCCTCTTGATAACAGTGAAAGAGGAGAGTGAAAAAGTTGGCTTAAAATTCGACATTCAGAAAACTAAGATGATGGCATCTGGTCCCATCATTTCATGGGAAATAGATGGGGAAACAAAGCAAACAGTGAGAGACTTTATTTTCTTGGGCTCCAAAGTGACTGCAGATGGTGACTGCAACCATGAAATTAAAAGACGCTTACTCCTTAGAAGAAAAGCTATGACCAATCTAGACAGCATATTAAAAAGCAGAGACATTACTCTGCCAACAAAGGTCCATCTAGTCAAAGCCATGGTTTTTCCAGTGGTCATGTATGGATATGAGAATTAGACTATAAAGAAAACTGAGCACCAAACCACTGATGCTTTTGAACTGTGGTGTTGGGGAAGACTCTTGAGAGTCCCTTGGACTGCAAGGAGATCCACCCAGTCAATCCTAAAGGAAATCAATCCTGAAGAGTCATTGGAAGGACTGATGCTGAAGCTCAAACTCCAATACCTTGGCCACCTGATGCAAAGAACTAACTCACTGTAAAAGACCCTGATGCTGGGAAAGATTGAAAGCAGGAGGAGAAGGGGAAGACAGAGGATGAGATGGTTGGATGGTATCACTGACTCGACTGTTATGAATTTGAGCAAGCTCCAGGAGTTGGTAATGGACAGGGAAACCTGGTGTGCTGCAGTCCATGGGGTTGCAAAGAATCAGACATGACTGTGTGACTGAACAGAACTGAACTGAGAAAATGCCTGCCCCTGTTAGAGGTGAATGGGTCCAGTGCAATAACTTGTCACCATGGTTGTGTCATTTATAACCCAAGATAGCTACATTGGGCATGGTAATTGAAAGTGACTGGCTGATGTCAATTTCTAAGTCATTCAATCCGCTTGTGTTTTGTTTTTAACCCATGACTTCTGATAGGCTTTAGTATGCAATATCAAACCAAAGATCTTCACAATTGATGTGCACTCCTGAAAGTCTCTGCACACACTTTTTCTATGGAACTCGCCTTTTATCTTCCACTCCTTGCTAGATGCCCCCATGGCTCTATGTAAATTCTAATCATGCACTACTTTTCTTTCCACACAAAGTAAAGGATCAGTTAAATAATCTTCATTTCTAATCATTGGGATGATTTCTTCTCACCTATGTTTTTCAGGGTCACCTCTAAGTGGGACAGTAATACAGTATTGTCTATATCCAACCTACACCCAAATGCCCAACCAACTTAACTCAGATCCAGGCCTGGTGTTATTGGTCTCTACTGCCTGGTATTAACTCTGCCTCTCCCACCCACCATGTAACTAGAGGTGTGAGCTGAATAAGTGTTAATTTTTTCAAACATTTTGTTAAATCTTTTTTTAAATGATGAGGCAAATAAGATGCATTTACTTGATAATGTATTCCTTATTTCAGTCCAAACATGCTCCAGACAACTAGAACAATTACAAAATTTCATTGCTTAAGTGAGTTTTGAATTTTTGTAGGTTTTATCACCTGTCCTTAGGAATGCTGTGTCTTACCAAAACCTTCAGTATCCTTGTACATTCACATGATTTAATTAATGTGATTCCACCAATAGAAAGAAATAATATAATATTAAGCAAAGTGTACAGATACTATAGGTACTTTTGACCTACATTATGACAGTCAGCAAGAAAGTTAATATTTAATACATTTAATATAACTCTGGGGCAAAGTGAAGTATATCCTTTTGTTTATACTACATCAGCAATAACTGCTTCTCATCTATTTCTTCATAGCAATAGAAAAAAATCAAAATCAAAAGTCAGATACCACATGCCCGGGATCATGTTACTATGCTGTAGCAAAGTTATATTTGGCTACTACTTGATTGAGTTTTCAGTAGCTGACTTCATTTTCCAGGGTCCATAGAACTACTTCAGTAACCATATTTGTGAATCAAAGAGGGATATGATGAGGATTAATATTATTAAACACTTTAGATCTTCAAGAATGGCTTTGATTTCTGACATTTCCCTGAAGATGCAGCATTGCTTTTACTTTATTATATTCACAGAACAAGGGGCCAGATTCAACAGCTTAAATTTGAGCTTCCCAAATATGATAGCTCTTACTTCATAAGTGAATGTTGGTATTCTTAAAGCCACCAAATACCTTTTCATAATTATAAATTGTGAGATCAGGGAAATCACTACTGTGTGGTCCATGGAGAATGGATCTGCTGTGAGGTAGATCTGGACCAGAACAATATATTTTTTTATTATCTATTTTCTTTGAACTATTCAGACCTACAATTATCTAAAAAATATATATATAACAAATTTTGTCTGAATTCCTGAATACAAGGAAGTTCCATTGACCCTTGAACAACAGAAGGTTGAACTGCATGGTCCACTTATATGCAACCTCTTTCCAGTATATAGATACTATCAGTTCAGTTCAGTCACTCAGTCGTGTCCAACTCTTTGTGACCCCATGAATCACAGCACGCCAGGCCTCCCTGTCCATCACAAACTCCCAGAGCTTACTCAAACTCATGTCCATCGAGTCGATGATGCTATCCAGCCATCTCATCCTCTGTCTTCCCCTTCTCCTCCTGCCCCCAGTCCCTCCCAGCATCAGGGTCTTTTCCAATGAGTCAACTCTTCGTATGAGGTGGCCAAAGTACTGGAGTTTCAGTTTCAGCATCAGTCCTTCCAATGAACACCCAGGACTGATCTCCTTTAGTATGGACTGGTTGGATCTCCTTGCAGTCCAAGGGACTCTCAAGAGTCTTCTTCAACACCACAGTTTAAAAGCATCAATTTTCGGCACTCAGCTTTCTTCACAGTCCAACTTTCACATCCATACATGACTACTGGAAAGCCATACCTTTGACTAGATGGACTTTTGTTGGCAAAGTAATATCTCTGCTTTCTAATATGCTGTCTAGTTTGGTCATAACTTTCCTTCCAAGGACTAAGCGTCTTTTAATTTCATGACTACAATCACCATCTACAGTGACTTTAGAGCCCAGAAAACTAAAGTCTGACACTGTTTCCACTGTTTCCCCATCTATTTCCCATGAAGTGATGGGACCAGATGCCATGATCTTAGTTTTCTGAATGTTGAGCTTTAAGCCAACTTTTCCACTCTCCTCTTTCACTTTCATCAAGAGGCTTTTAACTTTCTCTTCACTTTCTGCTATAATGCTGGTGTCATCTGCATATCTAAGGTTATTGATATTTCTCCCGGCAATCTTGATTCCAGCTTGTGCTTCTTCCAGCCCAGCGTTTCTCATGATGTACTCTGCATATAAGTTAAATAAGCAGGGTGACAATATACAGCCTTGATGTACACCTTTTCCTATTTGGAACCAGTCTGTTGTTCCATATCCAGTTCTAACTATTGCTTCCTGACCTGCGTACAGGTTTCTCAAGAGACAGGTCAGGTGGTCTGGTATTCCCATCTCTTTCAGAATTTTCCACATTTTTTTGTGATCCACACAGTAAAAGGCTTTGGCATAGTCAATAAAGCAGAAATAGATGTTTTTCTGTAACTCTTTTGCTTACATACTATAGTACTACACAATGTGCAAGTGGTTGAATCTGCAGTCACAGAATTGCAGATACGGGAGGAAACAGATACAAGGGAACAGAGCATACAGAGAGTCAAATAAAAATTATATTGGAGTTTTGTACGAGGGTTGGCACCCCGTAACTCATGTGATGTTCAATACTCAACTAATATTCAAATAACCTTCTCAGAATATAAAACTCAGTTGCACTCTCTCTACACTGAGTTTATTTATTTATTTTTTTTACACTGAGTTTTAGACTCACATGAGTCCTTAGTTAAGACTTAGCTTCAAATGCAGGATTCCTAAAGATACAAGCATTTCATTCATCCAAAAAACACTAACACCAATCTTTGAAAAGTTCAGAAAATAAAGTTTGCAACTGAAGATAGTTTTGACTGGTGTGCACCCTTTTCCTCTATGTAGCTCTGAGGAGAAGGAAATGTGTTATTTTCCCAGTGGGACTTAGAGAAACATTTGTTAAGCAGAAAGTATATGATTTTTACTCTATAATGTATTGTCGAATGAACAAAGGTCATTTTTATATGTAGAAGTGTAGACTAAAGAGAACTTGTTTTGAACAGATTGTCTCAGCTGGTAATAGTAAAACTGAGTTTCAAAATTCTGAGGCTTTTGACTTAAATTGCATATTCTTGGTGTGCCATACTCTTTTCCAGGATGCAATTTTTACAAGACCCGCACAAATAAGATGACTATAAAAGTGCCTTGCATTTCCAAGTACAAATGTTGGATTGCATTTTTGTTCTGGAGTCATTGAAATGTCTAGTACCTCCCTTTCCTCAGTACACAGCTATCAGAATAAATGACTATATGGCTCATTGGGAAAAGGCACTGATAATCATTAACATATAAACTTGCTGTGAGGTTGAATGTGCTTTCTCATGGGAAACTTCCCTGTCCTTCAGTAAATGGGTTCTGGATTTTAAAAATGACACATGTTTGGAAACTGTGCTGGAAATTATCATGTTTTAATGGCTTGGCTGCCCTTCACTTTCTAATCATCCATGCTTCATTTCTTTTGATTGCTTAAATGAATAAATACTCTTAAACATTGTCTGAATATCTTGCCCTTATGGGTGCTGTGTGCACTATTATAGATAGTAAACTAGAACACTATATATTTTTTATTATTCATCTTCTTTGAAATATTCAAATATTATAGGTAGAGCACACAGCATCCTTAAGGGCAAGATTTACAGACAATATTCTATAGTAAAATAATTTCTATAGTTATATCTGGCTTCTGTTTCCACTCTAATTTTTCTGCTCATTTCAATAATTATGTCCATCATTTTTCTTTTAATAGATGAGTACTTCCAAGATCTTATTATCTTCATTGCTCTCAAGCAACTACATTCAGCTGTAATCTATATAGGAACCTGTCATTGGTCCAATAAAGCTGGTGAATATTTCACAATGCTTTTCCTATCATGCTGGTTGCTGCCGCCAAGTCACTTCAGTCGTGTTCAAGTCTGTGCAACCCCAGAGATGTCAACCCACCAGGATACCCTGTCCCTGGGATTCTCCAGGCAAGAATACTGGAGTGGATTGCCATTTCCTTCTCCAATGCATGAAAGTGAAAAGTGAAAGTGAAGTCATTTCAGTCATGCCTAACTTCTAGCGACCCCATGGACTGAAGCCTACCAAGCTCCTCCATCCATGGAATTTTCCAGACAAGAGTATTGGAGTGGGTTACCATTGCCTTCTCCATCATGACAGTAACTGTGGCCTTTCGGCAGAAAATAGTCAACTGGTAGATTGCCCAGTCTTACATAGTATATCCACAATAGTCTGTCAAGTTCACTGGGCCTTTTGATTTTTGTCTCCCACTTTCCAACATAGAAGTTCTGGCATTCCCACATCATGTTTAAATTGCTTTCCCCAAACTTCTAGAGCTATCCAGGAATTAGTGCTGCACTCTAAGGTCTTTGTCTGTGTATGAAACTGTAATCAGGAAGAGTGCTTTTACACTGATAGATTATTTTAAAATTAATTTTAATTGGAATATGTTGCTTTACAGTGCTGAGTTACTTTCTAATATACAGTAGTGAGTCAGCTATATGTATGCACATAAACTTCTTTTTAGGATTTCCTTCCAATTTAGGTTAGCATAGAGCACTGAGTCCCCTGAGCTATACAGTAGATTCTCACTAGTTATCATTTTTATACACAGAATCAATAATGTATATATATACATCAGTATCAATCTTCCAATTCATCCCACCTACCCTTTCCTCCTTGGTGTCCATACACATATTTTCTAGCATCTGTGTCTCTGTTTCTGTTTTGGAAATAAGATCATCTATACCATTTTTCTAGATTCCACATATATGCATTAATATGCAATATTTTTTCTTCTCTTCCTTACTTCCCTTTGGATGACAATCTCTAGGTCTATCTATGTTTATAAAAATGGCACAGTTTTGTTTCTTTTCATGGCTGAGTAATATTCCATTGTGTATATGTACCACATTTTATTTATCCATTTATCCATCATTGGGCAGTAAGGCTGCTTCTATGTCATGGCTATTGTAAATGTTATTATTCAGCTTCATATCCAGCTATTCTTGATCAAGCACCCTTAGGAACCCATCCCATGAATATGCTCCTAGTTCCTGACACTATACATACCTTAGATTCTACACTTTCACTGAGCTATAATCCCTTTCATCTCCCAGTAAAAGCATTTATTAGTAGCATCCTCCTAGATAGTATATATTGAGGCTTATCTTTATTTAAAGATCTAATGGTCTTGAGGAAGATTGGGATACATGATAAGGAAGCACAAGTTGCCTTATAAAGTAGAAGTTGTTATCAGGTTCAAGTTAAGGACAGGACAGGTGCTACCCTTTAATACTAGGGCCATATTTGTGGACTCAGAGGATTAAAAAACAAACCAATGAACAAAAACAAACAAGAGTTTCTGGATTTCTGACCCAGATATTTCCACTTATACTTTATCATCTTTTTTTTTTTTTTTCCAATCATGGTCTTGCCCTTAGCATAGATTCTGGATTGAGAATTTACATTTTGCATATTTCAGTTATCCTTCTAATTACTCATCAGGCTTGCATTTTAGCTTTTCTGCCTTCTGGATGTAGGAGATGATTACATTTATATGTTTATGTGTTATGTTGCTTTAAATTAGTAATTAATTTAAGCATTTTGTTGTCCTTTTTCCCCAATGTATTAATGACCTCAATAGCAGCTATCCCATTTCACAGTCATAATTATTAGTTCTCCTGGATTTCTCAAAAGACTGAGATCTGAAAAATTTCACCAACCACTGCTCCATACCCCCCAACTGAATCCCTTTCCAGTTTATTATCATGGAAATTTTAATCATGGTATCATTACTACATATCAGGGACTCTCAGTACCCCATGTACCACCAGTGATGGGGTTGTCTTTGCCAACTGGCTAGCAAATGCTTTGATTCCAAAAATTTCATTTCAGCATCTGCTTTTTTGGACCATGATTTGCACCAACTGACATAGATAAGGTTCCCTGGGAAACAGTCCCTGAGACAGTTATTCAAATGAAAGCAGTTTACTGAGATGAATTCACTGAAGAACACCTGTCCATGAGTGACAGAAGTAAGACTGGGCAGAGATCTCTGGCATAACACTTCGGACAGCGTTGCCAAACTTAGCAAATAAAAATAGAGGGTGTTCAGTTAAATTTGAATTTCTGTTAGATAATGCATACATTTTTGTTGTATGTCTATATTTTGGTATACTTCAGTGCAAGTATACCACAATGTTACAGGGAACACACTTATGCCAATAAAGTATTAGTTGTTTACCTGCAATTCAAACTTAACTGGGTATCTTGCTTTTTTTTTTTTCCTTTGATGATGATACTATCTTCATAGCTGTCATGAACTGAGACAACAGATCTGGCCTATTTTCTCCCTATCTTGAAAAGTGTTTAGATGCAAGCTGTCCTATGAAAAGAGAGCAAATTTATTTGAGACAGACTTCTTTGTCCAAAGGCACTTCTTGGAGGTGATGTTAACTGCGAATTGCTAGCTGCTATGACTCCTGAGGACATAAATCCTTTTGTTTTGGACAAAGCAACTGTCTTCAAAGCACAGTCTTCATGATTATGTGTATGTTAATGAGTGATGGATGGGAAAGAAGGGAAGAAGGATAAATGGGTCAGGAACTATTTCATTATTTTATCTTGGCAATATTCACATCATTGATCTCCACATTTTTACACTATATATTGCATTTATAATATAGTGTAGAATAAAACATGCAGGTTAGAGCTCAGGCTTCATTCAGAATTCTTGGCTTCATCAGACATGTGCACTTTACTCAGGTTAACAGATTCCTGGACTTAAACCTGTGGAACTGGAACACAAGTCAGTTTACTAAACTTTTCTAGAAGTCATACAAACAGATTCCTAAACCAGTCATACAGCTATATGCTATAACTTTAATATCTAAAGCAATGCAAATATTGTTTTTATTCCTGTCTAAAGCATCTGAAAGTCATTAGAAAGGTGTAACTTTGAAGATCATTGCCTATGATGTTATTATATAAAAATATAATTAAGCAACCAGATTTAAAGATGTTACTATAATCTGCATTAGTTCTATTACACAGGCATTACAAATGGAAAGGCACAGTTGCTGCCTGGATAAGAAAGGAAGGACTGGGGTAGAAATAACAGCATTATTTCATAACAAACTAAATATATTAGTTTGCTAATCATTGCAGCTCAGTGAAACATATTTAGAAAGGATTTGATGTAGGATATTCTGTGGGATTGATAAAACTAAAGTGGATAGAAATATTAGGAGTAAAAATATGTCAAGCATACCTTTACATCATATATAGCATGGTGATTATAGTTAATTACATTACATTATATATTTTTATGTGGCAAAGAGGGTTGACCAGAAGTGAATTACTGCTATATACTGCATGGAACTTTAAAAAATACTAAGTGAGAAGCCAGACACGAAGGCCACATATTCTATTATTTTATTCCTATGAAACATCCAGAAAAGGTCAGTCCATGAAGAGAGAAAGTAGATTAGTGGTTTTCAGGGGTTGAGGGGATGTGGAAATGGGAAATTATACCAGTGAGTGCAGGATTTCCTTTGAGGGGGATGAAAATACTATAAATTTAAATAATGAAGATGGTTGCACACCATGGTGAATACACTAAAAGTACTGAACTGTAAAGTCTAACAGCAGGAATCATTGGTATGTGATTTTTATTCTCAATAAAGCTTTTAAATAAAATAAGTCATCACAAGAAGAAAAATTTCCTAATATTTATGGTAATGGATGTCAATTAGTCACTGTGGTGATCATTTTGTAGTACATACATATATTAAAACACTATGTTGCACACCTGAAATTAATATAATGTTATGCCAACCAAACATTTAGTTGTTTATTTTACAACTAAAAAGAAAAAAAGAAAAGAAGTTTCAAAACAATATTTGATCATACCCAAGACTAGAAAAATAAGAGAAAAACAAACTCATAGCAAGCTGAAGGGATGAAAGGTAAAACATAATATGCCAAACAGAAGGATTGTGAATATAAACTTATTTTGGCATAGACAGCCAGGCTCATTAAATTAATATAAAAAGTGGATCATACTCATCTTATCTGAACCATTTACAGATAGATCAAAGTTTGAGAAGAAAAGAAACATATGTGACTCTCCATTTGATTCCTAATAATAAGTTGACATTCTAGGAATCAGCAAACTAAAATGGACTGGAATGGGTGAATTTAACTCAGATGACCATTATGTCTACTACTGTGGACAGGAATCCCTTAAAAGAAAAGGAGTAGCCATCGTAGTCACCGAAAGAGTCTGAAATGCCATACTTGGATGCAATCTCAAAAACGACAGAATGGTCTCTGTTCCTTTCCAAGGCAAGCCATTCAATATCATGGTAATCCAAGCTTGTGCCCCAACCAGTAAGGCTGAAGAAGCTGAAGATGAAGGGTTCTATAAAGACCTACAAGACCTTTCAGAACTAACACCCAAAAAATATGTCCTTTCCATTATAGGGAACTGGAATGCAAAAGTAGGAGGTCAAGAAACACCTGGAGTACCAGGCTAATTTGACCTTGGAGTACAGAATGAAGCAGGGCAGAGGTTAATAGAGTTTTGCCAAGAGAATGCACTGGTGGTAGTAAACACCCTCTTCCACCAACACAAGAGAAAACTATACACACGGACATCACCAGATGGTCAACACCAAAATAAGATTGATTAAATTATTTGCAGCCAAAGATGGAGAAGTTCTATACAGTCAGCAAAAACAAGACTGGGAGTTGACTATGGCTCAGATCATGAACTCCTCATTGCCAAATCCAGACTTCAATTGAAGAAAGTAGGGAAAACCACTAGACCATTCAAGTATGACCTAAATCAAATCCCTTATGATTATACAGTGGAAGTGACAAATAGATTTAAGGGAATAGATCTGATAGACACAGTGCCTGATGAACTATGGATGGAGGTTCATGACATTGTACAGGAGACAAGGATCAAGAAGATCCCCATGGAGAAGAAACACAGAAAGGCTGCCTGAGGAGACCTTACAAATAGCTGTGAAAAGAAGAGAAATGAAAAGCAAAGGAGAAAAGGAAAGATATTCTTATTTGAAAGCAGAGTTCCAAAGAATATCAAGGAGAGATAAGAAAGCCTTCCTCAGTGATCACTGCAAAGAAATAGAGGAAAACAATAGGACGGGACAGACTAGAGATCTCCTCAATACAATTAGAGATACCAAGGAAACATTTCATGCAAAGATAGGTCAATAAAGAACAGAAATGGTGGGGACCTAACAGAAGCAGAGATATTAAGAAGAGGTGGCAAGATTACACAGACAAACTATACAAAAAAGATATTCACAAGCCAATAATCACTCATCTAGAGCCAGACATCCTGGAATGTGAAGTCAAGTGGGCCTTAGGAAGCATCACTATGAACAAAACTAGTTGAGTTGATGAAATTCCAGTTGAGTGATTTCAAATCCTTAAAAATGATGCTGTGAAAGTGTTGCACTCAATATGTCAGCAAATTTGCAAAACTCAGAAGTGATCACAGGACTGGAAAAGGTCAGTTTTCATTATAATCCCAAAGAAAGGCAATGCTAAAGAATGTTCAAACTACTGCACAATCACACTCAACTCACATGCTAGTAGAGTAATGCTCCGAATTATCCAAGCCAAACTTCAGCAATATGTGAATCCTGAACTTCCAGTTGTTCAATCTGGTTTTAGAAAAGGCAGAGGGACCAGAGATCAAATTGCCAGCATCTGCTGGATCTTCAAAAAAGCAAGAGAGTTCCAAAACATTTATTTCTGCTTTATGGACTATGCCAAAGCCTTTCACTGTGTGGATGACAACAAACTGTGGAAAATTCTGAAACAGATGGGCATACCAGACCACCTGACCTGCCTCTTGAGAAATCTGTATGCAGGTCAGGAAGCAACAGTCAGACCTGGACATGGAACAACAGACTGTTTCCAAATAGGGAAAGGAGTACATCAAGGCTGTATATTGTGACCCTGCTTATTTAACTTCTATGCAGAGTACATCATGAGAAATGCTTGGCTACATGAAGCACAAGCTGGAATCAAGATTGCCAGGAGAAATAGCAATAAACTCAAATATGCAGATGACACCACACTTATGGCAGAAAGTGAAGAAGCACTAAAGAACCTCTTGATGAAAGTGAAAGAGGAGAGTGAAATGTTGGCTTAAAGCTCAACTTTCAGAAACTTAAGATCATGGTGTCTGGTCCCATCACTTCATGGCAAATAGATGGGGAATCAGTGGAAACAGTGGCTGACCTTATTTTGGGGGACTCTAAAGTCACTGGAGATTGTGACTGCAGCCATGAAATTAAAAGACACTTATTCCTTGGAAGGAAAGTTGTGACCAACCTAGACAGCATATTAAAAAGCAGAGACATAACTTTGCCAACAAAGGTCCATCTAGTCAAGGCTATAGTTTTTCCAGTAGTCATGTATGGATGTAGGAGTTGGACTATAAAGAAAGCCTTGATTCTTTCTCAAAGAAAGCTCAATTCTTTGAGCACCAAAGAATTGATGCTTTTGAACTGTGGTGTTGGAGAAGACTCTTGAGAGTCCCTTGGTCTGAAAGGAGGTCCACCCAGTCCATCCTAAAGGAGATCAGTCCTGGGTGTTCTTTGGAAAGACTGATGTTGAAGCTGAAACTTCAATAGGTTGGACAGCTGATGGGAAGAACTGACTCATTTGAAAAGACCCTGATGCTGGGAAAGATTGAGGGCAGGAAGAGAAGGGGATGACAGAGGATGAGATGGTTGGATGATGTCACTGACTCAGTGGACACGAGTTAGGGTAGACTATGGGAGTTGGTGATAGACATGGAGGGCTGGCCTGCTATGGTCCATGGGGTCACATAGAGTTAGGCATGACTGAGTGATTGAACTGAACTGGCTGAATAAACAAATACAAGAACAGCTTTGCTGACAAAGGTCAGAACTAAAGGTTCATATAGTCAAAGCTTGGTTTTGCCAGTAGTCATGTATGAATGTAACAGTTAGACCATAAAGAAGGCTGGGCACCAAAAAATTGATGCTTTCAAACTGTTGGTGGAAAAGACTCTTGAGAGTCCCTTGGACTGCAAGGAGATCCAACCAGTTAATCTTATAGGAAATCAACCCTGAATATTCATTGGAAAGACTGATGCTAAAGCTGAAGTTTTAATACTTTGGCCACCTAATGTGAAGAGCCAGCTAGTTGAAAAAGAACCTGATGCTGGGGAATATTAAGGGCAGAAGGAGAAGGGACAACAGAAGATGAGATGGTTGGATAGCATGACTGATTCAATGGACATGAGTTTTAACAAACTCAGGAAGATAGTGAAGGACTAGGAAGCCTGGCATGCTGTAGTCCATGGGGGTCACAAGAGTCAGACACAACTGAGTGACTGAACAATAACAACAAGAATAGCTTATGACTAAAAATCAATTAAATTAGAATTTGAAATTTAATGAGTTACACTTTATGAGTATAATGCATTGTGATGCAATGGTAATAATATTAGTTCCTTATTGATTCTCATAGTAACTATGACAAAATATGTGTGTGGTAAGTTTCAAAGAGCTGAAAAATGATCAGTGAACCACATTGTATGAGACAGTGACAACCAGGGTGTAAGAGGGAGGGTTCCTTTTAAGAAGTAACCCTGGGATACCCCTCCCTCACCCGGCTTTTAAAAGTGCTTTGATAAAACCCATCTGAGAGTTTGGGGCTTTGAGTACTAGTTGCCCTGGATTCCTTGTTTGGATCCTGCAATAAGTGATGCACTTTCCTTCTCCTTAACCAGGTGTCAGTAGATTAGTTTTACTGGGAATGGGTGAGAGACCCTAGTTTGACTTGGTAATGATGCCATTACCAAAATGTTATAAACTTTCAAACAATGAATATGATTAACTGAGAAGTTGAAACATTGGCCTCTGTCTACAAAAATATTATTTTCAAAACACAGTGTTTTGTATTCAAATTAGTACATCAAAAAAAAAGTTTAAACATCATTTCACAAAAGAAAAAAATGATATTGCAATCTGATCCTTATTCTCAGTTAATTGAGAGCACTTGTCAATGAATATTTTTTGTTTACCTTAAAAGTTATGTCAAAAAGCTGTTACTTTGGATTGCATATAGCAGGGTGTCTCAGCTTCAGTACTATTGATATTTTGAGCTGCACAGCTCTCTCTCTTGGAGTGGAGAGGGGTTATTCTGTGAACTGTAACATTTGTAGAAGCATCTCTGGCGTCTGCCCATTAAATGATGGTAGCACTTCCACTCTTGGCTGTTACAATCAAAATATGTGTCTAGAACTTGTCAAATCTCCCCAGTTAGTTATATTGATAAATAAAATTTGTTAAGTGTGAAGAATGTTTGGATAATGTCTAAAATTCAGACAAATGTATATTACTGATACGCTGGAAAACAATGGATTTGATCATTTATTGTGTTGATGTGCTTATATAGAAATAGAATACAAAAGTGAAGTGGGATGTATAAATTAAATGAAAAAAGACTAGATTATAAAACTATCTTTAACACTATAGCATTATTGTGTTAATAATTAACACACTAATTAACATTTAATGTTAATTAACAATTAACATTATTGTCTTAATAATTAAAAATGACTAAAAAATGGTGAAAATGCCCAAATATGAAATAATAATTTTGAAACTATTTAGCAGTCTTCACATTGTGTCACAGTATAATAGCATTCATTCTTTCCAACATAAAATGTAAGGAAGGGTGTTTCTCTGTGGAAAACAAGGTCAATCAGAAAAGTTTCTGGATTTAATAACCTAGATAACTGAAGTGCAAGCACTGTATTACAATAAGGGAAAGAGTCACAGATTCTCCTTCAAGTTTTTATGGTCTGATACTGGTTCCATACAGGAAAAGGAATACATCAAGGCTATATATTGTCAATCTGCTTACTTAACTTATATGCAGAGTACATCATGAGAAATGCTGGGCTGGAAGATACACAAGCTGGAATCAAGATTGCCGGGAGAAATATCAATAACCTCAGATATGCAGATGACACCACCCTTATGGCAGAAAGTGAAGAAGAACTAAAGAGCCTCTTGAAGAAAGTGAAATAGGAGAATGAAAAAGTTGGCTTAAAGCTCAACATTCAGAAAAGTAAGATCATGGCATCTGCTCCCATCACTTCATGGGAAATAGATGGGGAAACAGTGTCAGACTTTTTTTGGGGGGAGGGAGGCTCCAAAATCACTGCAGATGGTGATTGCAGCCATGAAATTAAAAGACACTTACTCCTTGGAAGGAAAGTTATGACCAACCTAGATAGCATACTATAAAGCAGAGACATTACTTTGCCAGCAAAGGTCTGTCTGGTCAAGGCTATGGTTTTTGCAGTGGTCATGTATGGGTGTGAGAGTTGGACTGTGAAGAAAGCTGAGTGCTGAAAAATTGATGCATTTAAATTGTAGTGTTGGAAAAGACTCTTGAGAGTCCCTTGGACTGCAAAGAGATCCAACCAGTCCATCCTAAAGGAGATCATTCTTGTGTACTCATTGGAAGGACTGATGCTGAAGCTGAAGCTCCAACACTTTGGCCACCTCATGTGAAGAACTGACTCACTGGAAAAGACCCTGATGCTGGGAGGGGTTGGGGGCAGGAGGAGAAGGGGACGACAGAGGACGAGATGGCTGGATGGCATCACCGACTCTATGGACATGAGTTTGAGTAACCTCCAGGAGTTTGTGATGGACAGGGAGACCTGGCGTGCTGTGATTCATGGGGTCGCAAAGAGTCGGACACGACTGAGCAACTGAACTGAACTGAACTGAAGAGGTGTGTGCACTGTGTGCTTAATTGCTTAGTTATGTCAGACTCTTTGCAAGTCCATGGACTGTAACCCACCAGACTCCTCTATCTATGGGATTCTTCAGGCAAGAATACTAGAGTGGATTGTCATTCCCTTCTCCAGATGATATTCCCGACCCAGAGATCAAACCCGGGTATACAGCATTGCAAGCAGATTCTTTACCATATGAGTTACAGGGAAGTTCCTTATTTCAAATAAAGTAGCTGTAAATGTACGGTTGTATTTAGTGAAAGGAGAGGTAGCCTGGATGCAATAAAATATATGCTTTGGGCTAATATGTAAAGGCTTGCTTGGTGAGAGAAATGTCACAATTAATCTGTGATTGAAAAATTAGTAGGAATTTAGTAATCAGTGAGTGAGGAGGAGTGCTCAAGTTGAACGAACAATGTGTGCAAAGGCCCTGGAGTTGAAGTAAGTATGCTGTTTCTGGAAATGTCATAGAAGTCCACCAATCCCATGTGGATTGGCATAAAATCAACAAATGCAAATGTATTTGGCATAAGATCAATGAAAGTTTTTCATAAGTGATACATCACCAAAGAACTCAAAGCCAATAGAAGGACCTAGGGTTTATTGAAAAGAACAATGGGAAATCATTAAGTATTTAAACAGCAGCAGGTAATATAATCAAAGTGTAATTTAAAAAGAAGTGAGTGTATGATAGTGACAGAGAAGAACACAATTGAAGGACTGATGCTATCCAAATTCAGACTTCTTATAAAGTTACAGTAATAAAGACAATATAATCAACTGATCTTTGTCAAAGAAGCAAAGGAAATGCAATGACGCAAAGATAGTCTATTTAACAAATGGTACTGGAACAAATGAACATACACCTTCAAAAAAAAAAAGAATCTGAAAGTAGATCATACACTTTCCACAAAAAAATTAACTCAAAATGAGCACCAAAAACACAATCCATGAAAACATTAATTATCAAGCTGTACTTTATTAAAAACTAAAAACTTCTGTTCTGCAAAAGATAATATCAAGAGAATAAGAAACTAGCCACAGACTGGGAGAAAATATTTGCATATGACATATCTGATAAAGGATTGTAATCCAAGATACACAAAAAAATTCTTAAAACTCAACAATAAGGTATCAAACAGCCTGATTAAAAATGGACCAAAGATCTTAAGAAATACCTCATCAAAGAAGATGTACAGGTGACAAATAAGCATGAAAAATATTCTGCATCATATGTCATCAGCAAAATGCAAATTAAAAGAATGAAATACCAGCATAGGCCTATTTGATTATAGAGAACACTGACAATATCAAAATCCAGAACACTGGCAGTGTCAAATGCTTTGAGGTTGTGGTATAACAGGAGCTTTCATAAACTGCTGATGGGGATGCAAATTGGTACAACCATTTTGCAGGACAATTTGGCAGTTTTTATAAAAATAAGCATAATATTACAATTATCTTTATAACATTTTCACAGCTTAGTATTTACCCAAGGGAGTTGAAATCTTATGCTTGTACATATCCTGAACATGGGTGTTTAGAGCAGCTTTATTCATAATTGTCAAAATTTAGAGTCATTCAAATTGTCCTTCAGTAGACGAATGAATAATCAACCATGTTACATCCAGATAATGGAATATCACTTGGCACTAAAAAGAAATGAGCTATCAAGCCATGAAAAGACGTGGAAGAAGCTTAAATGCACATAACTAAGTGAAGGAAGCCAAATGAAGAAATTTAAATACTGTATGATCCCAAATATATGGCATTCTAGAAAAGAGAAAACTATGGCAACAATTAAAATGAAACTGAATTGGGGGGGGGGGGGGAATCCCTGGTGGCCTAGTTGTTAGGATTCCAGGCTTTCACAGCTGTAGTCTCAGTTCAAACCCTGATGGGGGAGCTGAGCCATGCAGTGCAGAAAAAAAAAAAGAAAGAAAAGAAAAGTGAATTGGGTGTGTGGAGGGATAAGTGGGTGCAGGAGAAAGGGAAACTATCTAACATCATCTCTGACATACAAGGAACTCGAAAGTAATCATTCTCACCTTAAAAAAACAAACTTAGACCAACTGAAAATCAGTAACTTTTTGAATGTTTTGCTATTGTTGAGTCACTAAGTTGTGTCTGACTCTCTGTGACCCCATAGACTCTAACCTACAGGCTCCTTTGTCCATGGGATTTCCCAGACAAGAATACTGGACTGTGTTGCCATTTCCTTCTCCAAGGGATCTTTCTGACCCAGTCATGAAGCCTGTGTCTCTTGCATTGGCAAGTGGATTCTTTACCATTGAGCCATCAGTGAAGCCCTTTGTGAAAGTGCTCAGTTGCTCAGTCATATCTGACTTTTTGCAACCCCCATGGATTGCAGCCTGCCATGCTCCTCTGCCCAGGGGGATTCTTCAGGCAAAAATACTGGAGTGGACTGCCATGCCCTCCTCCAGGGGATCTTCCCAACCCAGGCAACAAACCCAGACCTCCCTCGTTGTAGGCAGATTCTATACCTCTGAGCCACCAGGGAAGCCTGAGTCACAGACAAAACCTGCTTTTCAGAAACAGAGACTGATGGAGTCATACAACGGTAGAAGCATGAGAATGTACTTTTGACAAATGGTTGAAGGCTGCGTTTGGACTAACATGAAAGTGAGAGACTCCTGAAGGAAAGGGTCCCAAAGTGTTTCCCTCCAGGAACCTCACCAGTGTCTCATCATGTTGAAGGTTTGAGAAGGAAGCCCTATGGCTCTGGCAGGTGAAGAGAAAACAGATCATTCTGAAATATACTCAGAGTCTTCTCCATCATGGAAGGCTGTCAGAAAGAAAGACTGAGGGCTGAAGGGCATCCTTCCACTCCAATCTCTTCTACTGTCAGAGTGCCTACTGGGGGGGGGGGGGGGCAGAGACTGGGAGAAGGAGGCTCTTTACATCCCAAAGACTACATTTCAAAACAATGGCTCTCAGGTCCTTGAGAAAGATACTTCTAAAAATTACAGATTCACAGTTGTAAGACATTTCTAATGAATGTTGTAAGAAAGGGAGACTAGCAGCCTTTCAGATGTTGGCTAGAACAAAGAGTAAATTAACCCAACACCTTTGAACTTCGTCAGGCGACATTCTAGTAGGAACTTAGGCCATCTTAAGTACACAGCTTTATGATGCTAAGAAGCCAAGGTAGAGTTTGGCTGTCTCTCAGAGCAGAAGTTTGGACACAATCGTCTGTGCCAAGAGTCCTGCAGTTCTCAGTGTTACAGCTGAGAACCACAAGTCATGGACTCTCTGAAGAGGAGCAGTTAGAAAAGCCTAAAGACAGAATGGGAGTCAAAAACAAAGGCAATTGAAACGCTTTGAAACCTCTTGTATTTGCAACTTTGCAAACTTTAAACAGAGTTCAGCTCCTATCCATGTTAATGAAAAATGGAGCATTAATGACTTATATATACCTCATTTCCTATTACCCACTAAAACCTATGTGACTTTCAATGAAAAATGCAATTCATGCTAAAAGACAAGAAAAACACTGTGAGGTGAAAAAGCAAGCATCAGAAACGGATATAGATATGGCAGAGATGTTAGATTATCAGCCTGAGAATGTAATTATAAATAATGTGATAAAGTCCCCAATGGGGGGGAATAAAAATGAAATGGAAGTTGCTAAAGTAACCAATGAAAAAAATAGGTAATATGTAAGAACATGGGTAATATGTAAGATTATGGGTAACATAAGCAGAGAGACAACAACTCTAAGAAGGAAGCAAAGAGAAATGCTAGAAATAATATATTTTTAAAAAAACCACTACAATAGAATTTCAAAATTCTTTGGTAGATTCATCAGTAGGTTTGACAAGGCTGAGAAAAGAATCACTGAGTTTAAAGACTTTTCAAAAGAAACTTCCCAAACTGAAATGTTAATTTAAAAAAGTAAAACAAACAAAAAGAACAAACCATTTTCAAAGAGTGAAACAACTGCAAAACTATATAACACAGGACTGGAAAAGGTCAGTTTTCATTCCAATCCCAAAGAGAGGCAATCCAAAAGGATGCTCAAACTACCACACAATTGCACTCATCTCACATGTTAGTAAACTAATGCTCAGAATTCTCCAAGCTCAGCTTCAGCAATACATGAACCATGAACTTCCAGATGTTAAAGGTGGATTTAGAAAAGGCAGAGGAACCAGAGATCAAATTGACATCTGTTGGATCAGCGAAAAAACAAGAGAGTTCCAGAAAAACATCTATTTCTGCTTTATTGACTATGCCAAAGCCTTTGACTGAGTGGATGACAACAAACTGTGGAAAATTCTGAAAGAGATGGGAATACCAGACCACCTGACCTGCTGTATGCAGGTCAGGAAGCAACAGTTAGAACTGACATAGAACAACAGACTGGTTTCAAATAGGAAAAGGAGTATGTCAAGGCTGTATATTGTCACCCTGCTTGTTTAACTTATATGCATTGTACATCATGAGAAACGCTGGGCTGGAAGAATCACAAGCTGGAATCAAGATTGCCGGGAGAAATATCAATAACCTCAGATATGCAGGTGACACCACCCTTATGGCAGAAAGTGAAGAGGAAGTAAAAAGCCTCTTGATGAAAGTGAAAGAGGAGAGTTAAAAATTTGGCTTAAAACTCAGCATTCAGAAAACTAAGATCATGACATCTGGTCCCATCACTTCATGGGAAATAGATGGGGAAACAGTGTCAGGCTTTTCTTGTTGAGGGGGGGCTCCAAAATCACTGCAGATGGTGATTGCAACCATGACATTAAAAGACGCTTAGTCCTTGGAAAGAAAGTTATGACCAACTTAGATAGCATATTAAAAAGCAGAGACATTTCTTTGCCAACAAAGGTCCATCTAGTGAAGGCTATGGCTTTTCCAGTGGTCATGTATGGATGTGAGAGTTGGACTGTGAAGAAAGCTGAGTGATGAAAAATTGATGCTTTTAAACTGTGGTGTTGGAGAAGACTCTTGAGAGTCCCTTGGACTGCAAGGAGATACAACCAGTCCATCCTAAAGGAGATCAGTCCTGAGTGTTCATTGGAAGGACTGATGCTGAAACTGAAACTCCAATACTTTGGCCACCTCATGTGAAGAGTTGACTCATTGGAAAAGACCCTGATGCTGGGAGGGGTTGGGGGCAGGAGGAGAAGGGGACGACAGAGGATGAAATGGCTGGATGGCATCACCGACTCAATGGGCATGAGTTTGAATAAACTCTGGGAGTTGGTGATGGACAGGGAGGCCTGGCGTGCTGCAATTCATGGGGTCAGAAACAGCTGGACATGACTGAGCGACTGCACTGAACTGAACGTGCCTTAGAGATTAGAGAGGTTAAAGAAAAATTGCTGTTAGAGAAAGATGCTGAACAATCAAAAAATTCTAAGTATAGTTTTTTTTTTTTTTTAATTTCAAAGGAATAGAGAATGAAACTTTAGAGATGTGAGCAACTTCAACAACTAATTATGTTTTCATTTAAGTGATTAGTCACTCAGACATGTCCAACTCTGTGACCCTGTGGACTGTAGCTTGCCAGGCTCCCCTATCCATGGGGATTCTCTAGTCAAGAATACTGCAGTGGAAAGCCATGCCCTCCTCCAGGGGATATTCCCAACCCAGGGATCAAACCCAGGTCTCCCTCAATGCAGGAAGATTCTTTAACTTCTGAAACAACAGGTAAGACCTTTAAATTATATAGACATGTTATTCTTTATAACAGGAGAGTGGGAAGTTCATTAAGTCACAGTTAATCTCTATTTGTTAATGCATCTTGCATACTTTTAAACTCGTATTAAATATATTCAAATTTATACTGAATGGATAATTTAAAGTGATCCTGGTTGAATTAATAAATCCCTTTTTTGTTAATACCAGAGAAAAATTAAATGTTAAATCCACTAAGAATTTAATACTCCAAAGTCCTAAAAATAAGCACATGTCAACTTTAAAATTTTTAACACGTGAAGACTCTCTTCAAGTTCAGTTCTATTCAGTTCAGTCACTCAGTCATGTCTGACTCTTTGCGACCTGACTCTCTGACTCTCTGACTCTCATGTACTGCAGCACAGCATGCCAGGCCTCCTTGTCCATCACCTATACCCAGGGTTTACTCAAACTCATGTACTTTGAGTTGCTGATGCCATCCAACCATCTCATCCTCTGTCATCCCCTTCTCCTCCCTCCTTCAATCTTTCCCAGTATCAGGGTCTTTTCAAACGAGTCAGTTCTTCACATAAGGTGGCCAAAGTATTGGAGTTTCAGCCTCATCATCAGTCCTTCCAATGAGTATTCAGGATTGATTTCCTTTCAGATTGACTGGTATGATCTCCTTGCAGCCCAAGGGACTCTCAAGAGTCTTCTGCAACATCACAGCTCAAAAGAATCAATTCTTCAGTGCTCAGCTTTCTTTATAGTCCAACTCTCACATCCATTCATGA
The DNA here is from genome assembly GCA_020226075.1 of Hydropotes inermis. Classification (NCBI taxonomy): domain Eukaryota; kingdom Metazoa; phylum Chordata; class Mammalia; order Artiodactyla; family Cervidae; genus Hydropotes; species Hydropotes inermis. Next base: position 33,482,438 of record CM035282.1, on the reverse strand, counting down.
ATACTGGAAAAAACATAGTTTTGACTAGACAGAACTTTATTGGCAAAGTAACGTCTCTGCTTTTTTAATATGCTGTCTAGGTTGGTCATCGCTGTTAAAAAGAGCAAGTGTCTTTTAATTTTATGGCCATTGTTTCCACTGTTTCACCTTCTATTTCCCACGAAGCGATGGGGCCAGATGCCATGATCTTAGTTTTCTGAATGTTGAGCTTTAAGCCAACTTTTTCTGTCTCCTATTTCACTTTCATCAAGAGGCTCTTTAGTTCTTCACTTTCTGCCATAAGGGTGGTGTCATTTGCATATCTGAGGTTACTGATATTTCTCCTGGCAGCCTTGATTCTAGCTTGTGTTTCTTCCAGCCCAGCATTTCTCATGATGTACTTTGCATATAAGTTAAATAAGCAGGGTGACAATATACAGCCTTGATGTACTCCTTTTCCTATTTGGAACCAGTCTGTTGTTCCATGTCAGTTCTAACTGTTGCTTTCTGACCTGCATACAGGTTTCTTAAGAGGCAGGTCAGGTGGTCTGGTATTCCCATCTCTTTCAGAATTTTCCATAATTTGTTGTCATCCAAACAGTCAAAGGCTCTGGCATAGTCAATAAAGCAGAAATAGATGATTTTCTGGAACCCTCTTGCTTTTTTGGTGATCCAGCAGATGTTGGCAATTTGATCTCTGGTTCCTCTGCCTTTTCTAAATCCAGCTTGAACATCTGGATGTTTATGGTTCACTTACTGTTGAAGCCTGGTTTGGAGAATTCTGATCATTAGTTTACTAACATGTGAGATGAGTGCAATTGTGTGGTAGTTTGAGCATTTTTTTTTGGCATTGCCTTTCTTTGGGATTGGAATGAAAACTGACCTTTTCCAGTCCTGTGATCACTTTTGAGTTTTTCAAATTTGCTGGCATATTGAGTGCAGTACTTTCACAGCATCATCTTTTAGGATTTGAAATCATGCACCTGGAATCCCATTACCTACACTAGCTTTGTTTATAATAATATTTCCTAAGGCCCACTTGACTTCACATTCCAGAGTGTCTGGCTCTAGGTGAGTGATTATACCATTGCAATTATGTGGGTTTCATTAAGATATTATTTGTACAGTTCTTCTGTGTATTCTTGCTATTCTTCTTAATGCCTTCAGCTTCTATTAGGTCCATCCCATTTCTGTCCTTTATTGAGCCCATCTTTACATGAACTGTTCCCTTGGTGAATCTAATTTTCTTGAAGAGATCTCTAATCTTTTCCATTCTATTCTTTTCCTCTATTTCTTTGCATTAATCACTGAGGAAGGCTTTCTTAGTTCTCCTTGCTGTTCTTTGGAACTCTGCATTTTAATGTGAATATCTTTCCTTTTCTCCTTTGCTTTTTGCTTCATTTCTTTTCACAGCTATTTTATAAACATTATCTCATTTAATTCTCACAAAAAAATGCCTTGAGTTTGTCCCCATACATATCTCAGTTTTGCATAATGGTTAGGTATCCTGGTGGCTCAGATGGTAAAGAATCAGACTGCAATGCAGAGAACTTGAGTTAAATCCTTGGCTCAGGAAGTTTTCCTCGGGAAGGAAATGGCTACCCACTCCAGTATTCTTTCCTGGATAATTCCATGGATAAGAAGCCTGGTGGGCTACAGTTCATGGGGTTGTAAAGAGTTAGACACGACTGAGCAACTAACACTTCAGTGCCTTATCCAAAGGTTACACAACTAGCAAATTGTGGGTCCTAAGTTTTAATCCAAGCCATAGATCTAGAATTTGGTTCTTTCTCAAGCTACATTGCCTCACCAAAATGAATTATACTATCCTGCTCTCTTGAAAGAAATTAAAATCCAAAATCAACTTATCTTGCCGTTTTGAGGTAAAGGTCAAATTCTAGAGTTCTTGAGTTATAACAACATCTAAAGAATCACCCTCCCCAATTTCATTTTCTGGTCAAGGCATAGGTGACTAACAAAGGCACTCTAACTATTTGATATTAGAACAATTGAACTGGTCAAATGTTGCAGCTCTGATATATCTCAATTTATACAGATCAGAAATAAGGAAGGGAACTATCAATATTATGTCTTTCCAATATGTTTATGTTTTAGGAAAGTGCCCTACTACTCAATCATCTGCTCCCTAAGTAGCCATCCCAGATGAAATATTGTTACTAAAATATCAATAAATATTGCAAAAGATCAAAGCAGAAATGCAACAGTATCAGAGAAAGAGAAACTTCAGGCTCATCAGTAAGACAGTCAATGGCTAGAAGTTGTCAGGAATACAAAATTTCTGAATTTAAACTTATTTTGATAAATGTCTCAGCAACATGCTAATTTTGTACTAAGTGCGTACAATATCTGTGGGGTGATTCGCCTTATGTGGATGAGTCATAGCTGCCATCTTTTACAAAGTTTAGAAATGTGTCATGTTGGCAAAGCCCAGTTAACAGAAATAATTCAAGGTGACTTTATTTTATATCCAGCGTGTTCAGAGTTCTTTAATTTCTGTTTCTTCAGACTTCCCTGTCTCTTGGTAATCTGTACTGAATTGAAAGTGGTCTCAGTCTAGTATCTTAGTCTTCATCCTCCTGGAACAGTCTTTTTTTTTTTTTTTTTTTCTTTTTATCGTTAAGCACTGAGTGTGTGGCTCTGAGTCAGTTAGGAATGGAAGAAATCAGTCCCTAATCTAGAGAAATGTTCTCCACACAAGTTAAGAGAGAAGATTAGGAAGCGTCCCTGTAGTTTCTCAGAGCCCCATCAGGGAGAATTGGGAGGACGTTGAAAAGCTTGTTAGAGGGCTGAAGGTGCCTGAAGCACTTAAATTTGTAACAATCTCTTTTCCAGTGCCCTGGCTATGCAATAATAGCAGACCAGTCCCTGGTGGCTTGGACAGTAAAGCGTCTGCCTGCAATGCGGAAGACCTGGGTTCAATCCCTGGGCCGGATCCCTTGATTGGGAAGATCCATTGGAGAAGGAACTGGCAACCCACTCCAGTACTCTTGCCTGAAAAAATCCCATGGACACTGGAGCCTGGTAGGCTACAGTCCATAGGGTCACAAAGAGTCGGACATGACTGAGCAGCATCACTTCATTTATCATTTCAGTTTGAATGTTTTTACCAAGAACTACCTAATCAGTTCAGTTCAGTTCAGTCATTCAGTTGTGTCTGACACTTTGCCACCCAAGGACTGAAGGTGTCCCTGTCCATCACTAACTCCCAGAGTTGGCTTCAAACTCATGTCCATCAAGTCAGTGATGATATCCAACCATATCAGCCTCTAGCATCCCCTTCTCCTCCTGCTTTCAATCTTTCCAGCATCAAGGTCTCTTCCAATGAGTCCATTCTTTTGCATCAGGTGGCCAAAGTATTGGAGCTTCAACCTCATCATCAGTCCTTCCAATGAATATTCAGGGTTGATTTCCTTTAGGATTGCCTGGCTGAATCTCCTTGCAGTTCAAAGGACTCTCAAGAGTCTTCTCCTACACCACAGTTCAAAAGCATCAATTCTTTGCTGCTCAGCTTTCTTTATGGTCCAACACTCACATCCATGCATGACTACTGGAAAAACCATAGCTCTGACTAGATGGAACTTTGCTGGCAAAGTAATGTCTCTACTTTTTATTATACTGTCTAGGTAGGTCACAGCTTTTCTTCCAAGGAGCAGGCATCTTTTGATTTCATGGCTGCAGTCATCATCTGCAGCAATTGTGGAGCCCAATAAAACAAAGTTTATTACTGTTTCCATTGTTTCCCAATCAATTTGCCCTGAAGTCATGGGACTGAAGGCAATGATGTTAGCTTTTTAAATGTTGAGTTTTTAGCCAGATTTTTCACTATCCCCTTTCACTTTCATCAAGAGGCTCTTTAGTTCCTCTTCACTACCTAATAGTGGTTCTGTGTTCATAAAGTTTTCCTACAAAATATTGCAAAATATCAAATTTAAGGGGGGAAAATCCTTTTTTCCACAATTTTTGTAATTTTTTTGAAAATTTTATTTTCAGCATATTAAATTTACTCACAAAACATTATAAAACTTTTGGGGGAGTGTGTAATTTCCTTTGTTCTGTCTCATCACAACAAAAACTTGAAACGATGAACCAATATTACAGCCCTTGAACAAACCAGTGTTACAGCTTTGTGTTACAGCTCAGTTTTATTTAGAAAGTAAAGGAAAACACATCCTTGAGGCATGAGGGCATGTTGAGCCAAAAGGTGTGAAGAGAAGAGAGGCCCCTAGGTCAATTTTGGCTTTTCTTTATATGTTTTTATCCTTCCCCTGGGCCTGCCTTATGTAAATTGGGCTAGCCAGCAGTGCTGTTTGTTTTACCTGAGGTCCTCACTCTGGTCCTCGGACCTTCCTTTATTCTAATTTTGTGGGTTTTTCCCTTCCTTGTCTTTTTGCCATGACCATTCTGGAATCATTTTTCCTATTTTAACTACCTATCATGACCATTATTATTATTATTATTTTGGTCCCATGGAGCTAAGAGGCTTATCCCAGATCAGGTGAAGGTTCTTGTTGATATGTCACTCCATGTGTTAATTTCCAGATTAGACTCATTGATAAATAATAAAAAAGTCTCTAGATCCTCTATCTTCTAACCTAATAGGATCCAGGAGATATTTCTCTTGTTGCCTCTTCCCATACCTAGAATCACTATTATAATTATTATATGTTATTAAAATGATCTATTTTTGGTTATACATTATATAATACAAAAGACACCAATCTTATAAAATAAACCGATATAGCTAATAATGTGATTAAAGTTACAAACAGGGATTTAAGCCATGAGTTTTTAGATCCAAACCATTGTTATAAAACATCAGCCATTAGATGATTCATCTGATGTGTAAACACAATGTTCAGTTTGAATGCTAGCACAGGTGCCCCCTTGAGATGCTATAAGAATATCAAGGGCCATATGATTTTGTAAGACACCTTTTTCTCATCATAGGGACCTCAGAATTTAGTAGGCAAATAGCTTGGTTGCTATCATTTAATGCCCTTTGAGTGAGTTTTGCTAAGGCTTCAATGTGAGAAATAACGTTTTCCAATCCTACTGAAGGCACAGAAATAGTCACTAAATGACTATACCAGTGAAATACAGAGCTCTTGGCTCATTGGACTCATATTGATGGCAAATTTGTTGGAGTCCCATCTAAATTTATATGTCAGTGGTCTTGAACCCAAGAGAATACTAAAGTATACCTTCTAACTAGCCTGGTGGAAGTCAGGGTCAGATATCAGACTCACAAAGCCATTGAGCCCTGTTAGGTGCCAGTCGACTTATTTCTGGTCTTCTGACTCAATCTATTCTACATCAATCACTGTCTTTAAGAGAAATCATACTTTGGCAGTTTTCATAAGACACCCAGACTAATTTTCTAGTGCTATTGGGTTGATTTTCTTTGGTATGGTTTCATTGTTTCCAGCTTTGGGGGTGGGTGAGGAGGGTGCGGGCTGGGTGTTTAGGCTTAGGTGACTATAGCCTGGTGTTAGTTAGATAAATCCACCCCATAACTGAGGAAGCATCCCTCTTAATAGTCTAGAGTTTGTTTTTTTTGTTTGTTTTTGCTTGGACTGGAATTTAGCCTGTTGTTCTTACTGAGCTTGAGTAATCTTAAGGGGCACTTCATATATATGGCCAGGGTCAAAATAAATATGTTTGATTGACCAAGTAAGAGGATCCCATCTAGTGATATCAGTAGTAGCCCAGACAGAGCTGTAATTCTTTTTTATCCAAAATATATGTTCTAAGAGCCATCCAGTCGGAGTCTTGGAGGGCAGAAACCCACCAAGGTAAACCAGAAGTACTGGATGGAGGTAACTAGCCACAAACCAAATAACTTGATTGATTTTTAAAATTTGCATAAAATAGTACCCATGATAGAAAAGCATTGATTCATGTGTCCAAAAATCTAAGAAGAAAACTTGTGACCAATCATACAGGTCTGGTCCAACATCTTGGGACAGCTATCTACTCCTGATGCCATCTTTTTCTCATCCCTACATTTCTGTTTCCTTATTATCTGAGAGTTGCTTTAAGGTGAGTTTGATGTCAGCAGTACTCTCTACAGACCAGTTTGATGAAGAAGCCCTTTTTAGGTGGGAAATATGAATCCATGAGTCAATTTCCTTCAGTTTTGCTGCACATGTACTAGTTAAAAGAACCTGATAAGAGCCCTTCCATTTAGCTTGGAGGAAGTCCTTTAAAGAATGTCTTTTTAAATATACATAATCTCATGGTTGTAAGTCATGGGATATCTGATCTTAATTTGATGATGCATTTGTATAATAAGCTTCAGAAAAAACATTTAAAATGACATCAATAATTTGATTAAACCCTTCCAATAATATGATATATCTCCCTTAAGTAATCTAGTATCAGACAGTCTTTCATCCAATCTCATTGGTCCCCCTGTAATAATCTCAAAGGGAGACAAATGATGTTTCCCAAAGGAGTGGATATGAGGTTGAGGAAAACCAATAGAAGGGCCTTAGGCCAAGAGAAGGAATAAGCAGGCATAATTTTAGCCAACTGAGTTTAAACTGTTCCATTTTTCCTTTCCACTAACCCAGAAGACTGGGGGTGACAGGTGCAATGGAAATGCTGCATAATCAGCCAAATTTTACAAGTTTCATCAACAATTTGTCCAGTAAAATGGGTCCCTTTGTCACCATGTACTTCAGAGGAAAGTCCCCATATGAGAATCACCCTTTGGAAAAGCAGCTTCCTTACCAACTGTGTCTTGCCCTTCTGCAAGGTTAAAGATTTGAATATAATGCAGTTAGGAAACTTGGATATTTCTGCAATATATAACATTTTAGTATAATTATTAGAATTATGACTGCTAATATTATATCAGCACATATCAGGTGTTAGGGATTCCATATAAAATTGGAAATATCTGTATTAATGATGTTTATCTATATATTACAAACTAAAATTTACTTTCAGTCACTGGACAATGTTTTTTAATAAAAAATACCAAATAAACTTAGCTTAACATTTATCTCTGAGGTTCTCTTCTTCAAAGCATCCATCTCAGAGTCAGCTGGAGACTAAAAAACTTAGTTATATTTTGATATTTGGGAAGTTTGTTGGAAATATCAAAAAGATTTTAAAACACAGGCTTATAGGTCATTAAAATAATACCTAGTCACTTAACCAAAGTCACCAAGAAAGTAAATATAGATAATTTAAGGGCACAGAAACCCACACAATCTGTTATCAAAAGGAGTGCTTATAACTGATAGAAATAAAATTTCCAGCCTTGCATTAGCTCACTTATTAAAGTCCATTTACTAAGTTAACTTAAATCTAAATTTAGTTAATACTGATTATGTATAAACTTCTTCCTCAGGGTTCCTCTTCATAGTCTCTCACCACTTTTTGTATCCAGTCTGCCTTTCATTTTTCATCTAAATACAATTAACTAGCTTATTTTTGTCACTAAAATGTAATTTCATTTCTCATATCTTCTTTCCTGCAAACATACATTTAATTTCCTACTGTATTCTGAAAAGTTACTATATTGTTTTTAATAGCTTTAATTATATGTTTGAATTAGAATCCTCAATTCTTAAAACCTTCAATTTACTAAAACTAAGAAGGAATTATGCACTGCCCTTACATTGGCATTTTATAAATTAGTGAGCTTAAATATCAGTGATAATTTTTTAAAACTTTAGTTTTCTTATAGAGAACATCTTAGTTGATACAAAACATTTTCATTAATATTTTCAAATACTTTTAATTATTTAATTTAGTAATTGATGTCTCAGTATCTTCTAAATAAGTAAGCTTTCATCACTTAACTTAAATTGGCACAGCTTTAGAATCTTAAGTGACCAAACATTTGGGAATGTCATTTTAAGTAGACATTTCTAAAATATTATTACCTTAAACCTTTTACCCAAAGTCCTTATCTCATTTACATTTACCTTAAAGTTTTATCATTTAGAGTTATTTTCTTGCAAGAGATAAGTAAGTTCTTATTTATTAACCTAGGTATAATAAAGTATATTTTGATGACACTTAATGACATCCATGCTAATTTAGATCTACAAAATTAAACATTAATATCAGGTGTCAACTTAATATTGAATATTTTCCAGTTTATGAGAATCTGAAAGTCATCTTGATCAGTTTTCTTTAAATGTGAACACTTTTTATTAAAATTGTTGCAGGGAGGAAGCCAATTCTAACTCCATGTTGGAAGTGTTTCTTTGATTTGCTTTTTATTGCTTTGTTGTTATAATCATACAGAATGGCTTGCCTCAGAGAATCCCGCCTCTTTGCCTAACTGTTAAACTCAAGTGTCTTTGTTCTGAACCCTGTCCACCTGTGCCTGGCTGGAAGGAAGAAATTAACATACCCCTGGCCTGAGGCTTGCCCTTGTAGGAGATGCTTGCAAGATTAATGACCTTTTCCATTTGCTTCCTCACCTCCCCTCATCTCTAATCAATAAAAGAACCTGGCCTCCAGACTCCCAATAAGATGGTTATTTTGAGGTGCTAGCCTGCCATCTTCCTGGTCTGCTGGCTCCCTGATCAAAGTCTTTTCCTTGCCTCAACACCTCATCTCCCAGATTCATTGGCCTATTGTGCAGTGAGCAGAGCAAACTTGGACTCAGTAGCAAAATTAAGTAGAGCTCTTTATAAATCCAATTCTAATAATTCCTTTAGAAGTAGAATCCTCATATGTATAATGTGTATATAGACATAAACAAAATTAGCAGTTAGAATACCTTAATATTGCTTGCTCAGATGATTAAGGCTTACTCTCTATAAGGTTTGGCTGTAGGAACATTCTCAGCCGTTTAGATTTAAAACTGCCATTTTTTCCCCCTTGGTCTTGCCTGCTTAATTGGTTTTAGTCTGGGTCGTTGCAGCCTGTATTCATATTCTGGTTCAGTCATTTGCAGTTGTTTAGTTTTTTAAGATTTTTTTTTTTTTTTTTTTTTTTTTGCCTAAAGTTACTAAAATCAGTGGCAAGATTTTTATCAAACTGAAATGTGATTTACAAAGTTCTATGTTTTATAACTTTAGAGTTTGAATTTATCACATTTTCAAAGCTTTGTGTAAGGCATTTAGCAAAGAACTTTCTGAGTTTATAAATTTAAACCAAAGTAAAATCACTCTTTTTTTTTAATTAACCCTTGCATATTATTAGTTCCCAGTTTACTTATTTTGTATGACTCAGGTAACTATTGGTTTCTTCAGTATGTTTAGTTGATATTTCCTTTATGGCAGTCTGAATGCCTTGTTTATCCCACAATATAGTTAAATAAAAGCTGTAACCACCTTATATAAAGCTCATTTAAATATACAATTCATATACCTTTATCTAGATTCCACCAACTTTAATACCTTTAACTTTAGCTCTAATAAGGATACAACCAACAAGCTTTGGTCTTAGGGGAGACTTTAGAAGCTTTTTTTTTTCTTTTTGTTCCCTATTTTACCTATATAAAAGACTCTGGGATTCCCAGACTCAGGCAGAGCTGAGGAAGTCAGGCCCTTTAGCCTAACTGTCCCAAAATAACTAGTCAGATATCTCTGTGTAAAGTTTTCTAGCCTCTTAAAAATATAACTTCAAACTGGGGTAAACAGAACAGATTCATTTAGCTTTTAATGTTGGGGAAGAGTAGGAGTTTATGTTTCCTGCTGGGAAAGATTGAAGGCAGAAGAAGAAGAGGACAACAAAGAGAAGGTTGGATGGACATGAACTTGGGCAAACTCTGGGAGACGGTGAGGGACAGGTAAGCCTGGCATGCTGCAGTCTGTAGGGTCACCAAGAGTGGGACAGGACTTGATGACTGAACAACAACAAGGCCCATTGAGAAGAAGGTCTCAATGTAGCTTCCTAAACCAGCTTTCCTCATTCAGAAATAAATGAATAAATAAATTCTTAGGTTAATTTGACTTTTGTTTTATAGGTAGCAAAAAAACAGTTGTTTACAATGAGAGTGCTCTAGATTTAATAATTTGTTAGTTTCTCTAATTTTCAAAGGATCCATCATTTGGCCACAAATAAATCATATCTTCACAGAGATGCAAGTGATTAAGAACACAAAAGGACCACTTACAGGCCTAAGGCAAACATACAATAGAACAACCTAGGAAGATCAGATAGGATGTTTACAACTCAAAGACAGAGAAATCTGAGTTTCCCCATTGAAGGCCTTACTTAAGGCTTTACTAAACCAGCTTTTCATTTTTAACTGTGTGTGTTTTAAAAAGCCCCCTTCCCAATAATTAGGGCAAGATTTAATTTCTCCAGTTAACTAGGTAATTACAAATATGAGCACTGTTCCTTATGTCTTTCTATACCAGAACCACCTGGATGTCTTTCAGCTGAGCCCCAGGTATTTCTTACTAAAACCGAGCCTGCCCCTACCAGTGCCTTTCCATGTTTGCGTGTTCTCTTGGTATGTTTCAACCAATTCCTGGATGTCTTTAATGGACTCCCTCTCTCTCCCAAAGTCTTTCAACCAGGTGGGAATTCCCTTGGTATCTTCTGACCGAGCCCCACACTGGTGGGTATTTCCTAGTGTCTTCCCACTGCTTCCCCCCACCCCAACCCAGGAGCTTACTGAGGGGTTAGGTACCTGCTGTATCCCACCAAATAAAAATTCAGGATCTCAACCAGTATGGAGAAGGAAATGGCAACCCACTCCAGTATTGCCTAGAAAATTCTGTGGACAGAGGAACCCAGTGGGCTCCTGTCCATGAGGTAGAACAGAGTTGGACACAACTGAAGTGACTTAACATGCATGCATGCATTGGAGAAGGAAATGGCAACCCACTCCGGTATTCTTGCCTGGAGAATCCCAGGGACAGAGGAGCCTGGTGGGCTGCCATCTATGGGGTGGCACAGAGTCGGACACGACTGAAGTGACTTAGCAGCAGCAGCAACCAGTATGGGAGGTCTGCAGACCAGGAGAGATTTACTCAAATCCATCCTGAACTCCGGAGGAAGTGGGTGGGCACAAGGGGCCTCTGCTGGTACCATGGTTATGGTTTTTGGTAGAGTTTAGGCAGAGGAGAAAAATCTGTTCTGGGATCCCTTGTGGTCGCCAAACTTTCAACTAAAACATATAGTCACATATTGTCACAACCAGAAAGTAGAGAATTATTTAATGGGAACAGGCTACATGCAAGTTTGCAACAATGGGAGCAGGCAGTCTGAACATCAAAAATCAGGTATCAAGTTAAGGAAGTTAACACTATATTTTCGGAAGATGAAAGCTTCTGGGCTTACTAAATTCATTCCTCTCATACGCACCTCAGATCTCTGGGGCCAATCCTGGTTCTTTGTTCTCTTTGCTTTTTGCATTCCTCCAACTCCTCAGCAATCATCATGGAGGGTGGCAGCACCTTTCAGATCACAGATTTGGGAAGCCTCATTTACATTTGGAGCCCAGAAATTGTTGATGGTTGTAATACTTTTTCTTTATTAATATGGCAAGAGATATTTTCATTTCACATCATAAAGGCAGAAACTTTTATTCCCTGATATATATAGCCCACATGCCAGAGCTATGTCTTAATCAAAGAAGTGCTAAACTATGTTGAATCATGGCTTCTCATTAATGGCTATATTATTTTCTATACTTTTTGGTTAGTAATATAAAAATTAATAAAGATGAATGTCTTCTTTAAAGTGTTTTCCATAGATGCACTATAAGACACAAATATAATTGCATATTTTGTTTTGGGTATGCATGATTTGTTCAGTGACATCTGAATCTTTGCAACCCCACAGACTGTAGCCTGCCAGGCTCCTCTGTTCATGGGGTTTTTAAGGCAAGAATATGTCATTCTCCTCCTTCAGAGGAGCTTCCTGACCCAAGGAGCAAACCTTCATCTCTTGAGTCTCTTGCATTGCAAGTGGATTCTTTACCTGCTGAGCCATCAGGAAAGAGACATACTTTGTTTTCGTAGATGTTAAAGAATGCTCTTCAAGCAGCTTCTTCCAGTTTATATTTTGCCTAAAAGGCACGTTTTTCTCAAAATTCTCATGAACAGGTATGATTATATCTGCAATGTGATATATATGGCAAACCATTCCATCCATTCATTTCCACCCCCCCCCCCAACTTTCATTCTTTCAACATTCTTTCAACTTTGAATAAACATCCTCTCAAGTGCCAGTTGGTTTTGTACATACTGGAGAATACCATTCAACCTGTCAAATGATGCCTTTCTCATGGATCTTCCTAGTGGAAGAGATTAAGGAAAGTTAAACAACACAATATTTGAGCTAAGTAGAAGTACATCAGGCTATTGGCTCTTATAGGAGTGATTAGCTATTTGCTTACATGGACAGGAAAGTTTATCCCCTCCCCTGCACTGGAATCATGGACTCTTAACCATGAAACTGCCAGGAGAGGCTCTTGAAAATATTCTTTCAATTTATAATATATAAGATGAAACTGAAGTGCCAAGAAGGAGTTATCCATGCAAAGATGAACAGAGATGACAGTTAAGGGCACAGAAGCAGAGACAGCAGTGAAGACAAAGGCAATGGGGAGTGGTGATTTTGGCATATTTCAAGAAGTTAATGAACCACCCTTTATATAATCACAGGAACAAAGTGAGCTCTGATAAGTTTAGAGAGGGAGAGACCTGTGAGGTCTGAAATTCACATGACTGTAGGAGAATAAAGGATGGGTGAAATGGAGAGGAGGAGAAACATATAAACTTTTAGTAGGCTTTTTCATTTGTTAAATAGCGATGCATGCTTAGTGTAAGTATTCAAATGCATCACGTATTTCAAAACTATTATCCAGAACCAACTTCAGCAAATAAATAAATACTATGGCAAGCTCCAAACTAGTTCTACTATTTTGTTCAAGCTTTTAAAATGATCAGAGCTTCCAAGTCACTTATCAGTAGGTTTTAATGTATTGTTTCACTTGTTATACTTATTACAAGTTAGAGATAACCAGGAATCCTAGGAAAAGAGGCCTCTTATAAATCATGCTGATTGTTTGTTTACCTGTAAATGACTCTAAATGATTAATCTATTTGAAATGCATCTACAAGGAAGCATATATTATTCTACAATACATATGCTATTCTACAAATATATAACAAGATTCTTTAGAAAAAACTCCTAAAGTCTATTTATTTCTGTTTAATTTTTACTATAAAAACATTTTTTCCTAAGGAAAATAAAATGACACTTGGAAAGTAATATTTGTTACAAAATTTATTCCTTTTACTTCTTAAGTTCAGGATTTTTCCATCAAGGAAGGATGAGCTCAGTAAGCTGAAAGAAGAAATCATTCATGTCTTATATAATTATTTTAAAATTTTTCTTTGATTTAAAAAAAATGTTTGCTTATGGACAGAAATATTTAAAGTTCAAATAAATGTTGTAGTAGAGAGAATTTATAGTAGATAAGATCTCAAAAAATTGAAAGGTAATTTTATACTCAGAGAAGATTTTAAAAAGAAATATAAGTATGTCTCATCTAAATAGTGATATATTAAGATGTCTTGACATGTAAAATCTTACAAAAACATCATTATGTGTAGATGTCTTTGCAGGAATATAGTTTAGGAAGACCATTAGAGCTTATTTTGGAAGAGAATGTCTAGCTATATTAGTGAAACAAAAAATTCTACATCTAAGAAGGATGAGAAGCAATATATACACCTTGTAAAGAAATACATTGATTTCTGAATAAACCAAAGAATCTTCTTATATTTCCATCTCAGCATGATCATCATAACTGAAAGTGCTAAAGTACTAACCATGTGGCCCTCTTAGGTGAAAGATAATGGTGTTGTCATTGCTGTCTAAATGATCTTTTTATGGTTTATGACAACATTTGTGTAAAAATTATATAACTTTTATGTAAAATAAGTGCTACATGAGTTGTGTCTGTGCTCAGTTGTGTCAGATTCTTTGTGACTCTTTGGACTAGAGCCAGCCAGGCTCCTCTGTCCATGGGATTCTCCAGGTAAGAATACTGGAGTGGGTTTCCATTCTCTCCTCCAGGGGATCTTCTCAATCTAGGGATCAAACCCATTTTTCCTTCATGATGTTTTACCAAAACAAAAAATATCTAGTAAGAAAAAAATCTTAGATTTTATTGGTGTTACATATCAGTATAAATTCAATCATACTTTTGCATTCCTGTTTTCCACTGTGGTTTTCAAATGAAAATAAAAATAAATAAAGTATACACTAATTAAGCTGTACTACGTGCTTGATATTTCTTCCTCTAGTTGAAGTGGAAGTGATATCTCTTTAAATAATGGAAGAGACATATGCAGATCTCTTAAAAGAAGTTTTTCTCAAAATGTTTATAATGCCATGAATCAGGACATTTTATTAAAATACACACTGAGCTGACATTCAGGATGAGCGTGATGTTCTAGGAGCTCTTTACTACTAATTCATTCCTGATGGCTTTTTAAACATTTCACACTCTTTATACTCTCTCTCTCTCTCTGAATTTCAATTTGTATTAAATAATATAGAGGTTTTGAGAAGCTTTTTTCACTTAAAAAATGAGTTCTGCAATCTATGAAGTTCCATGATATGTCATTACAACTATTAGAGATTTTATACTTCTCTGCTCCCATAGCTTAAATGAAATTATAGGGAGGAAGTATGGCTCACATAAAAATATCAAGTCCAAGGTTCTCCTCTCAACAGTATTTTATAGATTTCTTTGCCCTTCTCAACATGTATCAAAAATGGTCCCATATGTCCAGAGGTACTCCACAACATTTGTAACTCCTATTAAAATGACCCAAAGTTGAGCCCCAGACCTAGGACAATTTTACTAACAGGAAGATTAAGATTCAGTGATATCATTTAAGTTAAGTACAGTATCTTAACTAAGACATGGCCAAGCTAAGACTGGAAAATCAGGGTCTTACTTTTAGGAATCAAAGTAACCAAAGATCCATGAAAGTCTCTTGTAACTATGAACATGGTTTCAAACTGTATATTTTAAACTGTTCAATTACATTTTTAAGTCCAAAGTACAAAGCATATGGTTTTCTGTGTTTCCAGTTATTCTTTTCTTTCGTTGTGATGTAGTAAATAACAAAAATGTTCCTTATACCATGAATAATTATGATTTGCTTTATTTGGAAAACACTCTGTATAATGTGTGCATGCTCAGTCACTCCATTGTGTCTGACTCTTTGCAACCCCATGGACTATAGCCCACCAGGCTCCTCTGTCCAGGGAATTTTCCAGGCAAGAATCATGGAGTGGGTTGCCATTTCCTATTCCAGAGGATCTTACTCACCCAGAAACAGAACACACATTTCCTGCATCTCCTCCTTTGACAGGTGGATTCTTAACAACTGCACCACCTGGGAAGTCCTACTCTGTATAATATAACTACACTAATGAAATTATTTTTATAGTAGTTACTTTTAATTGAAAATAATGGTAAGATTTTAAAAGATGCAGTGGTATTGTAAAATATCAAGCTTTAAAGTTCTCTATTTTCTTCTAAATTTTATATTTCAAATTACAGCTATTAAACGTTTTTCAAAATGCAATTATGTTATGACTTTTTGGACAATAGTCCAACAAAAATATTTTAATCCAGATAATGAAATTATTCAATATATATAGTAAAATTAGTGGTGTGGATTAAACAGTTTCCGAATTTCTTGGATTAAAAATCCAAGCTTTTATAATTTGACTTATGTGTCTGCTCAAAAAATATCTATATATTTTGCTTTCCAGTGTATGTGCCAAGGAAGTAAGATTTCATAATATCAAAAGCAAATAAAGGCCTTTAAACTCATAAAACAGCACTTTTAGTTATATAGTTTACTATGTGTTGACTCTAAGTTCACTTGGAACTTCAAGGCTGAAATGTCTTATGCCTAAGTTCTGAGTTTATGAAGACTAAAATGTAAGAAATGGTCTTTCACTTCAGGTTTTAAAAATGACAGTCCAAAGATAAAAGTGTGTGATCTCAGAGATGTGGGAAAAGTATGTCCTTATAGAGAATTTATGGTGTGTACTACAAGTTGTGAGATGGAAACTTCTCAATTTAGACCACTGTGTAGCTCCAGCTCAGATCATTCAGCTTTAGGACTTCTGTCCTCTATGATATACAGAGAAAAGTGAGAAAGTGATTTCCTTCCCCTTCACACAAGCACCTTTATTTTTGTTTGTTAACAATCACCACAAATATTAGTACCTTAGGCTTTTAACTCTAATATATGTCATGCTATTCATTCTATTTCTATAGGTACATAAAAACATCCATGATAGATAATTATATTGAAGGAAATGTCCACAAGAGTTATTATGTGCATTCCACTGGTCACTAAGATGAATAAACACGAAAACTTTCAACTGCAAGCTGTACCATTGCAATGTCAGCTCAGTGAGCACCATGGACTCTTAGAACGTTGTAATTTTAAAGTCCCAGTTCAAGCACACATGTCTAAGGAATCATTTTTTTTTTTATTCATTAGAACTCTGTTTGAATGCAAAATAGACTAACTGATTTATTACAATCTCAGCGATCAGTAAGGAACAAGGAGAAAACAGTTTGTAAGTAATTGGGAACAAAGAAAGCTTTGAAAATCTAGTGCTAAAAATGATGACTAACATTTATTACATGCCTATGTTATCTACTTATTTAAGTTAACATGTACTTACATGAATAGCTATTTATTATTCAGTTAAGTCCTCTATAACATTTTTAAGTATTTTCTTCTACATTTATGCCTTTTATTTATGGGTGTGATATGCAAATATTAGCAATCTACCAAGTTGCTAAGCTACTGAATCTAACTATATACAAAGAGGAAGTGGGCATTAACACTGCTGATCTTCTTCAATTTACAGTGGAATCTTGTTTTTGTTAAGTTGGCTGTATAGTTCACGGGGTCATAAGAGACGGACACGACTGAGCAACTTTCACTTCACTAAGTCTTGCCTACTATTTGTGACCCCATGGACTGTAGCCCCCAGGCTTCTCTGTTCATGAGATTTCCTAGGCAAGAACTCTGGAATGGGTTGTCATTTCCTCCACAATGGGGCTATGCCCCTATAAACCAAGCATACACTGAATATACCATAAGTGGAAAATGCGGTTAATGTACCTAACCTACTGAGCATCATAGCATAGCATAGCTTACTTTAAACATGCTCAGAACACCTACTTTAACTTTCAACTGGAGAAGTCATCTATGACAAAGCTATGATAAAAATGCAGAATAGCTCATATAATTAATGAATATTATACTGAAAGTGAAAAACAAATGGTTGTTTGAGTTTAGAATGGTTGTAAGTATTTCTATTGTTTACCCTCATGACGGCATGGCTGGCTGGCGACTGCCACTGCCCAGTGTCACAAGACATGACTTTTACCTGCATATCCCTAGTCTAGCAAACTATCAAAATTCAGAGTATAGCTTCTGCTGAATGCATATGGTTTTTGCATCATTGTAAACTCAAGCCATTGTAAGTCAGGGGCACTTTGTGAAAGATTTTGGAGTGTTATTGGACTTAACATGTTTTCCATTGTAGCATCTCAAGTACCTGGGGAACTGTACTTTGATTAATAGTAGATTTAAACAAGGCTTTTCTGTACAGGGCCAGAGAAAAAATATGTTTATCTTTGCAGGCAGTTCTGTAACATATCTAGAAGTCAGGTAAAAGAGCCTCACACTGACCAATTATAGAACATTGTAGCATAATAGATTATACCTCCTTGAATACGATTAATTCAAACAAGAATAAATAATAAATGAAAAGAATAAATAATCAAAGTTTAAACTGGTGAATCACGGCTTTAAAAAGTGGGTATTCATGTGATCTCAATGAATCTCCTATAAAATAGTTGCTAATTACCAAGGGAAAAGAGTAATTTTACAGTAGAGAAAATTGGCAGCCACACCCTTTTGTCCAGCTGATAAAGTTTGTTGTTTTTTAGTAAATATATCATACCTAACTCTGTGAAAACCCATGGATTGTAGCCTGTCAGGCTTGTCTGTCCATGGAATTTCCCAGGCAATAATATTGGAGTGGATTGCCATTACTTTCTCCATCTTCCTGACCCAGGGATCAAACTTGAGTCTCCTGATTGGTAGGCAAATTCTTTACCACTGAGCAACCTGGGAAGCCCATCTGAAAAATTTATGTATCAGTAATTGGATACATAAAACATGTATGGCACTTGATAAAATGCAATTTGAAAAGAATAAATAAGCTAACGTTACTCCTGCTCCTAAAATGGATAATTTGAATTTATTCATAAAGAAGCCTCAGACAACTCCAAACTGATAAACATTCTACAAGTGTTCTTGAAAATTTTGTGTAAAGTTGGCATCATATTGAAATAAATAAGTAAAGATAAAACACAGTCCATGAACCTGTTAGGTAGTTAGAATAGGAAGAATGAGTCTAAAATGGTGGCAGCTAAAAGACAAAGAAGGGAAAAGCTTGCAAAAACAGAACAAATGAAGGTCTCCGGACCAGAGTGAGGACCTCAGGTAAAACAAACAGGCCTCCAGGTTAGCTTAGTTTACAAATTTACATAGGGCAGGCTCAAGGGGAGGAGGAAAAAAACCCATAGAAAGAGGAGCCCAAATTGAACTGGGGGCTTCTCTTCTCTTTCCATCTTTTGGGTCAGCCTGCAATCACACCTCGAGGATGTATTTCCCTTTGCTTTCTAAATAAAACTGAGCTGTAACAGAGCTGTAACACTGGTCCATCGAGCAAATTACATGGGACTATAACACTGGTCCATCTGAGAAAATTATACAGGGCTGTAACACTGATCCATCCATCACTTCAAATTTTTGCTGTGGCAAAACAGAACTGAGGAAATCACACACTCCCCCAACATCTATGGTGCCATGACTCAAATTTAACCTGGCTGAAACTGTTGTGCCTGATGTCCGAATCCCCGAGTGGGAAGAGAGAAGGCCTCCAAGACAATGCAACTGGCAAAAAGGGGAAGTTTATTACTGACTCGAGCCAGGGTCCCCTGCTGCATCCAAAGCAGTGGTGCAGGTCAGAGAGCCCCGAGCCCAAGCTGTTACACAAATTTATAGGGTGAGCACATGCCGCTGGTTTAAGCGGATTGGTTACAATTTGCAAAGCAATTTCATTGGTTAAAACTTTCACACGGGCGGGACTTTCCTAGGGGTTTCCGCCCCATTCCTAATTTCCTAATTGGCAAACAGTGGTCAGTGTTAAGCGAAAGCTAATTGGTTGTATCCAGGTGGCCTGATAATCTTACCAAGTAGGAAGGCCTACTCCTAATCTCAGCTGCGTTACTTCTGCTCGCCTCACAAAACAAACTCAACTCAGGCCCCATGAGGTGGAGGCCAAACACAATAGAAGCCTAACTCAGCGAAAGCTCCTGCGGTGGAAGCAGAATGCAAAGAAAACCCAGCACAGAGGAAGTGACAAGAAGCCCAGCATGCTGGAAACTGGGACAGCAAAAATTAACTCAGCAGAAAGCTCAAGCAGCTTAGTCTCAGATTCCAGAAGACCTCCAGTTAAGGTGGGAAGTCCTTGCTCCTATGGCTGGAAGGACATCTGGCTAACAAAATCTTAATTCCTTTACAATCTCTCATTTGTTGTTTCCTCAAACCCAGCTAGGAACAGGCCAGCAGCAATGGGTTCAACTGAGGGACTCTGCCAGGGGCTACTCCTCAGCGTGTCCCAAAGGCTCCACTATCTGCTGTTAGTAGTAGCTGTTGCCCAAGTGAGTAGCTGGTTTTTCTGTCCTTAATCTTCTTTGTGCCAAGGATCACACGAATGAAAAGTAAGCACAGGTCAGGTATTTATCAGATTTTCTGGCAGATTATGAAGGGGATTCCTCAGTATGCTTTTCCCACTACTTTTTCCTCCCCTCCTTCAGCTCCTCTCTCCCAGGACTTGAGCCTGGCCAAAACCCATGGTTCTGGCTTCAGGACCTATGAAGCTCAGGCTCTGATGTCTCATTTCCAAAATTCAGTGAGAGATACAGCGATAGGTAAGAGGTGGATTTGTTTGGATTCAGAGAGAGGCACACTCCACAGGGTGTGGGCCATCACAAAGGTGAGTGTCGTGGCCATGGAATTGGTGTGGTCAGTTTTTTTCTGAGCTGGGTGATTTCATATGCTAATGAGTGGGAGGGTCATTCCAACTATTGGGGAACCACCCACTCCATCTTTTGACAGTGTCTTGGAACTGTCTTGGCACCTCTGTGTGTGTCATTTAGCTTGCAGACTGAGGATCAAGGTTTACTTGAATTTGACTTGTCACCTTGGACCCATCTGATTTTAATGGGTCTATGTTATGCCCTTGGGTTACGCCATTTTTTCAAAAGTTGTGTCCTGCCCCCTTCCCTCCTGTTTCACGCTCTTTTCTTGAGATGTTTGTGCCACAGTGTTGCCTCTACAATCTTCTGGAGGGACAACCAGAAAATAACTGGCCCTTGGGAGGGAAATACTGTATAATATCCAATCCTTCTAGATATTCAGGACTTCATCTTCCATATTTTTTTTTTGCAACATGTGCAACAACAACATCTCTCGGTGAACATATTAAGATGGTTGACAGGCACACAATGCCTGCTAGAAGTCCACCTGTTGGCATCTCTTCAAGGGAAATTGGGCTTCCAGGGATAAGTTTTGCCATTGAGGGAGTTAGCCCTGCAGGCTGTCAAATCCAAATCCTTACCCAAATCCATACCACCTTCCTCCTAAAGTTACAAATATACCCCTGGATCAAATCTCCACTCCACTTTTATGGAATATCTGGTCTGTTATCTCTTACCAATTTGTTCTTAAACCACTTACCAACTCCTACAACCAGGACTCTGCCCCCTTGTAGGCAACATTGATCCAACCTGCTTATTGTTAGAATACTCTTACTGCCCTTAACAGGACCAGATAACCCACTCCTTTGTCATTACTTCTGCTATTATCTAAAGTGAGTCTATGACAATGAAATATTTACCACTGGAGACACCTTAACCTGCTCTTATGAAGGACTAGAGGAGGATATCAGCGACTTATGTTCCCTCAGAGGAAAAGGCTTTGGCTGCTTCATCAGGTTTGCAGTCTCAGAGCACAGGCTTGGATTGCTTTACATCATGATATTTATCCCCACCTGTGGTGAACAAACTGGCAGTAAGTTAAAATTACAACTCCTTAATCCTACCCAGCACTGGTCCTGCTGGAGACTTTGGGGATGACCAACTCCAGTCCAGGGGTCCCTGGAAGTCGACCTGCTTTGACCTGCCTAGGGATCTGGTCCTCAAAAGTTTGTCATGCCTCAACCTGTTTGGGTATCCATCAGTCCAGGGGTTCCAGGAGGTCAACATGCCTTGACCCACCCAGGGACCCAATTCTTGGGAGGCCGACCTGCCTCGACCTGCTCAGGGATTCGATCTCCAGGAGGCTGTCATGTCTCAGTCTGCCTGGGGATCTGTACCCCTTCCCAGGGATGCCTGGCTCTCAGGTTGCAACAGTACTAGGTAGGATAAGCTTCCAAAAGACTCACCCTTAAGGAAGTCCACCCATGGAATTTGAAGGAAGCCTATTTATTTTTTTTATCTCTCTTGCTCTCATTTTTCCCCCATCCCTGTCATCACTGTCTTTCAGAGGACTGGGAATTAACCAGTCCTCTTCCCAACAGACACCCTTGAGATGCATCCTTGATAACTGGAAGTTTTTGATCCTCTAATCCTAAAGAAAAGTCACTTAAAATTCTCTTGTGCCACTTTGTGGCCATGGTATCCTCTGGGGGACAAGAAACACTGGCCTGAGGATGGGAGTTGAAATTACAATACCATCCTACAGCTAGATTTGTTTTGCAAAAGACAAGGGAAATGGACAGAGATCCCTTATGTCCAAATTTTCTTCCAACTAAGAGATATGAAGGAACTCTCTTAAGTTTGGGGTTGTTGTATGCCCTAAAAGTGAACCTACTAGACAAATGGTGTTAAGCACAGACAACCAAGAGAAGGAACCCCCCTGTGAAAGCTCCCTTCTCATAGCTTCCAAGTTACCTGGTGCTCCTTCCTTGGATGCAAACGTGCCCCCATATTCAGGAGTACCACCTCTGCAAAAGCCAACTTGAATATATCCCCTAGCTGAAACTGGAGGAGAATTTGGACCAACCTGGGTCCATAAGCCCTTCTCCCTCTTAGGGCTAAGACAGATAAAGCAAGACCTGGAAAGCTATACAGATGCCCCAAGCAAATACATGTATACATTCCAACATATTACCTTGGTCTTTGACTTGACGTGGAAGAGCATCATATTTAGTCAAACTTTTGAAGAAGGCAATGGCAATGCACTCCAGTACCTTGTCTGGAAAACCCGATGGACCGAGGAGCCTAGTAGGCTGCCGTCCATGGGGTCGCTAAGAGTCGGACACGACTGAGTGACTTCACTTTCAATTTTGACTTTCATGTATTGGAGAAGGAAATGGCAGCCCACTCCAGTGTTCTTGCCTGGAGAATCCCAGGGATGGGGGAGCCTGGTGGGCTGCCATCTATGGGGTCTCACAGAGTTGTACATGACTGAAGTGACTTAGCAGCAGCAGCAGCAGTCAAACTTTATCTGACCCTGATCATGCTAGGATCTTAAAGGAAGCCTGGAGGTATGCTACAGGGCTTCACATGTCAAATGATAAATACCCAGTAGGGGAATCTGTGGTCCCCTCCTCAGATCCTGATTGGAATTATAATAACCCTGAGCACATCTGGGAAAGGGATCATTTTCTGACCTGTGTGAAGGGAGGACCGAAAGCAGTCCAGCAAAAAGTAATCAGCTATGACTGGATCTGAGCAATAACTCAGGAGCCCAATGAGAACCCCATTTGCCTTTCTGGAATTGCTAAAAGAGGTCCTTGAAAAGGACCAATCTGGACTTAGACTTTTATGAGAGACCGGTGATTTTAAAGGACGAATTCCTGTACCATTGTGCATCAGACATCAGGATAAAGTTACAATAGCTACAGCAGCAGGACACTGCTGCCTCTTTTGATGAGATGGTTTACACCAATATCTTTTATACCAGAGAACAGGAGAGAGAGGCCAAGGCCCAGGGGAGGGAGAAAAGCAAAGAGCCAAGGCATGACCAGATGCTGAACATTCCTCCAGGGAATCTGTATGGCAAATCCTAAGTCCTTGAAGGACAAGGCATGAGGCAAATGCCTAATCTGTAGACAGGCGGGACATTGGGCCAAAGAGTGTCCAAACCATGACAAGTCTCCTAAAATGGTTTGCTACAAATGGCATCAATTGGGACATTGAGCAGAACTCTGCCCTCAGGACCCAGAGCCTCAAGGTCAAGTGCCAAGCTTTCCCTCACAATGGTTGACCAGGACTGAAGTGGCTCACTCCAGCCAGCCCGCCTGTCACAGATAACCATCATGGGGCTGGAGTCAAGGGTGCAACTGGATGTGGCAGGTGGGTCCAAAAATTTCTTGGTTGACACAGTCGTTACCTACTCTGTCTTGATCTCCTACTCTGGAGCCTTCGCCTCCCAAACCTGTACCAAACATTTGGGGTGCTACAGGAAAAACAGCTACTAAAAGATTCACCTGAGCACTTCTTTGTTGCTGTTATGGACAAGTATTTTCCCACCAGTTTCTGGTGGTTCCTGGGTGTCTACTCCTTTATTGGGAAGAGATATACTCACTAAGCTGGGGACCACTCTTGGGATGGGAAGCTTTCCAGACCCTAGAGCCCTACAGCTTCTGGTTACTACTGAAGAACCCATTACCATCTCCAATAGAGAGGGACCAAAAACTATAGGAGGACAAAATTAACCCCCAGGTATGGGACCAGGGAAATGGAAGAGCCCACCAAGCTGAACTTGTTGTCATTGTCCTCCAAGATCCCACTAAGTTTCCAAACCAGAAAGAATATCCCCTCAGAAGAGAAACTCAGGAAGGACTACAGCCTCTAATAAATTCCTTTCCTGTGGGCTATTGGCTCCCACCAGTTCACTGTATAACACCCCAATCCTTTATGTAAAGAAAAAGGATGGGTCTTGGCAAATGATTCAAAATATTTGGATCATAAATGAAGATGTAGTCCCCCTCCATCCCACAGTACCCAATCCCTATATAATCTTGGGAGAAATCTCACCCAGTGCCAGGTGGTTTACATTCTTGGATCTCAAAGATGCATTCTTTTGCATATCATTGACTAAAGAATCCAAATATATTTTTGCCTTAGAGTGGGAGGCTCCAGGAGAAAACCACCAACAGATCACCTGGACAGTATTACCTTAGTGGCTCAGAGATAGCCTGCACCTGTTTGGGCAGGCCTTTAGCTAAGATCTCCTAGATCTGGACATGGGACCTGATGGGAAAATCTTACAATACATAGATGACCTACTAATCTACTCTGCAGATGAGAAAAATGCCCAACAACATGCAATTCAAAAGTTCTAAACTTTTGGCGGAGAGGGGCTATAAAGTCTCCCTTGCTAAAGTGCAGATGGTCACGACAAAGGTCACTTATCCAGGGGTTGAGATTACACACGAGTCCAGGAGGCTGTCCTCTGATCGAGTACAAGGAATCCTCCAGTTGACCTCCCTCAGGACTCGAAAACGATTGCAAGCTTTCCTGGGGCTAACTGGGTATTGAAAAATCTGGATACCCAACTATGGTCTAATTGCCCAGCCCTTATATGAAAGCTTGAAGGGATGGGGTGATTCAATCCTAATTAAAGGGGGAACTCTTCAAAACAAGCCAGAGGCTACACTAAAACAAACTTTAATTTAAGCACCTGCCTTGAGGTTGCCAGACCCAGAAAAAGCATTCCAACTTTATATCCACAAAAAAGAAGGAATAGGCTTGGGAGTTAACTCAAAGGTTTGGACCTGAGCCCCAGCCTGTAGCTTACTTATTCAAGAGGCTTGACCCAACCACCCAAGGCTGGCCTCCCTGATTTTAAAATCTTGCAACTATTCCAGTGTTGATAGAAGATACCTTAAAACACTCTTTTTAGACCAACTTAACTATTTTCACCAGCCACTAAGTGAAACACCTCCTAGATGGGAGAGGCCATTTATGGATTTCTGATCAAAGGATCCTTAGATATTGAGTAGTGTTGATGGAAAATCCAGGCCTGACTATATCACCTTGTGAGGTTCTTAACTCAGCCACCCTCCTGCCTACCCCAGAGGGCTCTCTCCCCTTTCACTGTTGCCTAGAAACATTGGACCACTGGACAAAACCCCAAGGGGGATTGTCAGAAGATCCTCTGACCAATCCTGAGAAAATCTGGTACACTGATGGAAGCAGCTCTTTTTGGATGGAAAAAGAAGAGCTGGGTATGCAGTAGTCTCTGATTCTGAGACCGTAGAGCCTAACTTTGCCTCCAGGTACTTCAGTCCAATTAGCTGTGCTCACAGCCCTGACTCTAGCTTTAGAGCTGGGAAAAGGAAAAAGAGTAGCCATTTACACTAACTCCAAGTATCTCTTTCTGGGGCTACATGGACATGTGGTTATTTGGAATGCAAGAGGCCACTTGACCACCCAAGGGTTCCCAATCAAATATGGTGATCAAATCCTTAGGCTCTTAGGGGCAGTTCATCTGCTCACTAAGGTTTCAGTCTCCCACTGTAAAGGACACCAAAAAAGGAGCATGGAAGTGATACTAGGGAACCAAACAGCCAATCAGGCAGCTAAGAGAGCAGCATTACAGAAAAATAATCTAATAAGGGTTGCCACCTTTGTTCCACAGGCAAATTTGCCAGAAACTCCTTCATGTATGGAAGGTGATACTCTTAAAACTAAGAGTGAGGGCTTTCAAGATCATATGGGGTGGCTCCACAAGGAGGGACTCCTTTTTCTGCCTGGGAACCTCCAATGGAAGTTGGTCAACTCCTTACATGCCACCACTCATTTAGGGCAGAAGGCCCTCCAAAGATTAGTAGAAAGGTCCTTCACAGGAACAGACCTCCAAACGACTATAAGGCAAGTGGTCTTCTCTTGTCCTAAGGAGACAACTGGCAGTTGGACTTCACCCAGATGCCAATTTCTCAAGGGTATAAATACCTATTAGTCATGATAGATACATTCACAGGATGGATTGAAGGCTTTTCTACCCTGACTGAGAAGGCTAAGGAGGTGGTAAAACAACAACAACGACAACAACAACAACAAAAACAAAAAACTGTTCCATGAAATCATTCTGAGATTTGGTCTGCCCGCATCATTACAAAGTGACAATAGGACATCATTTACTTCCAAAGTCACCCAAGGTGTCTCTGAAGCATTGGGCATTTCTTATTATCTCCATTGTGCCTGGAGGTCTCAGCCTTCAGGAAAAGTAGGAAGAGCCAACCAATTCTTAAAATCAGCGATAAAAAGCTAACACAGAAGACCTCCCTGGGATGGAAGGAGGCTTTACCAATAGCTCTCCTCCACACCAGTGTTGTCCCTAAGGAACAGGCTGGTCTTAGTCCTTATGAGATGCTTTGTGGGAGACCTTTTGTTTATGTCAGTGGCCTCTTCCTTGAGCTAGAGGCTCAGCCCCTTCAGTCTTACACCATGGCCATTGGGAAATTCCAGCAAGATGTACACTTGTGGGGTGCCAACCAGGACCCAAAAGATTCTAAAGAGTCACCATATATGCTCCAGGTACTCAAGTCCTAATTAAAGTCTGGAAAGATGACTCCCTAAAGTCTCAACTCCAGCCCACAGGGAAGGGCCCCTACCCTGTAATATTTTCTATCCCCACAGCAGTCAAGGAACTAGAACACGAATCCTGGATTCACTATTCATGAGTCAAGCCATGGAAGGAAAGAGAAGAGGACACTCAATATACCTGTGAGCCCCTGGGAGATCTCAGATACATATTCAGGACTACAAATGAGTGCTATTCTAATGAACACACCCAGGATTAAGCTTCTGGGGATAAGATTTCCCAGGACAGCTCTAAAGAGCCAACACAGCTTGGCAGGGGTTGTACTCCAAAATAGACAGAAGATAGATCTCCTGATCCCAGAACAAGGAGAGACTTGAGCCATCTTAAATGAAATGTGTTGTTTCTGGGTAAATAGCTGAAGCCAAGTTAAATAAAGTCTCACAACCCTCAAGAAAAGCATTCAGATCCTACAGGACCTCAAAGAATGAACCGGAGAGCTCTCAAGGTGGCTACAATCTCTCCTTGGGGGAGCCTTCTCCTAGCAAGGGGGAATTTGGAGTTGGCTAATGCCCCTCCTAGTCGTGTTATCACAATATCGATGATGCTTATGATTGCTCCATGTACTATCAATTGTCTAACCTAATTAAAGGTTAGACCTTTAGCTAACCTCTCTGCCCAGGTCAACAAGCTACAACATGCAGTGCCAGTTCAACAAGGGTATACAAAACTATACCCAACCACAGAAAATATCACTCACCCTTAGCTGGACACCACTATAATGACTCTGAGGCTTGAGCCTAGTAAGAGGGGGAGGCACAATGCCCCTGGCCACCCCAGTTCAGCAGGAAGTAGCCAGAGAGACCTTGATGCCCCTATTCCCAAAGAATTGGGCCTCCCATTTCTTGAGGAGGAGATTGTTAGGTAGTTAGAATAGGCAAAAGGAATCCAGAATGGCAGTGGCTAAAAGACAAAGAAGGGGAAATCCCTCAAAAATAGAACAAAGGAAGGTCCTAGGACCAGAGCGAGGACATCTGGTAAAACAAACAGCCCTCCTGGATAGCCCAATCTACATAGGGCAGGCTCAGGGGGAGGAGAAAAAACATAAAAAGAGGAGCCCAAACTGAGCCAGGGACTTCTCTTCTTTTTGTGTCTTTTGGGTCGGCTCACCTTAACACCTCGAGGAGGATTATTTTCCTTTGCTTTCTAAATAAAACTGAGCTGTAACACAGAGCTCTAATACTGCTCTGTCCGAGAAAATTACAAGGGGCTGTAATACTGGCCCGCCCATTGCTTCAAATTTTTGCTGTAGCAAGACAGAACTGAGGAAATTATGTACTCCCCTGACAAATCCATGTCAGAACAAATAAATCAGAATTTCTCAAAATAGTACCCAGAAAATTGCATTTCAAAAGTCTCATGGCTCAGTTGGTAAAGAATCTGCCTGCAATGAGGGAGACCCGGGTTTGATCTCTGGATTGGGAAGATCCCCTGGACAAGGGAAAGGCTACCCACTCCAGTATTCTGGCCTAGAGAATTCCATGGACTCTATAGTCCATGGAGTCACAGAGTCAGAGACGACTGAGCGACTTTCGCTTTTACCAGTTGATGCTAGTTTGTAGCCAACTTTGAGATCTGCAGATCTGTGGAAGGAAGAGAGAGCAGCCATTGATAGAATCAAGTGCTGTGTTCTGGGTTGTGTGATCAACACAAAAAGTAAACAATACTCATCTGTAGGACCTATTATATTAAATGCAGAGTCTCATGAAGTATATCCACTTGAGACACCATGCAGAACTAAAATCATACTTTCTCATTCAAGTACCCTGAAACTTCATTACCAGGATTATTCCCAAGA
This sequence comes from Hydropotes inermis, assembly GCA_020226075.1. NCBI lineage: Eukaryota > Metazoa > Chordata > Mammalia > Artiodactyla > Cervidae > Hydropotes > Hydropotes inermis. The sequence continues at coordinate 33,453,974 of CM035282.1, read as the reverse complement.
AACATGCCAGTATAAACTTAAGGATTTTATTTCAGGTTGCTGCTTTGAGTGTGCTAGGATCTGATTTTAGTTATCTACCTTGTAAATATGAAGGAAGTTAATTACTAAGTGTTTTTGTAGGAAGGAGAGTCAAATGTTTTCAATCTATGGAGAAACAACTTCTAAAGACAGAAATTCATTGAAAACCATTCTTAGAGCATTAAGGTTTGAAAAACATTCAAGTTCCTAAGAATAAAACTATCCCAAAGGTCAAGGACTTAGTGTTACCCAAAACAATCCCTTAATGTACACACACATTAGTAGATAAATTATGAATTCAACAGATATTCAAATTATAGAGAATTAAATTTTAAGGTTACTTTCAGTTCTCAAACATGTATCTACATAAGTAAGCTATAATTAACACCATCATAGAATTTTAGTTTCAATCTGTGCACTAAGAAGCATCATGTAGATGTTGTACTCAGGTAACACACTTTGTTATAGAGGTGGCATTGGTCTAAAATAGACATAGACTATAAAGTTAAATTTCATGGATGCTGGTCCTGGTTGGAACCTTTATTGTCCCAGGACTTACATATCTTTTAGCTCTTCTTTTGTAATCTTCTCTCTGTAACTGGCTCCTCAGCTCCATCACAGCTGACACACAGTTGACAGGGCACAGTCTACATGAAATATCTCCAGGATTTGCAAGATCTCACTGCATCCTTTGTCATTCATGTAAATTTCAAGGGAATCTGATTACTACCAATTTTCCAATCATGGGCCAAGTAGACCAACTAATTTGGTCCAATTATTTATAATCCATGCTTGAAATGATATAGATCAAAAGTGTTTGAGATGAGAAATAAAATATTTTAACTTGGCCCTCTCTTGTGTTAAATTTAGAGTTATCAGATGCAACCACTTATATGTCTAAGATAATTTTATTCTAGGTTGTTGTTGTTGTTTAATCTAACCTTACTCCTAAAGATGAACAAACAAAATCCAGAATTAGTAGAAAGAAACAAATCATAAAACATCAGAGCAGAAATAAATGAAATAGAAACAAAGAAAATAGTAGCAAAAATCAATGAAACTAAAAGCTGTTTCTCTGAGAGGATAAACAAAGTTGAAAAAACCTATAGCCAGACTCATCAAGAAAGAAGAGAGAGGACTCAAATCAATAAAATTAGAAATGAAAAAGGAACAGTGACAACTGACACTGCAGAAATATGAAGGATCATAAGAAATTACTACAAGCAACTGTATGCCAATAAAATGATTAATCTGGAAGAAATGGACAAGTTCTTAGAAAGGTACAAACTTCTAATACTGAACCAGAAAGATACAGGAAATATGAAAAGACCAATCACAAGTAATGAAACTGAAACTGTGATTACAAAATCTTCCAACAAAGAAAACTCCAGGACCAGATGACTTCACAGGTTAACTCTCTCAAATGTTTAGAGAAGAGGTCATACCTGTTTTTTCTCAAATTCTTCCAAAAATTGCAGAGAGAGGAACACTCCTAGGATCATTCTATCAGACCACCATCACCGGGATACCAAACCAAAGATATCACAAAAAAGGAAAAAAAAACAAAAAAGATTCCAGCTTTCACCTGTTTTGTCAAAAGATCTGTCTGGTTTCCATGTGTCTTTGAATGATTGTATTTTCCTACAACTTTTTGTACAACCCTTCCTGAAAAAGAAATGCTTCTCTCCCCTTCTTAACTAAGTAATTCCAAATTCTGCTTTTCCCTGAATATTCATAGCCTCCAAGCTATTTTAAGTAACATTTTTTATTAGTTAATATTTTGGGTTAAAAATTTCCAAAACAAACCTGAATATTGCTTGGCAGATAAGAAATGTGTTATGAATATTAGGAACGTATGTGCAATAGAGGCAAATAGAGGGCATTCTGGGGTGCTGATCAACAACGGTCTTCAGAGTAGCACTTCTGCTGGGATGAATTAATATTCTGGATGAATGACTGTATTCATGGATGAATGACTCTTCTCAAGACCAGAATAAGTCTGGTCTTGAGCCATCTCTTTAAGATTTTATGTCTATGGAGAGTTCATCTGACTGGGAGAGATTAGAATATGTTCCTACACCCTGGGATTTTGGAAAGTGATGGCTAGTACCAAAAAGCTTCCAGGAAATCCTTAAGCTTTTCAGAGAAATGGTGAGCAATGGGTTATAATAACTCACAAAAATACACACAATGGGATAGGTTTTAGTGTTTGCTTTTATTGTTGCTTTCGTTCTCTTAAAAAAGAAATCAGAGTGCTTGTAGGAAGGACAGATGAATGTTGAGGATGGAGGGAAAGCTGAAACACTAAAGAAATTAATGGAACTTCCCCAATGGTCCAGTGGTTAACACACTAAGCTTTCACTGCAGGGGGTATGGGTTTGGTTCCTGGTTAGGAAACTAAGATTACATATACCACATGGCCAAAAATACAAGTAATCCATAACAAAAAGGATGTAGTAAGGATGATATGATAACCTTGACAGCTGGTGCCAGGGACCAGTTTTGTGGTAGACAATTTTTCCTCAGAACAGGAGACAGGAGCTGATTTGGGGATGCTATAAGATCATTACATTTGTTGTGCCCTTTATTTACTATTAGTACATCAATTCCACCTAAGCTCATCAGGCATCAGATCTTGGAGGTTGTGGACAGGTTATGATAATGACTCCAAGGTTTTGTTTAATCTATGATAAATTTAGGCAACTAAGAATCAAAAGTTGATTTTTCACCAGTATTCTTTTCAAATACAATTTATTTAAAGTACATATTGTTCAAGGCTGTTTTATCTTATATATATATATATATATATATATATATATATATATACACACACACATATGCACATGTATATATAATTATTTTTAACCTTAATTTTTATCATGACTTTGTGAACAAAATTACACTTATGATTACCCAATGCCAGGCAACATACTGCCTAGGCATACAGTCATAGGAATGGAAAATAATTTCAGAAAGTTTATCAGTCACTCTCATAGGTCACTAATGAAAACTTGAGAGTTCTGCGGTTCTCATTTTAAGAAACCCTTTCTAACAGATAACCCACAAATATATATCAAATCCAATGTAATTTTCAGTAATATCATTAATGCTTCTGGAATTTTCAGATCTAGAAATATTTACCTGAATTGCTATCTGTTAGAATTGTAAATGGAGTGCCAAGAGATTGCGTTTTTCAGTGTAATTTTTATGATTTTAAAAATAACACATTGTTATTAGAGAACATTTAGCACATCTTGAAAGCTGTAAGAGCTATAATCTCACCACCCAGAGCTAATAGCCATTAAAATAATAACACATTTATGTACTTAGCATCTCTACTTCACTTACATGTTTCTGTCCCTCTATGCAGTTTAAAGTTGATGCCTTATATGATGGTTTTCTCTTAATACTGTGTCATATGTTTTTATCTTTACCATCAAAACTTGTTTTCAAACTTCAGTCATCCCCTCATTAGAAACAGGTAAACTGAACACAGGGGGCTTTCTGGACTGATAGCCATTGAAGTGTGCTGGACTCTAATTAATGAGAAAGTGAGTATGCAGCAAAGAGGACAGGGTTTTAGTCATTTGAGATCAACTCTATTTATATATTTTTAAAGTTATTTATTTGTCTGTGCCCAGTCTTAGTTGCTGGAGAAGGCAATGGCAACCCACTCCAGTACTCTTGCCTGGAAATCCCATGGATGGAGGAGCCTGGTAGGCTGCAGTCCATGGGGTCACTAAGAGTTGGACACGACTGAGCCACTTCACTTTCACTTTTCACTGTCATGCATTGGAGAAGGAAATGACACCCCACTCCAGTGTTCTTGCCTGTAGAATCCCAGGGACAAGGGAGCCTGGTGGGCCCACCCCCGCCCCTATCTGTGGGGTCACACAGAGTCAGACATGACTGAAGCGACTTAGCAGCAGCAGCAGTCTTGGTTGCTGTATGTGAGATTCATTTATCTTGACCAAGGATTGAACCTGCACCATCTCTGTTAAGAGCATGGAGTCTTATTCATTGGATCATCAAGGAAGTAACTGAATCAACTCTAAATTTTTTTTGAAGGGGGTTGTTTGGTTAAACTTCTGATGATCAGATTATCTTAATTAGTAACTATTTGTGTATAAGTTTGTATGGGAAGTCAAGTTCATCCAAGATAAGGGACACAAGATGATAGTAAGGCTAAAGTAAAGCAAAACATTTTCCAGACTATAAAGACACCATGCCATTCTAAACAAGATTGCATATATTATTTAAAGAGTGAATACAACCAAGGGGTACAGGCAGCCAATCTAAAAGTTTTGCTATAAACTATAAACTCCTTTCATTTTTCTTGATTTTTCAAGTAAATGAAAATGCCAAAAAGACTTACACATGGTGAAAATCTTAAAAAAATATTTTTTTCTACATGAAAGAGTAAGGAAATTGATTATAGACAAACATGAAACATGTTAGTATATAAAATCAAAATATGTATTCCTATTTTATTTACTGAAATGACATGCCAAAAATTTTGCTTGGTATTTCAATATTATCTATTTTTTTTATAAAAATCCAATCTGGATGAGTAAAACTGAAGCAAACTCACTATCTCTCTACTTATGATATTGTATAATTATGAATCATCACAGCTTGCTTAAGGCCTTGTGATTGCATATGTATAAAATGTGAACTTTATTTTTAAAATTCAGGGCTACTGGATTTCAAGAGATGTGACAGTCTCACCAGTTTGACTCCTTTGAATATTTGTTTATTTTAACAATTTGTATTACTTCATCATTAATAACAAGCAAATACATCAAAGATACTAATTACCTCTGAAATACAGAGATAAACAAGATGATTAATCTTTTCTGAACTTCCACAACTAAAAGAAGAGAAAGACTAGTTAACAATTGCTTGCAATTCACTGAGTGCAATAGCATTTTATATAATAAGAAAAGGAGAAATATGTGGGAAAGTTCATCTTTGAAGGAAGTTCAGAGATGCCTGAGCCTCATATGGTTAAGAGTCAGTAGGACTCAGTCAGGTGATGAATTGGGGTTGGAGGTGGAGGAGTGGAGGGTGAGCACTCCTGGCAGAATACAAAGTTTGTAGAGAGGCATGAAAGCAAGCTATGCTCTGGAATATGTGAGCATCTGCAAATAGTTTAGTAAGTTTCTTATTGAGATATAATTTGACAGGAGCTAGGTCATAAACCAACTTGAATGTAATAGTTGGGAATTTGATTCTGAAAGACATTGTGGAAAGAGATCAGCATTGTAAGTTTTTAACTAAATTACTGCTTGCATTGTGGAAACAGATTTAAAACGTAGGAGGAATCAGAACACATCATTTTTCATTGCGCACATACTAAAAAGAGGTCATGAGGACCTGAGTTACATAAAACAGACAAGCAGATAAAGATGTGAAAAATACTTAAAAGCATAACTGGGACTCTCTGGTATTATAGTGGATAAGAGTCTGCCTACCAGTGCAGGGAACACAGGTTTGATCCCTGGTCTGGGAAGATCTCATACGTGTGAAGCAACTAAGCCCAAGCGCTATAGCAACAGAGCCCTCACTCTAGAGACTGTGATCCTCAACTACTGAGTTCACGTGCTGCAACAACTGAAGGTCATGGGCCTAGAGCCTGTCTCTGCTACAAGAGAAGGCAACGCAATGAGAAGCTCAGAACACCACAATGAAGCAACAAAGAATAACCTCTGCTCGCCACAACCAGAGAAAGCCCGAACAGCAACAAAGCCAGTGCAACCAAAAATATTTTCTTTTAAAGAATTTAATCTATATAACTAAACTAAGAGTAAATTAGAGAGGATTTCTCTTTCTAGCATTTCCAGTTGAATGATTCCATAAATCATATGTGAAAATTCTCTGTTAGATTTTTAGGGCTGCTGTAACAGAAATATCATAAACCGAGGGGCTTCAACAGCAAACTTTTGGCAAGGGAGCCCTCTGGGGGTCTCTTTTATAAGGGCCACTAACCTAGTTCATGAGCGTTCCATCCTCAAAGGCCAAGGGCTCCACTTCCAAATATCATCACATTGGGTGAGGCTTTAACATAAGAGTTTGGGGAGGACATACACAGATTCAATCCATAGCAAACTCTTTGCTCTTTAGAGTCATTCATTTGGGTTTTATGCGTGTGTTTATTAATTGTCTCTCCTTACAATTAGATGTATTTGTTGCTCCATATGTTGAAGTACCCATTAAGGGGTGCAAAGTTTTTTACGAGTAAAATTCTGCTTCATTTATGATGGATTGTCCAGGTAATGAAAAGGGAATTAAAAGTTGCTCGCTCCTGAGTAAAGCTAATTTCCACTAATGGACTCTCTACTGAAGTGGTCCAAACTTTTTCAGAACTGCTCTCAGTATTAATTTTTTCCTTTTCTTTTTTTCATTTTCTCCCTCCTTGTATTGGTATCAGATCTACATCATAATCTGGAGTTTCTCCCTGCCTACTCAAATACTTTCCTTCTTTTTCATTCACAAGCACTTCCCATATTAATCCCTTGAACATCTAATCCCATTTACCACCTTCTACTATGAGAACCAAAACATACACAGATGGTACCAGGAAAGCCCTAGAAAGCAGTTGTTAGGTAGTTTTAGGGACTGGCTTATTCACCAATCAGTATGAGATCTGAGGGGTTAGTGGGACATAGATGTTGGAACAAAATGGCAAGGTGCTTGCTAAAGAGGTCACCTGCAATAACCTGGAAAAGCGTTCTGGAAAAATAACTTTACTAATATAAAAGTTTAAATATTTCAGTCATATGGGAGGAGCAGTGCCTACAGTGGCACTGGAATGGACTGATTGTTACTAATTTGCATCAGTGTCTAACAGGGAATAGAGTGAAACTGGAGAAAAAAAATTAAAATTTAAGTTTAGAAGTTAAAAAAGATTATCTTGTAACTTAAAAAAAAAAAAAAAAAGAAAGCCTTTATCTCCTTTATTGGCAAAGAGGTCACAGCTAAAGAGCAAACTCAGGATTTGACAGGATCTTGGAATTCCTGTTGCTGCTGCTTCTGCTGCTGCTGCTAAGTGGCTTCATTCATGTCTATGTGTGACCCCATAGACAGCAGCCCACCAGGCTCCCCTGTCCCTGGGAGTCTCCAGGCAGGAACACTGGAGTGGATTGTCATTTCCTTCTCCAATACATGAAAGTCAAAAGTGAATGGGAAGTCATTCAGTCGTGTCCAACTCTTAGCAACCCCAAGGATTGCAGCCTACCAGGCTCCTCCATCCATGGGGTTTTCCAGGCAAGAGTACTGGAGTGGGTTGCCATTGCCTTCTCCACTTGGAATTCCAAAGACCTGTAAACACTCAGCCAAGGCATATGCCCTTGTTGGAGTAACCTCTAGGTTGGGTCCTTGATGCAAACGTACAAACACAGTACAAAAGGACAAGGGGAAATCTCTGAAACTGCCTTCTACTTTGGTCAAGATAGTAAATAAAAAATTACATTGCCTTCTGGGACAGGAATGTGATTAGTGCCATCTTTATAGGGCCAAATGATGCAGGCATGGTGGGTCCTATAATTTTGTTTAATTCTTCAATTTGGTCCTTTCAGGAGAGGATGAATTTATGGAATTTCTGTAGGCTACTGTCAGCTCATGCAGTAGTAGCTGCAATTAGAGCTCTTATACTGAATGTGATATCACTGCTAGAATTGATTAAAAAGACTTAACATACATGACACACAGGCACTGGTTCCCATAAGCATTATTTTATTTAATGATTAGAAAAGAGTGTAAAAAGCAGTTCATACTGTAGTCTGAAGACAGGGAGCATGATTTCTCCAGCTTTTGCTCATCTTTCTCAAGAGTATTTTGGTTATTCTGGGTCTTTGGTATAGCATTACTATTTTAAAATGATTTGTTCTAGTTCTGTGAAAAATACTCTTGACATTTTGATAAGAATTGCATTGAATCTGTAGACTGCCTTGGATAGTATGGTCATTTCAACAATGTTATTTTTTCCAGTCAAAGAACACAGTGTATCTTACCATCTGTTTTCATTATCTTGAATTTCTTTAATCAGTATCTTAGAGTTTCCCAAGCACAAATCTTTTACCATTTTTGGTAAGTTTATTCCTAGGTATTTTATTATCTTTTCAATGATATTAAATGGGATTGTTCCCTTAATTTCTTTCAGATACAGAGAACAAACTAGTGGTTACCAGTGGTGGGGAGGATATGGGAGGGGCAAGGTAGAGTATTAAGAGGTACAAACTATTATGTATAAAATAAGCTAGTAGAATATATTTTACAGTACAGGGAATATAGCCAATATTTTATAACTATAAATAAATTATGAGTTTTAAAAATTGTGAATCACTATGTTGTACACCTGTAACTTACATAATATTTCATATTAACTACACTTCATTTAAAAAAAAAGAACTTCATATTACATGAAACCTACAATTATATTCAATTACAGTCTTTTCCTAGGGATATGTTTATTTTCCAGCCCCTTTTTAATATAGTCTAATGTAAACCTTGTCTGCATATTTAACAAAACATTAGTTTAATTAATTGTAATGATACTATAACGCTGATCAACCAGGAAAGACAAATGATGACTAGCAAGTGAATAATTTTGGTACAACACAAACACTTTACAGGATGAAAAATTTAAACACTATCTGTGAAGATTCTGGAGAAGGAAATGGCAACCTACTCCAGTATTCTTGCCTGGAGAATCCCATGGACAGAGGAGCCTGGAGGACTACAGTCCATGGGGTCACAAAGAGTCAGACACGACTAAAGTGACTTAGCACGTACACATGAAGATTCAAGGATAGGTCAGTCACAAATGTTTCTCTGAATAAATCTGTTCCACATCTAATCTTGCTTAACTTCTGCTCTCAGAGATCTCAAATTGACAAAGGTATTTACTAAAAAGCAGCATCATATTTAACAGTGATTCCAGGTTCCTATGCAACACTGCTCTTTCCAGCATCGGACTTTGCTTCCATCTCCAGTCACATCCACAACTGGGTGTTGTTTTTGCTTTGGCTCTGTCTCTTCATTCTTTCTGGAGTTAGTCCTCTACTGATCTCCAGTAGCATACTGGGCATCTACTAACCTGGGGAGTTTATCTTTCAGTGTCCTATCTTTTTGCCTTTTCATACTGTTCATGGGGATCTCAAGGCAAGAATACTGAAGTGGTTTGCCATTCCCTTTTCCAGTGGGGAGAACTTTTGTCAGAACTCTCCACCATGATCCATCTGTCTCGGGTGGCCCTACACAGCATGGCTCACAGTTTCATTGAGTTCGACAAGGCAGTGGTCCTTGTGATCAGACTGGTTAGTCTTCTGTGACTGTGGTTTTTAGTCTGTCTGTCCTCTGATGGAGAAGGATCAGAGGCTTAGGGAAGCTTCCTAATGGGAGAGACTAACTAAGGGGAAAACGAGGTCTTGTTCTGATGGGCAAGGCCATGCTCAGTAAATCTTTAATGCAATTTTCTGTTGATGGGTGAAACTATATTCCCCCCCTGTTATTTACCTAGAGCCAAACTATGGTGGAGGTAATGAAGGTAATGGTGGCCTCCTTTAAAAGGCCCCATGCATGTACTGCTACACTCACTGTCCCCAACCTTGCAGCAGGCCCCCATCAACCCACACCTCCACTGGAGACTCCTAGACACTAGTGGGCAAATCTGGGTCAGTCTCAGTAGGGTCACTGCTCCTTTCTCCTGGGTTCTGGTGCACACAAGGTTCTGTTTGTGCCCTCCAAGGGTCTATCTTCCAGTCCTGTGTATAGTCCTGTGGCAGCTCTATGGTGGGGTTAATGGTGACCTCCTCCATGAGGACTTATGCCACACCCAGGTCTGCTGCACCCAGAGCCCCTGCCCCTGCCGCAGCCCACTGCTGACCCGCACCTCCACAGGAGATGCTCAAGCACAGTTCTGCCTCAGTCTCTGTGGGGTCTCTGGGTCTTGGTGTGCACAAGGTTTGTTTAAGCCCTCTGAGTGTCTCTGTCGGAAGTGGGGTTTGATTCTAAATGGAAATTTGCCCCTCCTACCACCTTTCTGGGGCTTCTCCTTTGTGCCTGGGCATGGGGTATCTCCTCACAGCCACCGCCCCAGTGCTTATCATCTTGCTGGGGTTTCTCTGACCTTGGATGTGGGATATCTCCTCACAGCTGCTTCAGAGAAGTGCAGCTGCTGCTCCTGACCTGGGATGTGGGGTATCTCCTTATGGCCACTCCATCAAAGCACAGCCACTGCTCTTGACTGTGGTGGAACTGGGGTATTTCCTCACGGCTGCTCCAGCACCATGAAGCCACCACTCCAGTTCACTTAGTCCACTGGAATGGGTGAAGTTAACTCAGATGGCTACTGTGGGCAAGAATCTGTTAGAAGAAATGGAGCAGCCATCATGGTCAACAAGAGTCCAAAAAGAGTACTTGGATGCAATCTCAAAAATGATAGAATGATCTCCATTTGTTTCCAAGGCAAACCATTCAATATCACAGTAATCCAAGTCTATGCCCAACCAGTAATGCTAAAAAAAAAAACCTGATGCTGAGCGACTCTATGAAGACCTACAAGACCTTCTAGAACTAACACTGCAAAAATATCTCCTTTTCATTATAGGGGACTGGAATACAAAAGTAGGAAGTCAAGAAACATGAGGAGTAACAGGCAAATTTGGCCCTGGAGTATGGAATGAAGCAGGGCAAAGGCTAATAGTTTTTCCAAGAGAACACACTGGTCATAGCAAACACCCTCTTCCAACAACACAAGAGAAGATTCTACACATGGACATCACCGATGGTCAATACCAAAGTCAGATTGATTATATTCTTTTCAGTCAAAGATGGAGAAGTTCTATACAGTCAGCAAAAACAAGACTAGGAGATGGCTCTGGCTCAGATCATGAATTCCTTATTGCCAAATTCAGACTTAAGTTGAAGAAAGTAGGGAAAACCATGAAACCATTCAGGTATAACCTAAATCAAATCCCTTAGGATTATACAGTGGAAGTGAGAAATAGTTTCAAAGGACTACATCTGAGAGACAGAGTGTCCAAAGAACTATGGACGGAGGTTCATGACATTGTACAGGAGGCTGTGATTAAGACCGTCACCAAGAAGAAGAAATGCAAAAAAAGCAAAATAGCTGTCTGAGGAGGGCTTAAAAATAGCTGTAAAAAGAAGAGAAGTGGAAAACAAAGTAAAGAAAAGATATACCCATTTGAATGCAGAATTCCAAACAACAGCAAGGAGAGATAAGAAAGTCTTCCTCAGTGGTCAGTGCAAAGAAATAGAGCAAACAATAGAATGGGAAAGACTAGAGATCTCTTCAAGAAAATCAGAGATACCAAAGGAGTATTTCATGTAAAGATGGGCTCAGTTAAGGACAGAAGTGACATGGACCTAACAGAAGCAGAATATATTAAGAAGAGGTGGTAAGAATACAGAAAAGAACTATACAGAAAAATCTGGTCATCTGTTCATGACCAAGATAATCACGATCATATGGTCACACACCTAGAACCAGACATCCTGGAATGTGAAGTTAAGTGGGTCTTAAAAAGCAGCACTAGGAATAAAGCTAGTAGAGGTGATCAAATTCAGGCGAGCAATTCAAGTCTTAAAAGATGATGCTGTGAAACTGCTGGATTCAACATGCCAACAAATTTGGAAAACTCAGCAGTGGCCACAGGATGGAAAAGACCAGTTTTAATTCCAATCCCAAAGAAAGGCAATGCCAAAGAATGCTCAAACTACCACACAATTGCACTCATCTCACATGCTAGTAAAGTAATGTTCAAAATTCTCTAAACCTCTCTCCAACAGTAAATAAACCATGAACTTCCAGGTGTTCAAGCTGGCTTTAGAAAAGGCAGAGGAACCAAAGATCAAATTGCCAACATCTGTTGGATTATTGAAAAAGAAGAGAGTTCCAGAGAAACATATATTTCTGCTTCATTGATTATGTCAAAGCCTTTGACTGTGTGGATCACAATAAACTGTGGGAAATTCTAAAAGAGGTGGGAATACCAGACCACCTGTCCTGCCTCTTGAGAAACCTGTATGTAGGCCAGGAAGAAACAGTTAGAACTGGACATGGAACAACAGACTGGTTCCAAATAGGAAAAGGAGTACATCAAGGCTATATATTGTGACTGTGCTTATTTAACTTCTATGCAGAGTACATCATTAGAAATGCTGAGCTGGAAGAAGCACAAGCTGGAATCAAGATTTCCGGGAGAAATATCAATAACCTTAGGTATGCAGACAACACCACCCTTATGGTAGAAAGTGAAGAAGAACTGAAGATCCTCTTGATGAAAATGAAAGAGAAGAGTGAAAATGTTGTCTTAAAACTCAACATTTAGAAAACTAAGATCATGGCATCTGGTCCCATCACTTCATGGCAAATAGATGGGGAAACAGTGGAAACAGTGACAGATTATTTTTTGGGCTCCAAAATCACTGCAGATGGTGACTGAAGTCATGAAATGAAAAGACCTTTGCTCCTTGGAAGAAAAGTTATGACTAATCTAGACAGCATCCTAAAAAGTAGAGACATTATTTTGCCAACAAAGGTCTGTCTAGTCAAGGCTATGTTTTTTCCAGTAGTCACATATGGATGTGAGAATTGGACTGTAAGGAAAGCTGAGCACCAAAGAATTGATGCTTTTGAATTGTGGTGTTGATGAACACTCTTGAGAGTCCCTTGGACTGTGAGAAGAGCCAACCAGTCCATTCTAAAGGAGATCAGTACTGGATGTTCATTGGAAGGACTGATGCTGAAGCTGAAACTCCAATACTTTGGCCCCCTGATGTGAAGAACTAATTCATTTGAAGAGGCCGTGATGCTGGGAAAGATTGAGAGTGGAAGGTGAAGGGGACAACAGAGGATGAGATAGTTGGACTGCATCACTGACTCAATGGACATGGGTTTGAGTAACCTCCAGGAATTGGTGTTGGATAGGGAGTCCTGGCGTGCTGCAGTCCCTGCCTCGCAAAAAGTGGGACATGACTGAGCGACTAAACTGAAATGAAATGATGGAAAGGAATGGAATGCAATGTTCATGCTTATCACAACTATTTCATGTGCAATGTGAAGGCGATATTCAGTAGAGTGAGAAAAGCTAAAGTAATACATAGTACAATGTTTATAGAGGAGAGAGTGCAAATGCTATTTGCTCTCGTGTGATGGTATGTGCTGTTCTGACCCTCTGTGGCCCCATGGAGTGAAACACTCCAGGCTCCTCTGTGCTCAAGCATCTCCTGGAGTTTGCTCCAATTATTTCCTATTGAGTCAGTGATGCTATCTATTCATATCAACCTCTGCCACATTAGATAGTAAGTAGAAACTCCTAAATGCTCTATAAGGATTTTTTGCTAGAATAAATATATCAATATAGCAATTACAGGGTACAAAATCATTATATAAAATTAAATTTTGTTTATATGTACCGTCATTAAACAACTGGAACTGTAAGGTTAAAATATTGTCTATGATGTTATTACTATCATAACAAAAGAAATGATTGATTTAATAAAAATAGGCAAATTTTCTACTACAAAACTTGAAGAAAAATAACAATGAAAAATAAAAGAAACACAAAAATATAGAATAGATACTCGATGTTATATGAGTAAAAGACTACAGATTAAAATGCCATTTATTCCTTAGTTTATGTTTAATGCAAATCATTAAAACTCCTTAATTACAATGATACACTCAACTTAAAATATGCAAATATCTTAGAGTAGCAATAATGTTTAAATGACACACAAAGTTGCAAAGCATATTAGCTTATTTCAAAATATTCTGCAAATCTAGAGTAATCAGGGCATTGTGTTATCAACATATGAGCAGGCATAGGGAAGGGAAGTTAACAGGGAAGAACAAATTCAGAAATTTCAAAAACGGTCCTTCACAGATATAGTCAACTGACTTTTGACGACGAGGCCAAAATATTTAATAGATAAAGAAAGAAAGAAAGTTGCTTTCAATAATTTGACTGTTGTTCAGTGGCTCAGTCTTGTCTGACTCTTTGAGACCCCATGGACTGCAGCATGCCAGACTCTCCTGTCCTTAACTATCCAACTCAACACTATGAATCAGCTAATTTATATATATATAGGTTATATATATATATATATATATATATATATATATATATATATATATAAATTTAACTCTGAAATTTTGGTGAGTAGATAGATGATAGCCAGGTTAATAGATAGATATCTTTATTAATAGATATATGTTTATAATAAATACATAGATACATCTATATGTATACACCAATATACATGTGTAGAGTACATTAGAAGTATTGTTTAATATAGTATTTGTATATTTACATTTATCTTTATACATATACTATTTTATACAATATTTCTAATGTGTGTATATATATATTTATACACATATTAAACAATATTTCTAATGTACTCACAAGTATATTTGTGTATACATATAGATGTACCTATGTATTTATTGTAAATATATATCTCTGAATAAAGGTATCTATCTATTAAGCTAGCTATCATCTATCTACTCCCCAGAATTTTAGAGTTTGACTTATATAAATAATCTATGGACATATAGATATATAGATAAATGGAATTTTTTAAATTGAATTTTAGTTGATTCATAGTGTTGTGTGAGATAGTGAAGGACAGGGAAGTCTGGCATGCTGCAGTCCATGGGGTTGCAAAAAGTCATACACGACTGAGAGATGAACAACAACAGCACTATTATTGAAAACAAATTCACTTATCCATTAAATGCTTTGGCTTTATGGTCAAACATTAATTGACTATATCTGTGAAAGATCACTTTTGAAATTTCTGAATTTGTTCTTCTCTGTTAACTTATATGCCTCTATACAATGATAACACAATGCCCCTGATTACTCTAGATTTGCAGAATATTTTGATTATATTTCTATATTTATGTGTGTGTGTGTGTGTGTGCATATGTATACACACACATATACACAGATATATATATATATGCTGCTGCCAAGTCACTTCAGTCATGTCCGACTCTGTGTGACCCCATAGACGGCAGCCCATCAGGCTCCCCCATCCCTGGGATTCTCCAGGCAAGAACACTGGAGTGGGTTGCCATTTCCTTCTCTCTCTATATATATATGTATATATATTTCCCTTTCCATGTATATATATATGTATATATTTAGTTAAGCGCACACACACACACACACACACACACACACACATATATATATAGTTATTCAGTGTTTCAGTCGTGTCTCTTTGTGATCCCATGAACTGCAGCATGCAAGGCTTTCCTGTCCTTCATTGCCTCCCAAAGCCTGCTCAAGGTCAATCCATTGATTCAGTGATGCCATCCAACCACCTCATCCTCTGTTGTCCCCTTCTCCTCCTGCTTTTAACCTTTTTCAGTGTAAGTTTTTTCCCCAATGAGTCAGCTCTTCACATCAGGTGGCCAAAGGATTGGAGCTTCAGCTTCAGCTCAGTCCTTCCAATGAATATTCAGGACTGATTTCCTTTAGGATTGATTGGTTTGATATCCTTGCTGTTCCAGGGATTCTCAAGAGTCCTCTCCACTACCACAGTTCAAAAGCATCAGTTATTTGATGCTCAGCCTTCTTTATGGTTCAACTCTCATATCCATACATGACTACTGGAAAAAACATAGCTTTGGCTATATGCAACTTTGTTGGCAAAGTGATGTCTTTGCTTTTTTAATGTGCTGTCTAGATGTATCATAGTTTTTCTTCCAAGGAGCAAACATCTTTTAATTTCATGGCTGCAGTCACCATCTGCAGTGATTTTGGAGCCCGAGAAAATAAAGTCTGTTATTGCTTTCATTGTTTCCCCATCTATTTGCCATTAAGTGATGGAACCAGATGCCATGATCTTAGTTTTTTATTTTGAATGTTGAGTTTTAACGTTCAACTTTTTCACCTCTTCTTTCAACTTTATCAAGAGGCTCTTTAGTTCCTCTTCATTTTCTGCCATTAGGGTAGTGTCATCTGCATATCTGAGGTTATTGATATTTCACCTGGATATCTTGATTTCAGCTTCTTCTTCATCATCCAGCCTGACATTTCATGTAATGTGCTCTGCATATAAGTTAAACAATCAGGGTGACAATATACAGCCTTGAATTACCCCTTTCCCAATTTGGAACCAGTCCCTTTGTCCATGTCTAGTTCTAACTGTTGCTTCTTGACCTGCATATAGGTTTTGCAGGAGACAGGTAAAGTGGCCTGGTATTTCCATCTCTTTATGCATGTATATATAGAGAGAGAGAAAAATAAAATAACCCAAGTGAGAATGGAGGCCATTTATGAATTTCAAAAGGGTGAGCCATTTGTATTTTGAAGAGACCCAAAGGCAAGCTGAGGTGAGAAAGTGTTATAGTGCATAAAAGGGTCAATTCAGATGTGTTCTGATTGAAAATTGTTAGTGTAGGAAAGCAGGAGGCCAGCTATCTAGAAACAAGACTCTGAGCTTTGACTGGGTTACGTAGTTTAGGAGTATATTTCATTTTCACTTCAAATGGGTAAAAATATAGGAAAGCCAGGAGTCAATGGTCAAGTCCTGACTGTTCTAAGGTACCATCTACAAAGGTTGTGGCTTGGCTCCTGGACTGTTTGCTGCAGAAGTTGTGGATCAGAGTTCTTCTATGTAAGATCTGGCTATTTCCTGTTGGTGTACTTAGTCTCTCAGTCTGCCTTTTGGTCAATCTCTTGATTGTATTTGACCAATTCAAAGAAGGCTAGAAATTCAGGTGTTCACAATTTGGGGGTGGTAGTCCAGTTGGCTCTGCCTCCAACTGTATGCTGTAAACTTCTTAAACATTTTTGTCATTGAAATCATCCAACCAAAGAGCAGAAGCATAGAATTCAGTGCTCTAGCATCATGATTTCTGTGATGAAAAATTAGGAATATTCCTAGAAAGATACTTTGGCTCCAAAGAATGATGTGATTGTCTCCCATGTTGATCTATATTCCATCTATGGCAGAGATTGTATTATTAATAGTTTCTATGAATGTTAGTGATGAGATTCTTGCATTGTTTCTATGTGTGTATGAATCACAATTCTGATTGTTCATAGAAATGAACAATTACTCACGTAGTGTACCTAAAATTTTAACGTGACACTCTTTTGACAATTTTAGCTCAAATTGAATTTCCAGCCTGCTTGATTTATAGAATTAGAGCTTGTATATAATATATACAGAAAATCTAGTTATAAAAGAAACTCTAACTCACTAACTAACTCACTAACTATATATATATATAATCTCAGCTTACTGTTCTTAAGTATCATGAGGTTTTACTCTGATATATATAAGTTGAAGATCAAGCCTGATCACAAAGAAAGTAGTTTGCACCTGGAGAGATACATGAATATCCAGGGAAAAAGCAAAGCTCATGACTTGAAGTCTAATCTAAGGTCTTATATTAGCTAGGTTATATATTGAGTCCATATTAAATAAAAAAAGTAGTAATTGATGCAGGCTTCCCTGGTAGTTCAACTGGTAAAATATTCCCCTGCAATGCAGGAGACCCTGGTTTAATTCCTGGGTCATGAAGTTTCCCTAGAGAAGGGTTAGATTACTCTCTCCAGTATTCCTGTACTTCCCTGGTGGCTCAAATGATAAAGAATCCACCTGCAATTTGGAAGGCCTAGGTTCAATCCCTGGGTTGGGAAGATCTCCTGGAGGAGGGTATGGAAACTCACTCCAGTATTCTTGCCTGGAGAATCCCCATGGACAGAGGAGCCTGGGGGCTATAGTCCATGGGGTTGCAAAGAGCCAGACATGACTGAGCAACTAAGCACTGCACAGTAATTGATGCATCCCACTGCAAAGTTTGCTGATTTAAATTTAAGATTATTTAAGGTCTGATTGATAGATAAAAGTAATTTAGTTATTTTTCTGAAAGAGTGGGACAGCAACAACATCCCTGGTTGGATTGTCCAAGTTCATCTCTCTAGGTAGGTACAAAAGTTAATTACAAGTCTGTGATTCCCTATGGTATCAATTAATGAGAGCAGAATTTTCTGTAAGTTTTTTTTTTTCCTTTTTTTGTCATGAATATCAAATGATAGATGTTATGTCTAACAGTCTGGAAGATTAAGAGCAGCAGCTATTTTTTTATACAGCCCATGAATGAGTTTAAAATTGGTATATTCTGAATTAATATTTTAATAAAGAGTAAAGGGGAAAAAAAGGATAACTATGAATACAACACAAAAAAGGGTCAATAAGAAATGCAAAACAAACCATGAGCTACACAGATATCTTGGTCTGACATCTTAGGCAGAAGCTAACTGTTCACTATACAGCCCAACTGTTTGTTCAATGACCTTGGTTCAGCTGTATGCTTTTGAATATCAGTGGCTTCTAAAGTATTTCTGAAAATACTGAGTTTGAAGACTCACATTGGAGTAGCCTGCAAATTTTGTGAAATTCTGGGTTGCTTATTTAGTTATAAGACATGCACCTAAAGAATGCGCTTTATGGAGATTCACTGCTGTACTTTTATTAACAATGTTTGATGAAGTCTTTCCACCTGTGTGGAAACAGAAAATTGGCCAAGATGGTGTGGTCTCTCTCACTCCACATTTTGTAAATAATGACTATGTAACAGCTGAGATCATTTATAGTACCTAGCATGTGTGCCACTAGGTACTCACCTGGTCATGGGTTGTGTGCAGTACACATGTATGTGAGCTCCATCTATAAAATGGAGGGAATCACCACTGTGTCATGTCTGTGTCCATTGGGTCAGCCACAAAAGGAGAGAATATAGCACAAATATTTCTATGGCTTCTGCATCAGCCAGGAGAGAATACAATTATGGCTGCTGTGTCAGATGGAAGAGAGGTTGTATGCAGTTATGTTGTGTTATGTTATGTCTACTGCTATGGCTGCTCTGTGAGCCAGAAGAGAAGTCTACAGTTCCTATGGGTCCTTGTGTCTTCTTCCATCCTTTTAGCTTGCACTTTGCCTACCCTGGGTTCAGCAAACAGTATGGGGAGTGCGAACAGCAAAACAAATGGCACTGTGAACAGGATGAAGAGCAATATCCCCCACACCCCTGCTTCACTTCATAGATCACAGCCTTGTCATGGCAAAGGGACTCATAAAACTCAATGAAATTATGAGCCATGCTTGACAAGGCAAACCAAGATGGATGGGTCATAGTGAAGAGTTCTGACAAAATGTGGTAACATGGAGGAGGACATGGAAACCACTCCAGTATACTTGCCTAGAGAACCACATGGACAATCTGAAAAGGCCAAAAGATATGACACTGGAAGATGAGCCCCAAAGTCAGAAGGAAAGTGTACAGTATGCTACTGGGGAAGAGCAGAGGACAATTATTAATAGTTCCAGAAAGAATAAGGAGGCTGGGCCAAAGCAGGAAGGACATTGTGGATGTGTCTGGTAATGAAAGCAAAGTTCAATGCTGTAAAAATGCAATGTTAGGTCTATGCATCAAGGCAATTGGACCTGGTCAAGCAGGAGCTGGCAAGATTGAACACTGATATCTTAAGGAATCAGTGAACTAAAATCAATGAGAATGGGCAAATTTAATTCAGATGACCATTGTATCTATTACTGTGGTTGACAATCCCTTAGAAGAAATGGATTAGCCTTCATAGTCAGTAGGGGCCCAAAATTCAGTATTTGAGTGCAATCTCATGAGTGACAGAATGGTCTCAGTTTGTTTCCAAGGAAAACCATTCAACAGCACAGTAATCCAAGCCTATGTCCCAAACAGAGATACCGAAGAAGATGAAGTTGACATGTTCAATAATATGTACAAAACCTTCTAGAACTAACACCAACAAAGATGCCCTTTTCCTCTTAGGGGGTTGGAATATAAAAGTAGGAAGTCAAGAAATACCCAAAATAACAAACAGGCCAATTTAGACTTGGAGTACAAAATGAAGGAGAGCAAATGCTAACCAACTTTTGTCAAGGGAACAGACTGGTCATAGCAAAACCATTGTCCAATAACCTAAGATATGACTCTACACACGGACATCACAGATGGTCAATACCAAAATCAGATTGTAGCCAAAGATGGAGTCACTCTATACAGTCAGCAAAAACAAAACCTAGAACTGACTATGACTAAGGTTGGGAACTACTATTGTAAAATTCAGGCTTAAATTGAAGAAAGTAGGGAAAACCGGTAGGCCGTGATGTATGACCTAAATCAAATCACTTATACAATGGAGGTGACAGGATGAATATCAAGGAATTAGATCTGGCAGACAATATACCTGAAAACCTATGGATGGAGGCCTGTGACAGTGTACAGGAGGAAGAGACCAAAATCATCCCAAAGAAAAAGAAATTTAAGAAGGCAAAGTGGTTATCTGAGGAGGCTTTGCAAATAGCTGAGGAAAGAATAGAAGTAAAAAGCAAAAGAGATGGGGACAGATAGTCCCAGCTGAATGCAGTGTTCAGAAACAGAAGTAGAAATAAAAAAGCATTCTTAAGCAAACAATGCAAAGAAACAATGAAACGAATGAAATGGAAAAGACTAGAGAACTCTCCAAGAAAATTAGAGTGATCGAGGGAACATTTCATGAAAGGAGGGCTACAATAAAGGACGGAAGCAGTAAGGACCTAACAGAAGGAGAAAATATTAAGAAGATGTGGCAAGAATACACAAAAAGCTATACAGAAAAGATCTTAATTACCTGAATAACCATGATGGTGTGCTCTCTCACCTAAAACCAGACATACTGGAATGTGAAGTCAAGTGGGCTTTAGGAAGCATTGCAATGAACAAAGCTAGTGGAGGTGATGGAATTCAAGTTGAGCTATTTAAAATCTTAAAAGAAGTTGCTGTTAAAGTGCTGCACTCAATATGTTAGCAAATTTGGAAAACAGAAGTGGCCACAGGACTGGAAAATGTCAGTTTTCATTCCAATTTCCAAAAAGAGCAATGCCAAAGAATGTACAAACTACCATACAATTCTGCTCAGTTCACATGCTAGCAAGGTTATGCTCAAAATCCTTAAAGATAGGCTTCAGCATTATTGAATTGAAAATTGAGTGAATTGAGAATTTCCAGATGTACAAGCTGGATTTTGAAGAGGCAGAGGAACCAGAGATCACATTGCCAACATTCATTGGATCATGGAGAAGGAAAGGGATTTCCTAATTAGCATCTATTTCTTCTTCATTGACTACATACAGTGTGGATCACAAAAAAACTGTAGGAAATTCTTAATGAGATGGGAGTGCCACACCACCACAACTGTTCCCTAAGGAACTTGTATGTATGTAAAAAAGCAGCACTTAAAACAGGACATGGAACAACTTACAGGCTCAAAATTGGGAAAGGATTATGTGAAGACGGTATATTGTAACACTGTTTATTTAATTGTTATAGAGAGTTCATCATGCAAAATGCTGGGTTGGATGAATCACAAGATGGAATCAAGATTGCTGGGAGAAAATCTCAGATATGCAAATGGTATCACTCTAATGGCAGAAAGTGAAGAGGAACTAAAGAGACTCTTAATGAAAGTAAAAGAGTGAAAAAATTAGCTTAAAGTTCAATATTCAAAAATTAATATCATAGCATTTGTTCCCATCATGACTGCATGCTAAGTCACTTCAGTCCCATCTGACTTTTGTGAAACTATAGACTGTAGCCTACCAGGTTCCTCTGTCCATGCAATTTTTCCAGACAAGAACACTGGAGTGAGTTGATATGCTTTCCTTCAGGGGATATTCCTGACTCAGGTATTGAACCAGCATCTTTTATGTTTATTGCATTGATCTTTACCACTAACCCCTATGGTTCCATCACTTCCCAAAGGGGAAAAACTAGAAGCAGTGACAGATTTTGATTTATTAGGCTCCAAAGTCACTGTGGACAGTGACTGCAGACACGAAATTAAAAGATGCTTGTTCTTTGGAAGGAAAACTATGACAAATTTAGACAAATTTGACAAAAGTAGACAAATTTAGGAAACTATGACAAAAAGACACATCACTTTGCTGACTAATGTCCTTATAATCACAACTATGGTTTTACCAGAAGTCAGGTACTCTACGAATGTGAGTCGGACCATTAAGAAGGCTGAGTGCCCCAAAATTGATGCTTTTAAGTTTTGGTGCTGCAGAAGATTTTTGAGAATCCCTTGCACTGCAAGGAGATCAAACTGGTCAATCCTAAATGAAATCAGTCCTGAATATTTATTAGAAGAACTGATGCTGAAGCTCCAATACTTTGGCCACTTGACACGAAAAACTGACTCATTAGAAAAGATCCTGATGTTGGGAAAGATTGAAGGCAGGAGGAGAAGGGGACAACAGAGGACGAGATGGTTGGATTGCATCAGTGACTCAATGTACATGAGTTTGAGCAAGTTCTGAGAGATGGTGAAGGACAGGGAAGTTTGGCGTGGTGTAGTCCATGGACTCGTAAAGTGTTGGACACACTGAGAGACTAAACAATAACAACAGTGCTGCATGTGGGATCTTAGTTCCCTGACCATGATTTGAACTAGCACTCCCTGCATCAGCTTTAGTCAAATTATGCAATAGTAAAAGCAATTTTAATCAGAATTTTATGTAATGGCCTCTGAATACCAAAAGGCATTGTCTGTTGAGCCTGAGAAATGTCATTCTGCTTTTTTTTTAAAGTCACTTCTCTAATGAACAGTTTTACCAAGGAAAATTTCCTTAGGTGAACATTTGCTATGGTTGTGATAACAAAGAGCTATACTCTGGGGATCTTAAACAAAAGAAATTTATTGTCTCGCAATTCTGGAGGCTGGAATCCAATGTCAAGATGGCAGCAGATTTGGTTTCATTCTGAGGGCTCTCTCCTTAACTCATAGGTGGCTATCTCTCCCCATGTCTTCACTTGATCTACTCTTTGTGTATGTCTATACACTAATCTCAGCCATATTAGATTAGGGACTATACTAGTGTTCTTATTTAACTATAATCATCTTTTTAAATAATATATTTCCAAATTCAGGTACATCCTGGACTTTAAGGAACTAGAGGTTAAGACTTCAAAGTATGAATTTTGGGTGACACATTTGATACTATAACACCACTGAAGGCCCAAATCACTTTAGTGAAGTTATTCCATTTTGAGAGATATTCATAAGAATCAGGATTATCTTTGGTGCATGTGAGAAGCTGAGTTTTTCTTGGAGTAGAAGATTTAGATATAGAGAGCTCCATGATAGATAATAGTGGTGGATTAAAAGTTTTGCCTGGACACTGAAAATTCAATGTTATGTTTTATCCCCACTCTCAACCCCATTTAACTGTCAACCACTTCCTCTGAATTCTGACAGACCCAATCATCAGCAACCTCTGGAGGGCAAAAAACCAGAGACCTCTGGATAGAAATAATCCATCAAACCAAAAAAAAAAAAAAAATTGAAACAACAGAAATTACATATGGTTTCATTAATGACCAAAAGCAAATGTGTCCAGATGGATGCAAGTCTAGTGAGAAGAGCAAATTCAGTGATCTTGGACATCCATTCAGGAAGACTTGTAAGTAAGGTCTATCTTTGTGTTATACCTGATTAATTTCCTTTGTATGACAAATACTTTTAGAAAGCACATCACAAAATGGAAAAAAAAAAGTGAGCAAAAAGGAAAGAGGAGAAATTTTCTGTTTTCACTGAGGATGCCAAAAATGATGGTAACCAGTAATATAATTCTGATAAACTGAGAGAAATTCAGACCTATCTATCTACACACACATACACACAAAGTGGAGTTTAGAACTGGTGCTGACTTAAACATAAATGAAGTCTCAAACAAGCTGTGAGAAGGAAGTCAAAGGGTCCCTTTAGGCAGATCACACCTGATCGAACACTAAGTCCATGTGAACTTGGTATGTTGGTGTACTTCCAAGAAAACTGTAGAAATACAGGATGATCTCCTTAACAAAGACAAGCTTTTTATTCAGAGCTTGCCATAGCTAGAGAGTTTACCACTATCTATTGTACTTTTGAAACACTTGAAAGCAGGCAGGAGAGTAG
This sequence comes from Hydropotes inermis, assembly GCA_020226075.1. Taxonomy (NCBI): domain Eukaryota; kingdom Metazoa; phylum Chordata; class Mammalia; order Artiodactyla; family Cervidae; genus Hydropotes; species Hydropotes inermis. Next base: position 33,429,930 of record CM035282.1, on the reverse strand, counting down.
AAACACTTTACATTAGCAAAAAGGGAAAAATTGAGATTTTTCTCAGGTTTGCCATGAATGGAGGTTGTTGGCATGGCTAAGTATGCATTCCACATGCTACATGATTGACTTGAGGGTAAATTTGGTTTTTCTTATTGGTCCTGAACTGGAAATGTGGGCAAACACAGGGAGGCTTGTAGTCATTAACCAGATTCTAACCATTTTGGGATAATTACTCCAGAGGTTGCGTTTGCCTCCTGGATTCCTGCAGAAATGGCCATGGTTGCTGCAAAGCTGTAGAGTTCGTGGTTGACTTCTCAGGCTGGTTCCTCAATACACTGTGGGTCAGAGATCTACTGACACATGTTCTTGGCCACTTTCTGTCTGTATGTTCAGTTTCTTTCATATCATAGAGGATACATATTATATAAATACATCTATCTATCTACCTATACATACACACACAATCTTATATCCAGCTCCACTGGGGAGATTAATATTAATATAAACAGGCAACAGAAAAGTATAATTCCAAATTATACAGAATATGCAAGAAATATTATAGGAGCATTAGTGAGGATAAATTTTGAGATATGTTTGTGTGTGTGGATTAAAAATAAAGTCAGGTAAGACTTTGCTGAACTATTGAACTGAAAGAAAACAGTGTTTAATCTAGTTAAAAGGAGGAAAGGAGAGGATATTTCCTAGTAGTGTAAGGAAAAATGAACAAGGACATCCAAATGGTTAAATATAATTTAGTGTAGCAAATAACATCAGAGAAATGTGTTTAAATATAAAAAGAAGCAAGAGAATGGATGGAATGTGGGCAGCAGCTACACTGAATTATCTAGTTAAGGAACTTATGCTTTGATCCTAATACGATGGAATGCTATTGAAGCCTTTAAATAGAATAGTGTAACTTAATCTGAAATTCTTTTAAATAAATTTCCTGGAAGACCTTGGAGGATGAATTTCACTAGGTCATCTACAATCAGAGAAAGCAGCTTTTAAATTAGTATAAGGATACTTACATGATAAGTGCCTGAAATGTGGCAGTGAAAGGTAATATGGATGAAAGTAGGAAGCAAAATCACAAATCAATTAAAAGCAAAAGCAAACAGACTTTATGATTCAAAGTGAAGAGGGAGAGGGCAGGGTTAAGCTATGCTTCATGACTGGAAGTTCAAATCTCTGATGCAGATGAAGCGTGCAGGACAATGGGTTAAATTAAAATGCCATTTAACATTGCATATGTTGACATTCCTGCAAGAGAGCCAGGAAGATAGTTCCAATAGATATTTTCATATAATCTCAAAGTAAAAGAAAATTCAAAGGAAGATGCTGTGAGTGTACAGGAGAAACTGGCAACATCAAGGAGTTCGTGAGAGTAAGTAAAGTAGAAATGACAGTAGGCATTTCTGCACATGTTTATATAAAATTATTTCCTTCCTCCAAAATAACATTTACCACAGCTCTGGATTTTTAGGAGGTTATTTAGATGCCTGGTTTATATACTCTGTTGGTATTCTGACAGGAGGGGGTCTAATATCATATTTACCATTTTAATTTCAGTGCCTATCATAGCTCTAGAATTTTTTGAAAAGCTTAATATTTGAAAATAAATCAATGAACAAAGAAATTGATGAGAATATAATCTTGAAGTAAGCAGACACTTAAAGGATATAGAGAGAAAGATAGACACATGAAAATGATTATGAAAGAAAGAATTGGAAAATGAAAAGAATCAGGAAAGAGTGGTATCAAGGAAAGTAATGGAAGAGAGAATTTAACGAGGAAAGTAATGGACACTACTCTGAGCTCAACTGGAACAGAAAGTCTCAGTTAAGTGAGGATGAAAATCAGCTGGCTTTGACAACAGAATATTAGCAGATAGGAGCTAAAAGCATTTCCACAGAGTGAAGGAGGCAAAATCAGAATTCAGTGGATTGGAATGGAGAGTAAATGGAAAAGAAAATTAAGACAGAGATTGTTATCTACTCCTTCAAGAACATGAATGAAGAAGTACAGACCCTAGAGGATTATTATACAGAGAGGAGGGATCAAATAATACTATCATATTTGAATTGCAGTTTTGAATCTGAAAAATTTGCACATGTTTTTAAGAAACTATGACCAAGTGTAACCTGGTTTTGAAGGAAGAAAGAAATGAAAACCTTTGGAAGCAGATATGAATTTGATGTTTATTCATTCAGTCATGTCAGACTCTTTGTGAGCCCATGAACTGTAGCCCTCCAGGCTCCTCTGTTCATGGTATTTTTCAGGCAAGAATACTGGAGTGGGTTGCCATTTCCTTCTCCAAGGGGTCTTTCTGACCAAGGAATAGAACCCACATTTCCTGCATTGGCAGGTGGATTCTTTACCATTGAGCTACCAAGGATGCCCATACTTCTGTTAGGTAATAATTAATTTGTATTTTCTGACCTATGACAGGCTATTTAAAGGACATTATTTATATAAGAGCACAGTGTTTTTAAAAGCTATTGACACTTCAAACAAATTCCCTTGAAAACTGTCTTTCCTGAAATGTTTTATCAAATATAAACTGCTTGAGTTTTCATAGTTAATATATGTACTTAAGAAATAATTAAATATATTTATTATTCTGTTATTAATTTCTGTATGTATATAACTTGGCAGATAACTCTTGAGATGTAAAGAATTATTTTAGAGCTTTATATTTTATAAAATAATTCTTAAAAATTTAGTTGTGATTACAGCAACATACATACCCTCAAGAATTTTCCTCTTTGACACCAGTCTGGCTACTTGACAATGAAGAGCACATACTACTTAGTGAGAAATAGTGTCTGTGCAAGCCATTTAGCTCCACATTAAACTTACAGTTTCTCTTACATGACAAAGTCTTAAGTGGAAACTTATCTCACTCTAAAAAACTAAAGAAAAAAGAAAACCTTTGCACAAATGAATTAATGGTCAAAAATAAAATAATGACAATGAGTAGGCAGTTGTATTCTTAATAATAATGACATTATGGCCTTTGGAAATTTTATTCCCTGACAGTTTTGCTTTTGCTAATGTTAACTTATAACTTATAAAATGTGTTGGATAAAAAAAGGGTGAGAAGATGTTTCAAGGATTAGTATAAATGAAAAAAAAAGAAATTGTCTTTGATGTTAATGCTACTAATTAGACTCAGAAACTAAAGATAATATCAGTGTGAAAATTAAAGCATTTATATTAAATGATAATCAAGAAGTCTTTAAATGTGAAAAGAAATGATGACTTTATCATGTGTATATAAAGGGATTTGAAAGCTGTAAAGTATTATATAGGACTTTTTTTTAGCTTATGGTCATTAGACTTGAGAAAATAACTAAAATAGACTATGAGATAAAATTGTTTCATAAGAAGAAAGATAAAGAACAGAAAGAAGATGTAATAGTGATTTAAATTGCTCACTGCACAGCATGTGGAGTTATTAGTGAAGGACAAAATATAAATGGTGGGGTTAACAACCTAGAAAATATCAAGGCATCAAAACTAAAAAGGAAGATGTGTCTATTTAAAATGTGAATCTATTATTCAGATATTAGAAAGGCTAATTTTGTGGGTAGTTTGAGGTCATAGTGGTTTCATTTGAACACTAAAAATGGAGAAGAAAACCACATAGAAAAATGTGAAAATGTGTGTCTGTGTATGCGCATGTGCATACATTTAGTCAATCAGGCATGTCCAATATATTATGACCTCATGGACTGTAGCCCACCAGGATCTTCTGTTCACGGGACTCTCCAAGTAAAAATACTGGAGTGGGTTGCCATTTCCTTCTACAAGGGATCTTCTCAACCCTCCGACTGAACTTGGATATTCTAATGTTCTTTAGCTAATTGTTATTTGTACAGAGAAAAATATTTATTTTTCTATCATATGTAGAAGAATTTTTAGAGACTGTATATGGTATACAAAAGATATGAAAAGGAGGAGAAGCATTTTACTGTGCTTTACCTCAAACTGTGAGATTTTCACAGGGGCTTGTTTCCCTGAAAATGCCCTATATTTTTAATATGTGAATTAAAGACTTGGCCCCCAATTGAGAGAAATATAATAAATCAATAATTGTAGGTTTTATATTGGAAATGAGACTTACAAGTGCATTTTATAAAATAATTTATTATTAAGAACACAGTGAAGAATAAAAGTTTAACAAGCTGCTGTGTTCAATTCAAACTGTTGGTGAGGAGTCTAATAGAATGAATGAGAAAGCTGTTGATTCTCATATGTATGTTGCAATTATTATTACAGTTCTGAATAGCCTTACTTTACTAGTGTTGTATAGTTCTGAGGGTTCAAACTTTTGTCTTTGCAGTCTCCCATGACACATATGAACCAAAATTTTCACCAGAGGGTTTTAGGTTAAAAAAAAAAAAAAAGACAAAATCTTCAATACTATAAATACAGTGAGATTCATGGAGCGTATTCACTGCCTCACATTATATGATGCCATAGACACAAAAAACAAATCAATGTTTACATGATATTGTCATTGATCTAAAATTATTGACTTATTCTCTTTACATTATCAAGAGCCATTGGAACTGTTTTCTAAGTAATGACCAGATGCCTTTCCTTCAAAACAGATAATTTTGTAGAACAAAAATATTCAACACTTGAATATCAAAATTCATAACTTGTATTTCACTCTGTAATCTTTTTTAAATTGTGACATAGTTGCTTTCCAATAATGTGTTAGTTTCTGCTGCAAAGCAGCATGAATCAGCTATATGTACCTGTATATCCCCTTGCTCTTGAATCGCCTGACCCTACAATCCTATCCACCCATCTCCTCACCACACAGTTCCATCACAGAGCCCCAAGTTGAGCTCCCTGTACTATACAACAGGTTGCCACTAGCTATCTATTTTATAGATGGTAGTGTGTACATGTTGTTTTCAATCTTCCCATTTGTGTGACTCACCCTGTCCCTTGACATGTCCACATGTCACTTACCTATATCTGTTTCTCTATTCCTTCCCTGCAAATAGATTTATCTGTATTATTTTCCTGGATTCCACACACATACATCTATATACAATTTTTTTTTTTCTTTCTGACTTACTCCACTCTGTATGACAGACTAGTTTCATCCACTTCTCTACAAATGGCCTAAGTTCATTTCTTTTCACAGCTGAGTAACATTCCATTTATCCAGGTACCACATCTTCTTTATCCATTCACCTGTTGATGGACACTTACGTTTCTTCCATGTAATCTGATGGGCAAAAATCTGTTTCCTTTTCCAAGGTTAATATCCTTGTAGTATTTCTCCCTTATTTCTAACAGTGACAAGCTTGCAGAAATTTTTATAGATTGCTTAACATTTTTTTCCCCAAACCTCATTACCTTCAAGTTTTAAGTAAGGACTTAGAAGTCAGGAAGTCAGGACTTCCCTGGTGATCCAGTGGTTAGGAATCTGCCTGCTAATGCAGGTGACATGGATTCTATCCTTGATCTGGGAAGATCCCACATGTCATGGGGCAGCTAATCCTGTGTGCCACAACTACTGAGCCCATGGGCTGCAACTACTGAAGCCCATATGCCCCAGAGCCTGTGCTCAGCAACAAAAGAAGCCTCAATAATGGAAAGCCCATGCACTGCAAATGGAGAGAAGTCCCCTTATGCTGGAACCAGAGAAAGTCCATGTGCTGCAGCAAAGACCCAGTGTAGCCAACAATAAATTTAAAAATAAAAATTATATTAAAAATGATTTAAGATGTCAAAGAAATGCAACACAGATCAAGGACCTAAGAACCAGAATATCTCAATATCATTACATAAATACTGTAAGAAATAATTTATTTTAGGAGAGTGATATGATTGTGTAAACTATCATAATATTATATACATTTAAGTATAAAATTTTGGTTTCCCAAAGAGAAAAATAGCCATCTTGTGAAAAAATCCTTAAATATATAGATTCTGAAATGCTCAGAGAGCTTTCACTCTGGATTAGTTTAGAGATATATATATGGTTTTATAAAGGAGTAGCAGTGTTAGTAGACAGATGGGAGAGATATTTTTCACATTTTACTATCTTTTTTATTTTAGATGTATTTACTATGTGAATGTTTTATGATGTATGAAATTAAATAAACAATTTTAAAATTGATAATAATAGCCATAAAGCATTGCCAATATCAAATACAATCTGGATTCCCTGTCTTTCTAGGTCACATAAAAATTAAGAAGTGAAGAAAAATTAAGAAAAAAAAAAAAAAAAACTTAAGTTTAACAAGCCCTAATAGGTGGTTCAAAAAGCATAACACGTGAAGAAGCAGGACCTTGGCAATGATTCGCTTTTCAAGTCACTGAGTAAATTACATTAACTTTCAGGAAGTGTCCAAAACTTATGAAATCAGTGGATATTTATTCATTAGCTAAAAATAATCAATAATAATAAAAGGTATAAAAACATTCTATCTAAGCTTTGCTGATTTCAATGGAGATTATTCTCCATAACAGAAATTAAGTACTGAGTAAATCATTGGGGTTTAGCTTTTATTTTATTTTTTTATAAACCTAGAAGATCTAAAGCATAGTGTTTTGATGCTTATAAATACAATTTTAGCTTTCTTCCAGTCCCTATCTATTTCACCAATTTGTTCCATAATGTGAACGCTTACAAAGTGAGAAGCCAAACAATATGGAGGAATTATGGACAAAATATTTAAAGGGTTAGAAAATTTTTTTATTTTATTTTATTTTTTTGTGTGTAGTGGGTTTTGTCGTACATTGAAATGAATCAGCTATGGATTTACATGTGTTCCCCATCCCAATCCCCCCTCCCACCTCCCTCTCCACCGCATTCCTCTAGGTCTTCCCACTGCACCAGGCTCGAGCACTTGTCTCATGCATCCAACCTGGGCTGGTGATCTGTTTCACCCTATATAATATACATGTTTCGATGCTGTTCTCTTGAAACATCCCACCCTCACCTTCTCCCACACAGTCCAAAAGTCTGTTCTATACATCTGTGTCTCTTTTTCTGTTTTGCATATAGGGTTATCATTAACATCTTTCTAAATTCCATATATATGTGTTAGTATACTGTAATGGTCTTTATCTTTCTGGCTTACTTCACTCTGTATAATGGGCTCCAGTTTCATCCATCTCATTAGAACTGATTCAAATGAATTCTTTTTAATGGCTGAGTAATATTCCATGGTGTATATGTACCACAGCTTCTTTATCCATTCGTCTGCTGATGGGCATCTAGGTTGTTTCCATATCCTAGCCATGATAAACAGTGCTGTGATGAACATTGGGGTGCACATGTTTCTTTCAGATCTCCGTTTCCTTGGTGTGTATGCCCAGAAGTGGGATTGCTGGGTCATATGGCAGTCCTATTTCCAGTTTTTTAAGATATCTCCACATTGTTTTCCATAGTGGCTTTACTAGTTTGCATTCCCACCAACAGTGTAAGAGGATTCCCTTTTCTCCACACCCTCTCCAGCATTTCTTGCTTGTAGACTTTTGGATAGCAGCCATCCTGACTGGAGTGTAATGGTACCTCATTGTGGTTTTGATTTGCATTTCTCTGATAATGAGTGATGTTGAGCATCTTTTCATGTTTTTTAGCCATCCGTATGTCTTCCTTGGAGAAATGTCTGTTTAGTTCTTTGACCCATTTTTTGATTGGGTCATTTATTTTTTGGAGTTGACCTGGAGGAGTTGCTTGTATATTTTTGAGATTAATCCTTTGTCTGTTGCTTTGTTTGCTATTATTTTCTCCCAATCTGAGGGCTGTCTTTTCACCTTGCTTATAGTTTCCTTTGCTGTGCAAAAGCTTTTAAGTTTCATTAGGTCCCATTTGTTTATTTTTGCTTTTGTTTCTAATATTCTGGGATGTGGGTCATAGAGGATCCTGCTGTGATTTATGTCGGAGAGTGTTTTGCCTATGTT
>CM035282.1:33147642-33421321 GCA_020226075.1 Hydropotes inermis | reverse complement strand
TCTTTAGGAAGACATACTCCTAAGTATTTTATTCTTTTTGTTGCAATGTTGAATGTTATTGTTTCCTTAATTTCTCTTTCTGTTTTCTCATTGTTAGTGTATAAGAATGCAAGAGATTTCTGTGTGTTAATTTTATATCCTGCAACTTTACTATATTCGTTGATTAGCTCTAGTAATTTTCTGGTAGAGTCTTTAGGGTTTTCTATGTAGAGTACCATGTCATCTGCAAACAGTGAGAATTTCACTTCTTCTTTTCCTATCTGGATTCCTTTGACTTCTTTTTCTGCTGTGATTGCTGTGGCCAACACTTCCAGAGCTATGTTGAATAGGAGTGGTGAGAGTGGGCACCGTTGTCTTGTTGCTGATTTTAGGGGAAATGCTTTCAATTTTTCACCATTGAGGGTAATGCTTGCTGTGGGTTTGTCATATATAGCTTTTATTATGTTGAGGTATGTTCCTTTTATTCCTGCTTTCTGGAGAGTTTTAATCATAAATGGATGTTGAATTTTGTCAAAGGCTTTTTCCACATCTATTGAGATAATCATATGGTTTTTATCTTTCAATTTGTTAATGTGCTGTATCACATTGATTGATTTGTGGATATTGAAGAATCCTTGCATTCCTGGGATAAAGCCCACTTGGTCATGATGTATGATTTTTTTAATATGTTGTTGGATTCTGTTTGCTAGAATTTTGTTAAGGATTTTTGCATCTATGTTCATCAGTTATATTGGCCTGTAGATTTCTTTTTTTGTGGCATCTTTTTCTGGTTTTGGAATTAGGTTGATGGTGGCCTCATAGAATGAGTTCGGAAGTTTACCTTCTGCAATTTTCTGGAAGGGTTTGAGTAAGATACGTGTTAGCTCTTCTCTAAATTTTTGGTAGAATTCAGCTGTGAAGCGATCTGGTCCTGGGCTTTTGTTTGCTGGAAGATTTCTGATTACAGTTTGGATTTCTTTGCTTGTGATGGGTTTGTTAAGATCTTCTATGTCTTCCTGGTTCAGTTTTGGAAAGTTATACTTCTCTGAGAACTTGTCCATTTCTTCCAAGTTGTCCATTTTATTGGCATAGAGCTGCTTGTAGTAGTCTCTTATGATCCTTTGTATTTCAGTGTTTTCTGTTGTGATATCTCCATTTTCGTTCCTAATTTTGTTAATTTGGTTCTTCTCCCTTTGTTTCTTAAGGAGTCTTGCTAATGGTTGGTCAATTTTGTTTATTTTTTCAAAAAAACAGCTTTTAGCTTTGTTGATTTTTGCTATAGTCTCTTTAGTTTCTTTTGCATTTATTTCTGCCCTAATTTTTAAGATTTCTTTCCTTCTGCTAACCCTGGGGTTCTTCATTTCTTCCTTCTCTAGTTGCCTTAGGTGTAGGGTTAGGTTATTTGTTTGACTTTTTTCTTTTTTCTTGAGGTAGGCCTGTAATGCTATGAATCTTCCCCTTAGCACTGCTTTTACAGTGTCTCATAGGTTTTGGATTGTTGTGTTTTCATTTTCATTCATTTCTATGCATATTTTGATTTCCTTTTTGATTTCTTCTATGATTTGTTGGTTATTCAGAAACGTGTTGTTTAGCCTCCATATGTTTGAATTTTTAATATTTTTTTCCTGTAATTGAGATCTAATCTTACTGCACTGTGGTCAGAAAAGATGACTGGAATGATTTCAATTTTTTTGAATTTACCAAGACTAGGTTTATGGCCCAGGATGTGATCTATTCTGGAGAAGGTTCTGTGTGCACTTGAGAAAAAGGTGAAGTTGATTGTTTTGGGGTGAAACGTCCTATAGATGTCAATAAGGTCTAGCTGGTCCATTGTTTCCTTTAAAGTTTGTCTTTCCTTCAAACCTAACTAAGTTTCAAAAGAGGTTGCATGCAGGGAAATGAAGCAAAGGACAACATGGACATTCTATGCTTATGTTATCAGAAAAGTTAAGTCAAATGCAATGATTTTTAAAACCCTGAATGACTTTTTTATTTCTGATTTAGGGTCTATTTCCATACATACGTGAATTAAGCTTTGATAATTCTTTATATATATGCTATGCCCTTTGAGATTAATTAGATACTAGATTAAATACTAGAGAATCTCTGTATCTCACAATAAAATTAAAAAACTATCTAATTTGAGAATAGTTCCACTTTTTCCTATACAGAAATTTGTTTCTCCTTAGGTGATACAGGAATACTAAAGGGATCTAGAGTTGACTAATTGCTTGGCATACAGATAGATAAAATGATGTAAAGCAATTTTACCTGAAGAGAGGTCTTTCCTTTTTGATAACACTGTGGACATGGTTCAGAATAGTTACTTTTCCCATTCTCCTGCTAAAAACACACAGAATTTATTCATGGGCTCTTAACATAGATAAAGTGAGGGCTCCTGGAGGTAAAATAGAAGGTTGAGAGCCAAGAAGTTTTTCAAAGTAATCCACACTCAGACTCCAAAAATTTGTAATAATTATCATCTAAATGTTTCTATCAATTTTCGGCACAGAGGATTTCTGCTTTGAACAGTTCTTGATTGTGAGTCTCTGTTTTGCCTCTGTCTATATTTTGAAGTTGTGATTTATTCTGTAATATCAAATATTTGATGTATGAAAAAAAAATCAGTTCATTTTATTTAACTACTTTCTTGTAATGATGAAAGTGATGACTTTCAAGATTTTTACATATCAGAGCTGAAATTGAAACCCTCTACACTAAACTGTCAGTTTATTTTTAAGGACAATTTTACAAAAATTAATTAATAAGTGCATATTAATGGATAGGCAGACATATGGAAATATTTGAAAACTTTGTACTTCTAAATCACCTTCCAGTTATTTCTTGATACCATAAATCTGTCTTTTTAGTCAAACAACTTGATATACATAATTTTTTCTTCTGAGATATGTATATTTTGAATTAACGTAATTATAAATTACCCTTCTGCTTTTTTTTTTTATTTTTTTTATTTTTTTTTTTTTATTTGTGGTGGATTTTGTCATACATTGAAATGAAACAGCCAAGGGTTTACATGTGTTCCCCATCCCAATCCCCCCTCCATTTTTTCACAGAACTAGAACAAATAATTTCACAATTTGTATGGAAATACAAAAAACCTCGAATAGCCAAAGTAATCTTGAGAAAGAAGAATGGAACTGGAGGAATCAATCTGCCTGACTTCAGACTATACTACAAAGCTACAGTCATCAAGACAGTATGGTACTGGCACAAAAACAGATATATAGATCAATGGATCAGAATAGAAAGCCCAGAGATAAATCTACCCTTCTGCTTTTAAAAAAATCAAATTTTATTTTATTTGATTCTATAATATTTCTAAATTGATCATATTTTATTTAAGATTAGATACATTTTATGGTCATTTATATTACTCATAAGTTTACCATCATTTTGATTTTATGTTTTTCAAGAACTGCTTTATACACTTTTTCTAAAGGAGATAATATATTTCACATATTTCTAGTATCTTTCTAAAATGGATATATAATTTTTCTATCAACAAATACATCATTATTTTTATAGTTAATTGTTTCTATATAGGACTCATTGGAAAAGACCCTAATTCTGGGAAAGATTGAGGGCAGGAGGAGAAGGGGACAACAGAGGATGAGATGGTTGGATGGCATCACCGACTTGATGGACATGAGTTTAAGCAAGCTCTGAGAGTTGGTGATGGACAGGGAAACCGTGTATGCTGCAGTCCATGGGGTCACAAAGAGTTGGACACGACTGACTCGAATCCGCATCGACTATATCCCCAAATGCCAGTAACACTTTTTCAAACTACAGTTCTGTCTCCTAAAATGTTTGTTTTGTTATTTCTATTTTTTAACCTTAATCACTTTAAAGTAATAATGCCCAATATATTTAGGACATAGAGAAATAGATAATCATATGAAAATATTATATAAGGTTGCTAAACCATACGTACAGCTTAACAGTGTATCTTAAAAGTGAATATACTCATTGATAGCCTTCTAAATGTTTATGCAAAATATTAAAATATGCTAATTAACCACAAAATAATTTTCAAAAGTGAACACTAGTAAAATGCCACTGAACATCAAAAGCACAACTGTTTCAGAACAATGTAAATCACATTTTATATTTGATTTCCAAAACCATTCAGTATAATGTAGTGGAGCAGTATTGTTTATTAGTCTGCAGAATGGTCATATTTTATAGTATTTGTGTGTACACATGGAACTATATTGCATGCATTTATAGAAGATATATAAATCATGTGAAACCTTGAAAAAAAGTGGAGACTGGATATCCATTTCCTTCTGTTTTTCTTAGTGGGAAAGCTTCAAATGTCTCACTATTAAATATGATTCAATTGTAGACTTTTGTAGATACTCTTCAGAAAGTTGAGGAAGTTCTCTCTTTTTAGTTACTGAAAGTACTTTTTCTTTTATCATGACTGATACTGGATTTTGTTAAATGCTTTCTTTGCATTATTAATATTATCACTTGATTTTTTTCTTCTTTATAAAATATGATGGATTGCATTGGTAAGTTTTGAATTTTAAACTAGCCTTGTATAACAAAGATAAATCCTATTGGTTGTGGTGGGCCTTTTTACACACTGTTGGATTATATCTCCTAGTATTTTGTTCAGGATTTTTGCATAATTGTCCATGACAAATATTGATCTGTAGTTTTCTTTTCTTGTAATATCTTTGCCTGGCCTTGATGTTAGGGTAATATAGGCCTCACAGAATCAGTTAGTAATTAACTGATCAGTAAGCAATTGAAACAGCAATCCTCTTTGCATCCTAGCTTCCTAGTCTGAAATAGACTGTAGAGAACCATTACAGCTCTTTTTTTTTTTTTTTTTTTTTTTTACTTGTTTGGTACCATCTGAGATGAAAGTTTTCTATTAGGGAAGATTATTAATTACAGATTCAATTTTAATAAATGCTTTCTAATTTCTGAAATTTGACAAATTGTGTCTCTAAAGGAATTGTCAAATTTGTGAGCTTAGAGTTGCATAGAGTTCTTCACAGTATTCCTCTGCCATAATCTTATTATAAAGTTTGCCTGTTATAATGGCCCTTCCTTAATTTCTGATATTAGTAATCTGTGTCCTATCTCTTTTAAAATTAGTTGGTCTAGCTAGAAGTTTATTGATTTAATGATCTTTTCACAGAGTCAGTTTTTTGTTTCATTGATTTATTTTTCTATTGATTTCCCACTATTAATCATTGATTTCTCTTCTAATCCTTATTATTTCTTTTTTCACTTACTTTGGACTTTGCCCTTATTTTTCTAGTTTCTGAAGGCAGAAGCCTAGATAGTTTATTTTATGTTTTCTTTGTTTTTTAATATATGCATTCAATGCTATAATTTTCTCTTGAAGTATTTCTGTTCTATCCCACAGATTTTGATGGCTTGTTTTTATTTTCATTTAGTTAAAGGCTCTTTTTTTTCCTTTGGAGTGTTTTTTCCCATTTTATCTGCATGATATTTTGAAACATGTTTAATCTGCATATATTTAGAGATTTTGGATTTATCCTTTAGTTATTAATTTCTATTTTTGAGAGAAAATCTTGTATTATTTTTATGTTAAATTTGTTAGATGCATTTTATAACCTAGAATTGATTAACCTTGGTGAATGTTCCACATAAGTTTGAGGAAGAATGTGTATTCTGCTGTTGTTGAATGAAATAGTTTATAGATGTCTATTTGTCTGGTTGATTGATGTGTTGTCAAGCTCAATTATGTCCTTACTGATTTTCTAACTGAAAAATATATATCATTCAATCAGTAAGAATAAGCAGCCTGGAGTTTTGATATTAATATCAAGTGAAATATATACCAAGACAAATAGTAGTATTGGATAAGGGAGAAAGATCTTATAATGGTAAAATAGCCAGCCGTTCATAAGGTATAAATGTCTCTGTACATAATGGTGGAAATTTAAAACCCACGAAGAAAATGAGACAGATATAAAGAATGAAATAAATAACAAAGAAGATTAAACACTCTTTCTCAGGAACTGATAAAATAACTATGGGAACTATCAGAAAAGACAAAGCAAACCTAAGGAACACTACCAGCTACCTTTAAATAACTGTTATTTATAGAATGTTACAGTCAAGATTACCCTATTGTGCATTATTTTCATAGTGTATTGAACATTTATTGGGCCATGTCATACTATGAGTGGGGCTTCCCAGGTGTTGCTAGTGGTAAAAACCCGCCTGCCAATGCAGGAGATACAAGAGATGCAGGTTTGATCCCTGGGTCAGGAAGATCTCTTGGAGGAGGGCATTGCAACCACTCTAGTATTTTTACCTGAAAAACTCCATGGACAGAGGAGCCTGACAGGCTACAGTCCATGGGGTCCCAAAGAGCTGGACATAACTGAAATGACTTAGCACGTATACTATAAATTAATTGTAAGTTAGTGATAGTTATAATTAAAATTTGAAATCATAAAGAATATATTCTTAACTAAAACTCTGAATTAGAAGTTGATACTAATAAGATAAAGAGAAACAAAAAACAAATATCCCTAAGTTAAACAACTTATTTCTAAAAATTCCATATGTCAAAAAAAGACAGGAAAGTTTAGAAAGTGACTGAAAAGGAGTTAATACAAAACAAAATATATCAAAATTATGGGATATCACTAATATAACAACTAAGGGAAAGCTAATGTCTATAAATTTTTATGTTAGGAAAGATATAAGATGCTAAATTCTCCAACTAAAATATTTAGAAATGATTTCTTAAGAAATTAAGGAGGAATAGACCAAATTAAAACCAAATTCAACTTTTTTTTTGTTTTATTCACTAATTTATTATATATTTTTGTAGATTTTACATGTAAGTCCTATCAATAGCATTGATCTTTCTAGCATAAAACCCTCCAAGTCCATCCATGTTCCTGCAAATGGCAAATTTACCCTCAAGTCAACTTATTCTTTTTTGGGGCTTATTGATATTCCTATGCATGCATGCACATGTGCACATGTGTGTGTTTGTGTGTGTGGGTATCACATCATCTTTATATGTTCATATGTAGATAGACACGTTGGTTACTTCTATATCTTGGCAATTGTAAACAATCTTGCTATGAACATTGGGCTGAATGTGTTTTTTCAAATTAGCGTTCTTTATTTTAATAGTTTTAGATATATACCTAAGAATGGTATTGCTGGATTTTATGGTAATGAATAGGTCTATTTTTAGTTTTTAAGAAGCCTCTGTACTGTTTTCAATAGTAGCTGCATCAATTTACATTCACACCAATAGTATACAACGGTTCTCTTTCTCCACATCCTCGCCAACATTTGTTTTTTGTGTTCATTTTGGTAATAGCCTTTCTAATAGGTGTGAGGTGACAACTTGTGACGGTTTTGGCTTGCATTTCCCTGATGTTTAGCAGTGTTGAGCATCTTTTCATGTGTCTGTTTGCCATGTGCATTTCCTCTTCTGAAAAACGCCTACTCATATCTTCTGTTGTTGTTGTTTAGCCACTAAGTCGTGTCTGGCACTTTGCTTCTCCATGGACTGTAGCTCAGCAGTCTCCTCTGTCCATGGGATTTCCCAGGCAAGAATACTGAAGAGAGTTGTCATTTCCTTCTCCAGGGAATCTTCCCAATGCAGGGGTGAACCCACATCTCCTGCGTTGGCAGGTGGATTTTTTACCACTGAGCCACCAGGGAAGCCTCATTCAGACCTTTCTGCTCATTTTCAAATAGGATCATTTGCTTTTTTGATGTTGAGTTGTTTAACTCAACTGTAAACTGTTTATGTGCATTGGAAATGAATCCCTTATTGGTCATATCGTTAGCAAATATCCTCTTTATAAGTGGTGGTTACCAGTAGGGGGGCGGGGAGTGGGCAACATTAGGGTGGATGAGTTGGAGGTATAAACTATTGGGTATAAGATAAGTTTATGCATGTACAATACAACTGGGAGAATATAGCCAATAATTTGTAATGACGGAATGGAAGATAAACATTAACATTTGTATAAAAATTTTTTAAAAATTAAAAGATAATGATCCAAATAAGTCCTTTTTAAACAAGCACCAAAAAGTACTTAGAAGGAAGGATATAATATAGATAAGATCATAGAAGGAAGGACATAATGCAGATAAGATCATAGATGTGTGAAAAAGAAAAACAATGGAGAAATAGATTTAAAATAATAATGGATTAACAAATGAAATTAAAACTCAATTTCTTGAAAAGATAAAATTAATCAGCTTCTAACTAGATTGATAAAAGCCCAAAGAGAAATGATACACTTTACCAGTAAGAATACAGTATTAGACAGAGCTTTATGTGAATAATTTGACAAATTAAACTAGATGTACAGTAATTTTAAAAAATAAGAATAAATTACCAAAACTGAAATGGGCAAGAATAAAAAACCTGAAGAGTCTCTAGACTGAAAAATTCTTCCCACAAAGAACACTTCAGGACCAGATTGCTAAGGGGTTAAAACCACTGGTTCTTTGAGGAAGAAATAATACCAAGATTATGTAAGCATTTTCAGAAAATATAAAAGTGACATTCATCAATTAATTTCTGAAAGCAATGCTCTGCTCTTACCATGGCAAACAGTATATAGACATGAAAACTGCTGCCTTAGACTTGACTTTTAAATGAAATTTTATTTAACTGTATTTTGAGACTCGTTACAGAAACTTCATCTATATACAGGTATTAGAACACAACAATTAACTTTTGTTTCTGCTTATTGTTTACTTTATTGTTAGCATTTACTTGCTTCTTTGTTATAAAGTTCCTCCTTCAAATAATATAGCTTTGCAAATAACAAAGAATGCATAGCTATGAGGACATACTTCTACCATTTGACTTATAAATTTTAACCAAATGTACAGTGTTCACTACATATTTTTTCTTAAAAATAAGTAAAAACATGCATCATATTATTTTTATCATTATTGGATGTTTTGTTATGTAATATTTAAAATCATCTTTGATGATATTAATATATTATTAATAATAAGAGGTACAAATATAAATCATTTGTTAAAACAATTTACCAAGTAGTACACTGAGCAATTGAAATCAATAATCTGTGCTATTCAATATAACTCAAAAGTTAAGTAATATTATGTTAATTTTTATTTGTTGCACTTTAGTATCCAAATGTTTAAGTAATTATATGGCTTAAGAGAAGTGAGAACTGGGTCTATTTAATTCCTAAGCACATGTTATGAAGACATAATTAATGTTTGATAAGATAAATATAGTAAAAATTAATAATTAAATAATATTTGCTCTAGAAAAAATATCCCTATATTTGGTCATTTAGTTATTAGTTCTATTCTCTCAGTATAGTTGTCTAGAAGATTCATACTTTTAGGCACTTTCACATATACATCTTTTTTTAGAAAGTTTTATTTCTTTAAATCATATCAAGAAGATTAACTTTAATAAGGAATTTTATATATTTTAAAGATATTCTGTATTTTAGTTTACAGTACAAAGTTGATTATAACAGTGAATTTATAACACACCATTTGTATTTGCTAGAAAATTTGAAAGGATAGAAAATACATGTTCAGAAGCATGAGCTATCTACGACTTGTCATGAATGTTTGCTCAGTCGTCTCAGCCGTGTCCAACTCTTTGTTATTCTGTGGACTGTAGCCCACCAGGCTCCTCTGTGCACGGGATTCTCCAGGCAAGAACTCTGGAATGTGTTGCTATGCCTTGCTCCAGGAGATCTTCCCGACCCAGGGATCAAACCCATATCTCTTGCATCTCCTGCATTGGCAGGCAAGTTCTTTGCCACTAGCAACACCTGGCTGCCTGAGCCACAGGGACGCTCCACCAAATGTTGATTAACCTTAATTAATAAAAGTTATTGATTCTCACATTAGGGATATTCTAACATAAGAGCAATTAAAGATATTCATTTTAGCATAAAAACAGAAATCCAATAAAATAAATGTGTCTCAACAGTTTTATTCTATTACTCTATTCACCAGCAAAGACTTAGTGAATATTTTCCTGGATTTTAAAGATCAAAAACAAAACAAAAAAAGATAAAGCAGTTGACCTTTAGAAATTATGGTCTAATTTTGGAAGCTGAATGGAAGAATCTGTTAGTGAACCAAACTTGAATCTGCTGCCCATGGGCAGTTGGGCCAATCTTTTGACAGGGCTGTGGAGAAGGAAAATGCATTGTTATAGTGGGCACCAGACAAAGAGTCCAGGGCAGCAATGCTCAGAAAAACTGAAATTCTTGATGGATTTCAAGGAAACTTTTTAAAAAAATATTGTGAGAGAAGGGAGTTGGCAGGGTATGTGGTCAATTCATGCACAATTCTATGATTGGTTTATGGACAGGTGACAGGGTAGAGTCACAAGCGTTATTGTTCGCAATCAACAGAATCCAGTAGATCTGGGGGATACATACTCATGACCATCAAGTAATTAGCTTCTTTCATTTGGTAAATGTTTTAGTATCTGTAAGTCAACTCAGGAATGTGCATTCAGACAGTGTTATCTAGGTGATTCAAGGAGGGACTAAAGATTCTACAATTGCTATGTGGTTGATTTACTGTTTAAATTGTTACCAGTTCTCTGAGTTGAACCGTCACTTTTGTCAGTATGTGGTCACGTCCTCTTAAAAAATAAATTACTGAGTCATGTGTTTCTGACTCAGGAGAGTCCTGGGTGACTATAGCTTTTTGAGAAACAAAAACAGGCAGAGGACACCGGTGAGGTGTCTGTCCCTAGGAGGCCCCATAGGGTCATGCTCAAACGAACTGCTTTGTTTGGTAGAACCTTCAGGAATTTCACTCCTCCCCTCTTCTTATGTCTGGAAAGAAGGGCTTCACCTGCAAAGATCTCTTTCCGTGGATGAGTAACCAAACCTCCACTAACATCAGCACGCTTGTCTGCAAGCTCCTCAGCACAGGGGTGCAGGCCCCTCACGCCATGTGTCAATTCCCGTCCTGGACCAAGGGGCCCTTCATTTTGTATATTCAACTAGATGGCACCTGCCCACCTCTCAATTCAGCCTATAAATATGGAAATGTTCAGTGGGAAAAGAGCTCCCACTTGAATGCTTTAGAAAAAACATCCATATTTACCTGTTTCAACACACCTCTCTGTAAATCAAAGAGAACCTGAAGGATCTTGCGTGCTAGTTTGCTGCTTTTTAAATTTCCATATTCCCATCTTATTTCCTTAAAACAAGTAGTGTTAATGATGTTTTTGTCAATGATTGATTAATCCTTTTACATATCATCTTTATCAGCCCATGTTTTCAGAACCTAATTTTTCCCTCTAGTTACTTGGCTTACTTTCTCTTCTTAATACTCATGGTGTTTAACACATACACACACACACACACATACAAAATCAGTCAATCAGTCAATATGCTCTCTGGTATTGGTAAACAGCCCAATGAAATAATCAAATCAAATTACACAAGGCTACACATAGCAAATATTGCACTTTATTCATCTTTTTTAAAAATCCACTTTCTTCTTACAAATTTAATCTAAGTTCCTATAACTCACAGCTTCTAACTCAGTTTTCCTTGAAGATTTATCTGTTTAATATTGCTCCAAATTGATCTTTCACATCTTCTATCTTACAAGTTGCTGACACATGTTAAGGCCTATGTCTTATAAGAAATTTCAACTAACTTAAGGATGCTAATGAATCTGTAGGCAATTTTTTTCAATTAGCATAAAACCAGGAAACCCTAGGAAATATTTTAAAAGTGCTTGCTAAATGAATTAATGAATAACTGATGTCAATGAGCATTTTAGAATATATTTTATATGTTTTGCAATAATTCACTTCTATAAAATCTGGATAAATGTGTCTAACAGACATTGAAAAGAAAATGGTGTATCTAAATAAAAAATGCATATTTTATTCTTATTTTATTATTTATTAATAATGTGTGGTTTTTAGGTTACCTTAATTTTTAGTTTTATGAACTATAGAATAGGGACAGCAAGCATTTGTCTTCATTTCAGTAGTTAAATCTGATAAATCATAAAGGGTACTATCAAATATTAAGCATTCTATATGCTTAACACTTCATTTTTGCTGTTGTTTAATTCTTACCTCTATGAATTTTTATAGTGCTCTATGTTATTAAAAGTACTTTAAATATGATATTTTAAAATGCAATGCATTTTTATTTCATTTTTAATTTTTTTTATTCTGTATTTTGTAAATCTGAATGTATACATATGGGGGAAAACATGTTTTATATAAGATAATATCTTAAACATAGTGCTTTGCATCTAATAGACATGAAGGAACTATAGTTAGTTATTAAAGCTTTGATTTTTAACTGCTATTTTATAAGACTTAGAAAATAAAATAGATGCCCTGTTAAATGATAGAATATTTACCCTTGGTTGTTAGTCCTAGTCTCTTCAACTTTTTTTTTTTCTTTTCTTCCTAGCTTCATTGGGATATCAATAACATACAACATCTATAAGGTTAAGTATAAAACTTGATATATATATTGTAAAGTGATCATCACCATGGACTTCTCACCTGCCAATGCAGGAGACATAAGAGGTGTGGGAGCCATCCCTGGGTTGGGAAGATCCCCTGAAGCAAGGTATGGCAACCCACTCCAGTATCATTGCTTGGAGAATTCCATGGACAGAAGAGCCAGGTGGGTTATGGTCCACAGGATCACAAAGAGTTGGACACGACTGAGTGACTAAACAACAACAAAAACGTGACCAACTTCGCATGAACAATCATCACCATAGCATTAATTAGCACCTTCATCACATGACGTAATTATCATTTCTTTTTTATGGTGGGAACATTTAATATTTACTCTCTTAGCAACTTTCAGGTACATAATACAGTTTTATTGTCTATAATCAACATGCTATATATTAGATACACAGAACTTGTTAATCTTGTAATTAGATTTGTAATTTTAATTACCTTACAATTACCTGTCTCCTGAGAAATCTATATGCAGGTCAAGAAACAACAGTTAGAACCAGACATGGACTAGTTCCAAATTGGGAAAGGAATACATCAAGGCTGAATATTGTCACCCAGCCTATTTAATTTGTATGCAGAGTACATCATGCAAAATGCCAGGCTGGATAAAGCACAAGCTGGGGTCTAGATTGCCAGGAGGGATATCAATAACCTCAGATATGCATTTCATATTGCCCTCATTGCAGAAAGTGAAGAACTAAAGAGCCTCCTGATGAAGGTGAGAAAGGAGAGTGAAAAAGTTGGCTTAAAACTCAACATTCAAACAATGGAGATCATGGCATCTGGTCCCATCACCTCATGGCAAACAGATGGGGAAACAGTGACAGATTTCATTTTTGGGGGCTCCAAAATCACTGCAGATGGTGACTGCAGCCATGAAATGAAAAGACACTTGCTCTTTGGAAGAGAAGCTATGACCCACCTGGACAGCATATTAAAAGCAGAGACATTACTTTGCCAACAAAGGTCCTTTTAGTCAAAGCTATGTTTTTTTCAGTGGTCATGTATGGATGTGAGAGTTGGACTATAAAGAAGCCAGAGCACTGAAGAATTGATGCTTTTGAACTGTGGATTGGAGAAGACTTTTGAGAGTCCTGCACTGCAAGGAGATCTAACAAGTCCATCCTAAAGGAAATCAGTCCTGAATATTCATTGGAAAGACTGATGCTGAAGCTGAAGCTCCAATACTTTGGCTACCTGATGGAAAGAACTGACTCCTTGGAAAAGACCCTGATGCTTGGAAAGATTGAAGGCAGGAGGAGAAGGGGATGATAGAGGATGAGATGGTTGGATGGCATCACAGAATCAGTGGACCTGAGTTTGAGCAATCTCAGGGAGTTGGTGACGGACAGGGAAGCCTGGCCTGCTGCAATCCATGGGGTCGCAAAAGGTTGGATACAACTGAGCAACTGAATTGAACTGAATTGAACTGAACCCTTTGACAATGTCTCTCCCTTTCTCCCACACCATAATCCTTGGTAATCAATGCTCTATTCCCTCTGATTTCTGCCTTTTTTGGATTCTACATGTAAGTGATATCATAGCTTATTTGCCTTTCTCTATCTGAAGTTTCACTTAGCATAATGCACTCAAGTTTCGTTTATTTTGTCACAAATGGGATGATTTCCTTCTTTCTCATCACTGACAAATGTTTCATTGTGTATCCATACAGGATCTTCTTTAGGGCATTTAGGTTATTTCCGTATCTTAACTTGGAGAAGAGAATGGCAATCCAGTCCAGTATTGTTGCCTGGAGAATCCCATGGATAGAAGAGCCTAAGAGCTACATACAGTCCATGGGGTCACAAGAGTTAAATGTGACTGAGTGATTAATACACACACACACACACACACACACACACATCTTTACTATTGTTAGCAATATTGCAATGAACAGGAGAGTGTAGGTATGTCTACAAAATCCTGATTTCATTTCCTTCAGAATTGTAATATACCCAGAAGTAAGACTGGTGGATTGTATAGTAGTTTTATTTTTAATGTGTTGAAAAAAATCCATACTGTTTTCTGTAGTGGATGTACCAGTTTAGATTGCCATCAGAATGTACAAGGATTTTCTTTTTTTCCACACCCTCCCCAGCACTTGTTATCTCTTGCCTATTTGGGTATAGCCATTGTAACAGATGTGAGTGGATATCTTATTGAGATTTTAATTTTCCTTTTCCTGATGATAAGTGATGTTGAGCATCATCTTCTTATGTTACCTGGTGGTGATTTATATGTCTTATTTTGAAAAAATATCTGGTCAGTTCCATTGCTCAATATTAATAAGATTTTTTTTTTGCTTTTATTGAATTATTTATTCATATAATTTGGATATTAAATTCTCAGAGGGGATTGTTTCAAGATGGTGAATTAGAAGTATATGCACTTATCTCCTCTTGTGAGAGCACCAAAATAACAACTAGTTTTTGAACAGCCATTGACAGGAGGACACTAGAATCCACCAAAAAAAAAAAGAAAAAAAGATACCCCATATACAAAGACAAAGAAGAAGCCACAGCAATATGGTAAGAGGGGTGAAATCATCATAAAATCAAATCCCATCTCTGTTGAGTGGGCAACCCACAAACTGGAGATCAATAATACTAAAGTTCTCCCACTGTTGTGAACGTTTCTGAGCCCCAGGTCAGGGATTCCAGTCTGGGGATCTGGCAAAGGAACTGGGAAGACCAAGGAAATCTAACTCTGAAGGCCAGCAGAATATGATTACAGGACTTCCACAGTACTGGGGGAAATAGAGACTCCACTCTTAGAGGGCACAAACAAAATCTTGTGCACACCAAGACCCAGGGGAAAGGAGAAGTGACCCTACAGGAGACTGAATCAAATCTACCAAATGTGCTTGCTCCTCCTCTGAAGGCATGTGTCAGCAGTAGTTGCTGCAGGGATTGGGCTCTGGAAAGTGCCGCTTGGTATGAGCCCTCTTGGAGGTCACCATTAATCCTACGATGAAGCCCCATAGATCTCCGAGCTGGGTCACCTCAGACCAAACAATTAACAGGGAAGGAGCACACCACCACTCATCAACAGATAATTAAAGTTTTACTGAGCAAGGATATGCCCACCAGAGTAAGATCCGTTTTTTCCCACCACCACTTCCTCCCATCAGGAAGCTTGCACAAATTTGCCTCATCAACCAGAGGGCAGACAGAAGAAGCCAGAGAAGTCATAATCCCACGTGGGATAGAATGAAAACCACATCAGAGAAAGTTTGTCAGAATAAACTCTTAGATATTTTATTTGAAAATATTTTCTTCCCTTCTGTAAGTCATCTTTATTTTGTTGATTTTTATTTTTTGCTCTGCAGAAGATTTTTAGTTTAATGTTGATTCCTTTTATTTATTTATTTATTTATTTATTTATTTTGTTGCTTCTGCTTTTGGTCTCACACCCAGAAAAGTCACAACCAAGACCATTGTCAAGGTGCCTATGTTTGCCTATGTTTTCTTCTATGAAATTCATAGGTTTGTTCACATCTTTAAGTCTTTAATCCATTTTGAATTAATATAGAAGTCCAGTTACATTTTACTGCATGTGGTTCCTCAGTTTTTCCAACATTATTTATTGAAGAAACACCCCTTTTCCAATTGAGTATTCTTAGCTACCTTATCAAGTATTAGTTGAACATACATGGAAAAGTTTATTTTACTTTCTCAATATTGTTTCATTAATCTATGTGTCTGTTTTTGTGCCAGTAGCATTATAATGTTGTTTAAAATCAGGACGTTTTCTGCCTTCAGCTTTGTTCTTTTTCAAAATTTCTTTGGTTGTTCAGGGACTTTGATTACTTTACATAAAATTTATGATAATTTTTTTCTATTTCTGGAAAAATGTCATTGAAATGTTGATAAAAATTACATTGAAATGTTGATAAAATTGTGTTGAATTTATAGATTGTTTTGATTAGTATAGACATTTATTAATATCAACTATTCCGATGAAGAACATGGAATATATTTATACTTATTTTTGTTTTCTTAACTTTTACTGATTTTAAGTGCACAGATTTTTTACCACTTAGGTTAAATTTACTTTAAAGTAATTTATTACTTTGATCCTGCTGTAATTGAGTTTTTTATTCTTTCAGATGCTATGGTAATAATGTACAGAAATGCACCTATTTTTTGGATGTCGAGTTTTTATTCCACAACTTTACTGAATTTCTTGATTAATTCTTACCATTTTTGGTGGAATATTTAGGATTTTCTGTAGATAATAACCTATTCTATGCAAGCAAAGTTAATTTTACCTTTTCTTTTCCTGCTTTAATCCCTGTTATTTATTTTTCTTGCCAGACTGCTCAAGCTAAAACTTCCATTACTGTGTTGATGGGAGTAATTACAGTGAGGACTCTCATTTTTCCTAATTTTATATGAAAGACTTTTAAACTTTCATCACTGAGTATGATTTGGCTATGACTTTGTCATATATAACATTTATTATGTTGAGGTGTGTCCTTCTATGATCAAATTTTTGAGGGTTTTTATCATAGAAAGATGCATTTTGTCAAATTTTGTTTTCTGTATTTATTGAGATGATCCTATGTTTTCTACTTTACATTTTATTAGTGTATCACATGTATTGATTTGAGTATGTTGAATCATCCTTGAATCCCATACTTTTAATATGCTAATGAATTAGGTTTGCTAATATTTTGTTGTACACATGTTCCTTGAAGATTTTGGGCTGCAATTATCTTCTCATATTTTGTCTTTATCTTTTACATCATGAAATTTTTGTAAAATGAATTTTGGAATGACATTCCACTTCAACTTTTCAGAGGTGTTTTAGAAGAATTGGCATTGATTTTTCTTTAAAAGCTTAATAGAATTCACCAGTAAAAACTTCTGGTGCTGGGCTTTGCTGTGTTGGAAGATTTTCAATTACTGATACAATTGCCATACTTGTCCTTGAAGGATTCAGATAATGTATTTCTTTCTCAGTCTTAGTATATCATATATTTTAGTGATTTTTCTAATTCCTCTGGGTTATCCTCTAGATCCTAGAAGTACAAAGTGATGCTGTTTCTGTTTATCTGAGATCTTTCTTTTTTCTTTATGTAAGTATTTATCACTATAAACTTCCTTCTTAGAATTGTTTTTGCAGCATCTAATGGATTTAATAAGTTGTGTTTCCATTTTAATTTGTTCTAAAATATTTTTTGGTTTCTCTTGAGTTCTTCTTTAAGCTAATATTGTTAAGGAGCATGTTGTTTAATTGTTGTTTATCTGTAGTTTTCCACCTTTCTTCTTGCTATTGATTTCTAGTTTTATATCATTTTGGTTAAAGAAATACTTGTCATGATTTCAAGCTTAAATTTGCTAACACTTGTTCTGTTCTCTCGTACATGACCTGCTCTGGAGAATGTTCTATGTGTGCTTGAGAAGAATGTATCTTCTGCTTTTATTGGATGGAACATTCCATATATCAGTTCAGTTCAGTTGCTCAGTCATGTTCGACTCTTTGCTACCCGATGGACTGCAGCAAGCCAGGCTTCCCTGTCCATTGCCAACACCCAGAGTTTACTCAAACTCATGTCCATTGAGTCGGTGATGCCATCCAACCATCTCATCCTCTGTTGTCCCCTTCTCCTCCTGCCTTCAATCTTTCCCAGCATCAGGGTCTTTTCCAATGAGACAGTTCTTCCCATCAGGTGGCCAAAGTATTGGGGTTTCAGCTTCTGTATCAGTCTTTCAAATGAATATTCAGGACTGATTTCCCTTAGGATGGACTGGTTGGATTTCCTTGCAGTTCAAGGACTCCCAAGAGTCTTCCCCAACACCACAGTTCAAAAGCATCAACTCCTCAGTGCTCAGTTTTATTTATAGTCCAACTTTCACATCCATACTCGACTATTGGAAAAACCATAGCTTTGACTAGGTAGACCTTTGTTGGCAAAGTAATGACCCTGCTTCTTAACATGCTGTCTAGGCTGGTCATAACTTTTCTTCCAAGGAGCAAGTATCTGTAATTCCATGGCTGCAGTCTCCATCTTTAGTGATTTTGGAGCACCCAAAAGTAAAGTATTTCACTGTTCCCATCTTTTCTCCATCTATTTGCCATGAAGTAATGGTATCAGACACCAAGATCTTAGTTTTCTGAATGTTGAGTTTTAAACCAACATTTTCACTCTCCTCTTTCACTTTCATCAAGAGGTTCTTTAGTTCTTCCTTGCTTTCTGTCACAAGGGTAGTGTAATCTATCTATCTGAGGGTACTGATATCTCTCCTGGCAATCTTGATTCCAGCTGGTGCTTCATCCAGCCTGGCATTTTGCATGATGTATTCTGCATTTAAGTTAAATAAGCAGGGGTGACAATATACAGCCTTGATGTACTCCTTTTCCTATTTGGAACCAGTCTGTTGTTCCATGTCCAGTTCTGACTGCTGCTTCTGGACATACATACAGATTTCTCAGGAGGCAAGACAGGTGGTCTGGTATTCCCATCTCTTGAAGAATTTTCCACTGTTGTGATCCACAGTCAAAGACTTTGGCCTAGTCAATAAAGCAGAAGTAGATGTTTTTCTGGAAGTCTCTTGCATTTTCAATGATCCACTGGATGTTGACAATTTGATCTCTAGTTCCTCTGCCTTTTCTAAATCCAGCTTGAAGATGTGGAAGTTCCAGTTGATGTACTGTTTAAGCCTGTTTTGGAGAATGTTGAGCATTACTTTGCTAGTGTGTGAGATGAGTGTAATTGTGCAGTAGTTTGGAAGTTCTTTGGCATTGCCTTTCTTAAGGACTGGAATGAAAACTGATGTTTTCCAGTCCTGTGGCCACTGCTGTGTTTTCCAAATTTGATGGCATATTGTGTTCAGCACTTTAATAGTATCATCTTTTAGGATTTGAAATAGCTCAACTGGAATTCCATCACCTGCACTAGTTCTGTAGTGATGCTTCCTAAGGCCCACTTGACTTCACATTCTGAGATTCTGGCTTTAGGTGGGTGATCACAGCATCGTGGCTATCTAGGTCATGAAGATTTTTTTTGTATAGTTCTCCCATGTATTCTTGCTACTTCTTCTTAATGTCTTCTGCTGTGTTAAGTCCATACCATTTCTGTCCCTTTTTTGTGCTTATCTTTGCATGCAATATTTCCTTGAAGAGATCTCTAGTGTTTTCCATTATATTGTTTTTCTCTATTTCTTTGCATTGATCACTGAAGAAATCTTTCTTATCTCTCCTTGGTAGTCTTTGGAATTCTGAATTCAAATGGATGTATTTTTCTTTTTTTCTTCTTTGCTTTTAGCTTCTCTTCTTTTCACAGCTATTTGTAAGGCTTCCTCAGCCAGCCATTTTTCCTTTTTGCATTTCTTTTTCTTGGGGATGGTCTTGATCACTGCCTCCTGTACAATGTCATGAAGCTCCATCCATAGTTCTTCAGTCACTCTATAAGATCTGATCCCTTGAATCTATTTCTCACTTCCACTGTATAATCATAAGGGCTTTGATTTAGGTCATTCCTGAATGGGCTAGTGGTTTTCCCTACTTTCTTCAATTTCAGTCTGAATTTGGCAATAACGAGTTCATGATCTGAGTAACAATCAGCTTCCAGTCTTGTTTTTGCTTACTGTATAGAGCTTCTCCATCTTTGGCTGCAAAGAATATAATCAATCTGATTTCAGTATTAACCACCTGGTGATGTCCCTGTGTAGAGTCATCTCTTGTGTTGTTGGAAGAAGAGGTTGCTTGCTATAACCTTTTCATTCTCTAGGCAAAATTCTGTTGCCTTTGACCTGCTTCATTCTTTACTCCAAGGCCAGTTTGCCTGTTACTGCTGTTTTCTCTTGACTTCCTACTTTCGCATTCCAATCCCCTATAATGAAAAGAACATCTTTTTGGGTGTTAGTTCTAGAAGATCTTGTAGGTCTTCATAGAACCATTCAACTTCAGCTTCTTCAGCAGTAATGGTTGGAGCATAGACCTGGATTATTGTGATATTGAATGGTTTGCCTTGGAAAGAAACAAAGATCATTCTGTCATTTCTGAGATTGCACCCAAGAACTGCATTTTGGACTCTTGTTTTGACTATGCAGGCTTTCATTTTTATATTAGGGTTAAGTAAACATATCATCATATCACAACATTATGTTATTTTGAATCTGACTACTTAGATATTCAGATGATACCACTTTAATGGCAGAAAGTGAAGAGGAACTAAAGAGCCTCTTGATGAGGATTAAAGAGGAGAGTGAAAAACTGGCTTAGAACTCAACATTCAAAAAACTAAGATCATGTATCTGGTCTCATTATTCAAGTCAAATAGAAGTGGAACAAGTTGAAGCAGTGCAGATTTTATTTTCCTGGGCTCCAAACTCACTGTGGATGGGGACTGCAGCCATGAAATTAAAAGACATTTGCTCCTTGGAGGGAAAGCTATGACAAACCTTGACAGCATAGTAAAAATCAGAGATATTACTTTGCCAACAAATGTCCATATAGTTAAAGCTATGGTTTTTTGAGTAGTCATGTATGGATGACAGAATTGGACTATAAAGAAGGCCAAGCACTGAAAAATAAATGCTTTTTAGTTGTGGTGCTGTAGAAGTCTCTTGAGAGTTCCTTGGACTACAAGGAGCTCAAACCAGTCAACATTGAAGGAAATCAACCCTGAATATTCTTTGGAGGGACTGATATTGAAACTGAAGCTCCAATACTTTGGCCATCTGAGCAAAGAGCTGACTCATTGGAACAGACCCTGATGCTGGGAAAGATGGAAGGCAATCAAGAAAGGGGCAGCACAGAATGAGATGGTTAGAGAGCATCACCTACTCAATGAACATGAATTTGAGCAAACTCAATGGACATAGTGAAAGACTGGGATGCCTGGTGTGATGCAGTTCATGGGTTTGCAAAGAGTCACACATGACTTAGCAACTGAACAACAAATATATACTTTCTTTACTAGTCTTTGTATAGTTTCATGTTAGTTAGCGGTGTCTTTTGATTTTAGCTTGAAAAAGTTTTTTGAAAGAGTTTCTGTTTTCTTATAAAACAGGGTTACTGCTGAGGAATTCCCTCAGCTTGTGTTTATTAAGGAAAGTCTTTATGACACTTTTAATTCTGAAGGACAATTTTGTTAAGTAAAGCTGAGCTGATTAGCAGTTTCTAACTATACATTGAATGAATCATTCCACTCTCTTTTGGCTTGCAAGTTTCCTGCCGAGAAATCCACTGATCACCTTCTGGGAGTTCCCTTGTATTAGATATATATTTTTTTGTTTTGTTTTTTCTCTAGCTGCTTTTAGAATGATCTCTTCACCTCTGGCTTTACACAGTTCTATTAGAATATGCCTTAGAGAAGATAGTTTTGGTTCAAAATTTTGAGATTGTTCATTTGTTTCATGACCTTGAATGTTCAAGTTTCTCCCCAGGTTTGGGAAGTTCTCAGCTATTATTTCTTTTTTTAATTTTTTTTTTTAACTTCAAGGAAAATTTCTTTACTTTGTTCTGTTGGTTTCTGCTGAACAGCAACACAAATCAATTATATATACATATAATTATATATAATAAAGTATACTATATTATATTATATTTATTATATTTATATTATAAAATAAATATATATATAATAAAATAAATCTATACATATATATATATATATATACACATCCCCTCCATCTTGAGCCTCCCTCACCTCTCCCATTCCACTCCTCTAGGTCATCATCTATTCTGCACATGATAAAGTATATATAGATTTTTTTTTTTTAATTTTAAAGTGTATTTGTTAATGTGACTTTCTCCTTGCCATCTCTTTATGGGTACACAGTTATGCATACATAATTCCTCTGTATGGAATCCAGTAATTTCTATGGTTCTTCTTCATTCCTTTCAATCTGTTTTCTTCTTGCTGCTCTGACTAGATAATTTCAATCAGTCTGTCTTTGAGTGATTAATTCTGATTCTCTCTTTGCTTTTTTAAGTCTGCTGTTGAATCTCTCTACTGAATTTTTCAGCTCAGTCATCGTATTCTTCAACTCTAAAATTTCTGCTGGCCCCTTTTTAATGTTTTCTATCTTTTTATTGAGCTTCCCATTGTGTCCTTATGCTTCTTTTCCTTATATCACAAAATTATTTATCTGTATCCTCGTGTAGCTCTCTGAGCCATTGTAGAAAAACTATTTCATTTTTTTTCCCAATTAATTTCTGGATCTCCATTTTTTTGAGGCCAGTTACTGGAGATCTACTATATTATTGGTCGAGTCATGTTTCCCTGACTCTTCATGGTCCCTGTAGAATTTTATAGGTATCTACTTATTTGAAGAGGCAGTCACCTCTTTAAGAGTTTATGAACTAACGTCAGGAAGGGAAGCCTTTAACTTGCCAATGGGAGCACTTGGCACATGCTCTGCCCCTGTGTGTCTTGTGGTGTAAGGCACTGAGTGTAAGGATGTGTGTTGGCAGCAGGTCCAAGGCCACATGATATATCTTTGGCTCAGGCTGTTGGATCCCACAGCATTAACAAATATGTGGTCCTTCGAGAGAACTGTGATGGAGGCTGTAGTGACTGCAAGGACTGTTGTTTTCCTCAGTGGTCCTTCTAGATATGATAAGGACAAGGGCAAGCAGGGTGGTGATTAATCCAGAAGTGAACACACACTCATCCGTGAGGTCCGGCTGCAGTTACCTATGTAGTTGCAGGGGATACTTGTAGACATACCTGTAGTGATGGAAGCCTGAGAGGTTAGCAAGGGCTGGGGCTAAGTATAGGCTCATTGGCTACTGTTGGGACTCTGGATTTTGGCTTGATCTTCTATGGCTCAGTTGCTAAAGAATCTGCCTGCAATGCAGGAGACCCTGGTATGATTCCTGGGTTGGGAAGATCCACTGGAGACAGGATAGACTACCCACTCTAATATTCTTGAGCTTCTCTTGTGGCTCAGCTGGTAAAGAATCCACTCACAATGCAGGAGACTCCAGTCCAATCCCTGGGTTTGGAAGACCACCTGGAGAAGGGAAAGGCTACCCACTCCAGTATACTGGCCTGGAGGATTCCACGGACTGTATAGTTCATGGGGTTGCAAAGAGTTTGATACTGCTGAGAGATTTTCACTTTCACTTTCATATGGCTACACACTCTCCCCCTGGGCATGAACACTGAAGTGGATTTGGTGCTGGGTGTTTGCCATCTGGTGTGCAGAGGGGCAGTTAGAGGGGCTGCTTAGAGTGGCAGTGTGATGTTGGCCAGTGACAAGACGCAAGGTTTGATCTAGGTCCACAAGCAGTTGTGGGATCTTGGTTGTCAATGGCTCACCCTAAGCTGTACACATTCGTCCTGGGCATATTTGCTGCAGTGGAGACAGTGAGTGACCTGAGGTCTGTGATGTGTAGATACACACCTGGATGGACTAACTCCCAGTATATGCACAGAGATGAAGATCTGCCAGGCATGCTTCAACTGGCTTCCTGTACTCACACAGCTGCAGAAGACCCATCTGGCTGTCTGCATGACTCCCAGCCTCCAGTAGGACCAGGGAGAGACAAGTAGCTGGCATCTTAAACTTGCAACCAGAGAGATCTTAGGACGCTGCCAGTCCTGTACTCCAGGGGGTCCAGGAGCAGTTGTGGTGGAGGGGTCTATGATGGACCACATCGCTGGTAGGTATCTGTAATCAGTAAACCCAAAGACCTGTATGGACAAAGCTAGCAAAAACTATAAGGGATCTTTGGAGGCTGTGCTGGTCCCAGCCTTATCAGTGACAGAATCTGAATGTGTCTGCAGAGCACATTTCTGTGAACCAAAATCTCTTCTGTTATGTGAGTGAATAAAAGCCACTGCTTTTCTTCCTCACTCTTTAGCTAGCTCAAAATATCTTAGCTTTGCTGATCTGGTTGTGATGAAACTGAAGCAGGACCATTGCACAGTGCCCTGAGAGGCTGGAGATCTGGTCCTCAACTTACTCTTCCTTTCCTGATGAGAGAAACTCTTATCTGGGAAGATCCCTCTTGGAGTTCAGCAATGCCAGTTTGGGTGATGAGATGATATAAGCATGATGAAATTGTCTTAATCCTCCTCTTGTGTAACTACTCTCAGGTTTTTATTTTGTTGTTGTCCCATTATACTGCTCAGTCATCCTAAACAGATTTTAAACATCTCCCATAGCTGGTTTTGTTCATGGATAACTGTCCAATTGTTGATCTTTGTAGGGGCACAGGGGAAGTTGAATTCTCCTATGCTGTTATTTCTTATATCACCTCTCTCGGGTAATTCTGTTTTTTCTCTATTTTCTGACCAGATTGTCCAGTGAATGTAATAGCATGTAAATATCAGGTTTGAGAAGTCTGCAATAAAGTATCCATTGGAAATAGAACTTAAGTGGATTAAAAACTGGAAAAATCAACAGTCCTCCTTATGGACCACTTAAACTAAGGTAGATTCATAAAACAATAACCAAACTAACCATATGAAATATAATATGTGTGTCTTCCACACAACTATATGTCATCTCTTTCAAGGAAAAAAATTAAAGGGCCACTTCTGGCTCACTGTTTCAAACCATATTTCAGACACTAAAAATTGTGTGTGTGTATCATTTCCTGTGATCTTAATATGTAAATGAATATGAACAGCTGTAAGAAGCCATGTAAGCCATTTTTACATGTCTCTTGTAAAAATATGTAGAAAATGTGTTTTGCAATTATATGATACTTGTTCTTGCTTGAGAGCTGAAATGTGAATTATTACCTGTAAATGAGGCAGAAAATAATTGACTGTGGTGCATTTAATTTGTACTGAGAGCTTAACTCTCCAAAAGTTTTACAGTTAATATGAATTTTTAAGCCTTTTTTCCCCTAAATTTTGTGTCAGTTTCCAGATCCACTGCTTATGGCAGTTAACTTTTATTGAACTAAAAACTGCAATGAGTTAAAATCTTTGATAATTAAAAGACAGCATCACAGCCTAGCCTTTTTTTCCATTAAATTTAATGTATTATAGTAACACTATTATCTATAGACAAAGAGAAGGAGACAAATAGTTTTGCTTGTTACAACAGAAGAAAGAAGACTATTCTCCAACTACAGGTACAACAAATAAAATTTTAAGTAAGTTTTTTGATAAAAATATTCCAAAAGTTTTCAATTGGCTGTAGAAAAAAAAAATCCAATGCTTTTGACATCTCTATAAACTTCATTTTTCTGATTTACTATATTGTCTATAGTTTTGAATGTCATTTATTACTTTCTATTAACCATACTTGACTTTTCATAAAAGCCATCATCTTCCATTTTAAAGCTATCTACCAGATGATTTTCATCAACAATGGTTTTATTTCAAGTGAGTCTTAAAGTCTGCCTAACTTTAATTTGTAAGTTTCAGCTTTCATTTTCTCCTAAAATATTGACCTTTAGTGGAAAATTCAACTCTTTAGGATGATTTCACTTTCTAGAACAGATTTTCCAAAGAGCATTATTTGAACTCTTTGAGTGAATCTCTACTCATACTTGCTGGCAGAAATGTTCCATGGGTTTCCAGGACTGGGCTCAGCTTTACTCCTATGTACCCTCACTTATTTCCAGGAGGCAGACTAGACACTTTTGCATGAGACATGAACACTGGGTGCTACATCAGATTAGCAGGCTTCAATTCTGTTTTCCTCTCTGTAAATCTGATCTTGAATTCTTCATAATCACAGTAAATTTTGTTCTCCATTACTGCATGCTGAGCTCCTTATCCAGTTCCTTCCTGATATTTTGGTTTGGGAACTTCCAACCTAGTAGAGGAGTCCAGAATGCTCCCTGGTTTCCTTGGAGTCTGTTCATTTCACTGCAATTAAACAAAACCCTTTAAAATTAAGGTTTTGAAGTAAGGCATTTAAAAATACTGACGTGAACAGACTTTCTTAAAATTTTACATAATGTAGTGTAACCATAAGGTTAGGATTGAATTAACTGTTAGAGGCCCTCTAAGTAGCATAGCTATTATCCTTCAGTTCCTTCAGAGAGTGTTTGTATCAGTTCCTCATAGAGTATTTGTCTTTTGTCTTGCCTTCTATATTCTAATTTCCACAAGAGTTAGATGACTCATTTTCATCACTAAGTCTGTATCTGCATCTGCAATTTAAGGATTACACTTTGGTCCTTGGTGGGAGGGATGAATTCAATGTGCTTAAAAATAAACCTACTTTCATAAATGCTCAGGTCCATACTTATAGTTTTTAGTCCGATAGAATAAGTTCTTCTAAACTTACATATAATCTGCTAAAAAACTAAGCTAATTACATTAGGAAGTAAAATTTAGGGACTTACACACTCCAGTTACTTACTAGCCCTACATGTTCTCCAGTGCTCAACCCTATTATCTCTTGTTTTATAATTATTTATAACCCTGTTTTACAATTATTTCTGCTTTGACAATCTATCGTTTCTCCAAATCCAACATGCACAATTTAAAACTTACTATATTATCATTTGATAATATGTACCTTTTCTAAATCTTTCCAGTTCTAGTAATACCATATTCAGGAGAAAAGAAAGTTGTAAAAATTTTAATCTTTGTTACTGCTGAAAAATAGAAATATATATATATAGAAAAAAGATTTAGAGCAATGTGCAACTTCTCATATCAGTCATTCACTTAGTAATATATTGTTAGTGTCTATGCAGGAGTAGGCATTATTCTAGATCCAGGAATACAGCAGTAAACAAAGTGTGTAAGTCCCTCATCTAGTGGTGGAGAGTCAATAAGCAACAACAACAACAACAAAATGTAAATGTATAGTTGGTAAATTTTCAGTAAGTGCTCTGGTTTGACTTCTAGAGAGACAGATAGCAAATGTTTATTTCAGTTAAGAGCCATTCATTCTCAATGTATGGCTAATAGTTACCATTAGCCTCCATTAAAAATTAAAAAAAAAGCAAGAAAATTAAATACTCTGAAACTAGTATTTTCTTAATTATGTAACTGAAGCATCAATATTGAAATGGTCTAGATTGAGGCTGTGGCAATCTCAATCTGTTCCATTCTACCTGAATTAAAATATAAGATTGTTAAAATACATGTATGTGCCTTCAAAGGTGGCTCAGTCATAAAGAATCTGCCTGCCAAGCAGGAGACATGGATTCAATCCTTGGGTCAGGAAGATTCCCCTGGAGAAGAAAATGGAAACAAGTTTATTTTAAAATGACACCTCAGTATTTTTGCCTGGAAAATCCATGGACAATGGGGCTTGGCGGATTATAGTCCATGGGGTCAAAAAGGAATCAGATATGACTTAGTGACTAAACAACAATAAAAACTTTCTAAAAAATTCTTTACCTTAACTCTGCACAAATTCCAAGAAAATAACAAATGAACAACTGAAGGAAAAAACCCACAAAACAGGAGAAATCCATACCCAATTTGCCAGGGATAAGTACAGTCATATGAACGCAGCGAGCAGTGGCTGCACAGCCCTGGAGTGTGAGACGCCGGGAGGAGATACCCACATACAAGGTCAGCAGCGGCTGTGAAGTGATACCCCATGCCCAAGGTAAGGAGCAGTGGCTGCGCTTTGCTGGAGCATCTGTGAAGAGATACCTAACATCAAAAGTAAGAGAAGCCCCACTAAGGTGTTAGGTGCTGAGAGAGGGCATCAGAGGGCAGACAGAATGAAACCACAATCACAGAAACTAACCAATCTAATCACATGGACCACAGCCTTGTCTAACTCAATGAAACTAAACCATACCATGTAGGTCCACCCAAGACAGAAGGGTCATGGTGGAGAGTTCTGACAAAATGTGGTCCAGTGGACAAGGGAATGGCAAACCACTTCAGTATTCTTGGCTTAAGAACCCCATTAACAGTTTGAAAAGCAAAAAGGAGGACACTGAAAGGTGAACTCCCCAGGTCGGTAGGTGCCCAATATGCCACTGGAGAACAGTAGAGAAACAACTTCAAAAAGAATGAAGAGACGGAGCCAAAGCAAAAACAACACCCAGTTGTGGATGTGACTGGTGATAGAAGCAATGTCTGATGCAATAAAAAGCAGTATTGCATAGGAACTGGAAGGTTAGGTCCATGAATCAAGCAAATTGGAAGTGGTCAAACAGGAGATGGCAAGAGTGAACATCAACATTTTAGGAATCAGCAAACTAAGATGTACAGGAAAGGGTGAATTTAATTCAGATGACCATTATATCTACTACTGTGGGCAAGAATCCCTTAGAAGAAATGGAGTAGCCATCATAGTTAACAAGAGTCCAAAATGCAGTACTTACATGCAATCTCAAAAACAACAGAATGATCTCTGTTTGTTTCCAAGGCAAACCATTCAATACCATGGTAATCCATGTCTATGATCCAACCAGTAATACTGAAGAAGATGAAGCTGAATGGTTCTATGAAGACCTACAAGACCTTTTAGAATTAACACCACCCCGCCCCCCAATGTCTTTTTCATTATAGGGGAATGGAATGCAAAAGTAGGAAATCAAGAAACACCTAGAGTAACAGGGAAATTTGGCCTTAGAGTACAGAATGAAGCAGGGCAAAGACTAATAGAGTTTTGCCAAGAGAACACATTGGTCATAGCAAATACCCTCTTCCAACAACACAAGAGAAGACTCTACACATGGACATCACCAGATGGTCAACACCAAAATCAGATTGATTATATTCTTTGCAGCCAAAGATGGAGAAGCTCTATATAGGCAGCAAAAACAAGACTGGGAGCTGACTGTGGCTCAGATCATGAACTCCTTATTGCCAAATCCAGACGTAAATTGAAGAAAGTAGGGGAAACCACTAGACCATTCAGGTATGACCTAATTCAAATCCCTTATGATTATACAGTGGAAGTGAGAAATAGATTTAAGGGGACTAGATCTGATAGACAGAGTGCCTGATGAACTGTGGATGGAGATTCATACCATTGTTAGGAGACAGGGGTCAAGACCATTTCCAAGAAAAAGAAATGCAAAAGGCAAAATAGTTGTCTGAGAAACAACTTACAAATTTGTCTTACAAATAGCTGTGAAAAGAAGAGAAGTGAAGAGCAAAGTAGAAAAGGAAAGATAGCAAGGAGAGATAAGAAAGCCTTCCTCAGTGATCAGTGCAAAGAAATAGAGGAA
Source organism: Hydropotes inermis (assembly GCA_020226075.1). Taxonomy (NCBI): domain Eukaryota; kingdom Metazoa; phylum Chordata; class Mammalia; order Artiodactyla; family Cervidae; genus Hydropotes; species Hydropotes inermis. Next base: position 33,391,752 of record CM035282.1, on the reverse strand, counting down.
AACAATAGGATGGGACAGACTAGAGATCTCTTCAAGAAAATTAGAGATACCAAGGGAACATTTCAGGCAAACATGGGCTCAATAAAGGACAGAAACAGTATGGACCTAACAGAAGCAGAAGATATTAAGAACAGGTGGCAAGAATACACAGAAGAACTGTACAAAAAAGACCTTCATGACCCAGTTAATCATGATGGTGTGATCACTCACCTAGAGCCAGACATTCTGGAATGTGAAGTCAAGTGAGCCTTAGGTAGGAAGCACCACTATGAACCAAGAGGATGTGATGAAATTCCAGTTGAGCTGTTTCAAACCCTAAAAGATTTTGCTGTTAAAGTGCTGTACTCAATATGCTAGCAAATTTGGAAAACTCAGCAGTGGACACAGGACTGGAAAAGGTCAGTTTTCATTATAATTCCAAAGAAAGGCAATGGTAAAGAATGCTCAAACTACCACACAATTGCACTCATCTCACATGCTAGTAAATTAATGCTGAACATTCTCTAAGTTAGGCTTCAGTAATATGTGAACCATGAAATTCCAAATGTTCAAGCCAGATTTAGAAAAGATGGATGAACCAGATATCAGATTGCCAACATCTGCTGGATCATTGAAAACACAAGAGAGTTCCAGAAAAAAACATCTATTTCTGCTTTATTGACTATGCCAAAGCTGTAGACTGTATGGATCACAATAAACTGTGGAAATTTCTGAAAGAGATGGGAATACCAGACCAGCTGACCTGCCTCTTGAGAAGTCTGTATGCGGGTCAGGAAGCAACAGTTAGAACTGGACATGGAACAACAGATTGGTACCAAATAGGAAAAGGAGTGCATAATGGCTGCATATTGTCACCCTGCTTATTTAACTTAAATGCAGAGTACATCATGAGAAATACTGGGCTGGATGAAGTACCAACTGGAATCAAGTTTGTGGGGAAAAATATTGATAACCTCAGATATGTAGATGACACCACCTTATGGCAGAAAGTGAAGAAGAACTAAAAATCCCCTTGATGAAAGTGAAAGAGGTGAGCAAAAAGGTTGGCTTAAAACTCAATATTCAGAAAACAAAGTTCGTGGCATCTGGTCCCATCATTTCATGGCAAAAAGATGGGGAAACTGTGTAAACAGTGAAAGCCTTCATTTCTGAGGGCTCCAAAATCACTGCAGATGGTGGCTGCAGCCATGAAATTAAAAGACTTTTACTCTTTAGAAAGAAAGTTGTGACCAACCTAGACAGCTAAAAAGCAGAGACAAGACTTTGCCAACAAAGGTCCAACTAGTTGAAGCTATGCTTCTCCAGTAACATGTATGGATATGAGAACTGGAGTATAAAGAAACCTGAGCAACAAAGAATTGGTGCTTTTGAACTGTGGTGTTGGAAAAGACTCTTGAGAGTTGCTTGGACTACATGGAGATCCAACCAGTCCATCCTAAAGGAGACTAGTCCAGAGTATTCATTAGAAGGACTGATGTTGAAGCTGAAACTCCACCTGAAACTGGCTACCTGATATGAAGAACTGACTCATTTGAAGAGACCCTGATACTGGGAAAGATTGAAATCAGGAGTAGAAGGGGATGACAGAGGATGAGATGATTAGATGGCATTACCGACTCAATGGACATGAGTTTGGGTAAAACTCTAGGAGTTGGCAATAGACAGGGAGGCCTGGCATCCTGAGATCCATTGGGTTGCAAAGAACCAGACCCAACTGCGTGCCTGAACTGAACTCAAATGATGAATATGTAATAAGTGATGATATCCTGAAAGACACTTCCCAATACCTACTCTATACACTACTAGGGAGAGATAGTTAGGCACTTTTGAAATATTTTGTCCTCAAGTGTTTAGATTCTAGAGACTCTGAATCTAGACTCTGTACTTTGCATAAGTACACATTGGATATATGCTTTTTTCTAATAATAAACAGGGTTTTTTTTTAAGTAAAAGAAGTTCTTTATTTTAACTGTAAAGAAACATAATAGGGAACCTAAAATTCCTAGATTATATTTTATTAAGTTCCTTGCAAATGGCAAAAGTAAAAAATGAAACAAAAGAGTCTCTGGAGTCCAGGTTCACCAAAGGTAAACTTATTACATAGATAAGATCCCTGTTACAGAGATAAACACCTTGTGGGTCCTCTAGAAATGTTATTTGCATCCCTTATCCTTCTATTATGCTAGTGATTAGCTGGCCTCCAAACTGTCTCCCTGATCTACATTTCTTCCGTGTAAATTATAACTTGCAAAATGTTTCCTGTTTCAAATGTGTAAACATATTTGCCTTCTTGAAAATATCATGCTTATCAATGCACAATTTCAGATGTGAACCTACCTTGAAAGGCACTTACATTTTTTCTGCAATTGGTTTGCATTATTTTAGCCTTACCCCAGTTACTACTTTGTTAATTACCAAGATCATTACTTCCATAAATTAGGTATGTAATATATACTCAATTAAATATTATTGATCTGTTATCTGGTGAATTCAGGCATCTTTCTAAAATAAACTGCTATATTATATACAACTCTATTTAGGTATTTGAACTTTTTTGAACTCTTGAATGAAATCTTCTGTCAAAAGATATCATATTTACAAGAATACAGAGATTTGACTTTAAAATAGCATGTATGGCAAGGAGGAGTCCCTAGATTAATGTGAAAAGAGAGGTGATAAGATATAAATGACAGGAAGGAATAGGTATTTTTACAACATAATTTGAAGAAAACAGTAAGCTCAAAAAAGTGATTAGAATTCTGGAAATTCAGTGACAGGATTTTTCTAAATGGCAGAGAATAGGCAAGTAAAAAATAAGCAAGAATATTCTCCCTGGGAAATGATAGGAGAATAGCATTTTATAAGAAGTATGATAAAAACATAAGTAGATTGACAAAGTGATGTCAAAAACATGTAAAAAATAATATTGCTGTATATGAATGATTTCTGACTTTTCAATAACATGACTATTGTTATTGAACTAAATTAGTTAAAAATGAAGAGAAATAACCTTTCAGACAACTAGTTTTAATTGAATTAGTTGATAAACCTCCATATACATATATTTTAATTGAAATTCACAAAACATATGATTAGATATTATAAATTAACTGTTCAATGGCATTCACTTAATACACAGTTGTGGGCAAACACTACCACTCTCTAGTTTCAAACCTCTTCATCATCCCAGAAAACTATCTTACATGATAAGTAACTATTCCAATTTCCACCTCTCTCATTCTATGGTTACAATAAATTTGCTTTCTATCTCTATGGACTTGCCTATTCTGATTGTATCATGTAGATTTAATCATACAAAGTGAACTTTTATGCCTAGTTTCAGATGAGGAGAAATGGTGATTTAAGCCAAAACATTTAAACTAAAGTAAGTTCACAAAATCTGAAGAAAAAATTTTAAATCTATGACAAAATTAATCAGAGTAGGAATTTTTGTTCAGTCAGTTTCATTCTATGATTATTTTAATTATTTTTTTTTTAATTTTCAAATAACAAATGTGATTTCTCAACTATGAGTTAATCTGTTAGGAACATAATTTAAATAACCCAGTAGGAACCATAAAGTGGCAAACAACATGGTAAGAGACAAGAGCCAGTTTGTCACTCAGGCAAGTTCATGCAGCATTTGGGATAAAATATTAAAAGTACACATCAAACTACACTGTAAATAATTGTGATTTCATAAATTAGGTTTGTTTTTTAAGTTATTTGGTGCCCGTTCACACATAACCATCAGTTTTCTTCTCATGAAATCACTGAAACAGTATCAGTTGCGAACAAACCTTCTTGAGACAGAATACAAATTCTATACAAATCATCAAGGGCAAAACCTGAAAGACTGTTATATTTTATCTTAAACAGAGACTAGTTCTGAGATTCTACTTGTGAACTAAGAATGACTAATATCAGAGCTCAGATTAAAAACCCCTAAAATTGCAGTGGTTTCTCTGTGGCCAACAACAAAGAAATATGCCCCTTCTGTGAGCTTGCTAGCATTTCAATGCACAGCAGGCTTGTAAATAATTTTCTAAGCTCTCACTCTGCAGTCGAGTGTTGAGAAAGGCCAGCTGGATTTGCTTACCATGCTGAGAATGACCACATAAATTGGGTATAAAATTTTAAAATCGGTTTAATACACTGATTAATTATAATAACTTTTCCATTAAATTCAAACCTCATTAAAACATAAGCATGCTGAAATATCCTTTGCATATCAGTATTGCAAAACAAATAAATAAGTGAATGGAAGGAAAGTATAGAGTAGAAATAGAGGCCAATATAACAACACAGTTTTTAGGTTAATTACAGAATTACTGGAAGCTAGTATTTTTTCAATGACTGAAATTCCCTAATCATAGAGATAATTTTCCCTAGAAAAAACTTTATTTTTCCACATAATTTGATTTGCACAAATATCAAGCTATTTTTCAACATATATTTCAAATTCCATTTATTTTTTAATGAATTTCATCATCCTTCTCTGTAGGACTGATCCGTCCTCCTTTGGGTTTCTATCCCTTCACATTCTCTCCATTCATAGACATTAATAGTGTTTTCCATTTACAATTGTAATCTTTCTTTAAATAAAAGGTTCCTGTGCTGCAAACAACATAGAGGTAGGCATGTTCTTTGCTGCTAGTGATTCAGTGAATGGCACACCGTTGCTATTATTATCTGTGGTAATAACCACAATATGTAAATAAAGGGAAATATCAGAAAAATGTGATGTAAAATTCTACATACTTAACAAGAGTTTGCAGTAGTTTTTAAAATCAATTACTAGTATTTACAATTATTTTCATCTTTGACTCTATGTTGTTACTTTTCTGTTTCCCACTGACTTACATCTTTGAAATCCATTCTGAACCCTGGAAAATTTTACTGGACATCTTCTTTCTTCCATTTGCTTTTTATGAAAATATTTGAGGTGATTTTCTGGTCCTGTATCCAAAGGACAACAAGTTCTCGGAAAGGGAAGATTTGGGGTACATAGTGTGATTCCCTCCAACTGGCTGGGTACCCATCCCTCAGATGCAGTGAATGTCAGCTGCTAGGGATGCAAATGTCCCTTCTTTAAGGTAACATTAACCTGGAAAGGCTACCCTAAGCAGTGAAGCCCTCAACCCTTGTCTCGGCAGTTAGTGTCCAGCTGACTGATAGTCAGTGTCTAGCTGACTGATGGGGCAAAGGCCTTCCTTGGTCTCCAAATAAGAAAAGCCTGTGCTGAGACTTCTTTGTGGGACCAAAAGGATGCTATTTTCCATCTAAGACACTCTCAGTTAGCTCTTTCCCCCTATTCTCTTACTTCTCTGGTCCACAACAAATCACTTTCACAATAATCCTCAAAACTTTACTGTTAAAGAGTATAATCTGATACGTTTGATATATGACACAGTCCTAGGAATCAAACTCTAAGGATGACGCTGTTTTGGGAATAGGTCATTCTTCAGCTGGATTGCAAAAAGGAGCACATCTTTAGTACAATACAAGATAGGACAGCCAGTCCCATTCCTGTTAGGGTATTTTGCAGCTGGGTGACCTGTCGCAGAACAGAGGTGTAAAGAGATCCTGTAGCTTGAACATCATCCCTTGTCTTTGAGGGGTATGGAGGAAATAGAAAATACAAGCAATGCAGAAATGGGTGATTGTTAATAGGCAATGTGGATACACTTAGATAAAAATGACAGGTTTAGAATAATTAAGCAACAAATTAAAACAAAGTGTAAGTGCCATAAGGCTCTGGAACTCATCTGCTGCAGCTGGAAGACTAACCAAACAGAAAGCCATATGACCTAATTTAATTATTAAGAGTTGCAGAGAATCCAAAGGTCCAGTTCATCAGACTAGGAAATTCTCTGAAATCAGTCAGGACCATTAGAGGGAACTATTGGGACACTGAGATTTGGGATGGGGTTGTATAGACAGACAGGGCTTCCCTAGAGGCTCAGTGGTAGAGACTCTTCCTGCCAATGCAGGAGATGAAGGTTCAATCCCTAGGTTGGGAAGATCCCCTGAGAAGGAAGTGGCAACCCACTCCAGTATTCTTACCTGGGAAATCTCATAGAGAGAGGATCCTGGAGAGCTACAGTCCAAGGAGCTGCAAAGAGTTGGAGTTGACTGAGCAACTAGTAGACACACCAAGCCTGTAGTTCAGACTTGGGACACTGTGCTGTTAACACAGGATTTTACTCCTTAACAAGGCTTCTGGGGGATAGGTGTTGGAAGCTTAACGAAATAAGAGCCCAACTTACGTGGAAACCAGAACTGCTGTATCTAGGGGTGATTGGGGGACTCACACAAAGGGATATATTAGCAACTAATTAATATTGATATTTAATTAATATATAAAAATGCAAACAACAATGGCAATTACTTCAGTGAATGAATTGACTGCTAACAAAATGTAGATTTGTGAATATACACATTAGTAATACTTGTTCAGCATTATTAAAGTTTCATACTATTTCATTGGTTCTATGATATTAGAAATAACATGATTTAATAAAACATCCATGAAAACACTGGTTTGTCTCTTGAAATGGAAATGGTGTCCCTAGGTAGCTATGTTTCTGGGTTGGTTGAAGTGATCTTCAAATAAGAATCACTGTGTGTTACCATTATTTTGATTAAGTGCCAAGTACTGTTCTCTTTCTGTTTAAAGTTTCAAAGGAAATGTATATTTCTCCAAGCATAATAATCATTCAGCTCATGAAGATGACTAACTAGAAGTTTTGTTATGCATTTATTTAATGGTTATTAAAAAATGAGAGACTAGGAGTATTTTCTTTCATTTGTTTTGTTGCCCTAAGCATTTGTATTGTAAATTACTATCAATGTGGCATTAAAAGACTAGAATTATGTAGAGTAAATGAAAACTAGAGTTAACATCCTGTGTTTGACCCTTCTCATAGCAAATACATTTGGATTTCTTTCAATAAATTTTTAATACCTATATATTTATTCAATTCAGTATAACTATAATTATATAGGCATGTGTGTGCATGCTAAGCTGCTTCAGTCATGTCTGACTCTTTGCGATCCTATGGACCATAGGCTACCAGGTTCCTCTGTGCATGGGATTTTCCAGGCAAGAATACTGGAGTGGGTTGACATGCCCTCCTCCAGGAGATCTTCCTGACCCGGGGATCAGATCTGCATCTTTTAGGTGTCCTGCATTGGCAGACAGGTTCTTTACCACTAATGTTACCTGGGAAGATATATACATATTCACACATTTGCATTAATAGAAGAATCAGAATTAAGCTATTCCCTTCTAGCTAATTTCTAACAGGTAAATTTAAAAAAGCATATTTCAATGAATATATATACAGGCTTAACAGTGAGTCTCTACCGCTTATATGGTTGGAAATAGAGTTGATTTTACCAAAAGTAAATATTTGTTTCCATCTCAAGTCACTTCATCAAATGCAAACTTAATAAGACTTAATAGTATTCATCACAAAGAATATTTTAGCGTTAAACAAGTTGCTAAGAACTTAGAAAATTCCCTTTTTTAAACTAGAATAATACAGACCAAGATTGCAGATAATTGTTCCTTTTCCACTTTTTTTTTAATGTCCCAGTACCTTATCTGTTGGAATGGTTTTATTCATTAAAATTTTATTGGAAGGAATTTTTAAAATCTTTTCTGGAAATGATAATCCTTATTGCATAGTGTTTGAAAAATCTAACCTCTGTAAGATTGAGGGCAAATATTATGCAAATAAAGACCAAAAGAATGATTGTGCTTGTGAAACATTCCTTCAAAGACCTTTACATATGCTGAGTTAACAATAATGATCTCTGAGGAGCACAGCTTCCTGACATATTTTATTCTCCCTTATAGAAGGAGAGGGCAATTGAAATAGAACAATTTTCCACACAACTATATTAAATTATTATTTTCACTTTATAAGTGTTTTCCTTAGAGCCCAAAGTCACACAGCAGACTCAGTTTAAATATTTAAACTGAACAATTTCCTTTTGTGTCCATCTAGACCAGGGTTGAAAAACTATAGACTAAGGGCAAAATTCTGTCTACAACCTGCTTCTGAAAATTGTTTTATTGGAAAACAGTCACATTTACTTGCTTTTTACTATCTAGGGCTGCTTTCCCATTACAGTGACAAAGCTGAATCATTGCAACAGAGAGCATATTGTCTTTAAAGCCTAAAAAGTTGTAAATACATATTTTTTAATAATTTCATTTATTATATATATATACATATATATATACTCTCTAGGATGGAATAGCTTAACATTGATTTTTCTTGCTGCATAAATATATGTAAATACATGGATATTAAAATCTGAAAGACAAAAATATGAATATATTTGCCATGAGAAGGATCAAATACATGATGTTATCTATTTCCCATTTATATTACCTAATCCTCCTCTTTGAATACCCACTGACTACTTTTCAATACCAAATGGATAGGAAAAAAATAAATATATAGAAGGTATATAAATATAAAGTATTAAATGTTTTCTGAACTCTTAAGAGTTCAAGATGGCAGTGTGAGAAGATCCTGAATTTACATCCTCCCAAGGACACAACAAATCTAAATTTACATATGGAATTATTCTTTCAGAAAAGAACTTGAAAACCAAATGAGTCTCCACTGTTCATTGAAAAGTAAAAGGGTAAAAGTTACAGCACTGAGATGGTTAGTAAGAGCAGAGGTGTGGTCTTGCCAAAGAAAATTCTATACTCTAGCTATGGTGGTCCACACTTGGGAGGGATCACAAAATAATGGATATTTCCCTTCAGAAGCAAGGGACTTGAGCTTGACATCAGGTGATCCTACACTTGAAACTGCACAGAAGAGAGAAGTCCCCAAAACACCTGCCTTGGAACCACTGGGGAACATGATACCCTTAGGACAACTACAAAAATGCAGGAAATGAAAAACCCACTTGTAAACTCACTCAGCCTAAACACCAGTGCAAACACCAATATGAGAAGTGCACAGACTATAGATGAAGGAGGCCCATGTTCTAATCTTGGAGTGTCTGTTGGACCAGCAGGAACCAGCTGGGATGTGCCTCAGGGACTGAGACCTTGGGAGAAGCTAATTTTGCAACTTCAGGAAACCTTGCTAATGCCAGCGCTGCTGAGTGCCACTTTGAAAGCCCGATTCATCCGTGCTTTGGCAGGGTCTCACTCCCAGCCACTGACAGTCCACCAACCAGTGTGTGCAACATACACAGGCATGCCTTAGAGGATACAAAATCAATATCCAAATCTCTGTGGCTTTTCTATATATGATAAAGATAACTTAAGAAAACAATTTGATTTAAAATAGCATAAAAAAGAAGAAAAAAAAAAGGAACAATTTAACCAAGAATGTAAAAGACCTATGTATAAAAACAGCAAGACACTGATAAAAACTGAAGCAGACACAAGTAATTGTAATGATATTTCATGTTCATGGATTGGAAGAATTCATATCATTAAAATACCTATAGAAATAAACAGATAAATACTAGCTAGAAAAAAAATGCACTTCAAATCAATCTACAGATTGAATGCAATCTCTATCAAAATTCCAGTGGCATATTTCTTAGAAACAGAATGAATAATTCTAAAATTTTTGTGGTACCACGAAAGATTCTGAAATCCATCCTGAAAACAAGTGTGTAAAAGAAGATCAAAGATGAGGGTATCATACTTCCTGATTTTAAGCTAAAACAGTGCTGTAATAATCAAAATAGTATGACACTGATATAAAAACTGACAGATAGGTAAATGAAACAGAATTTAGATCCTGGGAATAAACCCACATATTGTATAAACCCACCTGTTGTATGCCACATACAACAAAGTCATAACAATTTTAATGGACAAAAGATAATTTCTTCCATAGTTGGTGTTGGAAAAACGGAACAACTACATACAAAAAGCCCCAATCTAGAACACTATCTTACATACACAAAAATTAACTCAAAATTGATTAAAGGCTTGGGAACCATTTAATTCCTAGAAGTAAATGTCCACAGCTACTTCCCTGACACTGCAATGTTTATGTGAACCTGACTCCAAAGGCGAGTGGAACAAAAACAAAAGAAAACAAATGGGACTACATCAAAAGCTTCTGCATAGCAAAAGAAGCCATCACCAAAACAAAAAGACAACACAATGAACAGAAGAAGATATTTACAAATTATATATTTCATAAGGTATAAATCTGCAGTAGGGCATGGCAACCCACTTCAGTATTCTTGTCTGGAGAAACTCCATGGACAGAGGAGCCTGGTAAGCTATAAGCCATAGAGTCACAAAGAGTCGGACACGACTGAAGCAACTTAGCATGCTTGCAAGGCATTGATGTTCAGCACACAGAAATAAATCACACAAAAATAACAAAACAACTCAATTACAAAATGAGCAGAATATCTGAATAGATATGTTTTTTCCAAAGAAAACATACAGATGGGCAACAATCTATGAAAAGATGTTCAAAATAACTATTACTGAAATGCAAATCAAAGCCACACTGAGACATCACCTCATACTTGTTAAAATCAGTTCAGTTTGGTCACTCAGTCGTGTCTGACTCTTTGTGACCCCATGAATCGCAGCATGCCAGGCCTTTCTGTCCATCACCAATTCCAAGAGTTTACTCAAACTCATGTCCATTGAGTCAATGATGACATCCAGCCATCTCATCCTCTGCCATCCCCTTCTCCTCCTGCCCCCAGTCCCTCCCAGTATCAGGGTCTTTTCCAATGAGTCAACTCTTCATATGAGGTGGCCAAAGTACTGGAGTTTGAGCTTCAGCATCAGTCCTTCCAATGAACACCCAGGACTGATCTCCTTTAGGATGGACTGGTTGGATCTCCTTGCAGTCCAAGGGACTCTCAAGAGTTTTCTCCAACACCACAGTCAAAAGCATCATGTTAGAATGGCTATTATTAAAAAGACAATAAATCACTAATTTTGGCAATGATATGGAGTAAGGGAACCCTTGAATACCATTGGTGAGACTATAAATTGGTGCAGCCAGTATGGAAAACAGGCTGGGGGTTCCTTAACAAGTTAAGAATAGTACTACTATGTGATCCATGTGTTCCACTTCTGGATATGTGAACAATGTAAAATCATTACATTAGGAAAATATGTACACCCTTATATTCATTGCAGCATTGTTTGCAAAGTAGCCAATATGGAAATAACCTACTGACTGTGGATAGGTGAATGAATAAAGAAGATAGGTATAGGGTATACATTCATAATGTAATATGACTCAGCCATTAAAAAAAAAGATGAAATCTTGCTATTTGTGACATTATAGATGAATCTGGAAGGTATTGTCCTAAGTGAAGTAAGTCAGAGGATGAAAGATGGATGCCATATGATTTCACTAATAAGTGGAATCTAAAAGGCAAGCAAATCAAATAAACAAAATAAAGCAAAAAGAAACTCATAGATAAGTCATATTAGTGGTACCAGAGGGGAATGAAGTTGGGAGTGAGCAAAAGGAGAGAAGGTCAACTATGTGATGATGTATGGTCACCAGACTTGTGGTGGTGATCAGCAAGCAGTGAATACAGATGTTAAATTATAATGCCATACACCTGAAATATATAATTAATTAAAATATGTTCTAGTCCATTTAGAATAATCATAAATATAATAGAAATTAAAAAGCATAGATATAATCAAAAATAAAAATCTAAACTTTCAACTTTTCATGACTCCAGGAAAAGAAGTAAAGTATTTTACCTTGTTCATTAACTTAATATATTTTGTTATGTTAAAGCTGAGGAAATTAAAGAAATTGTTTCTACTTTTTGCTATGACTATATAAATGTGTTGTAATAATTTGTCACTTTTACTCAAATTCTTAAGTTTCTTTCACTTGAAAAGTGACCCTTTAAATATGTTATATAAAGCATGAGTAAGCACAAGCTTGAGAAAAATACATAGAAGTCAGTTTACTTAGTTGGGATTTTATGTATCAGAAAAATTAAACATTGTAAGTTAGAAAGTCACATGTTTTTGCCTTTTCATACTGTTCACGGGGTTCTCAAGGCAAGAATGCTGAAGTGGTTTGCCATTCCCTTCTCCAGTGGACCATGTTTTGTCAGAACTCTCCACCATGACCCATCCGCCTTGAGTGGCCCTACATAGCATCGTTTGTAGTTTCATTGAGTTAGACAAGGGTGTGGTGCATGTGATCAGTTTGATTAATTTTCTTTTCTTTTTTTAATTGTGATTTTCATTCTGTCCACCCTCTGACAATAAGTATAAGAGGCTTATGAAAGTTTCCTGATGGGAAAGACTGACTGTGAGGAAAACTGGGTCTTATTCAAATGGGTGGGGCCATGCTCAATAAGTCTTTAATCTGATTTTCTGTTGATGGGGAGGGCTGTATTCCCTCCCTGTTGCTTGACCTGAGACTAAACTATGGTGGAGTTAGTGAAGATAATGGCAGCCTCCTTCTAAAGGTCCTGTGCATCCCTGCTATATTCAGTGACCCCGAACTTGCAGCAGGCCACCGCCAACCCACGTTTCTGCTGGAGACTTCTGGACACTCACAGGTAAGTCTGGGTCAGTCTCTTGTGGGGTCACTGCTCCTTTCTTCTGGGTCCCTAGTGTGCACAGGTTTTGTTTGTGCTCTCCAGGAGTCTGTTTCTGCAATCCTGTGTAAGTTCTGTAATCAATTCCCACTGGCCTCCAAAGTCAAATTCTTTGGGGGTTCTCAGTCCCTTTGCCAAACCCCCAGGCTGGGAAATCTGTTGTGGGTTCTGGAACTTTCTTGACAGGGCAAGAATTGTACTGGTTTATCCAGTAGTCATGTATGGATGTGAGAGTTGGACTATAAAGAAAGCTGAGTGCTAAAGAATTGATGCTTTTGAAGTGTGGTGTTGGAGAAGATGTTTGAGAGTCCCTTGGACTGCAGGGAGATGAAACCAGTCAGTCTTAAAGGAAATAAGTCCTGAATATTCATTGAAAGGACTAATGCTGAAGCTGAAACTCCAATACTTTGCCTACCTGATGCAAAGAACTGAGTCATTGTAAAAGACCCTGATGCTGGGAGAGATTGAAGGCAGGAAGAGAAGCGGACAACAGAGGATGAGATGGTTGGATAGCATCACTGAATCTATGGACCTGAATTTGAGTAGGCTGTAGGAGTTGGTGATGGACAGGGAAGCCTGGTGTGCTGCAGTCCATGAGGTCACAAAGAGTCAGACATAACTGACTGACTGAACTGACCTAAACTAAAATTAGAAAGTGATAATCTTGAAATAACTGATTTGATGACCATTATTTTTATTGAAAATATACTGTTTTTTGGGGGTGTAATATTCCCTTTGGGGGTTTGAAGAGGTCATGTGCACACCTGGAGAGAGATATTGTTTGCAGTTAAGAATAATTTTCAGAGCTTAGCATTCTGCTATTCATAGTAATGTTTATTGCCTAATGATATAAATTTTCAATGCAAAATATATTCCTCCATTTCTAAAATCAATACTACATTAAAAAAAACAAATGAATTCACTTTTAATAACAAAAATTCCCCATGATCAAGGATTACTTTTTGTTAGGAACATGATTTCAAATTACTGATGCACACATTAATTTTTAAATATATTGCAGATCAAATACCATATTCTTTTTAAAATTTTAAGAATGTTTTTAATAGTTTAAAGCACACAGGCCCAAAATAATTAGAAAACAATGACTACCTCATAAACTATGAGAAATAGGACAGACGTCAAAGGCCAATGGGTGGGATGATCCCATTCTTTTTTCCCCTCCTTTTAATTTCAATAAAGTAGTGTTGATAAAGAACCCACTGATGTTAGGCACTGCTTTTAATAGAGATGTAGTGATTAATAAATTCTTGTCATGACTACCAGAAGCATCCACTGTATTCTAAATATGAGAAATTGGTTTACATTGCATTTACTATAAAAGTTCTATAAATAGTACTGTATTCTGGAATATATGGCAGCTGAGGGTTTGACTACTCTGCAAATATTATTGACTACATGTAATATTTATTTAATTTAACTTCATTCCTACAATGTGCCAGACAATGTGACAGCTGCTAAAGTGATGACAAAACAGATACAAGTGATGTTTTCTTGGAAATTAGAGTCCACTAATATTAAGGAAAGTAGGATCGATCAAATATCCTGAATTCAAAACTACCAATGATTATATATTTTATTTTCCCTTCTATATCTGAGCTCATGTTTCAGTATGCACATAAAATATAGAAGAATAAAGAAAAGAAAAAACTTTTAATCACTCATATCTAAATTAGAAGTAATTCTATAATTGTGAATATGTGAAAAGATGTTATAGATTATGCCCATACAAATACTTCGACATTATCATTCCTAAGATATACTGTAGATTCTCCACCACATGAAGATCTTTGAGCCACTTCACCTACAGTTTTTTTTTTTTCTGAATCACATGTGTGATTTCTGTCCTTTGTCTTATCTTGTATACTATCAATTCCCCCATTTCTGTTTTCCTTTTTCTTCTATAACAGAAAAATGTTATTTCTATACTTCTAAATGCAAAATAGTAAATTAATGAGCTGGACTGCTGACAACAATCTAAGTTCATTAAACATTTCTATGAAGAATTTCCATTCCTAAAAGGAATTCTGATACCAGCTAGTAAGGTCATTAAATTTCCATTCCTATAATTACTAGATGTAGAAAAGACACTGTTCTAGATGTATTTTAGAGAAAACTTACTACTTAACATAATAACTATTTTTATTTTTGAAAGGATGGTTAGATTTCAATCAATTCTGCACATTTATTTGAATATATATGACTCTCAGGGCTTCCCTGATGGCTCAGACAGTAAAGAATTCACCTTCAATGTGGGAGAACTGGGTTTGATCCCTGGGTTGGGAATATCCCCTGGAGGATGGTAGGGCAACCCAGTCCAGTATTCTTACCAGGAGAATCCCCATGGACAGAGGAGCCTGGCAGGCTACAGTCCATGGGGTCACAAAGAGGCAGACATGACTGAGCGACTAAGCACAGCAACAGTAACTCTCAGGAAACTTTGATGCTATAATACAAACAATCATTAGAAGAGAAAAAGCATGTTTGTACATTTTCTGTGATTTGATGAAGGAAGACTCAGTTCTTTGGTCTTTCTAAATGCATTGACTACACCTGGAGTGAAAGATTCACTGGTGACAGGAAACAACACACCAGAAGCAGAAATCAAGCATTTCTATCAGCATTAGGCAATTAGAAACACTTTGAAACCAATGGCTTTCCAGGATGACTAACAATCAGTTTACTGACAGCAAATGGGAATAGAATTATCTAGGTGCAGTTTGCTTAGAACCTTATTGTACAGAGCTTTCTTAGTATCATGCTTTTTTTTTTTTCCCACAGAGTCCCTAAGCCATAATAAATATCTAGTAGTTCCATTGCTATGTTGTGATGCTTATGCAACTGAATAAGTTTTATACTCTAAAAACAGCATTTATTTGGCAAAAATTAAAATCCATTTAGAAACTTGATACATTTCTCATCTTACATTGATTTTCCTGTGATACCTGCTTTTTTACAGCAAATGGTGAAAAAAATTTGTACAGGTATGACATAAGCATTGAAACTAACAGCTTAATTTAGAGCAATGAAAAATGTAATGTGATAGAATTTATGTGTTAGTAAGGCTTACTTCTTGGGTATCAGGTAGGCAGAAAAGTAAGTGCTATGTTAAAAAGAGACAGTTGCTATTAATGAAGGTAACCAGCAAAGATTTAAAGAAAGTGAAAGACTAAACTGTCTCATCAAGAGTGATCTAGACAGGGAGGAAAAATAGGAGAAAGACTCGTGTGTGTATGTGTGTGTCTGTGTGTATGCTCACGTGCATGCATGCTTGCGTCCTCAGTCATGTCCAGCTTTTGTGACTCCATGGACTGTAGCCTCCCAAGTTTCTCTATACGTGGAAATTTTCAGGCAAGAATACTGGAGCAGGTTGCCCTTTCCTACTCTGTGGCATTTTCCCGACACAGGGATTGAACCCGCATCTCTTTTGTCTCCAGCATTGGCAGGCAGATTCTTTACCACTGAGCCACCCAGGAAGAAATACCCTTAAGCATGTATAAATCTGCCTAGTGAACTTTAAAAAATTAAAAAAAAAAATTCAGTATGACTGGAGGTTAGTAGGTAAGTACAAATATAAGAATGCACTGGGGACACATTATAAAAGGCATTATACCTACACTTTATGAAAATTGTAAGGATTTTGGCTTCCACTCTGATGGCAAAGGAGCCATCAAAGTGCTTTGAGCAGAGAAATATGACTATGTAAACAAGAGTTAACCTGGATCACATGATTGCTCTGTTAATAGAATTTATACAAGTAAGTAGAAAGATATACCCATCTGAATGCAGAGTTCCAAAGAATAGCCAGAAACTATTTTTAAGTGAGCAATGCAAAGAAATAGAGGGAAACAATAGAATGGAAAACACCAGAGATCACTTCAAGAAAATTAGTGCTACCAAGGCAACATTTCATGCAAAGATGGGCACAATAAAAGACAGAAACCATATGGACTTAACAGAAACAGAAGTGTGACAAGATTACACAGAAGGACCTAACAGAAGCAGAAGGTGACAAGATTACACAGAAGAACTATACATAAAAGATCTTCATGACCCGGATAAACAGGATGGTGTGATCACTCACCTAGAGCCGGATACCTTGGAGTGTGAAGTCAAGTGGGCTTTAGGAAGCATCACTACAAACAAAGTTAGTGGAGGTGATGGAATTCCAGCTGAGCTGCTTCAAAATCCTAAAAGATAATGCTGTGAATGTGCTGCACATATGCCAGCAAATTGGGAAAACTTGGCAGTGGCCATAGGACTGGAAAAGGTCAGTTTTCATCCCAATTCCAAAGAAGCGCAATGCCAAAGAATGTTCAAACTACTGCACAATTTCACTCATTTCACATGCTAGCAAAGTAATGCTCAAAATTCTCCAAGCTAGGCTTCAACAGTACATGAAACAAGAACTTACAGATGTTCAAGTTGGATTTAGAAAAGGCAGAGGAACCAGAGATCAAGTAGGCAACATTCATCAGATCATAGAAAAAGCAAGAGAATTCCAGAAATAAAGAACATCTACTTCTGCTTCATTGACTCGCCAAAGCCTTTGCCTTTGTGGATCACAACAAACTATGGAAAATTCTTAAAGAGATGGGAATACCAGACCACCTGACCTGCCTCTTGAGAAACCTGTATGCAGGTCAAGAAGCAACAGTTAGAACCAGACATGGAACAACGGACTGGTTCCAAATTAGGGAAAGGAGTACTTCAAGGCTGTATATTGTCACCCTATTTATTTAACTTATATGCAGAGTACATAATGCAAAATGCTGGGCTGGATAAAGCACAAGCTGGGATCAAGATTGTCAGGAGTAATATCAATAACCTCCTATCTTTTTCTTGATCTTAGAGGTCTTGAAATACCTTTCACATTTCATCATTAAATACAATGTGGGCTGTGAGATTGTCTTATATTTTCTTTAATACTTTATGTCACCTCTATACCTAATCTTTTGAATTTTTATCATAAACACATATTGTGTCAAAGAGTTTTTTCTCCATCTTTTGAGATGATCACATAATTTTTATTCCTCAACTTTCTAACGTTGTGCATCTCACTGATTGAGTTATCAAACCATTCTTGAATCTCTGTACTAAATCCTACTTGATCATGTTGTATAACCTTCAGAATGTATTATTCAGTTTGGTTGGCCAATATTTTTGATAATTTTACACATATGCTCATAAGTGATGTTGGCCTTTAATATTCTTTTTTTGTGTGATTTCATTTTTGTCTGCATTTGATATCAGGGTGATAATGACCTTATAGAGTGTGTTTGGAAGTTTAACTTCCTTTACAGTTTTTTGGATTAGTGTGAAAAATTAGGTGCTATTAACTCATCTAAATATTTATTATCATTCACTTGTGAAATTTGTTCTTGGACTTTTGTTTTTGGAGATTTGTTTTTTTTTTTTATATATTGATTCAATTTTATTACTTGTAATTAGTTTGTTCTTATTTTCTATTTCTTCCTAAATCACTCTTTGGAGATTCAACATTACTAGGAATTTGTCCATTTCTTTTAGATTGTCCATTTCATTGGTGTATAATAGTTTGTAGTGATCTATGATCCTTTGTTTTACTGTAGTGATGGTGGTAACTTCTTTTTCATTTCTAATATTGTTTATTTCGGTCCTCTTTCTTTCTTGATGAATTTGGCTAGAAGTTTATCAATGTTGCTAATCTTTTCAAGGAACTAGCTATTAATTCCATTGGCATTTTCTACTTTTTGGCTTTATTTCATTGACTTCTCTAATCATTGTGTCCATTCTACTACTAAACTTGGCATTTAGTTTTCTTGTTCTTTTCCTCCCTAATTCCTTTAGGTGTAAAGGTAGAATTTTTATTTTAGATTTTTCTTGTTTCTTAAGGTAGGCTTCTAAATCTGTAAACTGCTCTTTGAATTGCTTTGCTGTGTCACATCAATTTTGAATCATTGTGTTTCATTTTTCATTTATCTCAGGACATTTTTTATTTCTACTTTAATTTCTTTTGTGACTCAATAATTTTGTTTTGTAGTATATTTTTAAACTCCAACTTGTTTGTGTTTTTGCAGTTTCTTTTTCTTTTGTTGATTTCTAATCTCTCTTTGTGGTTAGAAAAGATGCCTAGAAAGTAAATAAATAAATAAATAAGAAAAAGAAAAGATGCCTAGTATGATTTCAAACTTCTTAAATTTGCTGAGACTGCTTTTATGGGCTAGTGCCTAATCTATCTTGAAAAAACTTCCATGTGCACTTGAGAAGAATGTGTAACCAGCTGCTTTTGAGTGGAATGTTTATGTATATACATACATACATACATACATATAATTAAGTCCATTTGATCTAACATGCCATATAGTTCAATTTAATCACTCAGTCGTGTCCAATTCTTTGTGACCCCATGAATCACAGCACCCAAGGTCTCCCTGTCCATCACAAACTCCCAGAGTTTGCTTAAACTCATGCACATCGAGTCAGTGATGCCATCCAGCCATCTCATCCTCTGCTGTCCCCTTCCCCTCCTTCCCCCAATTCCTCCCAGCATCAGGGTCTTTTCCAGTGAGTCAGCTCTTCGCATGAGGTGGCCAAAGTACTGGAGTTTCAGCTTCAGCATCAGTCCTTCCAATGAACACCCAGGACAGATCTCCTTTAGGATGGACTGGTTAGATCTCCTTGCAGTCCAAGAGACTTTCAAGAGTCTTCTTCAACACCACAGTTTAAAAGCATCAATTTTTTGGCTCTCAGCTTTTGTCACAGTCCAAGTCTCACATTCATACATGACTATTGGAAAAACCACAGCCTTGACTAGATGGATCTTTGTTGGCAAGGTATGTCTCTGCTTTTTAATATGCTATCTAAGTTGGTCATAACTTTCCTTCCAAGGAGTGTCTTTTAATTTCATGGCTGCAGTCACCATCTGTAGTGATTTTGGAGCCCCCCCCCAAAAAAAAATAAAGTCTGACACTTTTTCCACTGTCCCCCCATCTATTTCCCATGAGGTAATGGGACCAGATACCATGATCTTAGTTTTCTGAATGTTGAGCTTTAAGCCAACTTTTTCACTCTCCTCTTTCACTTTCATCAAGAGACTTTTTAGTTCCTCTTCACTTTCTGCCATAAGGGTGGTGTCATCTGCATATTTGAGGTTATTGATATTTCTCCTGGCAATCTTGATTCCAGCTTGTGCTTCTTCCAGCCCAGCGGTTCTCATGATGTACTCTGCATAGAAGTTAAATAAGCAGTGTGACGATATACAGCATTGACATTTTCTTTTTCCTATTTGGAACCAGTCTGTTGTTCTACGTCCAGTTCTAACTGTTGCTTCCTGACCTGCATACAGGTTTCTCAAGAGGCAGATCAGGTGGTCTGGTATTCCCATCTCTTCCAGAATTTTCCACAGTTTATTGTGATCCACACAGTAGAAGGCTTTGGCATAGTCAAAGCAGAAATAGATGTTTTTCTGGAACTCTCTTGCTTTTTCAATGATCCAGCAGATATTGGCAATTTGATCTCTGGTTCCTATGCCTTTTCTAAAACCAGCTTGAACATCTGGAAGTTCTCGGTTCACATATTGACGAAGCCTGGCTTGGAGAATTTTGAGCATTACTTTACTAGCGTGTGAGATGAGTGCAATTGTGCAGTAGTTTGAGCATTCTTTGGCATTGCCTTTCTTAGAGATTGGAATGAAAACTGACCTTTTCCAGACCTGTGGCCACTGCTGAGTTTTCCAAATTTGCTGGCATATTGAGTGCAGCGCTTTAACAGCATCATCTTTCAGGATTTGAAATAACTCAACTGGAATTCCATCACATCCACTAGCTTTGTTCGTAGTGATGTTTTCTAAGGCACACTTGACTTCACATTCCAGGATGTCTGGCTCTAGATGAGTGATCACACCATTGTGATTATCTGGGTCATGAAGATCTTTTTTGTACAATTCATCTGTGTATTCTTGCCACCCCTTCTTAATATCTTCTGCTTCTGTTAGGTCCACACCATTTCTGTCCTTTATTGAGCCTATTTTTGTGTGATCTTGACGCAAAATCAAGATTTTCTTGACGAGATCTCTAGTCTTTCCCATTCTGTTATTTTCCTCTATTTCTTTGTATTGATCACTGAGGAAGGCTTTCTTATCTCTCCTGGCTATTCTTTGGAACTCTGCATTCAAGTGGGCATATCTTTCATTTTCTCCTCTGCTTTTCACTTCTCTTCATTTCACAGTTATTTGTAAAGCCTCCTCAGACAACCATTTTGCCTTTTTGAATTTCTTTCCCATGGCAATGGTCTAAATCCCTTTCTCCTGGTCAATGTCACGAACCTCCGTCCATAGTTTATCAGGCTTTCTGTCTGTCAGATATAGTCCCTTAAATCTATTTCTCACTTCCACTGTATAGTTATAAGGGATTTGATTTAGGTCATACCTGAATAGTTTAGTGGTTATCCCTACTTTCTTCAGTTTAAGTCTGAATTTGGCAACAAGGAGTTCGTAATCTGAGCCATAGACAGGACCACCATTTTGTCTAACTCAATGAAACTAAGCCATGCTGTGTGGGGCCACCCAAGATGGACAGGTCATAGTGGAGAGGTCTGACAGAACGTGGTCCACTGGATAAGGGAATGGCAAACCACTTCAGTATCCTTGCCTTGAGAACCCCATGAACAGTATGAGAAGGCAAAATGATAAGATACTGAAAGAGGA
Source organism: Hydropotes inermis (assembly GCA_020226075.1). NCBI lineage: Eukaryota > Metazoa > Chordata > Mammalia > Artiodactyla > Cervidae > Hydropotes > Hydropotes inermis. Next base: position 33,370,445 of record CM035282.1, on the reverse strand, counting down.
ACTCCCCAGGTCGGTAGGTGCCCAATATGCTACTGAAGATCAGTGGAGAAATAACTCCAGAAAGAATGAAGGGATGGAGCCAAAGCAAAAACAATACCCAGTTGTGGATGGGACTGGTGATAGAAGCAAGGTCCAATGCTGTAAAGAGCAATATTGCATAGGAACCTGGAATGTTAGGTCCATGAATCAAGGCAAATTGGAAGTGGTCAAACAGGAGATGACAAGAGTGAATGTTGACATTCTAGGAATCAGCGAACTAAAATGGGCTGGAATGGGTGAATTTAACTCAGATGACTATTACATCTACTACTGTGGGCAGTAATCCACTAGAAGAAATGGAGTAGCCATCATAGTCAACAAAACAGTCTGAAAAGCAGTACTTGGAGGCAATCTCAAAAATGACAGAATGATCTCTATTCATTTCCAAGGCAAACCATTCAATATCACGGTAATCCAAGCCTATGCCCCAACCAATAATGCTGAAGAAGCTGAAGTGGAACGGTTCTATGAAGACCTACAAGACCTTTTAGAACTAACACCAAAAAAATATGTCCTTTTTATTATAGGGGACTAGAATGCAAAAGTAGGAAGTCAAGGAACACCTGTAGTAACAGGCAAATTTGGCCTTAGAGTGTGGAATGAAGCAGGGCAAAGGTTAACAGAGTTTTGCCAAGAGAATGCACTGGTCATAGCAAACACCTTCTTCCAACAACACAAAAGAAGACTCTGCACATGGACATCACCAGATAGTCAACACTGAAATCAGATTGATTATATTCTTTGCAGCCAAAGATGGAGAAGCTCTATACAGTCAGCAAAAAACATGTCATATAAGGTCAGTGTTTTTGTATTAATTTTCTGTCTGTATAATCTTTCCATCAATAGTAGTATGGTGTTAAGATCTCATACTTCTATTATGTTACCATCAAGTTCTCCCTTTTTCTTGCTAAATTTTTGCTACTTAGGTGCTCCCATGCTGAGTACAAATGCATTTACAATTATTGTATCATTTTCCTGGATGATGCCTTTTTATTATGCAATGTCTTCTTTGTCTTTATTTAAATTCTTTGTTTCAAAGCTTAGTTTTTCTGATATAAATGTTGTTGTACTTTTTTTTTTTTTTTCACTTTCACTTGCATGGGCTATCTTTCTATTCCCTCACTTTTAATTTGTGTGCATCTTTAGATCGATGTGAGTCTCTTGGAGGCAGTATATATATATATATATATATATACTGCCTCCAAGAGAGGCAGTAACTTATATATATATATATATAAGTTACTCTATGTCTGTTGATTGGAGTATTTAATCCATTTACATGTGAAGAAATTATTAGTAGATATACACTTATTGTTGTTTTGTTCATTTTGGGGGGGATTGTTTTATTGTTTTATTGTTCTTTATTTTTCTCTCACTTTCCTTCTGATTTACTAACCACATTTACTGTAATGTTTGAATTCTTTTACTCCTTTATATATGAAATTCCTTAAAGTAGCTGATTTCTTAATTTTGAAAGCATGCTAACAACCCTGTATCTTGACATACACCCCAAGTTTACTATTTTAGATAGCACATTTCACATATATTTGCATTGTGTTTTCCTTAACTACTTACTTTGGATACAGATTAATTTACTACTTTTCACATTTAGCCTTCCTACTAGTCTTATTTCCTACTTTTATTGTATATTTGCCTTTAACAATGAGTTTTTTTCTATTATAAATTTTATGTTTCTAGTTGTAGCTATTCCCTTGTAGCTTAGAGAAATTCCTTTAACATCTGTTACTAAGCTGGTTATGTGGTGCTGAACTGTCTTAGCATTTGTTTATCTATAAAACTTTTGATCTCTCCTTCAAATCTGAATGATAATCTTGCCAAGTTATATTCTCAATTGTAGATTTTTCCCTTTCTTCATTTTAAGTATGTCATGTCCCTACTTTCTGCTCTGCAATGTTTCAGCTGAAAGGTCAGCTTATATTTTTATGGCAATTCCTTTGCATGTCACTAGTTGTTTTTCCCTTACTGCTTTTAGTATTCTCTCCTTGTCTTTAACTTTTGCTCTTTTAATAATGTGTCTTCTCACTGTGGCTATCCATTCTTCTCCTGAGTTCTTTGATAGCTTTATTATCATTACTTTGCACTCTTTATCAGATAAGATTGCTTATCTTCATTTCCCTTAGCTCTTCTAGGGTTTTATCTAGAATATGTTTGAAATTAAGGAATTTCAAACACATTCCTCTGTCATTTCATTTTACCTAAATTGATTATTTACTATTTAGTTGATGGGTTGGTTATGTGTCTTGATCTTGGAGAGGTGTCCTTATGTAGGAAACTTCCTATGGGGCCCAGGATTGCACTACCCTCTGCCATCAAAGATATATGTTCTGGTGGTGGGGGAGGGGAGCTTTATATGGGCCACATTTGTCCTTCATAGTGTAGGACTGACTACTGAGGGCAGGTGTGACTGTCTTTTGGTCCAGTTGATTACCAAGCCCTGCTTTTTGCATAGAATGTTGGCTGATGCTATATGGGACCAGATCATAGGATACTTGGCTGCACAGTCAGGGGACCATTAGTTTTGTGCTGGCTAGCTGGTAGGTAGGTTGGATTATAGGCAACTGGCTTCAGAGCCACAAGGTTTCCCAAGGCTATTTCTCACCCACTTGTGGGTGTAGCCAGATCTTGGGGATGCTGGCTGCTTGGTCCAAAGGTCTTGGAGCTGGTGTCAGTCTGTTTTTGGACAGGGCCATGTTTGGTGGCTAGCTGCAGGGCTTTAGGAGTCCCAGAGCTAGTGCCACTAGACTGATGGTGTGATCAGGTGTGGAGCTCTCCTTTGGGAGGCAATATGGCCTTGGGTGATAGAGCACTCAGGGATTCCTAAGACTGGCAGCCTCCTGGTGTGTGGGGCTGTGTCTTCCACCATCAAGCTGCTTGGTTTGGAACATACCCAGACTGGTGACAACAAGTTGGTAAGCAGAGCTGGATCCTAGACACTAATGAGCTAGAAGAAGGGTACCAAAAGTGGTGTTTGTTAGTGCCAGTGTCCTAGTCATAGAATAAATTCCCAAAATGACTGCTGCCAGCATCTGTGTCCCCAGTGAATCCCAATCACCTCCTGGTCTCTTTAAGAGACTTTCCAAGATTAGCAAGTGTATTTTACCCAAGGTCCTTTCAAATTGCTACTTCTGACTTGGGTATTACAGTGTGTGAGACTTTGGGTCTGCACCCTTTAAGAGTGGAGTGTCTATTTCCCTCAGTTTTCTAGCTCTCCCAAAAGCAAATCCTACTGGTTTTTCAAGCATTCTGATGGCTTACATTTCCCATGTAAGATCTCTGGTCTGAGAAGCCCAATGTAGGACTTGGACCCCTTGCTCTTTGAGGAGAAGCTCTGCAATTGTATTTAGTCTCCCATTTGTGGGTTGCTCACATAGGCTATTAGTCTTGACTTCACCACACGTCTATCCCTCCTAACTGTCTCATTGGGGTTGCTTCTTTATATCTTTAGTTGCAGAAGAACTTTTGTATTAGTCTTGAGACATTCTCATCAATATTTACTCTGTAAATAGTTGTACTTCTCCTGTACTTCTGGGAAAAGGTGAACTAAAAGTCTTCCCACTCTTCCATCTTGGCCACTCCTCCAGAACTAATATATTATTAATTAAAGGCTTAAGTTAAATGAATGCATTTTAAGTTGGTTTCTTAAAATGATACAAATGTTGATATTAAAATTTTAGTGAATAGAAAATAATGTAGAAGAAGAGACAGATATCTGATACAAATGAATTTCAAATAAGGTATATAGATACTCCATCCTAAAGGAAGGGTAATGTAAGCCTCCGTTCATTAAGTTTGGTCTGCACATAGTGACTTGCAAAGGGTACCAAAAGAAAGAAAAACAGAGTGATTTTGCAGAATAGTCTGACAAGCAATACTTCAGCCAGGTATTGTGAGGTCAGAGTCAATACTCTCATAAATCTTCATAATAGTATATATCTTGGATATGATATAATAAAAATGATACTTTGCCTCTAAAGTCTTCTTCCCCAAAACCCATCTATCCATGTTAATTCAAGACAGGAGCTTCTTACAATCTACCCGATCAGCATTCCTAGAAACCATCAAGGTCATCAAAAACAAGGAGAGTCTGGGAAACTGCTACAGCCTAAAGAAGAGTTTGGAGGTAAGACAACTAAATATAAGGCTATATCCTGGGCAGAATCTCTAGCAGAAAAACACAGAAAGCTGCCAGCATGTCTGGAAACCAAGGAGGCATCTGGGGTAGGTGAATGGATTGTAGTTGGGAGACAGAGTACCTTCCTAGGGTCATTTTTTGAGGTTTCCAGAGGGTTTATTAAATCCATTAAAATGTATAAGAACATTGATCAGATGATATCCAGAATGCTAATTTATTCCAGAAGAAGCATGTGATCTCAAGAAAAGATTCTGCCTCAGCTTGGGCTTGGAACACATTACAAATTTTGTTTTTACAGATAAAATAGCAATGGGAGAATGCTGTGGTAGTGAGTATATAGTGCATTACAAAAGATGAGTAAACTATGGAGTTGGAAATGCTTTAGGGAAATATGCATTTTCCCACATTATTAGGGTTAGTATCAACTGTTTCTTTCTTCAAGAACGGACCAATATTTTACATTTCTCAAAGACATGCCAATTTGATCCAGTAATCTTAAATCTAGATATATACCTTCACTTGATAATTACATGAAAGCAAGGATTTACATAGAAGGATGTTTATGATAGCAATGCTTGAAAAAATAAAAAATTTGGAAAACTGGGTCAAATTCCATTTTTATTTCTCATAGATTACATGCTGACTCCAAAGTGAAGTTAACCAAACTTGGCCCAGCAAGCTAGTCACCTAATCTTGTAAATAAGATTTTTCTGAAGAACAACTTTTTTACACAGTAAACAAAAAATAAGAAGGTCATTCACTGGCCACTGAAAAATTGTTTTGCTAATGGCTGTGTTACAAAGCCACAGGTGAGCAAAATATAAACTATGAATAATGTGTGCTATACTTTGTCCATGAATAATTTGTCAATACATGGAGAAATTACATTACTTAACAAAATGAGGTAATATTGTTAAGCTAGTTTATTGATTTGCTTTCACAAATAGGTTTAACTTTGTTGATCAAGTTGCTGGCTCATAAAGTACCACTAGTTCTATGCCCCCTAGATTAAGCTACCTATTGTTTTATTGAGTGATAAATGATCAATCTTTTTTTTTTTTTAATCCAGTTGATGTGATCTGATTTTTACTTTGGGAATATTAACCTGGCAATAATACAGAACAGAGTGGAGTGGAAAGAAAGATCTGGGCGGGGGAGCAAAAGGTGGGGGAAAGTATGGGGGAAGAATGTATTGCACACAGAGCCAATAGAGCAAATTTACTGCCGTTTTCTCAAAAAAACACAGGACTGATTAGGAAACACAGAATCCTTCCATTCTATGTCAACGCTGCCTGCCCTCCTCCAATCACCACTTGCCATTCTCCTCCACCTCCATCTTGAATCACCAACACAAGGAGTGTGGAAGATATAGGGCATGCCACTCATCCTGGAGAATGGTGTTTGTGATGAAGTTGAGGTTTCTGGGGATGGTGGCTGAGGGGTGGTGGCATCTCATGTACGCGCACCACTCAATTTCTCCTCTGGGCCCTGATTCTAAGAGAGAAGGCAGATTTCCAAACAGTGTCCTGTCAGTGCCAGCCACATCCTCAGGTCTAAAATGATCAATCTTAATAAAGCTTTCAGTAGAGCCCTCTCACAGGATTTTTGCAGTTTATGAGGTGGTTCCCATTATCATTTAAAATGTTTAAGGATAAATTACAGATCTTTCAGATCGGATTACATTCTACTGCCCTCTTCCTATTTCTGAGCATCAGAACTGAATATTATACCAGTTCCTCATTATATTAGACATGTAGTATTTTTTATATATATAGTGAAGAAAAAACTCAATTTTAAAATTATTTTTTTATTTTGAAATCTCATTTTAAGTCTTTTTGATGAATTATTTATACCTTTCATATTTTGCATAGAAATTGGAGACAAGAGTATCACACAATGGCCCTAGCACAAAATGTGTACATTCAGGGGTAAACTACTTTTCTTTTCCTGAAAATAAGGACTATAATCTTTAAATTTCCAGAGTATTTTGTTGAAACAATTCACTTTTTCACCCTTTCAAAAGTTATTTTTATGTTCTATACAATCAAATAATAAAATAGGATCCAGGGATGGAGAAAGGAATAATATACTGAAATTCCTTTCTTAGTTGGGTTCACTTGGGCAAGTGAATGAAAAAAAAAAAAAGAAAAAGCATTGGTCAAGAAAAAAAAAAAGAAGGAAAAGGAAAAGAGAGGAAGGAAAAAAGAAAGAAAAAATATGTGAAGAAAATAAAGTAGTATCAAGAACTAGAAAGGGTGAGGGAGTAAGGACAGTGTAAAAGAGCTGTCAGAGTTGCCTTTCTGAAGAAATGATGGTTGCCACTTGAGAATAAGGGAGCCCCATAAAAATCCATGATTTCCAAATCAGGGTGTATGGCACATTCTCAGAGAGAGTCATGATATATGATATATACACACACACACCAAAAATCATCTTCCAAAACAGGGGTTAACCCTAAAGTATGCCAATATCAAAGTGAACTTTGGCATACACAGTTTCCACTGGAAACTTGGAAAACACAATCTCATGTTCTCCTGAAATGCAGAGAGTGAGTGATAGAAAGAATAGGATCAAACTAAATAGAAATTTAATACTAAAATCATTATAAATCTAGATGCTCATGGAGTTACACCTTTATCATAGGGGGTAATTGGAAAAGAAACTCATTACAGAACACAGCTTCAAGGAAACTGTTTTTCAAACTTGGAACTGGGAAGAGAAGGAAAAATAATACAACAACCTCTCTCACTCGTAATGCACAGTCATGAGATACCTTAAACAGGTTTTGAGAATTCATCCATGTTCTCTGTGTAATTTGAAGATGACAAAAAGAGTATCTAATTGAAAATGGCCTCAGTCTGATAACAGTTTACAAAGATTTTGTGAGTAAATAACTTGATCACCAGACCCTAAGAAATAGTTTGGTAATACAAAGCCAATAGAAATGTGTATACACATTCTCAGACGACATACTAAAGATCTTCACTGCAGCATTATTCATAACATTAAACAATTACATTGATTCAAATATGTGTCGAGTTGAATCGATAATCAAACTATGATAAATTAATGCAAAATGATATTATATAGCATTGAAGACTTAGAAATCCACACTGTAAGCAATACCACACATGAAGCTCATGAACATGTTAAACAGAAGAAGCCAGACATTAAAGTGTCATGGCTGTATATTTTCTTGTGCACTGCTTCTGATAAGCAAAGGTAATGTATTATTCTGGACAGCAGACAGCAGTGGTCAGCTACACAGAGATGACTGGGTAGCTGCAGGTGATGGGGCTGGAATGCTGACAGTGCCCTCTTCCATGATCTAAGAGTTCATCACATGGATGTGTTCACTTCATCAAAATGCACTGTGCTGTAGAGTTATGATTTATGTATTTGAGTATGTATGTTTCACTTCAATAAATTAAAAAATAATAACCTCATGTATTGTCCTCCATATTTGCTCTCTCAATATCAAAAATATTGATTAGCTTTTGCCTATATAAGAATATTTATTCTGGGTACATCATGCAAAATGCCAGGCTGGATGAAACACAAGCTGGAATCCAGATTGCTGGGAGAAATATCAGTAACCTCAGATATGCAGATAACACCACCCTTATGGCAGAAAGTGAAGGAGAACTAAAGAGCCTCTTGATGAAAGTGAAAGAGGAGAGTGGAAAAAGTTGGCTTAAAACTCAAAACTCAAAAACTAAGATCATGGCATCTGGTCCCATCACTTCATGGGAAATAGATGATGAATCAGTGGAAACAAACAATGACAGACATTTTGGGGGTTCCAAAATCACTGCAGATGGTGACTGTAGCCATGAAATTAAAAGATACTTGCTCCTTGGAAGAAAAAAATATGACATACCTAGACAGCATATTAAAAAGCAGAGACATTACTTTGCCAACAAAGTAATGTTGTCTAGTAATGCTGTCTAGTCCAAGTTATGACTTTTCCAGTAATCATGTATGGATGTGAGAGTTGGACTTTAAAGAAAGCTGAGTGCCAAAGAATTTATACTTTTGAACTGTGGTGTTGGAGAAGACTCTTGAGAGTCCCTTGGTCTGCAAGGAGATCAAACCAGTCAATCCCAAAGGAAATCAGACTTGAACATTCATTGGAAGAACTGATGCTGAGGCTGAAACTCCAATACTTTGGCCACCTGATGCAAAGAACTGACTCATTGGAAAAGACCATGATGCTGAGAAAGATTGAAGGCAGGGGGAGAAGGGGACAACAGAGGATGAGATGTTTGGATGGCATCACCTACTTGATTGACATGAATTTGAGCAAGCTTCAGGAGTTGGTGATGAACAAGGAAGCCTGGCATTCTGCAGTCCATGGTGTCTCAAAGTGACAGACATGAGTGAGCAACTGAACTGAACTAAATATTTTTAAACATCATTGCTAGATTAATGATAATATTTTATGAAACTTGGTAAAATGCATTGGGGTCTTCAAACAGTGTGGTTAATTTTATGTGCAATTCTAGTTATGTCACTTTTTGGAAAACTCGGGATAACTATTTTTTCATGAATTTCTAGAAAGATGTACATTACAGAAAACCATTTTTCCAAGATTACTGAAAATAATATTCTGATATTCATTGCTAAAAAAGGAAGAACTTTGAAAATTAGTACTAAGTATAGATAAGTACCAAGAGGAATTAAATAAATTACAAAAGTTGAGTAAAATATGAAAGTAATTTCAATTATTTTAAAATGTTTTTCCTTTTATAAAAAAAAACATTTATGTTAGAGGTTCTATACTTTTGCCTATAGACTTTATCAATAATACCTTAAGTACCATATGTGTATTTTTCCAAAACCACTAAAGCACTTTCATGAATATAATCTAGTTTCATAATCAAAAGAATCTATAAATGTAGTCAATAGATAAGTATTTTATCCCCATTTTATTTTTAAGAAATTAAGTCTTCTAAATCTGAAATTACTGAGACAAATGCATTTTTTAACTTTCAGATTTGTCCCTATTGTATAATTTGCTTCAAATATTGAATTCATAAGCAGTCTTGATAAAATACAACAAATTTATCAATGTTCCCTTACTATATTATCATGTGAAAGTAAAAGTGTCAGTTGCTTAGCCCTGCCAGACACTTTGTGACCTCATGAACTGTAGCCTGCCAGACTCCGCTGCCCATGGAATTCTCCAAGAATGCTGGAGAGGGCAGCCATTCCCTGCTCCAGGGATTTTCCCAACCCAGGGACTGAACCTGGGTCTCCTGCATTGCAGGCAGAATTGTTTTACTGTCTGAGCCATGAGGGAAGCCCACTATATTATAATGTTAATGCATTTATAAATTTCCTGAATCTCTTTCACTTTATAAAATTCTCCCAGATAAAATAAACAGATTAAGAAAAATATAAGTATAGATCTTACTTACTTCACTATAGATGCCCAGTATTTTTGAGTTCATCTCAGAGATGAAAAAGGAAATTATCATTAGAAATTCAGACTCAAATTTATAATGAAAATGAAAAATGTTATATGCAACATTTTCCTTATTAATAATTTCCACAAAAGGGGAGTTGTCTTGTTCAATTATCTTTTTTGTTATCTTTTTCATATGAAAGATGTAGCAGGAAGCATAATTCCACACTACTAAAAAGATGAAGTGAACAGGATTGATCCTTGATTTTAGTTAGGAGCTCTAGATTGTTTCTTTCTTTTCCCCCTGGAATACAGGAGAAAAGCACAGAATGAAAACTTTCACATTTCATCAGGTATAATGTTACAAACTGGTAACAGCAATTTTCCAGCAATAGAGAACTTCATTTTTATATTTTGAAGGTTTAAAAAAAAATTAAGCAAAGACTATTGACATATATGAGGTGAATATTGTGTGTTTATATGTAATTGCCCATGAAGCAAAAATTATGTGACTGATCCCATTATGAAGTCATGATTGCTTAAAAGGTACATACATAACATAAACATATTTATGAATGTACTTATATATGAGGTACACAGATCATGAAGCAAGAATTGCTTTCAACTAATTTTGCAATTAGGGCCAGGTTAAGCCATGTTATATTACTTCTAAATTTTTACTGTCAGACAATTATAGATATTGAGTGCATACTATATGTTATATATGTACTGATTATTCATAGCAGTTACAATTAACCAAAAATAATTGGTCTTTATAGAACTCATACTCTAGTGATATATATGTACAGTACTTAAGTAGACTAGTATTTGTAGTTGTTCAGTTGCTCAGTCATGTCTGACTGTTTGTGACCCCATGGATGGCAACACGCCAATCTTCCTGTCCTTCACTATTTCTCAGAGTTTGCTTAAACTTATGTCCATTCAGTCGTTGATGCAATCCAACCATCTCATCCTGTTTTCTCCTTCCCTTGCCCTCAAGTTCCCCAGAATTGGTGTGTTTTCCAATGAAATCAGCTCTTCATATCAGGTGGCCAAAGCATTGGAGCCTCAACATCAGTCCTTCAATGAGTGTTCAGGACTGATTTCCCTTAAGATTGACTGGTTTGATCTCCTTGCTGTCCAAGGGACTCTCAAAATTCTTCCCCATCACTACAGTTCAAAAGCATATTTTCTTCAGTGTTCAGCCTTCTTTATGGTCCAACTCTTACATCGGTACATGACTACCGGAAAAATCATAGCTTTGACTATATGGAAATTTGCTGTCAAAACAGTGACTCTGCTTTTTAATACACTGTCTAGATTTTTAATAGATTTTCTTCCAAGGAGCAAGTGTCTTTTACTTTCATTGCTGCAGTCATATCCACAGTGATTTTGGAGCCTAAGGAAATTAAGTTTGTCATTGTTTCAAAAATTTTCCCCATCAATTAATCATGAAGTAATGGGACCAGATGCCATGATCTCAGTTTTTTGAATGTTTAGTTTTAAACTACCTTTTCCACTCTTCTCTTTCATTAACCTTCATCAAGAGGCTAGTTAGTTCTTCTTTGCCTTCTGCCATTAGGGTGGTGTCATTTCCATAAATGAGGTTATTGACATTTCTCCTGGCAATCATGAATTCAGCATGAGCTTCATTCAGCCTGGCATTTCACATAATGTACTCTTCATATAAGTTAAATAACCAGGGTGACAATATACAGCCTTACCATACTTCTTTCCCAGTTTTGAACCAATCTGTTTTTCCATGCCCAGTTCCAACTGCTGCTTCTTGACCTGTATACAGATTCCTCAGGAGACAGGTAAAGTGGTCTGCTATTCCAAACTCATTAAGAATTTTCCACTGCTTGTAGTAATTCATGAAGTCAAAGGCTTTAGTGTAGTCAATGAAGCAGAAATAGATGTTTTCATGGGATTCTTTTTTTTTGATCCAACACATGTTGGTAATTTGACCCCTGGTTCCTCTGTCTTTTCTAAATCTAGCTTGTACATCTGGAAGTTCTCAGTTCATGTACTGTTGAAGCCTAACTTGAGGGATTTTGAGTATCATATTGCTAGCATGTGAAATGTGTGCATTTGTTCGATTGAATACTCTCTGGCATTGCCTTTCTTTGGGATTGGAGTGAAAACTCACCTTTCCCATTCTTGTGGCCACTGCCGAGTCTTCCAAATACACTGGCCTATTCAGTACAGCACTTTTACAGAATCATCTTTTAGGATTTGGAATAGCTCAGCTGGAGTCCCATCATCTTCACTAGCTTTGTTCGTAGTGATGCTTCCTAAGGCTCACTTGATTCCACACTCCAGGATGTCTGGCTCTAGGTGAGTGATCATACCATCAATGGTTATCAGGTTTATTAAAACCTTTTTTTTTGGTGGGCGGTTACAGTTCTTCTGTATATCCTTGCCACCCCTTTTTAATATCTTCTACTCCTGTTAGATCCATGCCATTTCTGTCCTTTATTGTGCCCTTCTTTGCAAGTAATATTCCTTTGGCATCTCTAATTTTTTTTTTTAAGAAAACTCTAGTCTTTCTTATTCTATTGTCTTCTATTTCTTAGTATTGTTCACTGAAGAAGGCCTTCTTATCTCTCCTTGCCCATCTCTAGAACTTTGAATTCAGATGGATATATTTTTCCTTTTTTCATTTGCCTATCTCTTCTTTTCTAGTTATTTGTAAGGCATACTAGGACAACCATTTTGCCTTTATGTATTTCTTTTTCTTGGTGATGATTTTTTATCACCATCTCCTGTATGATGTTTCAAATCTCCATCCATAGCTTTTCAGGCACTCTATCAGATATAATCTCTTGAATCTTTTTGTCACTTCCACTGTATAATCATAAGGGATTTAAATTAGGTCATACCTGAATGGACTACTAGTTTTCCCTACTTTCTTCAATTTTAGTCTGAATTTTGCAAAAAGGAGTTCATGATATGAGCCCCTGTCAGCTCCTGGTCTTGTTTTTGTTGACTGCATTGAGCTTCCTCATCTTCAGCTGCAAAAAATATAATCAGTTGGATTTTGGTAATGACCATCTGGTGATGTCCATGTGTAATGTTGTCTCTTGACTTGTTGGAAAGGACGTTTGTTATGACCAGGTGTTTTCTTGGCAAAACTCTGTTAGTCTTTGTCCTGCTATATTTTGTACTCGAAAGCCAGACTTGCTTTCTACTCCAGGTCTCTCTTGAATTTCTACTTTTGCATTCCAGTCCACTATGATAAAAAGGACATCTTGTGTTGGTGTTAGTTCCAAAAGGTCTAGTAGGTCTTCATAGAACCATCAAATTCAGCTTCTTCAGCATCAACCTTTGGGGGATAGACTTGAACGACTCTGATATTGACATTTGCCTTGGAAATGAACCAAGATTATTCTGTCATTTTTGAGACTGCACCAAGTTCTGCATTTTGGACTCTTCTTGACTATGAGGGCTATTCCACTTCTTCTAAGGTATTCTTGCCCATAGTAGTAGATATGGCCTTCTGAATTAAATTTGCCTGTACCCATACATTTTAGTTCATTGTTTCCTAAAATGTCTATGTTCACTCTTATCATCTCCTGTTTGACCACTTCCAGTTTACCTTGATTCATGGGCCTAAATATCTAGATTCCTAAGCAATACTGTTCTTTACAGCATCAAACTTTGCTTTCACCACCAGGCACATCCACAACTGGGCATCAGTTCCACTTTGGCTCAAACTCCCTTCTGGAGCTATTTCTCTGCTCTTCTTCAGCAGCATATTGGACAACTACCAATAACGGGTGGGGGGCCTATCATCCAGTGACATATCTTTTTGTCTTTTCATACTTTTCACGGGGTTTGCAAGTCAAGATTGCTGAACTGGTTTGCATTCCTTTCTCCAATGCAGCACATTTTGTCAGAACTCTCCACCATGGCTGGCCATCTTGGGTGGCCCTGCATGGCATGGCTCATAGTTTTATTGAGTTACACAAAGCTGTGATCTATGTGATTCTTTCGGTTAGTTTTCTGTGATTGTTTTTCTCATTCTTTCTGCCCTGTGATGGATGAAGATAAGAGGCTTGTATAAACTTCCTGATGGAAGAACTGTCTGTGGAGAAAACTGTGTCTTACTCTGGGAGGTAAGGCCGTACTTACCTTTAAACCTTTACTTATCTTTAAACCCAATTATCTGCTGATGGGTGGACCTGTGTTCCTTCTCTGTAGTTTGGCCTGAGACTCAACTATGGTAGGGGTAATGGTGAGCCTCCTCCAAGAAGAGGAGGCCCACCATCGTACCATGTCTGCCCAGACTGCTGCTGTCAGCGCCCGCGACCACAAGATAGCCACTGCTGATCCTTGCCTCTGCTGGAGACTCCCAGACACTCACAGGCATGTCTGGCTCATTCTCTTGTAGGGTTTCTGTTCCTTTCTCCTGGTTTCTGGTGCACACAAAATTTTGTTTGTGCCCTCCAAGCATAGTATTTAAAGGCATATTTGCTTTTATTTATTTTATTTTTTGTAAGTAAAAAGTATTTTCTTTTGCAACAGTTGAAGACACATTCTGCTGTTTTGCAGACGACTAAGACTGTCTTTATTGTATGGTAAGCTGAATTTGAAGTTCCTCAGTGGAGAGCTAGGACCTGGATGAGTGTCTATAGTGATTCCCAAAAACATTCTTTTCTGGTTTTCTCATACCAGGTGTCTTCCTTCTTTTTGAAGAATGTCATGAAAAGCTGTTTCAAAGGCAAAATGCCTGGAACGTAAGACACAAATACTCTTTAATAATACCTTTTTCATTAGGAATTTAAGAATCACATTACTTCCATAAATTCATTGTTAATCAATGTGTATTTACAATTTACCTCCTAATATTCTGCCATATTTATCACTATAGTTTAAAACAACCAACATGAAATTTCACTTCTGTTCATCATGGGAACAGGGGATGGATTTACCCTTTCACCACAAATAATTAAAAGCTGGATCTGATAAATGAAATGCACAATTTTTAGAATTTTTAGAATTTAGAAAAAATCGGTGAAATATCTAGACTAAAGATTCAGGGATGTTAAATAAAAATAAGGCACAAGTCCTCACTGAATTTAGGAGATAGAGATTAAGAGTGCAGAAAGAGAGGTTTGTGTGACAGTTCAGGAAAAATGTGAATTTAGTAGAAAAGAGCTTCCAAAACATGAAAATTATTCCTTAAAGTAAAAATTATAAAACAAGAAATATGTGGAACTGTATTGCTCTTAAAGTTTTATATGAGATGAAGAAATGTAATACCATCTGTGGTAGACAAGTTAAAAGCAAATAATATATACCCTAGGAAAAGACAATTAATATTAAAATATAGTTACTAGTTAAGAGTGGAGATGAAACAATCATAGGATTAGCTAATTTGTAAAATAAGAGAGGAGAATTTTAAAATGTTTGGGATATGTGAAAACTAAAAATATGTTTGATTCAAATAAAGATGCACTGAATGCTATCTTAAATGTAAAATGTCCAAAAAGAAAAACCTAAAAGAAAAAAAATTGCCACCCTGAATAAATGAGACAGTTACTCACCCATGCTGTTTATAGAAAATCCACTTTACGTATAAAGGTAAAGTTGTTTAAAAATATAACAAAGAACATATTTATCACAGAAGGGCCAAACAAAAGATGAAGTGACTATAGTGGCATCAGATAATGTGTATTCTGAAAAAATAAATATTGACAGAGATAAAAAAGTAATACTGATAAAGGTATTCATTCTATAAGAAAAAATGGCAACCCTAGTAATGTTATATTCAATAACAGAGTCCAAAATATATGAAAGAAAGATCAACAATTCTAAAACAGAAATAGATAAATTGGCAATTGTGGTAGAGTATTTCAATACTCTTCTTGTTAACTGACAGAATGAGCAGTTAGAAAATCAATGTGTACAGAACATTTGATTAACAGCTCTGTCCCAGGTGGGTCAGCTAATAAAGTTTCCATTTGCCAATGCAAGAGATTCAAAAGATGCAGTTTCAATCCCTAGGTTGGGAAGATCTCCTGGAGGAGGAAATGGCAACCCACTCCAGTATTCTTACCTGGGAAATACCGTGGGCAGAGGAGTCTCGCATTCTACAGTCCATGGGGCCATAAAGAGTAGGATGTGACTGAATGTGTGCACACACATACTATGATTTGAACTGAACTAATAGACATTTGACTGGTATTCTACATAAAGCAGCAGAATATATATTCTTTTTAAAGCACATGGTATATTCAGTCTCATACACTGTATGTTAGGCCATAATACAAGTGAGGTTGCCATTTCCTACTCCAGGGGATCTTCCTGACTCAGGGATTGAACCTGTATCTCCCTAGTCTCCTGTACTGGCAAGTGGATTTTTTACTGCTGAACCCCCAGGGAAACCCATAATACAAGTATGAACAACTAAAATCATACAGAGGATACTCTCTGATCACAGTGGAATTAGCTTAAAAATCAGTAGCATAAATTAACCTCTAAGATTCTTCTATATTCAGATATTAAATAGCACACTCCTCATGAGACAAAGGAAATTCATAGTGAAAATTTGGGACTGTCATGTACACTCTGGTATATTTAAAATAGAGAAACAAAAAGGAACTATTGTACAACCCAAGGAAGACTGCTTAATATTCTGTAATAACTTAAATGGATAAAGTATTTGAAAAAGAGATACACATGTGTATGGATAACTGAATTTGCATCACTGTATATCTGAAAGTAACAAAACATTGCTATTCAACTGTGTCCCAAAATAAAATTAAAAATAAAACCAAAGAAAAATGGGAAAAACATTTTATTGGTGTATAGTTGATTTACAATGTTGTGTTTGTATGGCTAACAAATTCCTGCTGTACAGTGAAGTGAATCAGTTATACATTTACATGAGTTCACTCTTTTTCAGATGTTTTTCCCATAGGTCATTACAGAGTATTGAGTAGAGTTCCCTGTGCTATAAAATAGGTCCTTTCTAGTTATCTATTTTATATAGAGTAATGTGTATATATTGAACTGAATGAAGATAAAAACATATCAAAATTTGTGGGATACAGATAAATATGTTTGTGCTCAGTTATGTTGAACTCTTTGCAATCCCATGAACTGTAGCCCACCAGGCTCTTTGGTCCATGAATTTTCCAGGCAAGAATATTGGAGTGGGTGGCCATTTCCTACTCTAATACAGCTAATATTGCCTATAGAAAATGTATAGCTTTAAATTTCCGTGCTAGAAGAGAAAAGATGTCTATCAATAATTGTAGCATCTCATTTAGAAAATAAAAAAAGAGCAAATTATCCTCAAAGATTTTTTGAAAAAAAAATTAGTATAACAACATTAATAAGTGACATAGAAATTGTATAGCTAAAGGAATAAAAAATAAATGACCTTGTTAGTTTTTGAAATAAAGTCAATAAAATTGATAGATTTTTAACAAGTCTGACCAACATTAAAAGAGAGAAAAGAGAAATAAATCCTACCAATAATGAGAGTGAAAATGTCGGAACAAACTGATACACTCTAAAATGATCATAAAATAATATTATGAACAAGCTTATTTCAGTAAATTTGACAATTTATATTAGGAAAAAAATTCCCTGAAAGACACAAACAACCAAAAATAACCAAACAGAATGAGAAATATGAATAGAACTTTGTCTTCAAAGAACATACATACATTTCCTATACATAAAATATAGAGGGAAAGGAAGCATTTTCTAACTCATTTTGATAAAGGTCTTATTACCATACTACCAAAGACAAATTGAAATATTCCAAAAAAAAATTTTAAAAATGAAAATAGATGCAAACATTACAGATAAATATTACCAAGTAAATCCAGCAATATATAAACAACACATAAGACTTTTTCAATATTTGCAAATCTGTCAATACAATTCATGATAACTACAGAATAAAAGAAAAAAGTTTCAAAAGACTTGTGAATAGTGCAAAAAAATTTAACTTTTTTTTTCATAAAATAATAGCCTTTCAATATAATAAGAATGGAAGGTAACTTCTTCACAAAGGTAAAAGCTCTCAATAAAGATCTTGTAGCTAGAAGAATACCTACTGGTGAAATACTTAATGATTTTATTCTGAGATAAAAAAATATGTATATATATATATGCTCTCTTATATTCAACCTTAGATTGAAAAAAGATGTACAGATAGTAATTGTAGATGAGGCGATTGTGTTTAAAGTCATTCTAAAGAATCTATCACAAAAAGCTATTGCTGTCAAGTTTGCAATTTAAATAGTGTCAATATTCAAAAGTTTTTTAAAAAGTTAAATTTTAAAAAGCTTACTTCCTATATCTTAACAATAAACTTGAAATTGAAAAATGCTGTTTAATATAGAGTCAGCAATATGAAATACTTAAAGATTTATCTAGCACAGTATGTCCATGATTCTTGTACTAAAGACTATAAAACATTGGAGAAAGGAATTACAGAAGTCTTACATAATTGGATAGATATACCATTTTCATATGTTGAGCACACTCTCGTTATCAAACTAGTAAATAATTATGACAAGCAGAAATAATACAAGGTCATTTAAATCATAAACATTTTTTGACATTGTAGCAAATGAATTTCAATATTGTATAAAAAACAAGCACACAATGTCTAACTTAGGTTTACCTCAGGAAGGTTGGATTATTATTTAAATTATTTACAATGAAGTTCAGAATCTAAAGAGATTATGGAAGAAAATAATTTTATAATTCTAATAATCATTTGACAAAATGTCATATTCAATATTTATAACATTTATATTCAATATAAATGTAATACAATTCATTATATTTATATGGCAACCATCTTAGTAAAGCTGGAATGAAGGGCAATGTTTACTGTGATATCATTTTAAGTATGAAATGATCATATACATCCTTATTAAAATGAGCAAGAGTTGAGGATGACTATATTATCACCTCTTTTTCATCTTATATTGAAGAATCCATTCTGTACATTTTTAAAAGCAAATATGCTTTTTAGAAGAAAATTAAAATGTTATTTTTTGCCAAAAAGTTTACAGTAGATATTATTAAGATAAATAAAATATAAGTAGTAGAAAATATATTTGTTATTTATAAGGTTAATATGTAAATTATAGGAAAATTTGGAATATTACTGAGTATATGATTTATATAGAAACATCCATCACAATTGCATACTTCTGAAATAAACATAAAAATGATACTATTTGAAATGCTATAAATTATTGTGAAATATACATAACAAAAATCTCAGTTATTCTATGCAGAGAATTATTTAACATTGGTGGAAAATAAAAAAAAATATTCAAAATGGAGAGAAATTCTGTATTTATGAATACAAAAATAAATATTGCAAAGACATGATTTTTTCATAAATGTTTTGATTCAATGAAATTCAAATAAAATTATAAGTCTTTTATAACCCTTAATAAAATAATTCAAATGTTTTTATGAAAGAGAATTAAGAATAATCAAGATACATTTGACTAGAAAGGAGAGTTTGCATTATAGGATATCAAGACTTATAAAATCACAGTAATTGATATAGTACATAATTAGAATATATTAATGGACAAGATTTAATTATTCTACTCATGGAATATATTTGAAAACCAAATAGACACAATATAACTCTTTGAAATATGATATGTTAGCTTGGAGGATTAGTGAGAAAAATGGATGTTTTAAAAGATTAAATAGAACAGGAAAATAATTATTGATATGAAGTAAATTAAATTGATTCCCTTCTCATGCCATTAGCCAATGTCAAAACATATGAAAAACAAGGTAAATAACATAAGTTGTACTTTTAAAAGTTTAATATAAATTTTAATCAGTTCTACCTTTGAGCTTGGGAATATGGAGTGTTTATAAATAAAGCCAAAAGTGCCACTTACAAAGCAACATATTGACAAATGTGACTATGTAAAAAGAAAAAGTCTCTACAACAAAAGCCACTCTATCGAAGTTTAAAACTTGAGTTAAAAACTAGAGGAAGATATTTGCAACATATACAATCAATACAAACAATACAATACAAATAATAAACAAAATAAAAAGAAATCCTACAAAACTAGCATGAAACAGAAAAATTACCTAATATTAAAATGAAAACAAAAAATACTCTAGAAAATACAGAAGAGGTCATATACATGGTTAGTGAAGATATGATATGATATTCAATCATATAATCAGAAAAACGTAAATTGAAACCAGAATGAGATTCAATTTTACATATTTTCACATAGTAAAATTTAAGAAGTATAATTCCATATGCTTGAAGGTATGCCATTTATTATAGCCTCAAAAATCATTGTTGGAACTTTGCAGATATTGTATACAGCCATTTTGTACAGACATGTTAAAAAATAATTTGATATTTTAACCTTTTTACTATCCATGAATTTCACTTATAAATATATACAAAAGTTAAAAAATAAAAATATATTCTAGGATAATATCCAGGGGTATTAATAGCAGCACTGTTCGGGAAAACAAAAATAAGCCCATCAGCAGGAAAATGGATAAATCAAGTATGAAATTTTAAAACAATGCAATATTATAGAGTGGTCACAGTAAATGATCTATATCTAGTTCTGTAGCATAGATTAACTCCATTGATATAACACTCCATTAATAAAACAGTTATATTAATAAATATAACTATTTAAAATTCCCATAAACTGCATAAAATATGATACTATTTTCATAAAATCAAATTATCTGAAATCATAGGCTCAGTAATATGCCTTGAAATGTGACCAAACTAAAATTTTAACAAAGATAATGTGAAAGGCAAAATTAAGAGAATGAAAAAAAAAGATTAAGAGAGTGGCTAGTTTGGGTGTAGAAAACTAGTTTGGGTGAGTAAGTTATAATCACAAAAAATGAAGTAGCTCAGTCCTGTCCAACTCTTTGCGACCGTGTGGACAGTAGCCTACCAGGCACCTCCGTCCATGGGATTCTCCGGGCAAGGATACTGGAATGGGGTGCCATTTCCTTCTCCAGGGAATCTTCCCGACCGAGGGATTGAACCCAGGCCTCCTGCATTGCAGACAGATGCTTTTACCCTCTGAGACACCAGGGAAACTCTAATCACACAGAGGGAAATTAAGTTATTGTCCTTATTTTACTCTTCATGTTGCGTGAGCAGTATATTGTTAAAGGCCAAAAAGTATCAATATATTCATGCTCTTCGTATGCAGATGAACCACTCATGGGCCAATGATAAAACAATGTCATGAATCAGAGAAAGTTTATCCAGTTATATGACCCCCAAACCTAGAGATTAAAAATGATCTCTGTCTCACACCGCCCCCCCAACACACACACAGGGATGCACTGCAAATTTTTTAGGCTAGTTTTGAAGCCTTTTTTATACAGTCATAGCTCTCTTCCCTGTTTAGTTGTTAAGTCCTGTCTGACTCTTTTGTGACCACATGGACTGCAGCCCTCTAGGCTCTCTGTCCATGGTATTTCCCAGGTAAGAATACTGGAGTGGGTTATCATTTCCTCCTCCAGGGGATCATCCCAACCCAGGGCTTGAACTCATGTCTCTTGCATCTCCTCTGACATCTCAGTTCTTGCCATTTGATGGATAGCATATATTATACTAACACTAGGCATTTACATTTTTTAACAGTACAGGATGCTGTTTCCCTTATGTCATGTCCTCAATTCCTGTACATGTAATTTCATTCTCTTAACCTATATCACTATTTTTTTACAGTCCAGTTCAACTTTTATTTTTAAAAGGAGCCTCTCTGATTTTTCCTGTGCTCACAAAAGATACCCAACTCTGTGCTTCCATAATTCTCTTCACTGTTTGTTTGTGGAGTGTGGGGGCACCCTGCTTTAGGCCTGAGCCATCTAAAATCCGAATGCACATCTGGTTAATCTGTATGTTCCTGTGTAGGTACTATGGTGGGAATGTAAGCAAACATTCAATACATATTGAACTAACTCAAAAGTGTCACAAATGAAACTGGCAATTGTAAACCATTGAATTAAATCCATTCTTATTGCAGGCTATCTCCGGCAATCTCTAAGTTGTTCAACAACTTCATAGAATAAATTTTCAGGAATTATTATGCCATGACAACCCTTAAATATGGAGAGGAAAACTTTAAGACCAACATATTACTTTTCCCCAGGCATCTTTTGCACCATGGTTTTAATATCTGTCAGTGATCTTTATTTAAACAAGTTTTTACATTAGGCTCTCTCATTTATTATTACTCATGTATTTGTTAATTGACATTCTTCATTAAAGAAGAACTTTCCTTCCCCACTTATTTTATTGAGTAAAAGTGTAGACAGATTTTTATTAAAATTTTCATTAAACATTTTCTTTATCTCCTCCTCCGCCTCATCATCATCGTCATAATCATTATTCTGATGCTCATAATGTCAAAACTTAGTAAGACCCTTTTCAAACCTACTTACCTTTTGGCTTTACCTCACTAATTTTTGAGCACATCATAAATAAATTTCTATTGATTTAGCAGCTTAGATAAAATACTTCAGTTTCCTTTATCCTTTTCTCTTCTCTCTCAGTAAAAATTATGGCTTCCAACATTATCAATATATTTGTTCATTTGATCTTTCACAAAGTACAGATGAATTGGTTTCAGCATTACAAAATAAATACCACCCCAACAAGACTACTAAGTAACGACTGTTTTGTGGTTTTTATTGCCCTTAGAATATGTTCCATTAAAAGCACACAATCAAAATACAGTTTTCAAAATTACATGAATTATTTCTCCATGGTTGTATATAAACTTGATATAAAGTTGTTATAATGTTGAGATAATATTTGTTTGTATTCAGGTTCAGGAATTGCTTTGGAGGGACACATTTTGGCCTTTTAAATCACTATTCTATTATTTCTCTGTAATAAAATCACTTTCATGTATTATTAATATATTTGAAGCAAACAAATGTCCTTTATGAAAACTGAATTACATTAATATTGTCTATCTTGACATTTTGCTTGAGACTCCATTTATATTTCTATGATTCTCTACTTTGGTGTTTATTCTTCTTTTATGGTTCTTCATAATGCAAGTATTTCAGTTTTTCTTCTATTGTACTGACCAATTAACTACTTGGCTGATGTTTTTCCTATAACTCCATGAAATTCCACTCTGCATTTAAATTTGAACTGTAAAAGTAATGTATTTCAAGTAATATATCTCAACTCTTATATTGAATATAATCTTCCTTAATTATATATTCTGTGCATATACACATGTATAATACATGTAATACATATATGTATGTACATATCTATGTGTGTATGTATAATGCAAATATATATGATACACTCATGTTTTACTTTAGGCTTAGATCTATTTAGACTATTTTACTTTTGAAGGCATTACAATATCTAGGTATGTGTTTATTTTTTTAATCCTATAATCAAAAGTGAAGTGTTATTTTAATAGATAAAAACTGCCAATAATTTTAGCTTTTTCAAATAGTGTACTTATTTTTGTTTTCCTGTAACTAACTTAGTAACATTCTGAAGTACTGTATTCTTAATTCTCTGTTGACAATGAAATACTAATATTTTTCTTTTAAAGCCTCAAATTGTCTACTGGAAAAATAATTTTATTTATTTTTAAATCATAAAATTATGTAAAATGGATGTCTTTCAGGTTGATGTAAAAATTCAACTCAAATTTTCATTCTGTGGCTTTGGTTTTAAATCTCTGTATTGACTTGGTAAAGCAGCATTTTCAGGATCAAAACATAAAATGTACCTTGTTCGGGGAGTAAATAGGGCAATGGTATGTAGCATGTCTGGCTGCAATATTTACTTATCCCTGTGGGTGTCTTGGTTTGTCTTTTGCCCCTTCCCTTTCTCAAATGATTAGTTTTCATATGTAGAAACATCATTGCCTGGCAAGTAAACAGAAATAAGG
This sequence comes from Hydropotes inermis, assembly GCA_020226075.1. NCBI lineage: Eukaryota > Metazoa > Chordata > Mammalia > Artiodactyla > Cervidae > Hydropotes > Hydropotes inermis. The sequence continues at coordinate 33,346,912 of CM035282.1, read as the reverse complement.
CATTTTTATCACAACATCACTTGAAGTGTTTCTTTAAAATTTCAAAGATTATTTTAATGCTAAAGTAAGCTTGTAAATGTAATGCCATCTCTAAAATTATTACCTACAGATGAAAACTATGTCAAATTTTGCCAATTCCTATCACATTTAAAGATCGTTGAATAGATCGCTAAGATGTATGTCGCTGCTGCTGCAGCTATGTAATCACGTAGTCATGTCTGTCTCTGTGCTACCCTATGGACTGCAGTCTGCCAGGTTCCTCTGTACATGGAATTCTCCAGGCTAGAGTATTAGAGTGGTTGCCACACCCTCCTCCAGGGGATCTTCCCGACCCAAGTATCGAACCCAGTTCTCCTGCATTGCAGGCATTCTTTATCCCCCAGCCACCAGGGAAGCCCCTAAAATGTGTATACCTATAATGGTCTTTTCATGTGTCAGCTTGACTAAGCAATAGTCTTAAGCGATGCAATCAAACCCTAATCTCTATACTGCTGTGGATACTTTATTGTTGTGAATTAAGTGTAGTTGATTTTAAGAAAGGAGTATTCACCTGAGTAATGAGTGGGCCTGATTCAATCAGTTGAAATGCTTTAAAGACAAAGTTGAGGTTTTCCTGAATAAGAAAAAATTGACCCTGGAGTACAGCAAATTTAGCTCCTGAGAGTTCACAGCTGCCCTGTGGGTTTTGGACAGTTCCATAATCACATAAACTATGTTATTGCAATAAATCTCTTAAAATACACTTCCTCCTGGTTCTTCTTTTCTAGTTGAATTTTGATTAATAATTAGTGATGGATTCTATATTTCTTTTTCCCTTTACATTAGCAGAGGCTTTGACTAATCCATGTTACCATTCAATTTCACCATACTTGGTATTTCAGAATCATCATGTACATACTTATTACAACTTTAATTCTGAGTAGGCCAACTTTTATCATTTCCCTTGTTGCTTGTGCTTGACATTGCAGTCATATTAATATTTTCTTATCTAAGCAGTAAATTTTGTAGTTCTTCATGTGTTTAGGTTTACATGATTTGAAGGCTTTTATTAAAAAAAAGACTGAATGTTTATTTTAAGATCAATTTTTCAGGGAGGAGTCAACTCAGGACAAAACAGCATATATTGCAAGAACTCTAGGATCACATTCTTCTTATGTTAAAGATGTTTTAGAGATCCCACCAACATCTTCAAGTTGAGTGAATCTCTAGAAGAACTCAAATGGATATACTCTAGTTATATTCACAGTCAATGTTTATGACAGCAGTGGATTCAGAGCAAAAGGAAAATGATCCACAGTGGCAAGTTCCAGAAAGCTTAGGTGCTGGCTTCTGGGTCTGTCTTTATCTGGGTCATATAACACGTATTGTCTCCAGCAGCCAACTAAAAAGACCCATGCAAATGTGGGTGCCAGAAAAGTCTCAAGGTCAAATGATTTTATGAAGACAATGTTAAGGAAATTACGTTGCTATTGTGGAACAACTCAGACTGTGATAACTTTGTACTGATTTCTAAAGCTATATTGATTACCATTGCTTTGAACTCTCACTAGAGATTGTGTTGCCCCTTGAATACCTTGTTCTATTTAGCTAGGTCTTTACTCTCAGCCTTGGACTCTGATTTCTGCCCCAACTCCACTCACTCAATCTAAAATTAATTCTATCTACAAGTCAGTTAGTTTTCTTTTTTTCTCAGGTATGCATTTCCCATGATAAGAACAAATAAAAACATTTGTCATTGAAGCTTACAATGTTCAACATGCCATTTAAAGCCATTTTCCTTTTGCATAAGAGTATTTTATCTTTTCGCACAATATCTTCTGCATATTTTATCACTGCAAACAAAACATAAATTTTGTTTTCTGACTTTACCAACTTCAAGTATGTTACAGGCCCTCTTTCAAAAGAGTTGCTCATGTGCTATTCCATGTAATGATTATATTTCTTTTTACATTATTCAAAATTGTTTTCAGATTTCTTCAATAATTTAAGATTTAGTGTGTGGATAAATCAATTCACACAATCAGTGGTATTGAAAGATATATTACATTTGGGCCACTAAAAAAAGAAAAAAAATCCCAGCTATCAGTGTATATATAAGATTGTGATGATTCATCTAAAATCAGGGAATGAATAGAAAGATTGTATTTTCCAATGAAACACAATGTTGTTTCAAAGTCATTCGTAAGCATTCATAAGAATGTTAAAAAATCAAATATCAAATTAATATGGCAAAATCATGATATATTAAAACAAAAACTTGATGGCTTTTACTGAAAAAAGTCCTAAGCAGCAAACTGAATTGCAAGACACTATCCTTGAAGTAACATCATTAAGATCATTTTGAACAAAGACTATTCAGAAAAAGTAGAGGACTTGATTTATAAAATTATATCTCACAGTAGAACAACCAGACTTCACTTGCAGGTGAGAGGCATAGATGGTTCATTCTTTCATTCTGATCCTTGGTTCCTGAGCAGACTCTTCCAGAAATGCAAAATGGGGTTGAAAGACGGGGGGAACATAATATAGTACCTAACTTTCTCTGAGGAACAACTGCAGCACTTTTCCTGTCTTCATCCAGACAAAGAAGAAGACAGGTTTGCTTGTGACATAATTAAATGTCAGGGGATTGATCATTCGGACCTGTATCACCCACATAACTACACAAAGGCCCACTTGGTTGGGAACTTCATTCTTCCCATTGAACTCCCTTTTCCTTTAATGATTCATAGAAGAAAAAATTCTGGTACTGATTGTGAACGTTTCTAGTTCACCTAGGTCTTCTGTGCAGTGAGATGATTTCCTTTCATACCGTTGACCTGAGGAAACTTGGAGTTAGCAGACAAGTTCTGCTCTAGGTCTGCTCTCTCCATTGCCTTAGATTAGCCAAAAGGTTTTGTATCCCTTGCTATAAAATTTAGGGAGTTGTATTAGTTGTCTTGTATGTTGGTTTGTTTTGTTTTTTTCAAGAAAATCAGTTTATTTGATGATATCTTTTACTAAATATATCTTTTTTCCTATGACCTCTGGTGCTTAAGCAAAAGCAATTCAAACTTAGAGTTCTGTGTATTACTAAATTTAAAAAATCTATATGAAATCTTATATTTTATTGAGCTACAATTGGCATATATTTTTTAAGTTTAAGATGTATAACATATTGATTTGATTCACTTACATATTGCAAGATAATGACCACCATTAACATTAACTAACACTTTATAATGTCATATAGTTCAGTTCAGTTCAGTTCAGTTGCTCAGTCATGTCCGACTCTTTGTGACCCCATGGACTGCAACATGCCAGGCCTCCCTGTCCATCACCAACTCCCAGAGTTTACTCAAACTCATGTTCATTGAGTTGGTGATGCCATCCAACCATCTCATCTTTGGTCTTCCCCTTCTCCTCCTGCCTTCAATCTTCCCCAGCGTTAGGGTCTTTTCCAATGAGTCAGCTCTTCGCATCTGGCAGCCAAATTATTGGAGTTTCAGCTTCAACATCAGTCCTTCCAATGAACACCCAAGACTGATCTCCTTTAGGATGGACTGGTTGGATCTCCTTGCAGTCCAAGGGACTCTCAAGAGTTTTCTTCAACCCCACAGTTCAAAAGTGTCAATTCTTCAGCACTCTGCTTTCTTTATAGTCCAACTCTCACATCCATACATGACCACTGGAAAAAGGCAAATTGGAAATGGTCAAACAGGAGATGCCAAGAGTGAACATTGACATTTTACGAATCAGTGAACTAAAATGGACTGGAAAGGGTGAATTTAACTCAGATGATCTTTATATCTACCACTGTGGTCAAGAATCCCTTAGAAGAAATGTCATACAATTATCAATTACCTTTTTGTACCAAGAAAAATCAAGATATAATCTATGAGCAACTTTTCAGTTGCTTTTTGTTTGCTTTTTATTGGGATATAATTTTTTCACAGCCTTGTTCTAGTTTCTGCAGTGCAGCAAGGTGAATCAATCGAAAATATAAACACATCCCCTTCCTTTTGGATTTCCCACCTATCTAGATCACCTTGGAGCATCAATTAGCATTGCCTACACTATAAACAGGCTTTCACTAGTTATCTATTCAATGCATAGTAGTGTATACATGTTAATCCCAATCTCCCAATTCGTCCCACCTTCTTTTTCCATCTTGATACTCATATGTTGGTTTTCTATGTCTATTTTTCTATTTCTGCTTTGCAAATAAGTTACTCTGTACTTTTTTTCTGGATTCTGCATATATGTGGTAATATGCAATATTTCTTGTTTATTTTTTTGTCTTCATGTATGGCAGTCTTTAGGTCCATCCATGTCTCTACAAATAACCCAACTTTGTTCCTTTTAATGGCTGAGTAACATTCCATTGTGCATATGAACCACATTTCCTTTATCCATTCCTCTATCAATGGACATTTAGATTGCTTCCATGTCATGGCTATTACATAGAGAGTTTATAGTACAGTTTTGTTGATTATAACTGCTGTACAGTGCATTAGATATCCAAGACTTATGTATCTACTTATTGCAGGTTTGTAGCTTTAAATCACATTTCTCCAATCCACCATCCTCTTCCAACCCCAACAGACCTGTTGCTTCTGGTATCCACCATCTGTGTGCTCAGTCACTTCAGTTATATCTGACTCTTTGTGACCCCCATGGATTGTAGCCCACCAGACTTCTCTATCCATGGGACCCACCAGGCCAAGAATTCTGGAGTGGGTTTCCATTTCCTTCTCCAGGGGCTCTTTCTTACTGAGGGATCCAACCCACATTTCTTATCTCCTGCACTGGTAGGCAGGTTCTTTACTGATAGTCAACTGGGAAGCCCCTCACATGCCTGCTAGCGGAAAAGTCAGTATGTGTGCATGCTCAGACACTTCAGTTGTGTCCAACCCTGTGACCCTATGGACTGTAGACCACCAGACTGCTTTGTCCTTGGGATTCTCCAGCAAGAATACTGGAGTGGGTCGCCATGACCTTCTCTAGGGGAATCTTCCTGACTGAAGGATCAAACCTGCATGTCTTATGTCTCCTGCATTGGTAGGTGGGTTATTTCACACTAGCTCCACATGGGAGGTCCCATATCCACCATCTATTCCCTGGTTTTATACAGTTCTGCTATTTTAGTTTCCAAATGGAATTTATGCCATGCAGTGTATGTTTCTCTGTTTAATTTTCTCACTTAGATTAATGTCTTCAAGATTCATCATCCTGTCTCAAATGGCAGAATTTCTATATTTTTTATCCATTCTTTAATTGATAAACATATAGGCTTTTCCATATCTTAGCTATTGTTATTAATGCCACAGTAAATATTGGTGTGCAAACATCCTTTTCATTTCCATTGGATTTATACCCAGAAGTGTAATTTCTGTATTATATAGTCATCCTATTTTAATTTTAGGAGGAACGTTCACACTGTTTTCTGTAGTGGAGAAATCAATTTACATTCTCATCAATAATGCACTTATATATATATTTTCTTTATTCCACACCCTTGCCAATACATAGAATCTCATGTCTTTTGCAATAGCCATTCTAGAAACTGTAAAAAAATATTGTGTTTTTTCTTTCTAATTTCCTTGATAATTAGAGACATTGAACATCTTTTCAAATGCCTGGTAGCTATATGTTTTTTGTTTGCTTGGTTGTTGGTTGGTTTTTCTGTTTCTATTTTTTAAGGTCTATTTAACACTCTGCTCTGTTGTTGTCATTGTTTTAATTGAAGTAAAGTTTATGTACAATATTATACAAGTTTCAGGTGTCCAACATAGCAATTCATAATTTTTAAAGTTATATTCCATTTATGAATATTACAAAACATTGGCTTAATGTCATGTTGAACAATATAATTTTGGATTTTATTGTATATATATGAACACACACATGCAAATTAGTTTGTGCCTCTTAATCTCCATCATTATTTTACCCCATCCCCCTTCCTTGTAATCACTACTTTGTTCTCTATTTCTTTTTATTTATTTATTTATTTATTTTTTATTAGTTGGAGGCTAATTACTTTACAATATTGTAGTGGTTTTTGTCATACATTGACATGAATAAGCCATGGATATACATGTATTCCCCATCCCAATCCCCACTCCCACTTCCCTCTCCACCGCATTCCTCTAGGTCTTCCCAGCGCACCAGGTCCAAGCACTTGTCTCATGCATCCAACCTGGGCTGGTGATCTGTTTCACCCTAGATAATATACATGTTTCGATGCTGTTCTCTTGAGACATCCCACCCTCGCCTTCTCGCACAGAGTCCAAAAGTCTGTTTTATACATCTGTGTCTCTTTTTCTGTTTTGCATATAGGGTTATCATTAACATCTTTCTAAATTCATTAACATCTTTCTAAAATGTGTTAGTATACTATAATGTTCTTTATCTTTCTGGCTTACTTCACTCTGTATAATGGGCTCCAGTTTCATCCATCTCATTAGAACTGATTCAAATGAATTCTTTTTAATGGCTGAGTAATATTCCATGGTGTATATGTACCACAGCTTCCTTATCCATTTGTCTGCTGATGGGCATCTAGGTTGCTTCCATGTCCTGGCTATTATAAACAGTGCTGCGATGAACATTGGGGTGCATATGTCTCTTTCAGATCTGATTTCCTTGGTGTGTATGCCCAGAAGTGGGATTGCTTGTATATGGCAGTTCTATTTCCAGTTTTTTAAGAAATCTCCACACTGTTTTCCATAGAGGCTTTACTACTTTGCATTCCCACCAACAGTGTAAGAGGGTTCCCTTTCCTCCACACCCTGTCCAGCATGTCTTGCTTGTAGACTTTTGGATAGCAGCCATCCTGACTGGCGTGTAATGGTACCTCATTGTGGTTTTGATTTGCATTTCTCTGATAATGAGTGATGTTGAGCATCTTTTCATGTGTTTGTTAGCCATCTGTATGTCTTCCTTTGAGAAATATCTGTTTAGTTCTTTGGCCCATTTTTTGATTGGATCGTTTATTTTTCTGGAGTTGAGCTGGAGGAGTTGCTTGTATATTTTTGATATTAATCCTTTGTTGCTTCATTTGCTATTATTTTCTCCCAATCTGAGGGCTGTCTTTTCACCTTGCTTATAGTATCCTTTGCTGTGCAAAAGCTTTTAAGTTTCATTAGGTCCCATTTGTTTATTTTTGCTTTTGTTTCTAATATTCTGGGATGTGAGTCATAGAGGATCCTGCTGTGATTTATGTCAGAGAGTGTTTTGCCTATGTTCTCCTCTAGGAGTTTTATAGTTTCTGGTCTTACATTTAGATCTTTAATCCATTTTGAGTTTATTTTTGTGTATGGTGTTAGAAAGTGTTCTAGTTTCATTCTTTTACAAGTGGTTGACCAGTTTTCCCAGCACCACTTGTTAAAGAGGCTATCTTTTTTCCATTGTATATTCTTGCCTCCTTTGTCGAAGATAAGGTGACCATAGGTTCGTTGATTTATCTCTGGGCTTTCTATTCTGTTCCATTGATCTATATTTCTGTCTTTGTGCCAATACCATACTGTCTGGATGATTGTGGCTTTGTAGTAGAGTCTGAAGTCAGACAGGTTGATTGCTCCAGTTTCATTCTTCTTTCTCAAGATTACTTTGGCTATTTGAGGTTTTTTGTATTTCCATACAGATTGTGAAATTATTTGTTCTAGTTCTGTGAAAAATACCGTTGGTAGCTTGGTAGGGATTGCATTAAATCTATAGATTGCTTTGGATAGTATAGCCATTTTGACAATATTGATTCTTACAATCCATGAACATGGTATATTTCTCCATCTGTTTGTGTCCTCTTTGATTTCTTTCATCAGTGATTTTAGTTTTCTATGTATAAGTCTTTGTTTCTTTAGGTAGATGTACTCCTAAGTATTTTATTCTTTTTTTGCAATGGTGAATGGTATTGTTTCCTTAATTTCTCTTTCTGTTTTCTCATGTTCTCTATTTCTATGAGTCTATTTTTTGTTATTTTCATTACATTGTTTTATTTTATTAGACTCCACATATGAGCTATATCATACAGTATTTATCTAACTTATTTTACTTAACATAATGTGTTCTTGGATTGGAAGAATTAATATTGTTATAATAAACATACAACACAAGGCAGTCTACAGCCTCAATGCAATCCATATCAAAATAACAGGTGCATTTTTCCACAAAAAGAGAACACTTTTTCTTTTTAGTTTGCATAGAAACACAAAAGACCATGAATAATCAAAACAATCTTAAGAAAGAAGTATAAACCTAGAAGAATCACATTCCCTGATTTCAGACTATATTAGAAAGCTGCATGTTCAAAACTGTATGGTTCTAGCACAAAAACATACACATAGATAAATGGAACAGAATAGAAAGTCCCAAAATAAGCCCAAACACTAATCATAATAATCTATGATAAGGGAAGGAAGAAAGTATGATAAAGAGAAGACAATTTATTTAATAGGTGGTGCTGTGAAAATTGGAGAGCTATGTTTATAATAATAAAATTAGAACACTCTCCAACATCACATATTAAAAAATGAGCTCAAAATGGATTAAAGACCTCAATGTAAGGCCAGAAATAAACAACTCAGTTAAAATATAGACAGGAGAACTGAATAGATATTTTTCCAAGAAGGCCTACAAGTGGCCAACAGGCACATGAAAAGATACTTAACATCATTATTCATCAAAGAAATGCAAATTAAAACAATAACGAAATATCACCTTTCAAATGTCAAAATGACTTTCATTAAAATGAATACACGTAACAAATGCTGGCAAGGATGTGGAGAAAAGGGAGCCCTCCTACACTGTTTCAGGGAATAAAAATTTAGTGTAGCCAGTATGGAAAACAGTATGAAAAAACTAAAAATAGAGCTATCATATAACATCTGCCTATTTTTAAGCAGATTATTTATTATGCATGCTATTAAGCTGTATGAGTTGTTTGTATATTATAGATATTAACATTTTGTCAGATAAATGTCTGGCAAACATTTTCACTCATTTTGTAAGTTACTTTGTTGATTGTTTCTTTTGCTTTGCAGAAGCTTTTTAGTCTGATTCAATTCACTTGTTGATTTTTGCCTTCATTTATAACGATTTTTGAGTCACATTCAAAAAGCTATTGTTAACACCAATGTCAAGGACATCTAAATTATTTGTTTTTGTTCAGTCACTAAGTCATGTCTGACTTTTTGTGACCCCGTGGACTGCAGCATGACAGCCTTCCCTGTCCTTCGCTATCTCCTGGAGTTTGCTCAAACTCATGTCCATTGAGTCAGTGATGTTATTCAACTATCTCATCCTCTGCCATCCCCTTCTACTCCTGTCCTCAGCCTTTCCCAGAATCAGGGTTTTTTCCAGTGAGTTGGCTCTTCACCTCAGGTGGCCAAAGTATTGTAGCATCAGCTTCAGCATCAGTCCTTCAATGAATATTCAGGGTTGATTTCCTTTAGGATAGACTGGTTTGATCTCCTTGTAGTCCAAGGGACTCTCAAGAATCTTCTCCACTACCACAATTCAAAGGTATCAACTCTTCAGTGCTCAGCATTCTTTATGGCCCAACTATCCCATCCATACATGATTGCTGGAAAAAAATGCAGTTTTTACTATATGGCAAAGTGATGTCTCTGATTTTTAATACTCTATCTAGTTTTGTCATAGCTTTCCTTTCAAGGAGCATGTGTCTTTTAATTTCATGGCTGCAGTTACTATCAGCTGTGATTTTGGAGTCCAGGAAAATAAAATGTATCACTGTTTCTGATTTTCCCCTTCTATTTGCCATCCAATGATAGGACCAGATGCCATGATCTTAGTTTTTGAATGCTGAGTTCCAAGCCAGCTTTCTTTACTCTCCTGTTTCATATATATTTAGCTTTATGTTTAAGTTTTTAACCCATTTTAAGTTCATTTTTGTGAGTGGTGTAAGATCGTGTACCAATTATATATTTTTTCATATATTTATCAACTTCCCCAGCACTATTGTTGAAGAGGCTATTCTCTCTCCCTTGATTGTTTTTGGATACCTTATTAAATATTACCTATATGTTCAGTAATTTATTTCTGGTCCTTCTATTCTGTTCCATTGGTCTGTGTGTCTATTTGTATACCATTATTACTGTTTTGATTACAATATCTTTGTAATTTTTTTGAAATAAGGAAGCATGAGCTTCTAGTTTTGTTCTTCTTTATAAGATTGCTTTCCTGAGGGATCAGCAGGTAAAGAATGTAAGAAACTCAGATTTGATTCCTGGGTCAGGAACATCCCCTGGAAAGGGAAAGGACAACCCATTTCAGTATTCTTTCCTGAAAAGCAAAGATTGCTTTAGCTATGTAGGAATTTTTATGTTTCCATACAAATCTTTATTATTTTTATATTTCTGTAAAGAATGCCATTGGAATTTTTATAGGGATTTCTTCAAGTCTGTAGATGCATAGGCAGTATGGGTACTTTAAGAATATTAACACTCCCAATCTGTAAAGACTGAATGTTTTTCTATTTTTTGTTTGCTTTCTTCAATTTCTTTCATCAAAATCTTACAGCCTTTATTGTTCAGAACTTTCACCCCTTTGGTTAATTTTTTTAATATATATTTTATTGCTTCAATTCTATCATGAATGAGATAATTTCTTTTTCAGATATATTTAGTGTATAAAAGTACAACTAACTTCTGTGTGCTGATTTTATATCCCTCAAGGTTATTGAAGTCATTGATTTTTTCCAAAAGATTTCTAGTGTGGTTTTTTAGGATTTTTCTTATATCTCAAAAATAAATAAATAAATAAATAAAATCATGTCATCTGTAAATAATGGCAATTTTACTTCTTCCTTTCTAGTTTGAATGTATTTTATTCTTTTTTCCTGCCTAACTTCTCAAGCTAAGACTTCCAGTATATATTGAATGAAGAGGGTAAGAATGAGCAAACTTTTCTTGTGCCCAATCTTATAGGAAAATCTTTCAGTCTTTTACTGTTGAGTATATTAGCTATCCATTTGCTGTGCAAGGTCTTTATTGTATTCAGTTATGTTCCTTGTATACTCAATTTGTCAGGGCTATTCATCGTGAAAAGATGCTCTGTTTTGTCAAATGCTTTTTCAGCATCTATTTAGATGATCTAATGACTTTTATCTTTCATTCTATTAAGGGAGCTTATCATATTTGTTAATTGGATATGTTTAACCATTCTTGCATTTCAGGTATAATTCTCATTTGATCACGTCATATAACCCTTTTACTGCATTGCTGGATTCAGTTTGCTACTATGTTGCTGAGAATTTTTGCATCTATATTCTTTTGGAATGTTGACCTAAAGTTTTCTTTTCTTATAGTATCATTATCATTATTGATAATGGTGGCTTTATAAAATGAGTTTAACTGCATTCCCTTCTCTTTATTTTTAGAAGAATTTGAGGAGAATTGGTATTAATTCTTTACCTGTGTGGTAGAATAAAGCCATTTGTTCCTGTTTTCTTATGTGGGAGATTTTTGGTAACTGATTCCATCTCCTTACTAATAATGTATGCAGACTTTCTACTTACTCCTGTTTCAGTCTTGTTAAGCTGCATGTTTCTAGGAATTTATTCATTTTCTTACAGATTATCCAATTTCTTGGCATATAATTGTTCACAGCAGTCTCTTATGTCCTGATGCATTTCTGTCCTATCAGTTGAATGTCTTCTCTTTCATTTCTGATTGCATTTAGGAGTTTTTTTTTTTCTTTGTAAGTCTAGCTAATGCTTGGTTAATTTTGTCTTTATAAAAATAGGTCTAAGTTTTGCTGATAATTTCTACAGCTTTCTCATACTTTCCATTTATTTCTCCTCTTATCTTTATTATTTATTCTAATATTCAGCTTAGTTTGTTCTTTTTCCAGTCTTTTTTCTCCTTTATATCTGAAGGATAACTTTACCAGAGTGAGTATTTCTGTCTGGTAACTTGTTTTTATTTTTCTTTTTTCTTTCAACACTTTAAACATGTCATCCCATTCTTTCCTATCTTATAGGGTTTCTGCTTATAAATCTGCTGATAAACCTAGTGGGAGTTTCTCTATAGATTATATCTTTGGCTTCTTTAGGATTCTTTCTTTGTTTTTGATTTTTTACAGTTTTATTATAATGTGTCTTGGAAAAGATTGCTTTTTTTTTGTTTTCACTGAAATAATAGGATGATGCGCTTTTGAACTGTGGTGCTGGAGAAGACTCTTGAGAGTCCCTTGGACTGCAAGGAGATCCAACCAGTCCATCCTGAAGGAGGTAAGTCCTGGGTGTTCATTGGAAGGACTGATGCTGAAGCTGAAACTTCAATACTTTGGCCACCTCATGCGAAGAGCTGACTCATTGGGAAAGACCCTGATGCTGGGAGGGATTGGGGGCAGGAGGAGAAGGGGACTAAAGAGGATGAGATGGCTGGATGGCATCGCCGACTCAATAGACATGAGTTTGAGTAAACTCCGGGAGTTGGTGATGGACAGGGAGGCCTGGCGTGCCTCCCTGTCATGGGGTCGCAAAAAGACACGACTGAGTGACTGAACTGAACTGAACTGAACTGATGCTATCTTCACGAACTTGGATGTCGAAGTAACCTCTCTATATTTGGGAAATTCAAGGTTCCTCCCTTCTTCCTGTCAACTCTGGAATCCCAATTGTTTTAATATTTTAATATTTGATGGAGATCCATATACTGTGTAGACAGACTTTCTTTATTCTTTTTCATTCCTTTTTCTTTCTTCTCATCTGATTGGATTATTTCAAAGTTTCAAAGTATGTTCTATTTGATCTATTCTACTATTGTTATTCTCCATAGCATTTTTTTAACTGAATATTTCACTCAGGAATTTTAGTTTTATTTTTTTAAGTCCTATTTTTTCTAACCTTTCTAATATTTTCATGTTCCTACATTATCTTGCAATTTGCTGAGTTTCTCACAATGGGCATATTGAATTCTTTATCACCTGGATTTCAAAATGCCATGACTTTGAGTTAGGTTATTGGAAGATTATTATTATCTTTTAGTAATGATATGTTCCCTTGATTCTTCGTATTACTTGTTTTTCATTGATGCTCTTGCATGCAGTAGCAGACACCTCCTCAAATTTTTACAAGTTACCTTCAGGTGGGGTGAACTATGTTTGTCCTGTTACATCTGGTGTTTTATCTGACCTTGTATAGATACACCTGCTTCACACTTCTCACTGTTTCTTATGGTAGAAATTTTAAGCTTACATGTCTCTTTTTGGTTCCTACAACTCAGTAGCCAGCGGCTGGAAAATTATTTTTCTTTTCCAGAAAGTCATTCTACAGCTTAAGTTTGTGGTTTCTCTCTTGCCCCCAGACTCTAATTTGTTTTTCTGAGAGCAGCCTACTTATTGGAGTTCACGTTCACTTTGGCACTTTGGGCCATATACAAGAAGCCCATTTCCTATTTGGGGGAGCTATAGGTTTAGCACTGAGCTGGTAGGGATGCCCACAGGCCTTGTGAGGGGATCCTCTTGTTAGGTTCCCTCAGAGGCTCATGTGCAGACTTTCTGCTGGAGTCCTGAGTGAAGTCACCAGAAAATGCATCCCTTTGAAACACTTTGATGTTTCTACCTGCTCCTTCCCCATCTTATCCCTCTTCCTAGACAGGGCCCTCTCATCTCTGTATTCTGAGTGCTACTGGAGTAGGGCAACTGGGTCCTGCTCAGCTGGCATGCTGGACACTCACTCACTACTATCCCCTTCCCCAGTGTGAGAGGTTGTCATTGGCTACTTCAGTCCCACACCATGCAGCCTTGGGGAAGATGCTCATCATCAAAGTTTCTCTTACCATCTCCAATAAATCCAGGTCTTTCCCCCTCCAACACAATGTTGCAATCCCCCCTTAGGAAGTTGGACTTTTACAAAGTCTTTCCCATTTGTGGATTTTTCCCAAATCAGAACTCTCCAGGCATTTTCTGACCATGCACGCCGGAGTGTGGGGTGGAATCACAGGTTTTATGTGTCCTGCTGATATCATACCCCTTACCAAGGTCTGCCTGCCGATCAGCAGAATTACAGGTGTTCAAGACTCCCCCAGAGTTCCGTGTTGCTAGATTCTACAACTCCCACACAGGCACTTCTGATTTTGGATGGGGGCCTAATTAGTTGTTAAGAAAGATAGACTAAAAAGAGGCATACCTTACACTGCTATGACATTGACCTCATTCTTCCTAGATTCATATTATTTACATTTATCCCCATTTTTTTCTGAAGGAAATCTAAGTAAGTTACAAGTAGATGTATATTTCAAAATGCTGCAAAGTCCATTAAAAATCACTTTAATTTGTCTGAGCATCTTGAACACTAGAGCCACTACTCTATAAATCTTGATACTGTTATGAGAATTTAGTAGTTTATTCATTCCTCCTATAATCTCTGTCTCTATGGAAGTGTTACCTGCTGTGGGACGGCTATGCAAGTTTTTCAATCCCATTTCTTCTAAGCATAAGTGTAAGACTGGTTTCTTATAAATGTAGAGCATATGTAGCCTGAGTTGTAATAGTCATCAAATATGTCAGATGAACAAATTATTCCAATTTCACCATGATGTGTCTCTCTTTTGGGTCCATGATGCAGCAAAAATTCAAAGATCCGCATATGTTATAATTAGAAGATAACGATGGTAGTGAGGGCAAAACATAAACTGAATGGAATAAATTTATGCTGAATCTCCAATTTTTTTTCGAGTGATATGTATCTTTTCCACATTATTTTATGCAAATGAAGAAACTGATTCAATAATCCTAGTTAAAATTGCATCCAGTGTGCTGTGTATTTTGCTGAGCTATTCCAACAATATTGCACTGGCTGTTTCCCAAACCATATTTCACCCAGTCAGACTTAAAATATTGCTCTGCTCTGCCTTTATTCCTCTGAAGTGACACCTTGAAAGTGATGCCTTGTATGTTATAGAAGATGGACTAAAAGTAGATTCAATAAACTGTCTGTCTAATTTATACCACACACAACATCATCTGGGGACAGTGTGCAATAAGGCAAAAGGGAAGAAATAAACGGTGCTTTTGGCGTTTCAGAGAGCAGGCGAGGTTTAGAAGCCATAGGGACTATATTTTGTTTGCTGTTTGTGCCTCAATTCCAAGAATTTCTCAGATTTTAAGTCTCTCCACCTACTTCAATTTGTATTACATTACAAATTCAACTTGAAAATATTTACTGTCAAATTTTACCTTATTTTGTTTCCAACTTTTCAAAACTGGGATAGTCTTTAAATGATCTGTGAATTTAGAAAACAATGCAATTTCTTCTTTTAATATTAAGTTAAAGAGTCAAAGATAAGTTTTATTTAATGCATGTGTAAAACACATTATAGTAATTATACATATTTGACTGGTTATCTGAGAGGTAGATATGGTAAGGCACTATGTTATTCAAGTTTGCAATTCTCCCAGTGCCTTACAATGCATTGTCCCTGTTATGTAGCAGTTTATTTATCAGTAATAAAAATGATAAATGGTTATTTGTCAGTAATGTTTTATTATATCAAAGAGGAACTCCATTTCAATCTGCAGTACAGTATATAATCAATTTCATAACATTTCAAGAAATAACTCATCATTTTCCTGACACAGTACCTATCCAAGTAGAAGATATGGGTGAAAAAAGAGGATACTAAAACTATAATACTTTAATAATTTCAAATATTAAGAATGACTAATAATATCCATATGCACACAACCAATAAACAGATTCAGAATATATGTTACTGTTCATATGTGATTTTTTCCAAAATCAGAAGTTATATTTTAAAGTACATAAATCTCACAAAAGCTTTGGATCTTACCAGAGTCTTGTTTATCTAGGTTTAAAAAAATGGTCTACCTGTAAGGACTGTATTTCTTGGTATTTCCAATTGATTGAGGATTTACATTGGGTCATAAATTTGACCTTCCTTTTTGAAGTGAGAAATGCTTTATGATTCTCATATTCACCTTCTGACACCAAACTGTAGCCATAAAATGGAATAGAACCATTGCCCTCAGGTAAATGTCATATTCTATGACCACATTTTTAGAAAGTTATAAAGATGCTACAGGGAACATTGCAAAAATTTAAGGGATACATTTATTTATAGAATCAGTTTAAGAATTGATGCTTTTGAACTGCTATGTTGGAGAAGATTCTTGAGAGTCCCTTGGACTGCTAGGATATCAAGCCAGGAAATCAATCCTGAATATTTATTGGAAGGACTGATGCTGAAGCTGAACACCAATATTTTGGCCACATGAAGCAAAGAGTTGACTCATTAGAAAAGACCCTGATGCTGGGAAAGATTGAAGGCAGGAGGAGAAGGGGACAACAGAGGATAAGATGGTTGAATGGCATCACCAACTCAATGGACATGAGTTTGAGTAAGCTCTGGGAGTTAGTGATGGACAGGGAAGCCTGGTATTCTGCAGTCCATAGGGGTAGCAAAGAGTCAACACGACTGAGTGACTGAACTGAACTGAATGTTTTAATATGATCTATTTTGTAATTGATATAACTGAAGATAATCATGCTCCTCTAATACTTCATACATTGTAAGTTTTAAATACTTTAAATGCTATTTGCTAGTTTAGATTCTTCTCAAAATGAAATCAATTTAGAAATTATTTTACAATATGTGAATTATAATTCATATGTGTTCTTTCCTTTTTTAAGATGAGTGTTTAAAAATGTTTACTGGTTAAAAGGTTAAAAACTAATTATATTTAGCAGAAGTTATTTTTTATAAACTACTTAGACTTAGAAGGAAAAAATGATTACTAAAACAAAGTAAATTTTAACCTTGTTATTTAAAGAAATCTTTATTTTATAGCCAATTTGAGAGGAAGATACTGAGCTTTTTCATGTACCTCCTGCTCCGTACACATGCACACCCGCCAAGTATCAAAATCCCCCAACAATGATATATTTTTTACAACTGATGGGACTACACTGACATATCATTATCACGCAAAGTCCATTGTTCACATTAGAATTCAATCCTGGTGTTGTATGTTCTACTATTGACTTGGACAAATGCATAATGATATGCATGCACAATTATAGTTTCTTATAAGGTATTTTCACTGACCAAAAAATCTGCTTAAAATCCCCTGATATATTTTTTAACTATTATTTATGCCTAAGCAGAAAATATTTTATATAAGAAAAAATTTGATGAAGTTCTTTATCAATGAATGGCAACACATTAGTTTGTGTTGATAATATAATATCCTTCCACCTTCATGCAACTGACCTGGATTCCCCTGAGGTTGTTGGCAAATTTGATATTTAAGAATACCCAGCTAGAGTGGTTATTGTTAAAGAAGCCAGAGAAAAAGCCTATAGAAAGTTACTGACTCTTCAGCTATTGCCTTTGTGTTCTGAAGATGTATCACCATATCTAACTGATAAAGCAGATTTTTTTGCTGCTGCCTTTTGCCTCCTAAATCTTACTCAATTTTAAGTGAACTCTAACCTACTGCCGCATTCAGAAGGGAATTCTGAAAAATACAGTCCCAACATAACCAAACTGAAATTGAAAAATCTAACACAAATACAGTAGGATATAAACCTCATCATTTAAAACAAAATTATTTAATATTTAGTTAGTTTGTTACTTTTTTTTTTTTTTTTTTTTGGCTGTGCTGGGTTTCCATTGCTGCTCAGGCTGTTCTCTAGTTGCAGCAAATTGGGCCACTTTCCAGTCGCTGTGCACGGGCTTCTCACTGCGGTGGCTTCTATTGCAGAGCACAGGCTCTAGTCCCCACAGGCTTCAGTAGTTTCAGCGCATGGACTTACTAGTTGCAGCCTCCAGGCTCCAGACAACAGGCTTAGTTGCTCTGCAGCATGTAGAATCTCCCCAGACCGGGGACTGAACCCATGTCTTCTGCATTGTCAGACTGACTCTTTACCACCGAGTCACCAGGGAAACCCTGAACCTCATTATTTAATACTCTTCTGCCTCAATTCCTATTTATGGGCCAGTTCCCTCTGCATAATGCAGGGTGAATCTGTCTACACAGAAACTCTTGACTCAGTGTCCAAGATTCTCACAAAGATAGGATGTGGGGCTCTGAGGCATCCACCAGCACTTTGAATCAGAACTGGGGAACATGAAGGGATACAGAATGAGTACATTATTTCAAGTTGAAATGGGCATGGAAGAGAGGGCTGGATGAAACAGTGACACTTGCATTACTTTTCTGGGTGCAGCAGACACAGAGATTATAACAGCAGCTTTGACTGTCAGGAGTGCCTTGTATCTAGCAGTGGACATGTAATTTGTGGCACCTAGGCCTAGTAATTAATTGACTTTCACTGAAAGATTAAAACTCCATCCTATGGACTTCACATGGTTAATAAGAGCTACACAGGGTGTTTTCTTCCATGATGTATTTTTAAATAATTCATTTTAAATAAATTTAAATAATTTATTTTTATTTTTTCATTTATTTTTATTAGTTGGAGGCTAATTACTTTACAATATTGTAGTGGTTTTTGCCATACTTTGACATGAATCAGCCATGGATTTACATGTATTCCCCATCCCAATCCCCTCTCCCAACTCCCTCTCCATCCGATCCCTCTGGGTCTTCCCAGTACACCAGCCCCGAGCACTGGTCTCATGCATCCAAAATCCTTATGAACCTTAAACTCAGATTTTTATTTTTGAATTTCTTATTGAAGTGTAACATCCATGCAAAAAAATTGTACCTATCAAGAGATCAACATTTTTCTCACTCACAATTGGCGCACAGGTCAAGAATAGAACTAGCATTGTTAGTAACAACCACAATCCCTGTGGTGCCTTTTCAGTATTTCCTGCTAAAGGATTAAAAACTATGTGTAATTCTTATAACAGAGGTTAATTCTTCCAGTTTTTTATCTTTATAATTATACAAAATATGTGCTTCAGGATCTGGCTTTATTCCCTCAGCAGCATATTTTCAAGTTATCCAAACTGTTGAGTGGCTGAAGTTAATTTATTTCCTTTGCCAAGTAATAATCAATTGCATAAAGATATATTGCAATCATTTATCCATTCTATTCTTAATGGTCATTGAGTAGTTTACAATTTCTTGCTATTAGAAATAAGTGAACATTCTAATGCATGTCTTTGGTGGAAAAAAATAAATATATATACATCTTCTACAGAGTATTTTCCTAGGAGTGGAGTAATGAGGTCACAGGAAATGGATACATTGAGCTGTTGAACTGTAGTGCTTACTGCCAAGTCATTTTCAAAATTGATTTGTAGTGAGATCCACTTACAAGTTAGGTACACTTGGTAAATTATGTACTTCAAATGCACTATATTCTCACTGATGCTTTTTTTCTGCTTGTTCTATCAGCTATTAAGAAAAGTGTGTTAGGTTGCACTGCTATCTTTTGAGTTCTGTCAACTTTTGCTTTACATATATTATTCTTACAGATTTATAATAGTGATTCCTTCCTAGAGGATTGGCTCTTTTATCATTATAGCATTTCTGTAATATCTCTAGCATTCCTCTCTTTTTAAGGCATGTCAGAAACTCAGCTATGTTCAAGAGAACCGGGCTGCCAGTTGTTGGAATATCCCACTAAGACAATAAGCCAACATGAAATTAAAATTTAAGCCCTTAACTGCTTTCTGTTATTGTCTATATAAGCAAAAAGGCTAAATCAGGGGAAGCACTGAGTCCTTCCCTCCCTCTTCTGTTCTATTCCCCCACACAGAATAGTGCAGGTGGATAAGCATAGACATGAGGTTGCCTCACAGCAGATGAAACCCTAAACAAAGGGCTTCTGTGGTTTTATGGGCTTGAATGAAGGCTGGGAGATGGGGAAGGAGGCACTCATAATTAAGGGAAAAGATTGGTTATTGAGTGAAGAAGAGAAGCACCTTCCAGTATACCCCTCTCCTATAAAGACATCTAAGCAATGGCACCCAAAGAAAGCTTCCTCCAAAGACACCAAGTAAAGAAGCCTCTTCATGAAAACACCTCAGTTCATATTCCAGTGGTGTGCAGGAGTAGGGCTGGCTAGGAGATGCTGAGTCTTGACTGCAAGTCAGATCTGAGATGAGTACCACAAGTCTGATATATGTAGGGTAAATTTCCCAGTGGAGCCTGCCAGGTATAGCCTTTGTAAATGCCTGTGATCAGGCCTGAAACATTGCACATAGGGCTGCACTCTTCAAGGATATATTGAGCTAATATAAGCTCCACAATGTTTTTTGGTTTTTGCGGGGGGTTTGTTTATATCTATAATAAAGTACAGACCTGACTCCATATTGGATCTGTCCCTTTAGTGCTAACCTGTGCACCCTGTTGTGCGTGCTTAGTCCTGATGGCTCTGACCTTTGGGAAAGAATGTTGTCTAAAGACTGAAATATAGAGGAGAACCCATTTTCCAGGTTCTAATCTTTAAATATATGGAACTTTTAAAAGGGAATAACATTTGTCTCCCTGGAGATTTATAGGAACACATTGAAATGACCTACATGGACACTTGCAAGAACAGGGGATTCCAGCACCAAGAAATTTGCTACAGCTACCACAACCCCTCCCCTTTCAGTACAAAAGAAGCCTGAATTCTACCTTAGGGAAGATGGTTCTTCGGGACAAGAGTTCACAAATCTTCTTGGTCTACTAGCTTTCCAAATGAAATCATTACTTCTTGCCCAACAACTTCTCTCTTGATTTATTGTCCTGTCATGCAGGGAGTATGTGGATCACAACAAACTGGAAAATTCTTTAAGAGATGGGAATACCAGACCATCAGATCTGCCTCCAGGAAAACTTGTATGCAGATCAAGAAGCAATAGTTAGAACCAGACATGGAACAATGGACTGGTTCAAAATTGGAAAGAGTACACCAAGGTTGTATATTGTCACCCTGCTTATTTAACTTATGTGCAGAGTACATCATGCTAAATGCCAAGCTGAATGAAGCTCAGGCTGCAATCTAGATGCCAGGGGAAATATTAATAACCTCAGATACACAGATGACACCACCCTTATAGAAGAAAATGAAGAGGAACTAAAGAGACTCTTGAGGAAGGTGAAAGAGAAGAGTGAAAAGGTTGGCTTAAAAACTCAACATTCAAAAAACAAAGATCATGGCATCTGGTCCCATCACTTCATGGAAAATAGTTGGGGAAAAATAGAAACAGTGACAAACTTTATTTTCCTGGGCTCCAAAATGACTGCAGCCGTGAAATTAAAAGACACTTGCTCCTTGGAAAAAAAGCTATGACAAACCTAGTGAGCATATGAAAAGGCAGAGATATCACTTTTCCAACAAATGTACATCTAGTCAAAGCTATTACTAGTCCAGTAATCCAGTAATCTCCAGACGTGAGAGTTGGGCCATAAGGTAACTGAGTGCAGAAGAATAGGTGCTTTTGATCTGTGGTTCAGCAGAAGACTCCTGAGTCCCTTGGACAGCAAGCTGACCACAGCAGTCAATCCTAAAGGAAACTGACCCGCAACATTCACTGATATTGAAGCTGAAACTCCAATACTTTGGCCACCTGATGCGAAGAGATGCCTTATTGGAAGAGACCCTGATGCTGGGAAAGATTGGGAGCAGGAGAAGAAGTGGGCAGTAGAGAGTGAGATGGTTGGATAACATCATCGACTAAATGGACATGATTTTGAGCAAACTCTGGGAGATGGTGAGGGACAGGGAAGCCTGGCATGCTGCAGTCCATGGGGTACAGAGAAATTGATTGAGTGACTGAACAACAAAATACAAAGAGATGGGAGAGCTTAGACTAGGTAATGAATTTATGTGGTATCTTCTCCCCTCAATTTACTTTCAATATTTATATATCCTTATATTTGAAATGAATCTCCTTTTCACTTCATTTTTATAAGTCCAATCTGACATTCTCATGGTATTACTTGTACTATTTAGTTGAATTATATCTTGCATAACAACTGATAAATATATGTACATATATACATATGTCAGTTCAGATATATACAGACATGAATTTAGAAACATCTTGCAGTGAATTTTCTGTCACCTTTATGCTCTTTATTTCAACTATAACTTTTATTGTTTAATTTTTATCTCTGTTAAACTATAAATTATACAGTGTTCTCTTGGAATCATGCCAGAGATTGCAATATGTGTCCTTGACATATTGCAATTTAGTACAACAATTAATATTATTAATTATCCCTTGAAGAAAATGGGTATATTTTACCCTTACTGCTTTTATTATTTATTCACCTTGTCTCTAGTATTCAGCACTTTCATTTTGCTGTGCCTAGTGTGGTACTTTTTTGCAGGCATTCACTAGGTGTTTATTATGCTTCTTGAATTTGTATAAGTTGCCCCCATTTTGAAAAATGCTTGGTTGTTATTGAGTATTGTTTCTTCACTTTTCATTGTCTCTTCTCACATTCCAAGAATATTAGGCTTTTCCACTCTTTTACAGATGTCTCTCTCTGTCTCTCTTTCTCTCTCTCTCCCACTCTCTCTCATGTTTTAAGATGTGACTCGCTTTTTATTCCCACATCATAATGTTGCGTGTTACATTTTCTAATAGCCTGTCTTACAGTGGAATAATAAATCTTCTGTTATGTCTAATGTGTTCTTAAACTCTTTTAATTTGATGTCAATGTTATATAATTATAATTTCTAGAACTTTCTGTTAGTTACATGTGTAGTTTCCGAGGCTTCTCTGATAGCTCAGTTGGTAAAGAATCTGCCTGCAGTGCAGGAGACCCCAGTTCAATTCTGGGGTTGAGAAAGTTCTGGTTGAGAAAGATCTTCTGGAAAAGGATAGGTTACCCACTTCACTATTCTTAAGCTTCCAATTCATTAAGCAATTAACCAGTTAGCAAATATATTTATAGGTTATAAATCTTCCAATTTTCTAAAATTCAACATTTTTCTTCTATTTTCTCTATCCTTTTCTACATATAATGATTATGTTACTCACAATTCTCTTATAAACCTAATAGTTCTTCAGTTGCTAAGTTGTGTCCAACTCTGCAACCCCAGGTACTACAGCATGCCGGGCTTCTCTGTCCTTCACTATCTCCCAGTTTGCTCAAACTCATTGAGTCGGTGACACCATCCAACCATTTCATCCTCTGCCATCTCCTTCTCCTCCTGCCCTCAATCTTTCCAGCATCAGAGTCTTTTCCAGTGAGTCGACTGGACATTAGGTGGCCAAAACATCGAAGTTTCAGCTTTAGCATCAGTCCTTCCAATGAATGTTCAGGCCTGATTTCCTTTAGGATTAACTGATTTGAGCTTCTTGTTGTCCAAGGGCCTCTGAAGAGTCTTTTCCAGCTCCACAGTTCAAAAGTATCAATTCTTTAGCACTTAGCCTTCTCTGTGGTACAACTCTCACATCCGTACATGACTACTGAAAAAATCATAGCTTTGACTATATGGATCTTTGTTGGCAAAATATTGTCTCTGTTTTTTTAATACACTGTCATCACTCCCCACCCTCCCTCAAAGAGCAAGCTTCTTTCAATTTTGTGCTAATTTCAAAATTTAGATGTTTTGTGAAATTCTTTATTTTGCCTGTTTATATCCTTAATTAAAAAAAATCAGATTTCTTTGTCATTTGGCAAGCCTGGTGGTTTTATTACATCGAAATCATTGTTTACCCATGTTGTGTGTGCATACTCAGTTGTGTCTGACTCTTTGTGACCCTAGGGACTGTGGCCCACCAGGCTCCTCTGTCCATGGCATTTTCCAGGCAAGAACATTGGAGTGGGTTGCCATTTCCTACTCCAGGGGATCTCCTTGACCCAGGGATTGAATCCATGATTCCTGTGTCTACTATATTGCATGTGGTTCCATGACCACTGGGTTATGGGGACTCAAATGATAACCTTTCTCTTTACTTGGCTGACACTTCTGTTAGGCAGATAATGTGGTTTCTGAACTCTGTGATTAAAATTAGGGACTTTGTTAAGTCTAGGTTTCCGTTTTTGCCAGAATTCAGCAACTTTCCTAAGGGAAAACTGTTAACATCCAAAAGTTTCCTGGTTTGTTTGTTGTTTTTTTTCCCCAAAACTCTTCTGATCCCTCGTTCCCTCCCTCCATTGTCTATATTTGGTTTTATGCTCAGATCCTTGACTCCCTGCCCACATACAAATCAGAAAATGCCTCCAGGGTAAAGTGGCTGCAAAAATCTGATTACTTCTATGAGATTCTTTAGTTTAATAGCACCTATAGTCCCAATCACAGCACTTTTGCATCAGTTAAAGATAATATATTCTCTATTTGGGGGGACATTCTTAATTATTATTGACTAGAATACCTAAATGCCACAAACCATTTAATCTCACTTATAAATCAAAGTTCTCATCTAGGGAGCTTTACGGTGTCAATGTTTAGAGCACCCTCTTCTTCCATTAAAATCGAGGATTTAGCTGGCTGGTTTGGAGGATTCAAATCACTGTATTTTTAAATAATTATTCCTGACATGCTCATCACAGATGCAGTTAGTTCATGTGGTAACATTTTCACTTACCGTTAAAATCTACCTAAATTTTGACATAGATCTAATTAAGTTTGTAGATCTAGTTTCACAGAAAAAAAAGAGAGAGATTAAAATCCATAGAGTTTTAAATCCCTTTGCCCAATTTTGCTTTCCACATCACAATAAGCAAAAGTTATGACTAAACAGCCCAACATTCAACTGAAAACTGTGATCTTTACAAGACAGTCTCTTCTAGATAAAGGTTAATCTTATTACATTTTATTTTTAAGCAATAGGACCATAACATTTAAAACTTTAACATCTGAGAAGGTATCAGGATATGGATGGATCTTTCAATAATTTTAGTAATATTATTTTATTTTATTTGTAACTTCTTTATATATCTACTGCCTTTACTTATGTATTTCTGGTTAAGTTGACTTCTAAAATTTTATGATTTTGCCTGAAAATCAAAAACAAAATTTACACTAATTACAATAATGATAACATCTGGTGTTACCCTTAACTACAGATACAATAAAAATGCTAATTTGTAGATTTTCCATGACCATTTATTTAAATATTCCTGATCAGTGAATAAATTGTATAATCCTGGGTGTTGATACCCTAGGTATGGATTTGCTTTTAATCTTTCTGCTTTACATTTATGACATGACATTTCTTGTAACACACAATGCATTTCTGATCGTAAATAAAAATTTAACTTCTCGTTGGCTTTATGGGGCCATAATGTGCCTTCCATCATTCTTTGGAACTAAAATCTGTCTTATTCTCAACTCCTTGGCATGGAGGCTAAGAGTTTTCTGCCTTGCTTTACCACATTCTTTTTCTCTCCTATCTTTCCCCTTCTTTCTCTTTTTTGTTAACTAGTCATTTTCTCTTCACATCGCTACAGATTCAGGCTACACTTTCCTACAATTGTATTAATCACAAGAAAAGGTAACAGGCAAAATGATTCAATACAAACTATTAATGGGGGTGATGTCAGAAAGATTGAAGAATGAAACCAAGTGAGGCCCTTTGGGGCTTCCAGGAATAGAGTCTTTCCTGTCCCCCATTTCTTGGAGGCAACGCTCCAGCCTCTGTGACCTTCCCGGAATTCCAAAGGGTGGATTCAAGCAGTTGCTGATCCAGGGAGGAGCAGTGAGGAAATCACCTGAGACAAAATGAAAGGAATCAGAGAATCTCATCAAGACTAGGAGACTGACCACTTGACCCAAGATTAATGGAATGTAAGCCCTCCTCACACTCTAATTAGCTGTCAGAGACCCTTTTGACCCACTGTTATAACACCCCTCATCAAAGTCTCTGGGATTCAGACACAAAGTTTCTTGAAGCAGAAGCCTGATTTGTCTCCCTTTGCCTGGAAAAGTAACAAAGACATCCTTTCTACTTCATTCAAAACTCTGTTTCCAAGATTTGATTTTATAACAGTGTACAGAGACACACGACTTTCGGTAGCAAGAACAGGAAATACTACCCTCTCCTTCAACCATGGAGATTAAATTTTGTGATTCAGCTGATTCAACAGCAACTTGTGGACCAAAATCCATTGTGAGAAATCTATGAAACAGTTAAGAGACTCTTGCACCTCAGGCAAGCATGAAAAAAAACAGCTGCAACGAAGCCAGTAGGAAAATTCATGGCAGTAAAACTCGCCAGAGCCCTTCATCTGGCTCAGTGCCAACATAATCAATAAAGCAGAAACCCAACTCTCAGCATCTCCCTGGGGAGGGAAAGAGAAGCCATAAACCTAAGTCTAACATTCAGACTTTTCTGGAAGTTTCCCAAGGGATCTGTTTCTATCTTGCTTGAATATAAATGCTCACAGGTAAAGGTGCCACTCAGGAGCCAATGAGAAAAAAGTTGACAGCTTGAACTCTCATACACTGAGTCACCATTATCCCCCCTGCGGTGCAGCGCAGATCCCAGGGAAGAAAGCCTCAGGCTGAATGAAGCAGGCCTGCAAGCAATTGTTCAGCTTCATGGAGCGCTGCCAAGGAGCTGGTTTCTGGCTCTTCTGTCTGAGTGCTGACAAGACTTGAGTATGTGCTGATAGGAGAGTATGCTGACATACCCTACACGCTTCAGAACATACAACAACAACAAAACTGGGCCACTTATGTTGCTCCGAGAAAACCGATGTACAGCAGCTAGAGGCTGATACAGATCGGTTGCTTCTCCCGCAGACAAAAAAGAGAAGAATGAAGCACTCATCATTCCAGCTATGGGTGACTGCCCAAGCGACTGCTTTTATTTTATTTATGTTGTTTTATTTTTTGCTCTCACCAGACTCGGAGCACCAATGGGTCCAGGCATGCTTTAGATATCTGGGTCTGCTGGGAACAGAATGTGCTGGGAGTTTTTAGGTAGCTCCAGAGAACATGCAGTTCTGCACACAGACATCAGAGAGAGCAGGAGATAAAGAGTTCTGGGGAGGGGGGCGGGGGGACTAACAAAACTTCTCTAATTAGGAATTTACAGGTAAAACTGCAAGGAAGACAAATACACAGAAAAATGGGGGGGGGGGCAATCCTCACATTTCTGGTGAATATCTTCCCTATTAACAATATCCAGCAAACCTGGAAACTGTGGCTTGTGTTTGTTTGTTTGTTTGTTTAAATGTTCAGTTCCCAACACAAAGTAACAGGGCACACAAATAAGGAGGGAAACTTAAAGGAACAAAATAAATCACCAAAAATGGACCATAAGGAAGCAGAAGAATATGCATTACCTGGAAAATAATTAAAAATAACTGTCGTGAAGATACTCAAAGAACTCAGAAAAATTATGCATGAACTAAATGAGAATATCAGCAAATAGGTAAAAATAACAAATAGCCAAGGAAATTTTGTGTTGGTAATGAAATAACTGAATTGAAAAATGCACTAGGGGAATTAAGCAGTGGACTTGATCAAACAGAAGAATCATCACATTAAAATATAAACCACCTGAAATTATGTGATCAGAGGAACAAAAAGAATAAAAATCAATGAAGAGAGCCAAAGAGACAAGCAAGCAGACCGTTATGTACATTATAGGAGTCCCAGAAGAAAGTGAGAGAGAAAGTGGCAGAAAGTTTAATTGTGGCTGAAAACTTTCTAGATCTGTCAAATTAAATGAACAGCCAGATTCAAGAAGCCTGTGTGGGCATGCTAAGTCACTTCAGTCATGTCTGTCTTTTTAAGACCCTATGGACTATAGCCCGCCATGATCCTCTGTCCATGGGACCCTCGAGGTAAGAATACTGGAGTGGGTTGCAGTTCTCTCCTCCAGGGATCTTCCTAACCCAGGGCTCAAACACTCTTCTCTTACATCTCCTTCGTTCAGATGTGGATTTTTTACCACTAGCACCACCTGGGAAGCCCTCAAGAAACCCAGTAGAGCCCAGTTATTGTGAACCTAAAGAAGAATACACTTAGTTACATTGTAATCAGTTTATCAAAAGTCAAAGAACAAAAAGTAAATTTTGAAAGCAGCAAGCAAAAACAACTCATCATAAATAAGGGAGTCCTCATAAAAACTGTCAGTGAAATAGAAGGAAATTATTTCAATATAATAAAAGTGATACATGAAATCTCTACAGTTAATTTTTTTTTCAACAGGGAAAAATAAAAAGTTTTTCCACTAAAACAAGAAATGCCATGAATGGCTACTTTGCCACTTTTGTTTAATATCAGTATTAGAAGTTCTAGATAGAGCAATTAGCCAAGAAAAAGGAATTAAAGATATACAAATTGGAAACAAAGGATATTTATCTCTGCTCACAGATGGAATTGTCTTATAAGCAGAACAAGGAAACCAATTAAAAACACAATAAAGAGAACTAATAAAATATCAGCAAATTGGCAGGATAACAACTCAATGTACAAAGTTATTTGCATTTCTATACACAAACAATGAACAATCCAAAAAGGAAATTAAGAAAACAATATAATTTATGATAATATAAAAAGGATAAAATATTTCAGAATAAACAATTGAGGAAGCAAAATACTTGTACACCCAAAACTACAAAACATTGCTGAAAGTAATTAAAAAAGGTTAATGGAAAGACATTCTGTATTCAATGGTTGGAAAACTTAATAGCATTCAAGCATTCAGAACTGAAAATTATATACAGATTCAATGCAATTCCTATCAAAACTCCCATTGCATTGAAGAAAATCACAAAATTCTAAAAATGAATTAATTAGATAAAACAACTTTCAGATAGAAAAACAAAGCTGGATATGTCATATTCCTGACTTCAAAGTATACTACAATACTATAGTATTCAAAACAAGATGATATTGATATTAAGGCAGACACATAGAATAACTGAGCAAAATAGACATCCCAGAAATAAAAGTGTGCATATATTGTCAACCGACCTAAAACAGGGTTGCCAAGACTAAACAGTGGGAAAAAACGGTCTCTTCAACAAATGGTACTGGGAAAACTGGATAGTCACAAACATAAGAATGCTCATAAAGCCTGACTGTTATACACCATACACACAAATAAACTTAAAATATACTCAAGACTTGAACATGAGTCTTGAAATTATAAAACTCTGGGAAGAAAACACAGGCATAAAATTTCATGATGTTTATTTTAGCTACGATTCATCATATATGATACCAAAAGTACAGGCCATATAAAATACAAAGTGGAACTACCTCAAACTAAAAACTTCTATGCAACAAAGGAAACAGTCACAAAGATTGAAAGACAATATGTAGAATGGGAGAAGTATTTGCAAACCATACATCTGATAAAGAATCAATATCCAAAATATATAAACAACTCATACAATTCAATAGTAATAAGCAAATGATTACTTATTGAGCATTTAGTGCCATCACTTCATGACAAATAGATGGGGAAACAATGGAAACAGTGACAGACTTTATTTTCTTGGGCTTTAAGATCGCTGCAGATAGTGACTGCAGCCATGAAATTAAAAGATGCTTGCTCCTTGGAAGAAAAGCTATGACAAACCTGGACAGCATATTAAAAAGCAGAGATATTGCTTTGCTGACAAAGGCTCACTAGTCAAAGTTACGGTTTTTTCCAGTAGTCATGTATGGATGTGAGAATTGGACCATAAAGAAAGCTGAGAGCCAAAGAATTGATACTTTTGAACTATGGTGCTGGAGAAGACTCTTGAGACTGCAAGAAGACCCCTTGGACTGCAAGGAAATCAAACCAGTCAGTCCTAAATATTCATTGGAAGGATTAATGATGAAACTGAATCTCCAATACTTTGGCCACCTGTTGTGAAGAACTGACCCACTGGAAAAGACCCTGATGTTGGGAAATATTGAAGAGAGGAGGAGAAAGGGGTGACAGAGGATGGGATGGCATCACCGACTAGATGGACATGAGTTTGAGCAAGCTCGAGGAGTTGGTGATGGACAGGGAGGCCTGGCAGGCTGTAGTCCATTGGATTTCAAAGAGTTGGACACAACTGAGTGACTGAACAGAACTGAACTGAACTGAATAAGCAAATAACCTACCTAAAGAATCTGAGAAAAGGCCTTGAATAGACAGTTCTTCAATGAAGACAGGGAAATGACCAACAGGTATATGAAAATGTAGTCAGCATCCCTAATCATCAGGGAAATAAATACCAAAACCTCAAAAGACTTATCATTATTAGGGTGACCATTATAAACAAACAAACAAACAAAACAAAAACCCAGAAAGCAAAATGTGTTTGTAAGATTTAGAGAAATTGGTACTTTGTGTACTGTTTATAGGAATATAAAATAATCAGCTACTATATAAATAGAATAATTTCCTCCACCCAAAATTAAAAATAGAGCCACCATATGATCCAACAATTTCACTTTTAGTTTTTTATTAAGAAAAAAAAACACAAGACACATTCTTAAAAATATATCTATACTCCCATATCAGTTAAATATTATGTACAGTACAAGGGGAAGAAACTACCTAAATATGCATTAATTCATGAAGGGGTAAAGAAAATGTGGTATATACTTAAAATTAACTGCTACCTAATCTTAAGAAAAAAGCAAAACCCTGTCATATGGTACAACTTGGATGACTCTCAAGGACTGCAAGCTAAGTGAAATAAGCGAGTTACATAAAGGAAAATACTGCAAGATTTCACTTATGTAAGGTATCGGAAGTAGTTAAATTAATAGAAATATAAAATAGAATGATATTTGTCCAGGGTTGAGGGGAGGGGAAATGGAATTTTCTATTCAATGAATACAAAGCTTCAGTCATGCAATATGAGAAAGTTCTAGCTATCTTCTGTACAATAATTCACATATGGTTTATAGGACTGTTTTATACACTTAAAAGTGTTAATAGGGCAGAGATTTCATATTTTTAATTATATTAGAAGAATGGTTACTGGTGTAATATCTCTGATCTCTATTTATACAATGCTTAGTCTTAGTCACTATAGGATTACAATCAATTTTGATAACTGGTCAAGTCGTCTTGACCCAAGTCATCTTTTTTAGCATAAGTTCAATAGTGAATTTATTTTTCTTAGTTTTTGCCAGTGGTTTTCAGATACTTCTCCTTACCCACTGGACAAAAGATGTGCTTATATTATGCTTGATTGTAAAATTTCTCAATAATAAAACTGAGGATACAGTAGAGGCTATATAGGATATATGAATTTATTTATATATACAGAACTCACTGTCTGAATGCAATTATCTAGTCTTTGCATTTTTAACTTTACCTAGAAAAGTAGTCAGAAGAGACTTATAAAGAGAAATTCCAGAATGAAAGTGACTTTGGAACTTACTTTTTTACTTCTATCTTGAGATTATCACTAATAAACATTTAATTTAAAAGCATTCACTATCTAAATTGCAATTACAATTTCTATTTTTGTACCTGTATATTTCAAGTTCTCCAACTGAAAAGACTTCTTTTAACCATTCATATCATAAATTTACATGTGTGTATTCATTTTGGGTCTCTCTATTTTGTTTCATTCTTCTGTACATCTATATTTGGTGTCTGTGTCATAATTTTTTATGTTATTTTGGAAAGTTACAAAATGGTTAATCCTTATCCTATTAAATATATCCATGTACTTAATGTGAGCTAGTAAAATCATCTGCAATTATAATGAACACTATTTCTAGAATATAAAAAATTTGATATATACATATTCATTCTACATTGAGCATTTTAGCAAATTTTCAAACTTTGAACATATTTTCTTTGTCAGAAAACA
The DNA here is from genome assembly GCA_020226075.1 of Hydropotes inermis. Taxonomy (NCBI): domain Eukaryota; kingdom Metazoa; phylum Chordata; class Mammalia; order Artiodactyla; family Cervidae; genus Hydropotes; species Hydropotes inermis. Next base: position 33,315,259 of record CM035282.1, on the reverse strand, counting down.
TATATCTGTGTACTTATAAGTGATTATTTATGATGTAACCCACCTGAAAATTTCCCAAGCACCACCATTTTTTATATAAATCCACTGCACAGAAGATATGTGTTTGTAGTTTGGCATTTTGATCCTATATTCCAGAATAAAGGAACTAATCATTGCAAAATAGAATAAACAGATAGATAGTATCTATCACAACATAATAAATATATGATTAGAAAAGATAAATATACAAAATTAAAATCTGAATAAAATAAATGTCTATGTATGTGTAACTGAATTACTTGTTATACATTATACCCTCATCAAGAGAGTCTTTAGTTCCTCTTTACTTACTGCCATTACGGTGGTATCATCTGTATGTCTGAGGTTGTTGATGACTGTCCCAGCAATCTTGACTCCAGCTTGTGATTAATCCAGCCCAGGCTTTTGCCTGATGTACCCTGCAGACAAATTAAATAAGCAAGGTGACAGTATACTGTGTTTTTGTACTCCTTTCCCAATTTGGAACCAACCAGTTGCCCCATGTCCGATTCTAACTTTTGCTTCTTGACCTGCATTCCAATTTCTCAGGACAGTTAAGGTGGTCTGGATTTCTATCTTTTTAAAAATTCTCAACAGTTTGTTAAGATCCACATAGTCAAAGGCTTTAGAGTAGTTGATGAAGCAGATGTAGATGTTTTTCCGGACCTTCTTTGCTTTCTCCATTATCCAACAGATGTTGGCAGTTTGTCCTCTAGTTCCTCTGCCTTTTCTAAACCCAGCTTGGACATCTGGAAATTCTTGACTAGTGGAATACTGCTGAAGCCTAGTTTGCTGATTTTTAGAGCATAACTTTGCTAACATGTGAAATGATTGCAATTGTATGGTAGTTTGAACATTCTTTGGCATTGCCCTTCTTTGGGATTGGAATGAAAACTGACATTTCCAGTCCTGTGGCCATTGATACATTTTTCAAATTTGCTGACACAGTGAGTGTAGCATTTTATCAGTATCATTTTTCATGTTTTTAAATAGCTCAGCTGGAATTGCATCACATCCAAAAGCTTTGTTTATACTAATACTTCCTAAGGCCCACTTGACTTTACAATCCACAATGTCTGGCTATAGGTGAGTGGACATACCATCATGATTATCTGGATCATTAAGACCATTCTCTGTATTCTTGCCATCTCTTCTTAATCTCTTCTGCTTCTATGAGTTCTTACTCTTTCTATCCTTTATCCTGCTTATCCTACCATGAAATGTTTCTTTGATAGCACTCATTTTCTTGAATCTCTCATCTTTCCCATTCTGCTGTTTTCCTCTATTTCTTTGCATTTTTCATTTAACCTTCTTATTTCTCTTTGCTCTTCTCTGGAACTCTGCATTCAGTTGGATATATCTTACCCTTGCCTTTCACTTCTCTTCTTTCCTCAGCTACTTTTAAAGCCTCCTCAGACAACCGCTTTGCCTTATTGCATTTCTTTTTCTTTGGGATAGTTTTGGTCATTACCCCCTGTACAATGTTGCAAATCTCTGTTCATAGTTAGCCCTCTGTCTACTGAATTTAATCACTTTAATCTATTTGTCCCCTCCACTGTATAATCACAAGGGATTTTATTTAGGTCATTCCTGAATGGCCTAGTGGTTTTCTACATTCTTCATTTTAAACCTGAATTTTGCAATAAGAAGGTCATGATCTGAGTCACATTCAACTCCAGGTCTTATTTTTAAGGACTGTATAGAGCTCCTCCATCTTTGGCTGCAAAGAATATTATCCATTTGATTTCAGGATAGACAATCTGGTGATGTTCATGTGAATAGTTGTTTCTTGGACTGTTGGGAAAGGGTGTTTGCTATGACTATTCTGCTTGACAAAACTCTGTTAGCTTTTGTCCTGATTCATTTTGTCCTCCAAGGCCAAACTTAACTTTTATTCCTGGTATCTCTTGATTTCCTATTTTTGCATTCTAATCCCCTATAATGAAAAGGATATATTGCTTTTTTTTGGGGGGGTGGTATTAGTTCTAGAAAGTGTTGTATGTACTCATGGAACTAGTCAACTTAAGCTTATTCAGCATCAGTGGTTAGGGCAGAGACGGATTACTGTGATGTTGAATGGTTTGCCTTGGAGATGGAATAAGATCATTCTGTCATTTTTGAGACTTTACCCAAGTACTACATTTCAAACTCTTCCATTGACTATGAAGGCTATTTTATTTCTTCTAATAGATTCTTGCACACAGTAGTAGATATAATAGCTATCTGAATTAAATTTGACCATTCTGGTCCACTTTAATCCACTGATTTCCTAAGATGTCAGTGTTCACTCTTGATATCTGCTGTTTGAACACATCTAATTTACCTTGATTTGTGGCTTCCCAAGTGGTGCTGGTGGTAAAGAATCTGCCTGCCAATGCAGGAGACACAAGAGATGTAGATTTGATCCCTGGTTGGGAAGATACCCTGGAGCAGCAAGTGGCAACCCACTCCAGTATTTTTGCCTGGAAAAGTCCATGGACAGAGGAGCTTAGCCAGATACATTCCATGGGGCTCCAAAGAATCGGACACAATGGAGTAACTGAGCATACAATAGACCTAACTCTCCAAGTTCCTATGCAATATTAGTCTTTACAGCATAGGGCTGTCGTTGGAAGAACTGATGCTGAAGCTGAAGCTCTAATACTTTGGTCACATTGTGCAAACAGTTGACTGCTGACTTATCAAAAAGGATCCTAATCCTGGGAAATAACCAGGGCAGGAGGAGAAGTGAATGACAGAGGATGAGATGTTTGGATGGCATCATCGACTCAGTACACACGAGTTTGACCAAACTCCAAAAGATAGTGAAGGAGAAGGAAGCCTAGAGTTCTGCAATTCATGGGGTCACAAAGAGTTGGACACAACTTAGCTACCGACCAACAACAATGACTGCATTATTAATTCTTTACAACCTCAAATTTTGAGCACTAGACACATCTACAACTTAGTGTTGTTTCCAGTTTGGCCCAGCCACTTCATTATTTCTGGAGCTATTAGTAATTGTCCTCTTCTCTTCCCCAGTAGTATATTAGACACCTTCCAACCTGTAGTGGGGGCTCACCTTATGGTGTCATATATTTTTGTCTTTTCATACTGTTCATGGGGTTCTATCAGGAAGGAAACTGGAATGGGTTGCCATTTCCTCTTCCATTGGATCATGTTTTGTCAGAACTCTTCACTATGATGCATCCATCTTGGGTGGCCCTGCAGGGCATGGCTCATAGCTTCACTGAGTTATACAAGCCCATTTGCCACAAGGTTGTAATCCATGTAGGGGAAAATGAATATAATTTTGTAAATCAAGTATACTACAATAAAATTTTCAAATATTAGAAAGATGGAAAGAAGCAGCATTAAATGTCACTAAAAACTCCAGCTTTTTATGTCCACGGTTTGGAAGAAATCAAAACATATATGGAATCTAGAAAGATGGTACTGATGATCGTGTTTTCAGGACAGCAAAGGAGAAACAGAAATAAAGAACAGACTTTTGATCATGGTGGGGGGCAGAAGGGGTGAGAAGACTTGAGAGAGTGATACTTAAAAAATCTATATTACCATATGTAAAACTGATAGCCTGTGGGAATTTGCTGTGTGATGTAGGGAACCCAAAGCTAGAGCTCTGTGACAACCTAGAGGGGTGGGATGGGGGAGGGAGGTGGGAGAGAGGTTTAAGAGGGAGGGGACATGTGTATTCCTATTGCTAACTCATATTAATTTATGACAGAAACCATCACTATTTTGCAAAGTAACTATCCTCTAATTAAAAATAAATGTTAATAAAAAAATGAGACAGAGAAGGTAATACTACCTTTGAAATACTTAAATATATTAAGACTCAGCAGTCAAGCACCAAAGATCAACGGGATGTCTGGATTGAAAGGTAGAAAAATAATTGTTCTCAGACTAGAACCAAAGTATTACAACAATTAAGCTATCCTAGTATTTAGTGAGATGATGCCCCTGCTGCTTAAATCTTTCTGGGATACACACAGAGAAAGATGAAGATGAATAGAGCTCAAAAACTAATGCAACAATGATATCCAAAGTTTAGTAAGATTGTAGCTGCATATGATAATTAATTATAGACAAATCTCTGATGATAGCACATATATTCTCTTAGTTTCCTCAGACCTCCTTTAAATTTCATGGCTTTTGCCAATGTTGTTCTCCTTGAAATTTTCTTTCTTTAACTCTGTAACTAACTCTTTAAAACTCCTCATGCCTCATCTAAAGTGCTTCTCATTAAGTGAGACCTTCTCCAATTCTGCCAAATAAGATTAGTTGTTCCCTTTCTTATGAATATTACAATTGAAATTAGATAATGGGATTTTTGTTAATAGCATCCCCTTTCTTAGTTAAATTTAAATCATGTGGGTTTTGCTTATAGCTTAATCTCAGGGACCTAAGCCAGTGTCTAGAATATAATTGGTGTCATAATTGCCAAGTAAATTTTGAATGAATTATTTGATTAATGTGGAAAGAAGTAGAAAACACTAGCAAATCATATGTAGTTGAAGTATTCTTTGGTCACAAAATTATGTCTCCTTTCTCTAGTAGACTGACACTATTATGACAACTATATTAATAGATGAATAAATTACAGATGATAAATGAGAATGGAAGGAGAGAGGATAAATTAATATGGAAGAAAGAGGAAACAGAAAAGAAATAATTTTAGCAAATTTTTATAAATAGATGGCAGTTGATTCAGTAGGAATTTATGAATGTGTATGAAAAAAAAAATGCATGTTGCATTTAGAACCACATACTTTTAAAGTCACTATTAGTGAAAAGATTGTAAAATGTTCCTTAGTCTGTATAAAACTTTTCAACACTGTGCAAATGTTTGTGTCCCTTCTGAATCTTGAATAAATAAATTATGAAGAAAAACAGGAAATGGAAGTTTGCTAGCGTCTATGCGGTCACAAAGATTTGGACACGACTGATGTGACTTAGCAGCAGCAGAGCTACAACATAATACTATTTCACACTTCAGTATCTTAGAGGAAGAGGTTGGCAAATGAATGAAGTTGATTTAACTCTGACTTACTCACTTCTGTCATTCAATATCTCCTCACTTCAAAGCAATTATTTGACTTTAATGTTGGTAATTAAACAAACCAAAAAGTTTTGTAGATTCCACATAGTCATCTTTTGCTTGAACCACTGATCTCTATTATTTACTACGCTGATATTTAGAGCTATGGATTATAATGCACCAGGATTAAGCACGAGATTCTACACAAGATTCTAAGAGATGATGACTTTGAAGGATTTTCCAAAATATGCTTTTATTTATTAGTATATTTTTAATGTTGGATTTTCTAACATGTGGTGTTAAAAGGATTGCTTCTCAAGAGACATACTGAGTGAATCAACCCACAAATCTTGGTGTCATTACAAAAGTTATTTCTTTCTCCTTATTTTGCTTTTTATGACCTCTTCAATCCAAGCTGAGAAAATAGGCCCTAATTTAGATGTTTTATTTTCATGGTATCTGATAAATATATACATTTCATAAAATTTTGGTGGCATATATCAGCTTTTCTCCCAGTCCATTAGTGAGCAATTTGTACTTCCAAATAGAAGTCAAAGGGGAAGGCATGTGTTTTCCCTTCATAGATTAGGTCAGCAAATAAATTGGGAAAAATAATCCACATCAACCATAAAAATATACAAGACTGCATGGATTGTTTCCATACTTTGGTTATTATGGATAATAAATCTAATTAAATTTGTAAGTTATTTTACTCTGTTGTTGCATATTTACATATCTTTAGGATAGTAGTAGTACTGTTAGCTACTCAGTTGTGTCTGACTCTGCAACCCCGTGGACTGTAGCCCACAAGACTCCTCTGTCCATGGAATTCTCCAGGCAAGAGTACTGGAGTGGGTTGCCATTTCCTTCTAAAGGGGATCTTCCCAACCCAACAATCAAACCAGGGTCTCCTGCATTGTAGGCAGATTCTTTAATATCTGAGCCACCAGCAAAGCCAAACCTGGAACAATTTCAACAACATGATATTGTAAATTTGAAATATGACTTCAAAAATGAAGCAAATATGTGTGAGTCCATAGTGATACAAATTTTGAATAAGCAAAAGAGAGAGGGGAGAAAAATCTTCCTTATAGAAGAATTCCGAACAATATGTACAAATACTCCCTATGGGAAGGGGGATTTAGTTCTTGCATTACTCCATGTGACTGGCAAAATTTAGTTACTTGCTTCCAAAAAATATATATTAAATAAAGAAAGAGAAAAACAACATCTTTGCAGTGGAGAAACCTGGCAAATACTTTCTTGTCTAATCAACAATAACTAATGTCACCAGTGGTGTCATGAGAATATCATGTAACCTTTGGCATGATATGACCAGAAAATCACTTCACTTCTGCTGTATTCTTTTCAAAAATTTCATCATAGAACTTTTACTAGAAAAAGATAAGACAGACTCAAATTGAAGGGCATTCTACAGGATATCTGGACAGTACCTTCAGTGTATTTCGAAGTCTGAAACAGAAAGAGGACATTAATACCAAAAATAAAAAAAGTAAAACATGTTTGAAATTCAATTCAACTCTAGAGTTTAGGCATCAACAATGCATCAACAATGCAGCAACGTCTTTTTTTTAAGTTTTGCCACATAGAACGTGACTATATTTTGGATTTGTCTGTTTTCAAGGGTAGTACTACAAGTTTTGCTCCTGTATTTTGAAGCTCTGTTATTAAGTGCATGGTACATTGGTTTATAATCTTTTATTGTACTTAAAGTATATTTCCCATGAACAGGATGTATTTGGTTTTATGTTTTGATCCAATCTGACAATCTTTTCTTTTCACTTTGGCTCTCACACTATTTACATTTCATGATGTTTTTGATATTTTGGCATTTAAATGTCTAACTTAAGTATTTGCTTTATATGTTTTCCATCTATGTTTTTTTTATTGCTCTTCCCTCTTTGTCTATCTTCTTTTGAATAACTGAATATTTTCACTTTTTGAATTTATTTTATTATGTTAACTACAATTTAAAAAAATATGCTGCAAATACCACACTACGTATTTTTGCTTTTTTTAAAAGATTTATATTTTATTCCACTATTCTTTCTTCTTGGAGCATGTTATTTTATACATCTGTAATGCGAGTCTGTTACTGGTGAAACTGCTCCACATTTGGATGTGAGAAAAATTATTTATTTTCACATTCTTTATGAAATTTATTTCCATTAGCTTTATAATTCTGGGTCACATTTTTTCCCACTCAATATTTTAAGATGTTCCTCTACTCCCTTTGTTTCTAACAGGATACCTGCTTTCATCACTATCTGCTTCTCTGTATCTTTTCCCTCTGGATCCTTTTAAGATTTTCCTTTTATAATTATTTGAGTAATTAGACTATGTCATGCCTTGATATAACTTCCTTCTTATTCGTTGCACTTGAGGGTTGTTGAAATTATTGGATTATTTGTGTTAATAAGTTGGAGTGCATTCAGAAAAAGTATTGACCCTTGACCATTGTTCATATTCTTTTTTTCTACTTATACCACCCCTATTTTGGTAACTCCAAATACACAATATTAGGCTGCTTGACATTCTCCCACAGCTCAGTGATACCTTGTTTGTATTTAAAAATACTCTATTGTGGGGCTTCCTTGGTGGTTTAGTAGTAAAGGATTTGCCTGTCCATACAGGAGAAATAGGTTCAATCCCTGATCCGGGAGGATCCCACATGCTGCAGATCATCTCCTGTGTCACAACTATTGAGCCTGTGCTCTAGAGACCAAGAGCCACACTACTGAAGCCCACCAGCTCTAGAGTATGTGCTCCACAGCAAGAGAAGACACTACAATGAGAAGTCTCTGCAGAGCAACTAGAGACTAGCCCCCCTTCTCTGCAACTGGAGAAAAGGCCATGCAGCTATGAATACCTAGCACAAGACAAAGATAAATAAATAAACAGAATTTTTAAAAATACCCTATTCCCTGTGCCTTTCATTTGGGATACTTCGTATTTTGTTGTCTCATTTTCATTAGTCCTTTTTTCTCTATTGTGTAATCTGGGAGATTTTATTAGAGGCTAGACATTATGATTATTTTCTTGCTTGATGCTAGTTATTTTTATAACACTTGGTGAGCAAAATGCTTCCATAGGCAAAAAGGGTTGAATCTTTTGAATTAATGGTTAGATTAAACCTAATTAGAGACTGAGATGGTCTTTGCACAAAAAGAGCAGTGAAGACAGTATGTAAGGCTTAAGAGGAAAATTATCAAGAGACAGTGTAATGACACATGTAGGAATTTAATCTACATTTTATATTTTCTTATTTAAATACATACAAAGACCATTATGTGGCATTATAATAAGAGGACAAAGAGTGAAATATAAATTTAGAAAAGTGACACAGAGCCTGTACTTAAGAAAGACTTACACGGTGCTGAGCCTGCTAGATTGCATTAGTCTTGTCCAACATTTTGTGAACCTGTGGACTGTAGCCCACTGGGCAACTCTGTCTACGGGATTCTCTAGTCAAGAATACTGAAGTGTGTTGCCATGCCCTCCTTCAAGGGGTCTTCCAGACCCAGAAATTGAATTGTGTCTCTTACATCCCCTGCATTGGTAGGCAGGTTTGTTTTTTTGTTTCTTTTTACCAACAAGGTCACCTGAAAAACCCCAAGGTGTCCCACAAATATCCATATCTACCCAGTACCTTTGACTGTGAATTCGTCTGGAAATAAGCATGTTATTTTATTACATAATATCTTACAGAAAAATCTGAATTAAACTTTTGGCCAACACAGAACAAAATTAGTTGTACTAAGATAATGCCATACTGGATTAGGGTGATCCTAATTTTACGAAGACATCCTGTTCATTTGCTCAGTCATGTCCCACTCTGCAACCACGTGCTGCACTGTGCCAGGTTTCCCTATCCTTCACTATCTCCTGAGTTTGCTAAAACTCATGTTCATTGAGGCCACAATACCATCCAACCATCTCATCCTCTGCCACTCCCTTCTCCTGACTTCAATCTTTCCCAGCATCAGAGTCTTTTCCAGTGAGCTGGCTCTTTGCATCAGGTGGCCAAAGTATTAGAGCTTCAGCTTCGGCATCAATCCTTCCAATAAGTATCCACTGTTGATTTCCTTTAGGATTGACTGGTTTAATCTCCTTGCTGTCCAAGGGACTTTCAAAAGTCTTCTTCAACACCCCAATTTGAAAGCATCAATTTTTCGGTGCTCGGCCTTCTTGATGGTCCAGCTCTCACATCCATACATGACTATTAGTAAAACCATAGCTTTTGACTATACTGACCTCTGCCAGCAGAGTGATGTCTCTGCTTTTTAATATGCTGTCTAGTTTTGTCATAGCTTTTTTCCAAGGAGAAAACATCTTTTAATTGCATAGTTTCAGCCACTGTCCACAGTGATTTTGAAGCCCAAGAAAATAAATTCTGTCACTGTTTCCATTGTTTCCCCATCTATTTGCCATGAAGTGATCGGATTGGATGCCATGATCTTAGTTTTTTGAATGTTGAGTTTTAGCCCAGTTTTTTCACTCTCCTCTTTCATCTTCATTAAGAAGCTCTTTAGTTTCTCTTTGCTTTCTGCTGGTAGCTTATGGTGAAAGATGTTGGATTCGTGATCTCCAAAGAAGACAATTTAGCTTTGGGACCAGGAACCAGACTTGATCATTCAAAACCTTTTGTGTAGCAGAGTTTTATTAAAGTACAAAAAGGGACAGAGAAAACTTCTGACAGAGACATCAGAAGGACAGAAAGCACTCCTCCTTGCTAGTTTTAACAAGCTGTTTTATGTCTGTTAGAAAGCCATTAATCAGACAAAAGATACACTTCAAGGCTGATGGAGTTTCACAAGGCCCTTCTCCCACAATATGCATTTTTGAGATAGGATGGCATGAGGTATGTCATCCTCCAGCTGTAAAACAACTGATATGAATACTAGTTTGTTGAGCTATTATTAGCCCAAGGTTTGAGAAAAGGAAAAAAAGTTAGTCTTCAGTGGAACCATTTTGAAGAAAGGCAAATTCCAAAGCAAATCCAGTTTCATTAACATAGCTTAAGAAAAACATTTCCATAGAGAAACCTCCTTTTTAGGAAAAAAAAAAAAAAATCTGACACTTGTAGTTTGTTTCCTCCTGCCGCTTGAAGGAGAGATAAAAATTGTCTGACACTGCAGCCTATTTCCTCCATTTGGAGACCCCAGCCTTCCTGTCTGTTACCCACTCACTACCATTGTGGTGGTGTCATATGCATATTTGAGGTTATTAACATTTCTCTCAGCAATCTTGATTCCAGCTTGTGATTCACACAGCCCTGAATTTTGCTTTATGTTCCAGGCATAGGACTTCTCAGGTAGCTCAACTGGTAAAGAATCAGCCAGCAATGCAGGAGACCCCAGTTTTGTTCCTAGGTTGGGAAGATCCCCTGGAGAAGGGAACAGCTATCCACTCCAGTATTCTGGCCTGGAGAATTCCATGCAGTGTATAGTCTATGGGGTTGCAGATAGTTGGACTCTGAGCATAAAAGTTAAATAAGCAAGGTGACAATATACAGCCTTGATTTACTCCTTTTCCAATTTTGAGCCTGTCAGTTGTTCCATGTCCAGTTCTAACTGTTACTTATTGACCTGCATACAGGTTTCACAGGAGGCAAGGTGGTCTGATATTTTCATGCTTTTAGGACTTTCTATAGTTTGTTGTGATTCACACAGTCAAAGGCTTTAGCATAGTAAAAGAAGCAGAAGTAAATTTTGTTTTTAATTCCCTTGCTTTTTCTATGATTCAATGAATGTTGAAAATTTAATCTCTTATTCCTCAGCCTTTTCTAAATCCAGCTTTACATCTGGAAGTTCTTGGTTCATGTACTGTTGAAACCTAGCTTGAAGGATTTTGAGCATTACCTTACAAGTATGTGAGATGAGTGCAATTGTGCAGTAGTTTCAATATTCTTTGTCATTGTGCTTCCTTGGGATTGGTATGAAACTGACCTTTTAAATCCTGTGGCCCCAGCTGAGTTTTCCAGACTTGCTGGTATATTGAGTGCAGTACTATAACATCATCATCTTTTAGGATATGAAGTAACTCTAGTGGAATTCCATCACCTCCACTAGCTTTGTTCGTAGTGATGCTTCCGAAGGCCCAGGATGTCTGGCTCTAGGTGAGTGATCACGTCATTATGGTCATCCAGGTCATTAAGACCTATTTTTATAGTTCTTCTGTGTATTCTTGCCACCCTTCTTAATCTCTTCAACTTCCGTTAGGTCCATACCATTTCTGTCCGTTAGTGTGCCTATCTTCACATGAAACATTCTCTTGGTATCTCTAATTTTCTTGAAGAGATCTCTATTCTTTCCCACTCTATTATTTTTCTCTATCTACATTGTTTACTTAGGAAGGCTTTCTTATCTGTCCTTGCTCTTCTCTGGAACTCTGCATTTAGATGGGAGTATCTTTTCTTTTCTCCTTTGCCTTTTGCTTTTTCTCAGCTATTTGTAAGGCCTCCTCAGGCAACCATTTTTCCTTTTTGCATTTCTTTTTCTTGGGAGTAGTTTGGTCATTGTCTCTTGTACAATGTTGTGAACCTCCATTTATAGTTCTTTAGGCACTCTTTCTATTATATCTAATCCCTTGAATCTATTTGTCACTTCCACTGTATAATTATAAGGAATTTGATTTAGTTCATACCTGAACGGCCTAGTGGTAGTGGTTTTTCCTACTTTCTTCAATTTAAGTCTGAATTCTGCAATAAGGAGTTTATGATCTGAGCCACTCTCAACTCCCGGTCTTGTTTTGGCTGACTATACTTTGGAGAAGTATAGAACTTCTCCATCTTTTGCTGCAAAGAATGCAATCAATATCATTTTAGAATTGATCATCTGGTGATGGCCATGTGTATAGTTGTCTCTTGTATTGTAGGAGGAGGGTGATTACCATTGTCTTTATAAGGAGGGGGAAATTCGGACAAATAAATACACACATATAGAGAACACTGCATTATAATATAAGCAGAAACTGGAGTTATATCACTAGAAGCTAACAAATTTAAGGATTTTCAGCAACCATCAGATGTAAGGAAGTAGGGATGGAACAGGTTCTCCCTCAGAGTCCCCATAACAAGGACCAACACTGAAAAGACTTTACTTTTGGACTAACTGACTTCAGAACTGTAAAAAGAATGAATGAACATCTGTTGTTTGAGGTCACCCAATTTGTGTTAACTTGTTGCAGTAATGCCAGGAAGCCAATACACTTGCTGAGAAGCACTAAGAGTGTAATATGTCATGATAATTGTATGATTGTTTCCCATCAGATAAAGATGTATTTTAAACATAGAGTAAGCAGAGATTTGGCACTAATCAGGATTGGAGTTTCAAGTTTAGTTCAAAAAGGAGGCAAATTAATTGTTGATAAATGCAAATTTGGGAATATTCTGATTGACAATTCAATTAATGGTGCAAAGTAGGTTTTGATATATATAAATTGAGAAAGAGACAAAGGTTATAGGATGATTACATTTTAGATGATGGGTTTAAATATTGAAAGTGGATTGTTATCAAAATGTGATAGGCATATAGATGGTAAAATTATTTAAATAGATTATAGAATTTGATGCTTTCAAACTGTGGTGCTAGAGAAGATTCTTGAGAGTGCCTTGGACAGCAAGGAGATCAAACCTATCAATCTTAAGAAAATCAACTCTGAATATTCATTGGAAGAAATGATGCTGAAGCTAAAGTTCCAATACTTTGGCCACCTGTGTAGAGCTGACTCATTGGTAAAAAACCCTGATGCTAGGAAAAATTGAGGACAAGAGGAGAAGAGGGCTACAGAGGTTGAGATGGCTGGATGGCATCACTGACTCTATGGCATTTGTTAGAGCAAACTCAGGGTGATGGTGAAAGACAGAGAAGCTTGGCATGCTGCAATTCATGGGGCCACAAAGAGTCAGACACGACTTAGTGACTGAATAATAACATGAGATTTGATTACATTTGTTTTTGCCTCTCCTGATCCACCCTCTGTCCTTCATGTTGATCTCTTTCCCAGGAGACTCACCTCCATGGATAACATTTATGTTCTTACTTATCTTCTGGGTACAGAGTAAGTCTGGGTAACCCAAACTAAAACTCACCCTGAAGAAGAAGATTAGGAAATGAAGTTTATGAACTCCTTTCTCTGTGAACCCTCTCCCTTACAGTCTTTGTTCCTCAACCCAAGGACATTAGTCTCTCTAGGAATCTTCTCTACAAACTTTCTTCTTCTTAGAGTATCCCTTAAAATCTGGGAATAATATAATTTATACTTTTGATAAAGTATTGTTACTTATTATAATTGACGCTCTGCTACTTCCCTCCCATACTTTTTAATAATTGTCATTTTATAAATAAATCTCCTATTAATTATGCTAATTTTAATGAGATTTCTGTTTATTAAGACCCTGACTGATAAAAAGAGTATATTTTTATTGCTAAGGACTAAGTCTTAGAAGCAAATAAGAAAAGTAGGGTGAAGATTAGTGGTGGACAGAAGTTCTAGGAAATGAGTAGACAGTATGTTAAGGAGGAAACTGTGGAACTACTGAATCACTAAGAAATACATGCTTCCCTGGTGGCTCAGTTGGTAAAGAAACCACCTGCAATGTGGGAGATCTTGTTTCAATCCCTGGGTTGGAAAGTTCCTCTGGAGGAGGGCATAGCAACCCCCTTCAGTATGCTTACCTGGAAAATCCCCATGGAAAGAGGAGCCTAGTGGCTGCAGTCCATAGTATCTCAAAGAGTTGGACATGACTGAGTGACTAAGCACAGGAAATATATCAATGAGAAATATTAAGAAATTATGGAGTGAAATGGATGCTGAAGATGTGTGTAGCAAGTAAACATAGTCGATGAAAAAACACATCTAAGAAAAAAGAAGAAAATGTCTGGAACTAGCAATAAGAATGAAGGAAGGCATTTGGCTGAGCCTGGAAAAGATCAGTGTGAAAAAAAGGAAACATACTTTTGAAGGTTTCTGAGTAACATCTTTCCTTGAAGAAAGCAGGTTCAGAAAGGGTGATAACATTCAAGGGATGTTTTAGAGCTCAGTGGAAATATTTCAAACACGAATGATGAGGTACTGTCATCCCAGAATGTAAGCATCTTTCTCTTATGCTGCTTAGCATTTTTAGGAAAAGTATGCTAAAGGTCTAGTACAGTACCTGACACACAGGCAACAGATAAGTAACTGCTTAATTGTGACTAAATCTTCAGAAAATTAACGGATAAAAAATGCCTAGGAATAATATTAATATTAATTAATTAAATATTAATAATCTTAATATATTAATCTTAATATTTATGTTAATTAAATTAATTATTTATTAATAGTCTTAATATTAAAAACTGATCCATCAGAATAAAAAAATCACAGTTATCTGTAGCAGTAATGGATAAATTTTAAATAAATGATAAAATATACTATTTCTAGGTGGAAAGACTGGATATACCTGGAAGAACTTATATGTCTCATGCAGTTTCAATAAAAAAAACTAGGATAATTCTTTCAAAATTAAAGAACTTTTTGAGTTTATCTTTGCAGGAAAAGCATAAAGGAAATGAGAGCAATGATAACAATATTTTTAACAAAAACAAGTTATACTTTGAATAATGATTCTCAGATTCATATAAATGAGAAAATTCAATGATAACAGTATTTGGTAGTGTGATAAAAAAAGAGTTAGTAAAAGAATATAAAAACAAAGCAAGCTATTACAGATTTATGTAGCAAAGATGATTATTTCAATATAAGAACATAACAATGATCATGGTTTATGGCTTTTTAAATCTGTGTTTCATTGTGAATATCTTTAATAAATATTTTATAAAAGATGGCATGTGTAATGATCAAAATAACCACACATGACACATTATGAAGCCTGACATTTATAAGGTTCAAAAAGATTAGTTCTTGAAAGATAGTGGCAACCCATCTTTTAGGCAAGACCAGATTTTTTTAAGGGCAATTTTTTTCTATACACCTCATGAATAACTTATTACCTAAATAAATGTATTTTCTATTAACAAATACTTATGTATTAGAATGCATAATGTCAATGAGCCTAAGAATGCATAATGTCAATGAGCCTAATACTTAGTAGCTTTATTAAAATTATTTGTGTCTTGGAATGTTTCCTATATATATTTTCAGAACTCATTCTAGTACAAGGTTGTAGTAAGAACCAAGTCTTGGATAGAAAATTCTAAAAACTGAGTGTTGTTAATGAGGCACTATATGAAGATCATTGCTTAATAAAATTCAGTATTTTTTGGAATATTTATTTCTAATCCAGGATATCTTCACACTATTTTCACAGATTGTATTTTAGGTTCAGCATAATACTGTGTTTTCATCACCTGGAAACATTTCTGCATATGTTTCTCCTCCTTACAGGTCTGTGGGATAGGAAGAGAAGCTCTGCTTCAAGAGTAGACTTACAGCCCAGTCAAAGAGATCCTCTTCCAAAGTCTTATCCTGGGGTCCAGACTGCAGGAGCAGGAATGTTCTTTTCTTGACAAAGTTAGAAACTCCCACAGAGATGAAGGTAAACTTTTAATGAGATCTTGGGATCAGCTCACTGTCACTTCTGCTGGAGCTGGTCACTTGGAAAAGCCCCAAGCCAGTGAGCTGGGGAGATATTTTTTTCTCCAGAGGTGAGGTAAGAAAATATGAAAATTTGATTTAAAACACATAATCTTCAATAGTTATCCCTTCAAATATAATTACTTGGGTTTAATTGAGTAATCAAGGTGAAACCAACTTGTCTTTCACGAATAAGAAGTTTTTCAATAATCAAATTACATTAATACAGATAAGGTGTGCTTAAATAATGAAATTTGTTCAAGTAGTATCAATGAATAATCTTACTGTTTTAAAGTAACTTAAATCAGTAAATATACCTTATTATTATTAGAATAAGTTAAAACTATTTGGGGGAAGTAATTTAGGGAAACAAATTGGAAAGATCTCAAAGTATATTTGAGAAATTCAAGGACTCACACTAACTCTACTTAACTATGAAAGGGCTTCTGTTATGACATTACTGGCAGAGTTTGGGTTTCCCAGGTGGCTGAAAAGGTAAAAAAATCTACTCGCAGTGCAGGAGATACAGGTGATGCAGGAGATGTAAGAGACACAGGAGACTTGGATTTAATCCCTGGGTAGGAAGATACCCTGGAGGAGGGTATGGCAACCCACTCCAATGAATATTGCCTAGACCTTGCTATAGATAGAGGAGCCTGGCACACTACAGTTCATAGGGTCACAAAGAGTTGGACAAAATTGAAGCAACTGAGCATGCATGCACGCTTTGGCAGATCCTATAACAACTGTATGAACATTTTTCTCAATTATTTCCATTTATTAAATATCTAAAGAAAAGTTACAATTGTATTATTTTATCTGTCGTTGTTATCTGGAGACAAAAATCTGATTATATACTTCTAACTTTATTTTCTGTAGAGTGAGTTCAACCAGAAAGGCACCAGCTTACTATTCATGGCAGATGAGAGAGCCAGAGCCTGTGGCTATAGCATCTCTCAGCCCTGACAGATCTGAAGACGGAAGGCTATTGACAGAAAAATCAATCCCATTAGCTTCTCCATTTGTGTGAACATTGATAAATATTTGAGCTATAATAGGTTCATCATGCAGATGGGATAACAATCAAGGATTAGAATGTGGCCCCCAATCTTCTAAAACATGTATTAAATTTCCATTAAACATTTCCTGCAGCACTCTCTAATTCAGCAACATGTCTTCTCCCTAATACTTGCTTTCCTTATGCTCTTTGAATGATAGTACAAATGTTAAAAGCAGATAAGCTTTGTCAACTATAAATCAAAACAATTACAACTTCATAATTAAAGACATTACTTCCCTCCAAAAAGAAAAATCAAATACATAGCTGATTTACAGACACAAAGGATTGGAAAATAGATGATGAGAGCTGTGTTCCTTTCTCCATATTTAAATCTTAGCTCTTTACAAATTGTCTAAATGCATATACTTTCAGCAAAATTATGTAAAGAATGCCATTGCATTACCATAAGAACACAATATAATTAAACTTTTAAAATATGGAAGTTGTTTTCTTTATCATAGACAGGATCTTAGAAACCCAATAAATAAAGTGACTACAAAATTGTTTTGATATTTCTTTCTATTTTAAGGCTTTGGACTCTATTGAGATTTTGTAAATAAATAATACAGCATTTTTATTGGGCTTTCCTAGTGGCTTAGACAGTAAAGAATCTACCTGCTACACAGGAGACCTAGGTTTGATCCCTGAATTGGGAATTACTATATTTTAAAATCTAAAAAAAAAATTGCCCATAGTATATACTATTATAAAACAAATTTTAGCAATTTTAAAGTATTAAGTGCAATTGAAAATTAACAATCAAAAAATATATAATTACTCAGGAACTTGAAAAAAATCAATCTAAAGACATATACAATTAGAAATTAATTACAACTATATCACAAACAGAGCTTCCCAGGTGAAACTAGTGGTAAAGAACCCACCTGTCGGTGCAGTAGACACAAGGTTCTATCCCTGGGTCAGGAAAACCCCCTGGAGAAAGGCACGGCAATCCACTCCAGTACTCTTGCCTGGAGAATCCCATGGACAGAGGAGACTGATGGGCCACATACATTTCAGGGTGTTGCAAAGAGTCAGACACAACTGAAGCAACAGCATAGCACATATGACATACTGTTTATAATGTATATAAATGCACATATTAGAAAAATAAAGATAAAAGTGAATAAGATAGTAATCCTACCAAAAAAATGGAAGAAGGACAAAACAAATGAAAGTGTGAACAGTTAAAAATGTAGGTTTTAAAGATAATTCCTTAAAATACATAGTAAAATAAAAAAGTAAATGTATACACTAAAGTGAAGAAAGAAAGGCTTACTATTTATTTTTATCAGATATATATTTATATATTTTCCTTAAAATATTTTCTTTAAAAATATTTCTATAAATTGTAAAATTATCTCTTAACCAATTACATGATGGCTCTGTATAACCTGTTACAGGGATTTTATTCACTTAGTGCTATTCAAGGAACAATCAATTAATTAATGTATGAACTAAGCAAGTAATTAATTATCTATTATTCAGAGTGGACAAGCATTGAGAGTTGAAAAAAACATATGTTGAGGGAACACTTGATTGAGATCAGGGAGCTTCAGAAACATGACTGACAACATGGGTCTAAGGAGAAGTTTTTGGTGAAGATATCCACATTTGTGTAGTGAAGATGGCTTAAATTTGCTAGAAATATTTTACCTTTACTGCTGAATCTTATATGTCTTTCTGTTTATCTAGATAGATAAATAAACACCCACAGCTCATTTTGTGGGTGTTAAGAAATCAATTCTAAAAATTGTATGAAAAGAAAAGAGACCCAGAATATCCCAAATTATATTAAAGAAGAATAAAGTCAGATGCTAGCCACCACCTAACTTCAAGATCTACTAAAGGCTACAATAATGAAGATAGTGTAGTATTGTTAAAAGAACTGAAAAGTAGATGAGTAGATCAAAATAGGTAGCCAAGAAATATCGACAAAATGATTTCAATCTTCTTTCTGTGACATGCAGTTGAAAATAAAACTTGTTCTCTAGTTGGTGAGAACTTTGTGTTATTGCTTACATCCACTCTTGCATTTAAAATGGAAAAAAAAATAAACTATTTCGATGCAGTTATGTTTGTTTTGGATCTCTCAGATTTTATTAGATCTGTGTGATTTCTTCTGAATTTTCTGACTCAAGTCTGTAATGCCGTGCCAGCCACCATTACAAAAGATCATCCCTCTTAACTCTTCTCTTTATTAACTATTTGATTCAACAAATGTTAAAAAAAAGAAAAAAGCTAACCATTATGAAGTCTTACAGTGTGCTGGGTATCATTCCAAATATTTTGCATGCATTATTAATCAACTAGCTAGAAAAACCCCAGTGGGATATATGCTATTGTTTTTCTCAATTTTATTAAAGAAGCTGAAGGAATATCTGCAACTTACTTGACATTTCATGCATTTTCAGTGACAAAGCTGGATTGACATTTATTCTACCAGTTTTGATACTCTTGACTAATTTGTTATAGGATGAGACAGTGTTTACTGAGATTATGGAGTCAAGGACAATATCGTATCACATATTAGAATAGTTCTTATATATATACAAAAGCCCAAATACATAAATGTATTCATATGAAAATGTCATAGTTGGCATATCTGAAGATTTATGAAAATGTGTTTATGTTTCATATTTTAAAAAAACCTACATCAGATAGTCTAATCTCACAGAGTTTCTTCAGTCCAGTTCAGTCACTCAGTCGTGTCCAACTCTGTGACCCCACGGGCTGTGGCACAACAGGCTTCCCTGACCATCACCAACTCCTGGAGCCTACTCAAACTTATGTCCACAGAGTCAGTGACGCCTTCCAACCATCTCATTCTCTGTAGTCCCCTTATCCTTCTGCCTCCATTCTTTCCCAGCAATAGGGTCTTTTCCAATGAGTCAGTTCTTCGCATTAGGTGGCCAAATTATTGGAGCTTCAGCTTCAGCATCTGTCCTTCCAGTGAATATTCAGGACTGATTTCCTTTAGGATGAACTGGTTGGATCTCCTTGCAATCCAAGGACCTCTCAAGAGTCTTCTCCAATGCCACAGTTCAAAAGCATCAATTCTTTGGAGCTCAGATTTCTTTATAGTCCAACTCTCACATCTATACACGATTACTGGAAAAACCATAGCTTTGACTAGACTGATTTCTTCAGAAAGTTCAAAATATCTTCCAGTGTCTGAAGTTCTGTTTATAAATGAGGCCAGTGTGGCCAATGTGGATATGAACTTGGTTAAGGCACACAACATTTTTATATCCTGTAGCAATATACAAAGTTGATAATATGCTGGTTTGCTTTATCATGCTATAGAAAGTGAAGTGACTCAGTAGTGTCCGACTCCTTGCAATCCCATGGACTGTAGCCTACAATGCTCCTCCATCCATGGGATTTTCCAGGCAAGAATGGGTTGCCATTTCCTTATCCAGAAGATCTTCCTGACCCAGGGATCGAACCTGGGCCTCCCACATTGTAAGAAGTTGCTTTACTGTGTGAACCACTGGTGAAGTCTTATCATGCTATAGGTACAACTATAGACAATTAGGGATAAAAGCTCATGCTTGTATGTTTTCTTGATGATAATATAACAAGTCTGAATCCATTAGAAGTCCAGCTTATGTCGTTTCTTAAAATTTTCCCCGTGTCTTCCCACATCACTCAGGTTTAAAATTTAACACTCTTACATTGTCCTACAAGGTTATCACAATTAAAATCCTCCAACACATATTATTATCTATTGGACATCACCTGTCATCTTCCCTTTCTCACTTCATTCAGCACCTTGGTCTTCCTTTCTGTTTGTCCCTCACTATAAGCAAAATACAGACTCATCTACCTAGGATAAATGGTCTTCGGTAAATAGCTGTCTACTTGGCTTCTGTCCTCAAGTCCTTTGCTTCTTTGTTAGACTGTCAACTGCCAGTGAGGCAACCTCTGATCACTCTACTCAAAATTGAAAGTGCTCCCCAACTTTAAATGTCCTCCTTGGCTTGAGTTTTACTCTTAGCACCCATTGTTTCATTATTTTATTTTTTATTACACTTATGTTTGTCTTGCTGTACTAAAGTATAAGTACCATGAAGACAAAATTTACTCATTTTCTGCTTTATTTGCTATTTACTGTTAATATCTTGATAATGTCCAGCACCAAGTGGTACTCAATAAAACTTGAATGAATAGTTTACACTAACTAGTCCAAGTAATATAGAAAAAAATGTATTTGTGTAACCAAAATAAACTGACAGATGATCAATATAAATTTACTTTATATTATTAGGATTTATTTTCTTAATTCATTGAGTAACCTATTAGTAATAATATTTAAAAAGTCTAAATAAAACACACAAACACACACACATGAATTAACTCAATATTTAAACATTTATGAATTAACACATTATTTAACTGAATCCACAAAGAACATATTTCAGAAAAATCTTAAAACTATTTTGAGGTATAAAATAAGACTGAGTGTTAATATGATCAATTTGCCAATGTAAAATATACCAAAAACATGCTATTTTTAACAACAATACATATTTAGAAAAAGAGTAATATTATAAGATAAAAGCTATGAATTTTTCAATGTATTTATGGGTTTATGCTTTTAAACAGAAAACCATATAATAGATTAGAAAGATTGCCTTTAACAAGTGTAGAGTTACAACTAAAGCAATCCATAAAATCACAGTCACTATTAAATATATTAAATATTAAATCACTATTAAATATATTAAAAGAGAAAGAAAACATTATAGTAAAGCCTGAGCAGTTTGTGGATCACATTATCTTTTCATTAATTGGTTAAAAGTTTAACTTTCCTCAATCTCTTTTTAGTGGTCTACCAGGTAAAATCTGAGTAATTTTAGTTGACTATTCCTTAAAGACATATCTATTAAACCAATATTACATTTTGAAAACTAATTTCCAAAAATCTATCATCATTAAAAACCAAGGCACTGACATATTACTTGGAATCCATTTCTCACCACTGATACCTCTTCACAAATTCTAAGGAGAAAATTTCATTTTAATGATCATTGAACAAGAATGTTTTTCTCCTAATGCTGTTGAGTAAGCAAAACAAACTTAAATGCAGAATTTACCAAGACTTTTCTGAGATATTTTTAAAATAATTATGGATGAACATTTGAAAGTGGCCAAAGCAGATTTTCCCTAAGATTCTAAAATATTGGTACAAAATTATGTACCTTTTTTTTTTTTAACATTTCAACTTTTAACAACATTCTTGTTGTAGGAATAGTTTACCCTTATTTATTTTGCTTATGACTTTAATATTTGTGATCAAAACAGAGAATTCTGTTTCTGTAAGTAATAGCAATGAAACTGTATTTTATGATGTTGTTTTAAAACTTTCTCAAATACTATTTTTAAAAATGCTAATTTCTAAAATAAATTATGTATATTTTAATTCTATTCTTCCTCTTGATTTTTATTTTTAGGAGAAATTATATTTAATTATGGAGGGGAAACATGTCTTATGTTTCTTTTCTATTTCCTCATTCACATTAAAAATTTAACACTAATCTTGGTGCCTAATTGGAAAAGAAAATTCTCAGCCAAAAATATGAAGATGTTTTGGATTTTAATATTTCCATTAGTAAATTAAAAATAAAATAAATGTTTCAGTGGAAAATGCAAACTAATTCAGAGTGAACAAAATGCTGGCAATCTTGAGGGCTGTGCAGGTCTTTTTTTAGAGGTAGCTGTTTTTAATTGGAATGGACCATATCAAATACACCTCCTATAATTTTTTATTTTTTCAATCATAGGTGGTAAATTTTTCCCAAGCCAATTATTTTTCCTTATAAAAAATGAATATCCTGTTGCACTTAGCAAATTCTGATCAGTTTGTCTTCTGAAATGTTGATATGTATTTGATGTGAATTCAAAGTATTATTTGAATATTTCATCATAGTCGTCCTTGAGGTTCAAAAACTGCCATATACATCAAATATTCTTTGAACAAAGAATGATGTGATAATGAGGGGAAGGTGTGCTTACCAAATGCACAGGATAGAATAGCATTTGCTCCCTGACCCCCATCAAACAATAACAACAACAACAACAAAGGACTAAAAGAAGATTGAAAAGAAACTGCCAGGCATTAGATCAAAGGAGTCGGTTTCCTTGTTAAGTAAACAATTTAGAGCTTCTCATTACTTCTCAGTGTATGTTCTCATATTATTTTCCATACAGTTCAAAGCTGATTTTTGTGACTTCTCTGACTAGATAACAAACTACCAGACAATACCATTCTTTAAAATTGCTTAGACTATGGATAAATCTGTTGGACATAAACCATTCTGCAACTTTTTGTGGTGCAGAGGTTTTATCAGGCCTACACATCTTACATACACATCCCCAAAATAATGTTTTACAGTTACAGAACAAATCATCTTCCCAATTTCAACATGATTTTATAATTAAGTAAATCTCATTATTTTGGAAGTTAAGAAACTTTCTTTTCAGGCATGTTGTATACAGAAAACAGGGTGGGGAAAGATATGTTGGTTAGAATTTTTGGTTGGAATTTTTATTCTTTTATATATTTAGTTTATGAAATTCTGTTTTGTCTCTTGTCTTACCCAATTATCATGCCTATTTTTTGAATCTTTTGTGAAATGTTTATTTGTAGCAGCTGCTGTACTCTAGATTGTCACTGCAAATTGCTATTATTTATACCTCTTTCCATTTTCATATTTATTTGCCAACTTTAATTAGAATCACTACTTCTAAGAGAGTTTTATTTAAAATAAGCAAGAAAAATACACACCTGTTCAGATTTTAGCATTCTGCATGTGCTTAAATACATGCAAAATACTCTTGAATATTCAAGCCTATATAACTCTTTGGGTTTCTTGTTCCCAGCCTTTTACAGTCACCTTGTTCTCTTAATCCAAATAAAATGATTACACTTTTCATCCCAGATCCTATTGGGAATGTCCCAGTACCATTATCAATACTTCTGATGATGCCTGAAGTGTCAGTCATGTTTTTCTATGACTTCTCTTCCCTAATATCTCTTTCCAGATCTGGTTTCAATTATCACCTTGAGAACAGTCTTCTTTCCCTTCTGTTCTGCCCAGGTGTTTATTTTTTCTTAGCTTCAATTTCTCCAAAAATTCAGGTTTAAAGCTGTAGCACTTTGACTAAAAGTTTCAGAATAATAGGAACATAGTGTGGAAGAATACATTAAATCCCAAGTCAGAACAAGGACCTTCATCTGTTATTCTTGCCAATTTGTCTCTTACCATTTGTGATTCTCCCCAGACTCAACCTTTCTGTTATGTCCTATATATCTCTTACTCTAAACAGCCATTTCCAAATTCCCAAAAATATCTTTTCTTCAGGGTTTTAAGATGCCAATTCATATATACTTAAATAAAGTGACAGAAATCTTAAGCTGCTTTACTTCTTTTAGAATACCTTCTCTCTCCACCCAAATAAATGACAACAATAAAACAAACAAGTAAAAGACAGGAATAGTGTTTCTCTAAATTAGTCCTAGAAATGGATCACCCTTATAATAATCACTTACAGGTTTAAAATGGAGGGACTTGGAACTTATCCTAAACTTAATTTATTTGAAATTGTTGAGATGTTGGCACGGCAATTTGTCTTTCAATAAGTTGGCAAAGTGATGATCATAACCACATAATATTTGATAGTCACCTAGAAATTAGAAGTATCCTCCTTGGATCTACTGTTTAAACAGCCTATAGATTTATGTATTTTTTATCTCCTAAGTAATTTTCACTTTTTTGAATCATTAGCTGTTGTTGTTGCTGTTTAGTCACTAAGTCATGTCCAACTCTTTTGTAATCCCATGGACTGTAGCCCACCATGTTCTTCTGTAATGGGATTTCCCAGGCAAGGATACTGGAGTGGGTTGTCATTTTTTTCCCCAGAGGGTCTTCTGACCCAGGGATTGAACCCACATCTGCTTCATTTGCAGGCAAATTCGCTACTGCTGAGCCACCAGAGGAAGCATAGAACTCTAGAAAATGTTTCTTTTGATATTTTTTGAAAGATTGTGACAATAAATAAAAATGTTGATAATTACAATTATATAGGTGAAAATTTTCAATAAAAATGATACAAGAAATGTTTATCATTTGTAATCCATCACATAATATGTATTCATCATTTATGCAAAAACATTTAATGTATTTACTCTATTTAATATATTTACATTACTCTATTTAATGTATTTACTCTATGCAAATCATTATACTAGGTTTTATGAGAGTTCAAAACTCTCCTCCCAAACCTTACATTACAAGGATGAAAACTCATTACAAATATACAAATTGCCATCAAACCAAATACAATTTGATAACTTATTGAAAAAGCCTACAGTGATAATTTTACAGGCAAAGAAAATGTTTTAGCAGTATTAAGGATGCATAACAATTTTTTAATCTATAATTAAGCTGACAGTGATTGGACATTTGTAGATGGTGTTGAGAAGAACCAGTTAAAGACTATGTGTGTGGAATAATACGTTAGGAAGCAAACATTGTTTGAAGCTTCAGTGAGAATGTATATAAAAGTCTTTAACAAATCAAGTGATTCTTAAGCAAATATTATTCCATAATACTAAATTAAGTAAATAATATTGTAAATTACATGTTTGGTAAATAAGGTGCTATAGCTAAAAAAAACAAAGTGAGTTGTTGACTACAGTCTGAATACCAGGAAATCTATATAATTAATATAAATTTATTCAATAAATAAATCAAATGCTGAAAATATATAAATACTAGTGTAAAAACTATTGAGGTGATTGCAAAATTCAAAAACCACAAGTCATTTTTTTTTAAGTTAGTAAAGATATTTGACATGGGAAATATTTAACATAAGTTAGAGATAAAAATGCTGTCAATGTTAAGTACAATTCACAATTTCTCTTGTAAGAGGAAACATCTGAAATGATTAGTCATGATGGATCAATATCTTTCAAGAAAGCTCTTTATTCAAATTTTTGAATGATAAATTATCTAGTTAAGTAAATTTAAAAGAGTATCTACTGCAATTGATAATTTGGGAATTGTCTAGAGAAACCAACTATAATCCCATAAGCATTTAGCATGCCATACAATGTCAATGCATGAGTTTTTAACATGATGATTCTATCCTCCATAGAGATGATAAAGTGAGAATAAAAAAAAAAAGTCAGATGATTTGCAACATTTCAGATGATCTCTAAATGGTGTCAGTAAAATTAAGTGTTTTCTGAGCACTGTCACCAACATAGCAAGCAGGAGGATGAAACTGAGGAGCTGACAGTCAATTAGATATCAAGGACACTAAGATGGGATAGTTTATGGGGGGGCCTTAGTGTTGATGTAGAATAAGTGGTTGATGCAAAATGTGATGGAATGACAACTGTTTGAAAGAAATTTTCACTTTAATTTCAGTCTTTAATTTGTGTCAGTACAGTCAGAAAAAGAGACACTAAGAAATCTTTAAACCACAGAACCCTGTAGGATGTAACTACTTGATTGTAGAGAATAAAAAATTCAGCACCATCAATGGTACCTGATCTATTTGCACAAATAAAATTTTACTCATAGTGTTTTGTTTTTCTTAAGGCATTATTAAAGTAAAAGTTTATAATTAAGATAAATATAATGATCTATCAAAAAGTGACTGTTAACTTACTTGAAGGAAGCAGAGACATTAGGAAGAAAAAAAAAATCTGGCGATATTTTAACTGTAACACCATAGAAGACACACACAGTCTCATAAAAGAACAGGACATATTATTTGATGAATGATTCAAAAGTGCCTTTAAAATCCAAATGGAAACTATTATTGCCTCAATGATCATATTTGTTTGCTTCCTAAAGTAACATATTTTTTATTACTATGTAATATGTTCCATCTACAGTTGCTGGTGATAATACATGAACTGGTACTTAAAGAAAAAGTAGGACAGCTGACATACAGTGATGATAAATTTAGGGAATTTTAGAAAGATGAAATGGCATTTATAAAGATAAGTAATTATAGAGAAATGGGCATATTTTGAAATATCTGGAAGATAGGGTCAAATTAAGGTAGAAATATAGGCTTTGTAATTTAAGAACTGATCAAAGAATATTTTGTTTGTGTGTATTGGATATGACATTATTTTACTTTGAAAAGTATAAAGAAAAAATACATTTTATAAGATATTTTACACAACAATGATTGCAATATAGAATCATATTTCTTAAAGTTTAGACTGAAAGTAAGACTCTGCAGATAAAAAGAGCAGTTAAAAAGATTAAGTTATCCAGGCTATAGTTGAATATATGCTGGGTGAAGGCCATAAATAGAAAAAAAAAAATAGTGATGCATTTATGAAACATTTAAGATGATTCATTAGTCAGGTGGTGATATATTAGAAGGAAGTCATGATTACAATAATTTTTTCATATGTTTATGACTTTGTAGTAATATGACTCAAAAAATAAATATAAGAAAAAAACATTTTAAAAAAAGTAAAAATTATTTCAGTATTGAAAAGGTTTGTCAGTGGGTATCCACTTGAAGATAAGTAAATAACAAGAATTTTGGAGAAAGCTTATAAGAGATGAAAGATCTTGACGGTCATTATTATGTGTGTATTTTGAAGTTTCTTATTTTAGTTGAATTTTGCTATATAATAAATGGGTTTTTTTTCAAGCTCATCATTATTTTATTTTATTTTATTTTTATTAGTTGGAGGCTAATTACTTTACAATATTGTAGTGGTTTTTTGTCATACATTGACATGAATCAGCCATGGATTTACATGTGTTCCCCATCCCGATCCCCCCTCCCACCTCCCCCTCCACCCGATCCCTCTGGGTCTTCCCAGTGCACCAGGTCCGAGCACTTGTCTCATGCATCCAACCTGGGCTGGTGAGCTGTTTCATCCTAGATAATATACATGTTTCAATGCTGTTCTCTTGAAACATCCCACCCTCACCTTCTCCCACAGAGCCCAAAAGTCTGTTCTATACATCTGTGTCTCTTTTTCTGTTTTGCATATAGGGTTATCATTACCCTCTTTCTAAATTCCATATATATGTGTTAGTATACTGTAATGGTCTTTAAACTTAGTAACCTAGAGCAATGGAGCTGTTGATTACTTCACGTCTTTGCAGATGGGCAGAAAGTGGTGGTTCTTTTGGACAGAAGCATCCCTGGCCGGTCTCAGCTGCACACACTCGGGCGTCTCTGGCATCTGTTGTGTTGGCTGTGGCTGGCTCATTCACAGATGTCATTCATGAAGGAAATCTTGCAAAGCTTGGGTTGCTGCTCCTATGCTCTCAGCCTTCAGCATGCCAGCCCAGATTTGTTCACATGGTTTCAGAATTGAAAAGAGAGTAGAACCACACACAGCCTATTTCAGTCAAGGCTAAGAAGCAGCATACCACTACTTTCACCTTATTTTATTTGCCAAAGTCCAGTCCAAACTCAAAAAGAGGTAAACATACTCCATTTCCTGGTGGCTTGGAAATATTTCATAGAGGGAAGGGACAAATATGGGGCCATATAGAATAAATTCTCATAGAAAATGTATAATTTCAGGAATTTTTAAAAGGTGGCAAAAAATTTGAAAGACATTTTTGATGTTATGTGAAAGATTCAAACAATAAAAGAAACTGATTAAAAATAGAAAAGATCAGGTGGGAAGGCTACAAAAAATTGTTTAAAGACTTATGTATTAAAAAACAAGGTAATGTGAGAGTTCTTATTTCTGTATTTATTTTGTTTCCATTATCTACATGTTAGTTGTGAGAAAAGTAAATAATTTGAATAAACATAAATGTGCCTTTTAAAAAATATATTCTGTGTATTGGAGCTCAGCCTTCTGTGTGTGTTTGTGTGTACTCAGTTGTGTCTGATTCTTTGTGACCTCATGGTCTATAGCCCATGAAGCTCCTCTGATCACAAGATTTCCCAGGTAAGAATGCTGGAGTTGATTGCTTTTCCCTTCTTGAGGAGATCTTCCTGATCCCGGGGTCAAACCTGTGTCTCTTGCATTGGCAGGCAGGTTCTTTACCACGAGCGCCACCTGGGAGCCTCCAGCCTTGGGTAATTCTCTCCATAATTCTTATTCCGTCTTTGCTTTCTTTTTTCTTAAACTTTTTTTTCATTAAAAAAAAAAAGTGAAAGTTTTGAGTCGTTTCGTGTCTGACTCTATGTGATCCCATGGACTGACCCCAGGCTCCTTTGTCCATGGAATTCTCCAGGCAAGAATGGTGGAGTGGGTAGACATTCCATTCTCCATGGGATCTTCTCCACCTAGTAATCAAACCTGAATCTCCTACCTTGCAGATTCTTTGCTATCTTAGCCATCAGGGAAACTTTTCATTCAATAAACTACTGTTGTAATCAGTCTGCTTTATTTAACTCCTGGTAGTTGTCTGATGGAATTGATTTTACTTCTAATTATATAAGCTTTTTATTATATTCATTTTTCTGGATATACTATTTTAAAAATATAGTTTAATATAATTTAATAGATTCCACATTTTTGATTATCTTTAGGTATACAGGAATGTGCAGACTTCCCATATACTCCCTATGCTCCCTCACACAGTTGCTTCTTAATATCTTGCATTAGTGTGGTACACTTATTACAATTAATGAGGCAATACTGATGCATTATTATTAACTGAAGTACATAGCTTCATTAGGAGTCAATCTGTGTGTTGTACATTCCAGATTTGTGGGTTTTTTTTTTTTTTTCTATTTTGGACAAATATGTAACATGTATCTACCATTGCAATGTCCTATGGAATAGTCTTGCTGCCCTAAAAGTCCCTTCTGCTCCAATAACTCATCGTTTTCTCTCTCTCTCCCTGGACTCCCTGAACCAATGGCTGCTTTATTGTCTCATTAATTTTGCCTTTTCTAGAATGTCATATAGTTGGTATCATAGAGTACATAGCCTTTTCAAATTGAATTATTTCACTTGGCAATATGTATTTAAGCATCATCTATGTGTTTTTATAACTTGATAGGTCAATGCTGAATAATATTCAACTGTCTAGATAGTTCATTTATTCATTCACCACCTGAAAGACATCTTGGATAATTCCAAGTATTAGTATGAGTAAAGATGCTGCAAACATTCATGTGCAAGTTTTTGGGTTAACACACATTTTAGTTCATTTGTGCAAACAGGGAGGAGTGTAACACTTGGTCATATGTAGGACTATACTTAGTTTTAAGAGAAACTGCAAATCTGTGTTCTGCAGTGGCTATGCCTTTCTTCATTTCTTCCAACAATGAGAGTTTCTATTGATGAATTATGTTTCAGCATTTTTATCTTAAATATTGATGCTTTTGAGCTATGGTGTTGGGGAAGACCCTCGAGAATCACTTGGACTGAAAGAAGATCAAACCAGTCAGTCCTAAAGGAAATCAATCCTGAATATTCTTTGGAGGGACTGATGCTGAAGCTGAAGCTCCAATACTTTGGCCACCTAATGTGAAGAGCTGACTCACTGGGAAAAAACCTTGTTCTGGGAAAGATTGAAGGTAGGAGGAGAAGGGGATAACAGAGGATGAGATGTTTGGTTTGCATCACCAAATCAATGGACATGAATTTGAACATGCTCTGTGTGATGGTGAAGGACAAGGATGCCTGGAGCGCTGTTTATGGGATCTCAAAGAGTTGGACGTGAGCAAACTGAAGTCAAAGAGCAACTGAATGAACAATAGCAGTCTTAAATATTATCACCACACTGAAAGACGGTTACCTAGTTTTTATTCTATGTTTTATTCTTGGAGTTTGATAGCTTTGTGCTTTACATTTTATATATTAAAAAGTAATTAACTATTCCATGTGAGACTTGTTGCCTGTAAACTTGCCATAATTGTGCATTATTTACAGAATTTTTTTTACATATGTTGATTTTTTAATGATTTAGCTACCAATGTTAATTTTTCATAGAAAATTGTATCATCTTTCAAAAGAATGAAAAATTTATTTTTTCCTAATCAATAAATGTTTGTATCTTTTTCTTGCCTTATTGTATTAGCTAAGACTTGTGTTTTAGGTCTAATAGGAGTAATGAGAAAGCAGACAACTTTGCCTTAGTCCTCATCTTAAGGGGAAAACTCTACTTTCTCACTTTTAAGTAGAATGTAGGCTGTAGATGTTTTGTAGATATTCTTTATCAGTGAAAAAGTTCCATTCCGTTTCTATTTTATGGAGTTTTTTTTTTCATTTATTTTTATTACTTGGAGGCTAATTACTCCACAACATTGCAGTAGGTTTTGTCACACATTGGCATGAATCAGCCATGGAGTTACAGGTATTCCCCATCCTGATCCCCACTCCCACTTCCCTCTCCACCCGATTCCTCTGGGTCTTCCCAGTGCACCAGGCCCGAGCACTTGTCTCATGCATCCCACCTGGTCTGGTGATCTGTTTCACTATAGATAATATACATGCTGCTCTTTAGAAACATCCCACCTTTGCCTTCTCCCACAGAGTCCAAAAGTCTGTTCTATACATCTGTGTCTCTTTTTCTGTTTTGCATATAGGGTTATCATTACCATCTTTCTAAATTCCATATGTAGGTGTTAGTATGCTGTAATGTTCTTTATCTTTCTGGCTTACTTCACTCTGTATAATGGGCTCCAGTTTCATCCATCTCATTAGAACTGATTCAAATGAATTCTTTTTAACGGCTGAGTAATATTCCATGGTGTATATGTACCATGGCTTCCTTATCCATTCGTCTGCTGATGAACATCTAGTTTGCTTCCATGTCCTGGCAATTATAAACAGTGCTGTGATGAACATTGGGGTGCACATGTCTCTTTCAGATCTGGTTTCCTCAGTGTGTATGCCCAGGAGTGGGATTGCTGGGTCATATGGCAGTTCTATTTCCAGTTTTTTAAGAGATCTCCACACTATTTTCCATAGTGGCTGTACTAGTTTGCATTCCCACCAACAGTGTAAGAGGGTTCCCTTTTCTCCACACCCTCTCCAGCATTTCTTGCTTGTAGACTTTTGGATAGCAGCCATCCTGACTGGTGTGTAATGATACCTCATTGTGGTTTTGATTTGCATTTCTCTGATAATGAGTGATGTTGAGCATCTTTTCATGTGTTTGTTAGCCATCTGTATGCCTTCTTTGGAGAAATGTCTGTTTAGTTCTTTGGCCCATTTTTTGATTGGGTCATTTATTTTTCTGGAATTGAGCTTCAGGAGTTGCTTGTTTATTTTTGAGATTAATCCTTTGTCTGTTGCTTCATTTGCTATTATTTTCTCCCAATCTGAGGGCTGTCTTTTCACCTTGCTTATGGTTTCCTTTTTTGTGCAAAAGCTTTTAAGTTTCATTAGGTCCCATTTATTTATTTTTGCTTTTATTTCCAATATTCTTGGAGGTGGGTCATAGAGGATCCTGCTGTGATTTATGTCAGAGAGTGTTTTGCCTATGTTCTCCTCTAGGAGTTTTATAGTTTCTGGTCTTACATTTAGATCTTTAATCCATTTTGAGTTTATTTTTGTGTATGGTGTTAGAGAGTGTTCTAGTTTCATTCTTTTGCAAGTGATTGGCCAGTTTTCCCAGCACCACTTCTTAAATATGGATGGTTTTTATCAAGAATGTGTGTTTGTTTCATTTTTTCATTTTTTTCTAAATCTATTGATGTGATTATACAAATTGTCTTCTTTGGTTTATGGCTGTGATTTTCTTCCATTTTTTTCATATATCAAAAACACTTAATATGAGCTCTACTTTCTAAACAAGATTTCTAAGTGTACAGTATAGTACTGTAAATTTTAGGCACCATGCTATATAGCAGATGTCTAGAATGTATTCATCTTGCATATAGTAATATAACATACTATTTTGGTTTCTCTTCTCAGGTTTCATTGAGTAATCAATGCTATGGAATTAGGGAGATTGAATTGAAATAATCTAATTTAGGGATAATTATAGCTTGGTTCCTAAGTTATGCTGAGTACTATGCAGAAAAAGTGATATGGAATACTTTTGGATTTATTTTGGAGTTAGTACTGCTGGACTTGCTGATGAATTTGATGTGATAGTTAAGAGAAAGAGAGGAATAAGAAAATATTTTATAATAACTTTCAAGAAGTCTGGTAGAAAATACAAATGCTTCAAGGAGGTGAATTTATACATTTATCTTGAATGTTATTGGGGCTTTGGATTTCATACACTGAGTTTGGTCTATCATATTGATTTCTCTCTGTGTTATTTTCACTAGTGCTATTACTAGTAATAAAAGTCCAGTTCTAATAACAAAAGAGACAAAACAGATCTGTTGAATAATAAAATATGTATAATAATCAAAATAATCATTCACAATAATGGAATTATACATTGTTATGGACTGAATTGTATCACCTCAAATTCATATGTTGAAGTCCTAACCCTCAGTATCTTAGGATGCACCCATATTTGGAGCTAAGTACTTTAAAATAAAGCCATAAGAGTTGTTCCATAATCCAATGTAATTGATGTCCTTATGAGAAGAGAAGGAGATAGCAGCAGTCTGTGTGCAAAGATGGGTTACCATGTGAGGAGGCCATCTACAAGCCATCTACAAGTAGGTGACCATCTACAAGCCAAGGAGAAAGATTCAGAAGAAGCCGAACCTTTCCGCACTTTGTTTTTTATGTATTATTATTATTTTTTACAGTAGGCCCTTGTTAGTTATCTATTTTAAACATAGCACTGTGTACATGCCAGTCCCAAACTCTAAATCTATCCTTCCCCACACCCTTTGCCCCCTGGTAATCATAAGTTCCTTCTCTAAGGCTGTGAGTGTTTCAGTTTTGTAAATAAGTGCATTAGCATCATTTTTTACAGCCCACATATAAACAATATCATATAATATTTGTCACTATCTGTCTGACGTACTTCATTAGTATGATAATCTCCAGGGCCATCCATGTTGCTGTGAGTGGCATTATTTCATTTTTTTTTTATGACTGATATCCCATTATATATATGAAAATTTATACATATATGTATATATACCACATCTTCTTTATACAGTCATCTGTCAATGGACATTTAGGTTGCTTCCACATCTCAGCTATTGTAAATGCTATTTCAAAGAACATCAGGGTGCATGTATCTTTAAAACATGATTTTCCCTGGGTATATATCCAGAAGTGGGATTGTTGTGTCCTATAGTAGCTCTATGTTTATTATTTTAAGGAATCTTTGTCTTGAATTTCTAGTCTTCAGAAATGTGAAAACAGATTTCTATTGTTTAAGGCACACAGTCTGTTTAGCATCTTCTTATGGAAGCCTTATTAAACAAATACACACATATTTACTGATTCTAATATATCTTTTATTCACATGTAAATATTCCTTAGTTATATTAGATCTGTCACTATGTAGCTGTGACTAGTTAAGCCAATCATTAATCTTTCTGCTTAATGGTATAATGAAGTGGTCAGAAGATACAGAGGTGTACAATTACAAAACTAAGCTTTCATAAGTTAATGAAAGTTAGACAAATGCCCAAGTCATGTGCAAAGTCATTGACTACTTAGATCTTGGTCATTAAAATGATGAAGAGAAACTCAATAAGAGTTATTCTATGATAAATTCTTCAAAAGAGATTCATTTATAACCAGAATGAGTAAAAGAGGCCACTGAGAAATTGATTAGGTCCTCAAACATTTGGGGGGAAATTCAATAATTTATGGTCAGGTAATGGAAGTTCAATGTGAAATTTAAAAAGATATATCTTTACTAGTATTGTCAGAAGACCATCAGAAAATTCAACACTTGATTCACAATTTAATTATTTAAATATTTATCAAAATTTTAATAACCTACAATGGATTATATATGAGATAAAATACTTTTTATATTTTTTAACTTTTTAGATGAACACCCAATGAACTTTGAAATATAGAATAAATATACATATTTGAAATATAGAATACTTTGTGAGTGAATTCATTCTAGATCATCTTTTCAAAGTTGTAAGAGTAGTTTCACATAATAAAATATAATATATGTTTGTAGGGTTCTGTCAAACGTCCTTCAGGTTATCTACAGAAATTTTGTATCTATGAATTAAATAGAAAGAAATATGTGTCTATTTGGTATACTACCAAAGAAATTGATTAGAAAATTATTATCATAAATAATTATAGTTATTCTATACATTCATATAAGATGCCACTTATAGAGTCATACTTTTCTTGAAATGAGTATAAGTTTTATTATAAACATTATTATGCTATTTTGGAACTCATTTAGGCCATCATGAGACAGAGCTATAAAAACATTAAAATTATATTTCTAATTGATAAATCTGACGCCATTTTCAGGCAAGTAATCTCTTAAAGAAGTTTTTGTGTAAATACTATGTAGCGTGATTTACAATTTCCATAATCTAATTATTTTTTTCACTTAAAATGCAAAATGTATGATTTCTGCCTGTATTACAATAAGCAAAATGCTCTGTAGAACAAGAAGCACAGTTATTTTATAAAAATCAAAGATATCTACATTATATTTCAGAAATATTTTAAGACAAAAAAAAAGCAAACTATCGAACATAGGTTTTAATGATGTAGGAAAGATAAATTTCTATTTCTTATAACTAGTTTTTATCATGTTAATCATTTTTAATTAAAACAAAATGCTATTGCTTCCAAGAGGAATCACTATTTTGTGAAGTTTGTAGAAAAAGATTTTTAAAACATGCAAAGAAATTGTGGTGTTAGTTTAATTCAGTTGCTTAGTCATGTCCAACACTTTGCCACCCCATGGATGCAGCACTCCGGGCCTCCCTGTCCATCACCAAGCCCTGGAGCTTACTCAAACTCATGTCCATAGAGTCACTGTTGCCTTCCAACCATCTCATCCTCTGTCATCCCCTTCCCCCTGACCCTCAATCTTTCCCAGCATCAGGATCTTTTCAAATGAGTCAGTTCTTCGCATCAGGTGACCAAAGTATTGGGGTTTCAGCTTCAGCATCAGTCCTTCCAATGAATATTCAGAACTGACTTCCTTTAGGATGGACTGGTTGGATCTCCTTGCAATCCAAGGGACTCTCAAGAGTCTTCTCCAAAACCACAGTTCAAAAGCATAATTCTTTAGCACTCAGCTTTCTTTATAGTCCACCTCTCACATCCATACGTGACTACTGGAAAACCCATAGCTTTGACTAGACAGACGGACATCTGTTGGCAAAGTAATGTCTCTGCTTTTTAATATGCTGTCTAGGTTGGTTATAACTTACCTTCCAAGAAGTAAGCATCCTTTAATTTCATGGCTGCAATCACCACCTGGAGTGATTTTGGAGCCCCCCAAAAATACAGTCAGCCACTGTTTCCCCATCTATTTGTCATGAAGTGAAGGGACCAGATATCATGATCTTAGTTTTCTGAATGTTGAGCTTTAAGCCAACTTTTTCACTCTCCTCTTTCACTTTCATCCAGAGGCTCCCTAGTTCTTCTTCACTTTCTGCCATACAGGTGGTGTCATCTGCATATCTGAGGTTATTGATATTTCTACCAGCAATCTTGATTCCAGCTTGTGCTTTTTCCAGCCTGGCATTTCACATGATGTATTCTGCATAGAAGTTAAATAAGCAGAGTGACAATATACAGCCTTGATGTACTCCTTTCCCAATTTGGATCTACTCTGTAGCTCCATATCCAGTTCTAACTATTGCTTCTTGACCTATATACAAATTTCTCAGGAGGCATGTAAGGTGGTCTGGTATTTCCACCTGTTTAAAAATTTACCACAGTTTGTTGTGATACACACTATCAAAGGCTTTGCCATAAATATATGTTTTCTGGGACTCTCTTGCTTTTTAAATGATCCAACAGATGTTGGCAATTTGATCTCTGGTTCCTCTGCCTTTTCTAAAACCAGCTTGAACATCTGGAAGTTCACGGTTCACTGAAGTATTGCTGAAACCTGGCTTGGAAAATTTTGAGCATCACTTTGCTAGTGTATGAGATGAGTGTAATTGTGTGGTAATCTGAACATTCTTTGACATTGCATTTCTTTGGAATTGGAATGAAAACTGACCTTTTCCAGTCCCATGACCACTGCTGAGTTTTCCAAATTTGCTGGCATGTTGAATGCAGCACTTTCACAGCATCATCTTTTAGGATTTGAAATAGCTCAACTGAAATTCCATCACCTTAACTAGCTTTGTTTGTAGTGATACTTTCTAAGGCCCACTTGACTTTGCAATCCAGGATGTCACCAATTATTATCCTTAATTATACAGACATTAAAATATGAAAGAATAACAATTACATTTTAATTTTATTCTGTTTAGTATGAAAGCAAAAAAAAAAAAAAAAAAAAGATTAGTCTATACATCCAGAAGGCTTCCCTGTGGTTTAGCAGTAAAGAATCCACCAGCCAATGCAGAAGATGCAGGTTGGATCCCTGGGTCAGAAACATCCCCAGGAGAAAGACAAGGCAAACCACTCCAGAATTATTGTCTGGGAAATCTGGGAAATATCATGGACAGATGGACCTGGTGGGCTACAGTCCATGGGGGCATGACTTAACAACTAAACAGCCAAAGTACTCAGAACTTTAGACAAAGTTTTTTTTAAATTTTTCTAGTGGTATTATTTAATAATCAATATAAACATCTTTGCATTTCTAAAAATGAAAATTGTTCAAAAATTTGGATAAAAGTCTGGTAATCATTCTATAAAGAGCTTATATTTCTTATGAAGATGTATATTCAATATATGTGCATGTGTGCTCAGTTGTGTCTGACTCTGCGACCCCATGTACTTCAGTCCTTTCGCTCTCTGTCTATG
The DNA here is from genome assembly GCA_020226075.1 of Hydropotes inermis. NCBI lineage: Eukaryota > Metazoa > Chordata > Mammalia > Artiodactyla > Cervidae > Hydropotes > Hydropotes inermis. The sequence goes on along the minus strand of CM035282.1, from coordinate 33,277,732 downwards.
GTATTCTTCAAGCAGTAAAACTGGAGTGGATTGCCATTTCCTCCCATAGAGGATCTTCCCGACCCAGGGATCAAACCCACCTCTCCTGCGCTGGCAGGCGGATTTTTTAACCACTGAGCCACCTGGGAATCCCATATTCAGTACATGCTTTATACTTTATTGACTGTTTAAAGAACATAGAGTTAGTCATTTAAGAATAATTACCTGTATTTAGTATGTGTACCAGAGGAAAATCTGATACTTTCAGCTTGATGCTTGGTTTGCCTGGTTTTAATAATTGATTATTGTACTTCGTTACACTCTCTGTTAAGAAGATGACACCACCTAGTTTTACCTGTCCTACTCATTTTAAATTTAAGTAAATTTAATGAGATAAAGTAGTTCTCAAAAAAAAGCATCCTTGAATAATGACACTTTTTTTATTATTATTATAAGCATAGTATTCCTTTGAAGTTGACAGCAAGATTGTATTTTTGATATCTTTTTAGTCTGGAAATTACTGATCATTGAATAAATCTAGTTAAAACTATTTGCTGAGAGAAAATGAAAATACAATGAGGAACTGGAACAAAAATAGTATTTGATCATATATCTGCATGTCAGTAAGACAATTTTTTTTTTAACCGAAGACTCTTTCTTGGCATCTGTGTTCCAGTTAATATCCATATACAGATAAAAATATATCAAAGTTTACATCTCAACCAGTTCCAGGGAAAAGATAAATAAGTGTTTTTGCCTTCATGCAGTGCAGACTTGTTTTTACATTCCTTGATAAATCTGTCATTTAGAAAGGTGACCCAATTAATGTTCTTAGGTTAACTTGTTCAAATAAATGCATTTTTTTGTCTCTGAAGGAGAGTAAAGAAACACAGGGCCGATGGAATATGAACTTTCCTTAGAGCTATTTTTCCCAGTAAACACAAGCCACCTCCTAATGTGTAACAATTTATAAAAATCTCCAAGTCCAATGGTATTCTGCTGCAGCTAGTTTATAATAATGTACCTTACACATTTTCAGCTATCCATTAAAATGTCCACAAGGAAACTTGTTTTCATATCACATAGTTTTTCTTGGTACTCTTCCAGAGGATTCACTATTAATATTGGCATTAAATTCTCAGGAAACAAGTCTGCTGGGAATAATGCAGATAAATCAATAGGTAGTTAGGTAGATGGTAGATAGACAAGAAAGCAAAGGCAAAAACAAGTATTAAATTATCATAGAACTGTCATTAAATTCACAAGTCTTTTGCATGTAAATTAAGTCTACTCATTCAAACACCTGTCCTAGGAGCTCAAGAATTCAGCAGTAGCCCCAAGATAATGATTAGAGGAAAAAAAAAAAAAAAAAAAAAAAAAAACACTCAGTACAGCCAAAGAATTACCTGCGATAGGAAATTTGGGATTTTCAGGTGACTCGGGGTTAAAATCCACCTGTCAGTGCAGGAGATACAGATGATGCAGGCTCTCTCCCTGGGTCAGGAAGATCTGTGGAAGGAGGAAATTGCTACCCACTTCAAGTATCCTTCGGAGAAGGCAATGACACCCCACTCCAGTACTCTCGCCTGGACAATCCCATGGACGGAGGAGCCTGGTAGGCTGCAGTCCATGGGGTCGCGAAGAGTCGGACACGGCTGAGTGACTTCACTTTCACTTTCACGCTTTGGAGAAGGAAATGGCAACCCACTCCAGTGTTCTTGCCTGGAGAATCCCAGGGATGGCGGAGCCTGGTGGGCTGCCGTCTGTGGGGTCGCACAGAGTCGCACAAGACTGAAGTGACTTAGCAGCAGCAAGTATCCTTGCTGGGAAAAGTCCCAGGGACAGAGGAACCCGGCGGGGTTCAGTTCATGGGGTCGCGATGCGTTGGACACGACTGAGCACGCGTGCACTCCAAATTTAAGACAGCATGTTAACTATAAGAGAATAGATGTTATAACCAGCAATTAACTTGCTGATTATAATAAATATCCTGAAGAAAATTCAAAACAAAACTTTATTTAAAGATCTTAAGAAATGGAACTTCAGACAGCAGATGCCTTATTCCATTTTTCATATGAGGAGGAGCATAAACCTTGATCTTAGCAGCTCCTAAAACTTCAGCTGAGCAAGACTGGTGGGAGTCAATATCAATTGTTCAACAAATAGCACATATTTATATTTTATTTAATTTATTTTTAAATTCCTCCTTTATTTTGGAAAATACAAAAATAGACCTTATCAAAATACACAAAAATAGAAAAAACTTATTTTTAGCTATCTCACATAAATGCATACATAATTTACTCATTTTTTTCCTCTTTAAAATAGAGTAATGGAATGTGAAAACTTTCAAAAATTATATAAGATCTATAAAGTAAACCCAGTCACACTAAAGTTACTTCTGTTGCCAATTTCTAGTGCCAAAATGATTTTAGCAAATCTACTGTTTTATAAATTATGATTGGGAGGGAGATGAAAGAAAGAGATAAAATAGTAACTGAGAGTCAATCAGTTACTAATAATACTATGGTAAAGTTAATCTAATTTTTTTATTAAGTTCAATTCTCTGCAAAGAAAGAAAATTCAAAAAACCACTGGCTCTTGAAGCCACTTTGCTATTCTGTTAACTGGATCAACTGCATGGAATGTCTATTTCCTTTTAGGCAGTCGTTAGGAATAATAAAACCCAGGCAAACAAAAAGACTTAAATAAAAAGTCATTAATTCATCCTTGCTATAGAGACACTGCCAATGTATTGCCTGTATACACAAATGTTTTGAAATATGTTAAATTATATGTCCTGACAGCTAATAAGATATTTCCAAGCAAATGTTACTGAAAATGTTTGGGTTATTTACAAATTACTTAAACATCTTTTTAGTCTATAGAGGTAATATAAGTTAAGCTGCTGTATTGCAGAGGGAGCTCACCTCGGTTGGTGCTCTGTGATGATCTATACAAGTAGAATTGTGGGGTGGGTGGGAGGTTCAAGAGGGAGGAGATATATACATATAGCTGATTCACTTCATGATACAGCAAAAACTAACATAATATTGTGAAATAATTATACATATATATATATAAGATCATTTATATATTATCTTTCTTCTCTAGTCACCTGATCAAGAATGGACACACTAATTATTTAAACACCAATACATATGCACACACACAATCTTTTTGTCTCAATGCTTGTTTTATGTTTATCATCTCTATTTGACATTTTCCATAATAGTCAAGAATAGCTGTTTCTAATAAAAATACAAATTTTGCTTAAAACAGTAACTGCATATATGTATAGATATTGTACTACATATGTTACATATATACAGCAATTTGAAATAATTTATCTCTATAGGAACTACCAAGACATACCTCATGGTCCAAGAGTTTGCCTTAGGAAGAATAATACCTCTTCAATTAAAATAGTATAGATGAAGAAAACTTGTGTGTAGTTAATTATTTCAGCTGGAGTAACAGGACATTTGGTGAGGGATTTTTCACAATTTTTATCACTTCATTATATTCTTGTGGCTGCATGTCTTCCATTTCTTTATAGCTGGTATCTGTCAGATGAATTTTGCGGGAGGTAGCCAGAAGTATGTCCTACTTTGACATTAGTAAAATTGAACATTAACAAAAATCACAGTTTTTTCAGCCAAGTTGACACAGTTACTGAGGATAATATTCAAATTTATGAATTATAATCACTGTGAGACACACACTATACACTCCCTAAGGTACCTAAAATTATAAATACTGAAAACACCAAACATTTGCAAGTATGTGAAGCAACTCTAAATTTTGTCTATTGCAAGTGGTAATGTAAAATGCTAAGATCTCTTTAGAAAAGATGTAGATATTTCTTATAAAGTTAAAAATATACTTGCTATACCACACAACAATTGTACTCATCAACTTATTCAAAAATGATAAAAAGATAAGTCCACACAAAGGTTTATATGCACAGAATGGTCATAGAAACTTTGTTCATAATAGTTAAACCTGAAAATCAACACAAATGTGCATCAAACTATTTCATACTTATACAAATGACTAGCACTTTGTGTAGAAAGAATGCAGTTACTGATTTACACACAAGAATGACTTTCATTTCTTTATTTTTGTGGGAAAAGAAAATGCTAGACATGAAAGAACAATATCTGGTGGCCTCAGAGTGACCAGGTTGTGACTATTGAAAAAGAATTATGACAAAGGAAATATTTTGTAGGTATTTTTTTTTTTTTTGAGGGGGAGGGTTTGGGTAGGGTGGGTGGGTACAGTTTCCTTACAATGTTGTTAGTTTCTGCTGTACAAGGAAGTGAATCAGCTATATGTGTATGTATACTCCCTTACCCTTGAATCTCCCTCCCACTGCCCCATCCCACCTATCAGGTCATCACAGAGCAACGAACTGAGCTCTCCATGCAATACATCAGTGATCTATTTTATATTTGTCAAGACTACTCTCTCAATTTATCTCATCCTCTTCTCTACTGTGACCAGAAGTCTGTTTTTTAAGTTTATGCTTCTATTACTGTCCTAGAATTATGTTTATCTGAACTGTTTTTCCAGATTCCACATATACGTATTAATATGTGATATTTGTGTTTTTAAATATATGTATGTTTTGATAGGGATATGGACTACATGGATGAACTCAGTTGTCAAAGCTTAGCATTTTATACACATAAGATTTATGCTTTTCATTGTATATTCACTTTGCCTAAAAAATAATGTAAATAGAAACTGTCCAGGCTTATGTAGTTTTTTCTCACTATTTTACTCAGCAGTTAAGGAAAGGAGCACTAAAAACAAACACTGAAATTAACAGTTTTAATGTTTGTGTGTGTGTGTGTTAAAGAAAGCAAAAGAACATGAATGAAAAGAAAGAAGCTATTAGAAAGGGCATAGATAAAATGTACAGTTATGAGCAATTGACTATATTGAGAAGGAAGTGAACCTTGGAAATAAATCAATGGACATATGTAGAGAGGTCAAGTCTGGTTAAAGGAAATGTTCAAGGGATCAGGGGGAGTAGACAAGCAAAATTCTCAAATCATGAGAAGTTGTAGCCAGCAACTTCAAAGTTCAGTTTTCAAGTTGCACAAGGATTCTAAATTTGAGAAGATCAAGGTTCTGGAGATGTGGGTGATGGATGGATATTCCATGGTTCAGTAGAGTCCTAGGGCTGCTGGAATAAGTGAGAAACACAAATTGAGTAGCTGAGGCCAGCAGAATGTATCTCATGGTTCTGGATGATACAAGTTCAAAATCTACAGCTAACGTCACGGTCAATGATGGAAAGCTGAAAGCATTTCCTCTAAGGTCAGGAATAGGACAAAAAAGTCCACTCTTTCCACTTTTGCTCAACATAGTTTAGGAAGCCCTAGCTATAGTAATCAGAGAACAAAAAGAAGTAAAGGAAATCCAAATTTCCTTCCCCTGGTGGCTCAGATGGTAAAGCATCTACCTGCAATGCAGGAGACCTGGGTTCATTCCCTGGATTGGGAAGATCCCCTGGAGAAGGAAATGGCAGCCCTCTCCAGTACTCTTGCCTGGAAAATTCCATGGACTGAGGAGTCTGGTAGGCTACATTCCATGGAGTCCCAAAGAGTCAGACACAACTGAGAGACTTCACTTTCACTTTGCCACTTTTGCTCAACAGCTTTGGAAGCCCTAGCTATAGCAACCAGAGAAGAAAAAGAAGTAAGGGAAATTCAAATTGGAAAAGAAGAATTTAAACAGCTACTATTTGCAGATGACATATTTTATACACAGAGGATCTTAAAGATACTATCAGAAAAGTACTAGAACTCACCAAAAAATTTAGTAAATTTGCAGGTTATAAAATTAATTCACAGAAGTCTTGCATTTCTATACACTAATAATGAAAGATCAGAAAGAGAAATTAAAGAAGTTATTCCATTTACAATCACATCAAAAAGAATAAAATATCTGGGAATACACCTATCTAAGGAGACAAAAATCTGTACTCTAAAAAGTATAAAACATTGATGAAAGAAATCAAAGAGGAAACAAACAGATGGAAAGATATACCATGTTCATGAATTGGAAGAATCAGTATTGTCAAAATGGCTATACTACCCATGGCAGTCTACAAATTCAATGCAATTTTTATCAAATTATCAACAACATTTTTCACAGAATTAGAACAAAAAAATCTTAAAAATTTTATGGAGAAATAAAGACCTCAAATACCCAAAGCAATCTTTAGAAAGAAAAACAGAGCTGGAGGAATTAGGCTCCCTCATTTCAGACTATAATACAAAGCTGCATTCATCAAAATGATATGGTACTGGCTTGAAAATAGAAATATAAATCAATGAAAGAGGATAGAAAGCTGAGAAGTAAACCCGTGCACCTATGGTTAATTAAAATCTCTTAAACTTAAAATATCTAGGAATAAGCCAAAAATATCTAGGAATTAATCTGTTTCAAAGAGGGGAAAACTAAGCAATGTTGGAAAGACAGTCTCTTAAATAAATGTTGCTGGGAAAGCTGGACAGTTACATATAAAACAATTAAATTAGATCATTCTTTAAAACCTTACTAAAAAAAAAAAAAAAAAAAAAAAAAGCTAAAGACGGATTAAAGACCTAAATGTGAGACCAGACTTTATAAAACTCATAAAGGAAAACATAGGCAGAACAACCCAATCAACAAATGGGTAGAAGACCTAAACATACAATAGCCAAGACATGGAAGCAATCTAAATATCCAATGACAGAGGAATGGATAAAGAAGATGTGATACATATATATAAGGAAATATTACTCGGACATTGAAAACAATGAAATGATGTCATTTGCAGCTGATGGACCTAGAGATTGTCATACTGAGTTAAGTAAGTCAGAGAAGGAACATTGTCATATGATACCCCTAATATGTGGAATCTGAAAAGATATGATACAAAGGAACTTATTTATAAAACAGAAACAGACTCACAGACCTGGAGAACAAACTTATGGTTGGTAAGGGGAAAGATGAGGGGAAGGGATAATTGTGTAGTTTGCAGTGGACATGTAAATACTTCTATATTTAAAGTGGATAACAAATGAGAATCTACTGTATAGCACATGGAACTCTGTTCAATGTTATGTGGTAGCCTGGGTGGGAGGAGATTGGGGGAGAACGAATGCATGTATATATATATGGCTGAGTCACTTTTCAGTTCATCTGAAACTCTTGAAACATTCTTAGCTGGCTATACACCAATAAAAATAAAAAAGATTTTAAAAAGGAAGAAAAAAAAAAATCAAGGTATCACAGGGCCATGATCTGTACCAGATATCTATCCAAGCTTCTGGTAGCCTCAGGTGTTTCATGGATTATAAATGGAACCATCAATGTAAATAATCAATAAACAATTCATATGACATCACTTGTATGTGAATTCTAAAATGTGACACAAATGGAGCTATTAATGAAACAGAAAAGAATCATTGGCATAGAAAATAAACTAATGATTGACAAGGGGGAGGAGTGAATCATGAGAGATGGATGAAGAGTTTGGGAATAACAGATGCAAGCAATTATATGTGGAATGGATAGACAACGAGTTTCTACTTATAGCACAGGGAATTATATTCAATATCCTGTGATAAACTATAATGGAAAGACTATTTTAAAAAGAATCTGATATATGTATAACTAAATCACTTTGCTGCACAGCAGAAATGAGCACAATATTGTAAATCAACTATACTTCAATTAAAAAAAAATTGACCAAAAAAATGTGACCTGAAATATTACCAGATATTGGCAGAAAGAAATCAATAAGCAGTCTATTCTAGGAATAAAAAATAATTGTATTTGAACTAAACTGTGGACTATTGTCCAGAAGGCAGCCTTTCAGATAAAGCTAAGGAGCTGTTTGGGATAAGCATTATTTTCAGCACACTTTTATGACTTGTCAGAACAAAGAACATCAAATAAGTCAAGGATAAATTCCTTCAAGGTTTGGAATAAAAACAGATCAGTAGATACAGAGTATGGTCTTGGCATCTGGCAAGTGAGTCTTATCATCAAAGGAGGAGCAGCACTGTTATCTCAGGAAGGAAGGCTTTTAATCTTTATTTTCAACATGAGTGTTATTTACTTCTGGTCAGTATACCCTTTTCTTCAATAATTAAATCAGATATACAATGTATCTTTGCTAGGCTGAAAACAGGCTGCTTTAGTTAGCACAAAATTCAAGTTAACTCATGTATAAACCAGAATTATTTTCCCAGTCCTAAGTATGTGAAACATCCTCAGTGATTTTTCTATCTTCATGCAGTCTTTCTTCTATACCTCTCTACATTGCATTCTCTCTATATATACATGTTTCTGTGTCCAAATTTCCAAGTTTTATAAGGACACAGGCATATTGGATTAAGGCCCAAACTAAAGACCTCATCTTAACTCGTTCTATCTGCTACAAACTTATTTCCAAGTAAAGTCACTCTGAAATCCAGGGAGTTAAGACTCAAATGCATGAATTTGGGGAACACAATTCAACATATAGCATAGGGATAGGGAACTGGATCATTAAAGGAATTGGGAAGTTAGTGATGGATATTGATAATGATAAAGCAGGGATGATAGTATAACAGACAAAACAAGCCTGACTCCATACTGGATCTGTCCCTTTAGCTCTAACCATTGTGCTTTATCACTTGTGCTGGGTCCTGCTGGCTCTGCATCTTTGTGAAAGAATGTGGTGTACAGCCTGAAATACACATGATAGCCCTTTCTCAAGACTCTAACATTTAAAGGTATAACACTCTTCCACTCATATATAGATAAAAAGTTACAGAATAGAGAATAACATTTATCTTATTGGGCTTTAATAGGAGTACCTGGTATACTTGAACAGCTGCAAGAAGAAAGGATTTTGACACCAATAAGTTTGTAACAATCAGTCACATTCTCTCCCCTTTTAGTATAAAAGAAGCTTGAATTCTAACTAGGGGAAGTTTTTTTTTTTTTTAGGACACCAGTCCACCGTTGTCTTGGTCTGCTGGCTTTCTGAGTAAAGTCACTATTTCTTGCTCCCACACTTTATCTTTTGATTTATTGTCCTGCTGTATGGTGAGCAGTGCTTGTTAACAATATAGTCATAAAATTATGGCCAGGGAGAAAGATAACAGACTAGACATAGCAAAAAGGATTGAAGAAGGGGGAAGTCAGAGAGAGCAGTGCACCAGAGAGAGTCCAGGTGAGAGGGACTGGCTGGCTCCCCAAGCAGGTCCAGGTGCTCCTTCTGATCTGGACACCTCACTCATTGGAGATACTGTGTTATTTAAAATGACATTATATTTCATGTTCTTCGGTGCTTAGGAGGAAAAGGGCAAAGTCTTTTCCCTGGAGGGTTTTGTAATAGCTATTTCCTCTTTATGAAACATGATATTTGCATGGCTGGGTCATTAATGTTATCTGTTTCTTAGCTTAAATGTCACCTGCTCAGAGAAACACTCCCTGCTAATGCATTAAACAGTGACTAAGTAGTATATATCTGCCACAGTTCATTAACTGTTTGCAGAGAAGACGTCACTCTCTGAAAAATTTCTTAGTTTTCCCTTTATCTAATTCACCACCACACCATAACAAAATGAAAAAGAAACCTTAATTATCTTGATCACTTATGTGTTGCCATGAATGACAGCAGTGACCAGCAGAAGGGAGCACTGAAGAAATAGTCACTGAATGAAAACAATGTTTGTTTGGCTCACCATTTTGTCTGTAGCACAAAGCTCAGAACCTGACATGTAATAGGAGCTCAATAAATTATTCTGAATGCATTAATAAATTAAAAGATAAGTGACCAAATGTAAAATATTTTCCGTAACTATCAGAGATGACAATACATTGAGAGTCATGTTGAAGTTTTCTGGTTGAAAGTTTTCAGAATGAATTTTTCTCATCCAAATGGTGGAAAATGAAGTAAATATGATGAACTAAATAATGCCCCAGAGAGACTCATTCCTAATTCCTAAGAACAAGGCTATATCACTCTGCATGTTAAAAGAGATTTTGCGAATGTGATTACAGACCTTGGGATGGGAAGGTTATCTTGTATTATCTGGATGGGCTCAAGTTGATCACAAGGGTTGTTGCCAGAAGATCCCTGTTAGAGTGAAGATGATGCAGTAGCAGCAAAGGAGAGTAAGGAATTAGGATATTCCTAACTGCAGGGACTGCATGGGCTGTGGAGGAAGGGACTGCATCCAGAGAGTATAGGAAGCGTCTACTACATGGATAAGATAAGGACATAGATTTTCCTCTAGTGTATCCAGTAGGAATACTGCCCTGGTACAGCCATGTTAGATTCCTGGCACCCAGAACCATGTCAGTTTTAAGTTACCAAGTCTGCCATAATCTGTTATAGCAGCAATAGAAAACTAAGTATGGGCATTAGTTGCTCAGTCGTGTCCAACTCTTTGTGACCCCCATGGACTGTAGCCCTCCATGTTCCTCTGTCCATGGATTTTCCAGGCAAGAATACTGGAGTGGGTTGCCATTTCCGTCTCCAGAGATCTTCCCAACCCAGGAATCAGGAATTGAACCTGGATCTCCTGCACTGCAGGCATATTACTGTCTGAGCCACTGTAATAGGGAAGCCCTAATACAGTCAGTAACAGACAAAGATGAGATTGGATTCATGGATTCATAGAACATATGAAGAGGTCCTTAGATAACAAATTTGACATGCCACATTTTTATAATGTAAATACTATACTTTATGACCAACCTAGACAGCATGTTAAAAAGCAGAGACATTACTTTGTCAACAAAGGTCCGTCTAGTCAAAGCTATGGTTTTTCCAGTGGTCAGGTATGGATGTTTGAGTTGGACTATAAAGAAAGCTGAGTGCAGAAGAATTGATCTTTTCAACTGTGGTGTTGGAGAAGACTCTTGAGAGTCCCTTGGACTGAAAGGAGATCCAACCAGTCCATCCTAAAGGAGCTCAGTCCTGGGTGTTCATTGGAGGGACTGATGTTGAAGCTGAAGCTCCAATACTTTGGCCACCTGATGCAAAGAGCTGACTCATTTTAGAAGACCCTGATGCTGGGAAAGATGGAGGGCAGGAGGCAAAGGGGATGACAGAGGATGAGATGGTTGGATGGTATCACCGACTCAATGGACATGGGTTTGGGTGAACTCCAGGAATTGGTGATGGACAGGGAGGCCTGGGGTTGCAACGAGTCAGACACAACTGAACAACTGAACTGAACTGAACTGAGACATAAGCCTAAAGATGCACAGAAATTATCATTGTTGCCAAGGCAATAATGTCACTTTATGTTATTGTATTTGAAGTATATAATCCCTAAAATTAAAACCACCAGCTAGTAATTTTGAAAAGGGTTAAGGGTGATGGTGGAAAACATGTAGTTTGAAATATATGATGATTTTCTTTATTTCAAAGTGGTAATGGAAATGTCCATAGTAGAAGGAAAAGATTTCCATAAAATTAAGGAAATCAACAAGATCCTGCATACAAGGAATTAAACCTTAAAACCCATGCAAAATCTATGCAAAATTGAAAAAAACTGAAGAAAATTGTTGACTTGACGAATATATTAAATGAGTTATTTTATTGCTACCAGTTTTGCTGAATTTTCAAGAAAAATCACACAAGCACTGATTAAATTATCTTGATATGAAATAAAATCATCATTATTTACAATGAGTGTCTTATATTCTGAAGATAAATATCTGAAATAAAGCTACTTAAAGATCACTTAAATATAAGTAATAAAACATTCTGGCTAAATATCTCCCTCTGTTTTATAGTTTATAATAAGTCAATTGCTGACATAAATGACACCAAATTTAAAATCAGAACACAGTCAAAAATAAAAAAAATATGGCAATTTAAACAGAAGAATAAACAAAAGATTTATGGGAAGACTTTTTGTTATAACTATCCTGTCTGTGCCTTTTTATAGATTGTGGAACTAATCTCTTTTTATAAATTTTCCATAGGAGATAATAATATATTTATTTTAAGCAACATGAAAATTTTTCCTACTTATTGGGTTCACTGATATTGGAATTTCTTGGGTAAATCTAAAAAAATACACATATTTTTACAGAGTTGTATTTACCACAAGTATTTTTTCACACTACAGTTTCTCTCCTAATCTGTCAAATCTGTCATGTAAATATACACTATATACAATGCCATTCCCTAAATGTCAATATGAAAGTAATTGCATGTTCAAGATATGAACAAATTCAAGATGTTTCATTATCTCTTTATTGTTTAAGGTACTTGGACAAGAGTCATTAGAATTGATGTTTTTGAACCGTGGTGTTGGAGAAGATTCTTGGGAGTCCCTTGGACTGCAAGGAGATCCAACCAGTCCATCCTAAAGGAAATCAGTCCTGAACATTCATTGGAAAGACTGATGCTGAAGCAGAAACCCTCCAATACTTTGGCCACCTAATGCGAAGAGCTAACTCTTTGGAAAAGACCCTGATGCTGGAAAAGACTTGAAGGCAGGAGCAGAAGGGGACGACAGAGGATGACATGGTTGGATGGCATCATTGACTCAATGGACATGAGTTTGAGTAAACTCTGTGAGTTGGTGATGGACAGGGAGGCCTGGTGTGCTGCAGTCCATGGGGTTGCAAAGAGTCGGACATGACTGAGTGACTGAAGTGAACTAAACTGAGATGCATCACAAGTAATGAAGTGCGCTTTCCTTCCATACATTAAAACCAATATTAAGAAAGACTAGATTGATTAGGAGAATTTGACTTTTTCACTTTTAGCATGAGATATGAGAAAACAAATTACTTAAAATAAATAGTTATGAAAGTATACCTCTATCTTTTTAAGTAGAATTAATATAGACAGGAAATAGATTGCTCAAAGACAGATTGATAAAGTCTTATAAAATAGATACATGGATAAATGACTTATAATCATATATAACAATTAGAAAATGCATTTTATTTTATATAGAACTCTTGTATAGATTATAAGTCATACTTTAAAAATAGTGATGGCCCAGGTAAGTCCAGATGCAGTATGAGGTACCGTTGGCTATGTCAAGAAAACCACCTATCATTGCTTACTAGCTGTGTAAATACATTGCAGTCAGAATATTTCCACATTCCTTTGTTTCCTTCCCTGTTAAAATGTACAGTAACAAATGGTCACCTCCCAAGGATAGCATGGAATAAATCTATTAATATGTAAACAATATTTTCACAAAACCAAGTATAAGCCTCACGTGAAAATAATGTGATATTGAATTTGAGATTTATCTCAGTTTCTCAAGGATATCTACATGACATAGCAAGATTATCAGTATTGCGTCTGTATAACATATGCATAGGTCTACATTTAATTTAGAGATAGCACCACCAAAGTGTCAAATAAGTGAATCAAGAAGTCTGTCATGATGTTTTAATAATTATTAACTTAAATATAGACCTTTTCATTTCCTCACAAGAGCAACAAAAATATAAAAAATGAGAGATGTCTCTTCTTGGATTCAATGTTACGACATATTATAATAATATAGTATTCAATAATATGTTTATAGGCATAGCATATAGGTATAACATATATAATAACATCAGGGCTTCCCTGATGGCTCAAATGGTAAAGAATCTGCCTGTAATGCAGGAGACCTGGGTTCAATCCCCGGGTCAGGAAGATCCCCTGGAGAAGGAAATGTCAACCCACTCCAGTGTTTTTGCCTGGAAAATTCCATGGACATAACACTTTCACTTTTGGGCATAACAATACCATCTGTAAAACTTAGTAACGTATAACAATGACGTAGTATATAAAATATAAAGGATTTTGCATGTACCCATAAACAATAAACAGGCAAATAATACACTTTTCACTGAGCATGACAAATAGAAAATTAGATTTCCTTATTTTGATAGTGATTTCTCTTTTAATAATTCTCCTAGAGAAAGCAAGAATACTTTGACTCTATCTGGGCAGGAATCTTGGCTCAGATAACTTCGGGTATGAAGACATAGATATCATCATTCCCTCCATTCTTTCATCTCTCTCCATAAATATGAGCCATTTATCTCTGAGTGGAGGGTTTTGATTTTTTTTCAGTTTTATTGAGATACAACTGGAACATAATAGTGTGAAAATTCAAGATGTATGATGCATTGATTTGACATATATTGCCATATGATGACCTCTGTATCACAGGTAAACCTCTATATCATCAAATGATTAATATTTACCTTTGTATGAGAACAATTAAGGTCTAGTATCTTGGAAACTTTGAAGTCTATAATATGCTGCTGTTGAGAGAGACAAAATTCTTTTTTAAGGGATTAAATTTGATGAAATGAGGTCCACACAGACCGAGTTTTCTCCCTTTTGCATAACTTAAAATCAAATGAGTTGAAATCTTAAGTACATTTGAAAACCATCTTCACCTTTTCTCCGTATTCTGTGAGCTAAAAGCAAATCATAGATTCCATCTGCACACAAAGGGAGGGAATTTTAAAAAGTGTGGCTCAGTGAAGAATGCCTCAGAGTGTGTTTGATATATTACCATTTGAAAATTTCCTGAAAATATGGAGTTAAGTTTTGAAGAGAAGACTAATATTTCTCTGAGTAGCATAATGGGTTACAACATAATGCATCCAGATGGAAAAGCCCCAGGTACTCTAATTGACTTGGGAAATAAATGTGTATGTGTGTATATGTATGTGTGTGTGTGTGTGTGTGCACATGCACAAGAATTTGTATCAGTATGTATGTGTAAATGTGCAAAAGGAAATATCACTTCTTTTCAACATTTTTACAATTTTGAGGACCAGGTTACTTTCTTCAGGTCTTCCTGAGTTATTGTCCAATGGAGAGATGAACTTCCATTTATCTCACTAATAAGATTATTGCCACATGGACAAAAAGAAGGAGCTTTACCTGGAGAAGAGAAGATTAGGATGGCTCCAGAGAACAAAGCATCTGGAAGTGACTGCAGAAACATCTTCAAAATGGGTATTTTATTTTTCATTCTGTCACTAAGTAAGAATTACTAACAAGTCATAAATTGTGGACAATTATGACTGGTCTAAGGTTTTTACAATTATTTGTGCTGAAGATCCCCAGGAAGGTATCTAATGAAAAACATTCAGTTTTGAAACATCAAGATTAAATCTTGGCATTAGTGTCAAATGTTGAGAAATTCTTGTTTTACAATGTTTTAAATGATCGTTGATAGCTAAGTGGGTTATTAATCAGTGTATCAAAAATTGATTCCCAAATTTTCTTAACAAAGACCCTACATACTGGTAGTTTTCATTAGCTATCTTTTGAATTCTTTATTTATGAATAAAATAGATAAAATTATAGAACAAAATTGATTTTAAGAATAATTTTCCATCTAAAGGTTTTATGAAATGGCTATAGAATAAAATTCAAGGTCTCTCTTCATATTTCTCCTGAAACTAGGTATGTTTAGCTATCTTGGATGCAGCTCCTGAGAAGAGTCTTACTGTTGTTCACAACAAATAATTCTGCTGTGGTTACAGCATGCTATAGGACTGTGACTATTTATGGTGAGAAAGGTCAGTTTTGTCTTCTCATTTTATAGATAAGGAAATTGTGATCAAGGGATCTATACGTGGAAGCACAACTCATGAACCCACTGAGAACTTGTCTTAGAGCTGTGCCTACAGGTTAACTTATTTTCACATATTAGGTGAAACAGTTGAGAGGCAGTAGAATCAAATGATTCTCCTAGCTTAGTATCTAATTAGTAGTTTTGAGACTAGAATAAATGTACGGTGAATTAATGCTCTGTTAATTGTCTGAGGTTATTTTTGTAGCATTGCTTTCTATCAGTGTCCTAAATCTGGAGAGCAAAGATCATGGTCCACATTTGGAATATTTTAAATAATTTCTAATAATATTTCACATTGAAGGCATCCAACAGGTGATCATGGAAAGCATAAATGAAAGAGAAGGAAATAATTCAGTATAAGATGGTGATTTACATAACCAACACTGAAAGGCAAGAAAAACCACATTCAAATTATTAAATTTATCTGTGCTAAGGCAAATAATGCAAAATAATACAGTAGAACTTTCTCATTTGAAAGTAAAGCAAGGGCGGCTTTCTAAAGTAAGGTCACCTAAACCCAGTGTATAACACATGGTTATCTCTAAAACATATTATTCTTGAAGCTTTTCAATTTTTGAAAATGCATTATTATCAAAGCAGACATTGCACAGCTTGTCTAATACTTTGATGCTGAATGACTAGTTCTTAAGTTCTGTTTTCTTTGTGGTTAAATCCTCTGCTGAAGGGCTTGCAAGTCTGCCAAGATAAAATAAAAACAAAAAATACCAGATAGAATAATACATCTACATCACAAATCACCAGACTAAAATAAAAAGTGATGACAAAACTACAGTGAAGCTTACATCTACCCTTTGAGTAGTGATAATGGTATCCTTCTTTTAAATATGAGAATGCTTATATTTTGTCCTATAAATCTTGATTTATTCTCTAGTGACAGCTTGGTCATGTTAATGTAACTCATTTGCTTTTAACAAAGCCAAGCATAGTATAAAATTCTCACAATTTAAAAATAGCTTTATTTATTTATTTTTGGCTGTGCTTCATCTTTGTTACTGCAGGGGCTGCTCTTCTTTGCAGTGGGCCAGCTTCTCATTGCAACAGCTTTCCTTGTGGCAGAGCACAGGCTCTGGGCATACAGACTTCAGTAGTTGTAGGTGTTTGGGCTCAATAGTTGCAGGCACATTGGCTCAGTAGTTGCGGCTTCTGGACTCTAGAGGTCAGGTTCAATAGTCGTGGCTCACAGGCTGTTTCTCCATGTCACATGTGATTTCCCTGGACCAGGAATTAAACCCACATCTCCTGCATTGGCAGGCTGATTCTTTACCAATGAGCCACCAGGGAAGCCCTGCAACTTTCTTATAATGTCTTATCTTTGGAAAAATATTTCAGACCAAGATTGTTTACAAGAAGACATATGAGCATGTTTTCATCATCTTTCATACAAAATCAAAGTATGTGAGGCAAAAGATTGTGTAATTGGGTATTTTGTATGCAAGTAAACCACTGAAAAAATATGTCCCACCAACCTGGCATCACAAATGCATAGGCATCCTTATTGTTGCACCTTAGATGTGATCCCCTTTTAAAATGATAATGAGTCACAACAAATACATTTATATGCAAATATAATTTAAGCAAATGATAGTTATGTAAATTGTGTATATGTAAAATGCAAGAGAGCTGTATATTTTATAAACTCAAGAGAGATTTTCTGACTGCCTGCTTAAGTTCATACATCATGCCAGATGGTAGAAATATAGGGATAGAACCCCCTGGCTCCCAGTGCATAAACACAGCCATGGCTCAGCTTCATTTTTACTTAATGTGGTTTTTAAAATAAAGACAACTAACCCTCCTTTCAGATACTAAGATTCAGAACCTCTAAGGCAGGTTCTAATGAACTCTATTAAAAGTCAGTGATTCAAGATTTCTAATAGAACTCATTAGAACCTGCCTTAGAGGTTCTGAATCTTAGTTTCTGCAAGTGTGGTTTGTGTGCTTAATATCATCTATATAAACACATGGGTAGATGATCTAAACAGACATTTCTCCAAAGAAAACATACAGATGGCAAAGAGGTACATGAAAATGTGTTCAACACCACTATTTGTCAGTTCAGTCGCTCAATCATGTCCGACTCTTTGAGACCCCATGAATCGCAGCACACCAGGCTTCCCTGTCCATCACAAACTCCCAGAGTTTACTCAAACTCATGCCCATTGAGTCGGTGATGCCATCCAGCCATCTCATCCTCTGTTGATCCCTTCTCCTCCTGCCCCCAATCCCTCCCAGCATCAGGGTCTTTTCCAATGAGTCAACTCTTCACATGAGGTGGCCAGAGTATTGGAGTTTCAGCTTCAGCATCAGTCCTTCCAGTGAACACCCAGGACTGATTTCCTTCAGGATGGACTGGTTGGATCTCCTTGCAGTCCAATGGGCTCTCAAGAGTCTTCTCCAACACCACAGTTCAAAAGCATCAGTTCTTTGGTGCTCAGCTTTCTTCACAGTCCAACTCTCACATCCATACAGGACCACTGGAAAAAACAGAGACTTGACTAGACGGACCTTTGTTGGCAAAGTAATGTCTCTGCTTTTTAATATGCTATCTAGGTTGTCATAACTCCCTTTCCAAGGAGTAAGCATCTTTTAATTTCATGACTGCAGTCAACACCCACAGAGATCCCCCAAAAATAAAGTCTGACACTGTTTCCACTGTCTCCCCATGTATTTCCCATGAGATGATGGGACCAGATGCCATGGTTTTAGTTTTCTGAAGGTTAAGCTTTAGGCCAACTTTTTCACTCTCCTCTTTTACTTTCATCAAGAGGCTTTTTACTTCCTCTTCACTTTCTGCCATAAGTGTGGTGTCATCTGCATATCTGAGGTTATTGATATTTCTCCCGTCATTCTTGATTCCAGCTTGTGCTTCATCCAGCCCAGGATTTCTCATGATGTACTCTGCATATAAGTTAAATAAGCAAAGTGACAATATACAGCCTTGACGTACTCCTTTTCCTATTTGGAACCAGTCTGTTGTTCCATGTCCAGTTCTAACTGTTGATTCCTGACCTGTATACAGGTTTCTCAGGAGGCAGGTCAGGTGGTCTGGTATTCCCATCTCTTTCAGAATTTTCCACAGTTTATTGTGATCCACACAGTCGAAGGCTTTGGCATAGTCAATAAAGCAGAAATAGATGTTTTTCTGGAACTCTCTTGCTTTTTCATTGATCCAGTGGATATTGGCAATTTGATCTTTGTTAAATAACATGAAAAGGTCTAGTATGTATGTTTCTTGTCCAAGAAGTCAAGAGAGAAAAAGGGAAGAATATGAGAGAGCTAATGAAAGCCAGTACAGACAGTCTAGAGCAGGGACAAGGTAGACAATGGAGGCAGGTGGGCAGTTGTATCAATGTACACAGTACTGTGTCTGCCATTGATGAAACTGGTGCAAATTGACCTTGTGGTCAAATTAAAAATTAAAGTATTTTTAAACATATGAAAGATATTTATTAAACATTTACTTTGTCATGTTTGTCTAGGTGGTAGGTAGTGACTTGAAATCTAAGTGTACTTTAAATGGATTTTTGGAATAGATTATACCAAGGAAAGAATGAGGACAGAGAAATTCTTGACCCAACATCTAATGCAGTCCAGTAGTGAAAGAAGGTGAGGGCCTGAATTTGTCCACTGGCACAGTTAGCAAGAGAGTGGGTCTAAAAGGCTTTATTAAAGTATAATAGTATTTGGCAACCCAGCCTGAATAAAGGTGAAGAATAATTCATTTTTTATTTCAAATTTTAAAATATAAGGAAAAGAAAAAAAAACTGTAGAGAAAGAAGATGTGTCTTCACTCATATATGTAAATTCAAAGCACAGAAAGATTAAGACATTAGAAATCTCAGGAAAATACATGGTGGGGCTAAACCTGGCAAGGTTAATATTGTAAATTTATATTTGGGAATGCTTTTAAATCTTTCTTAAACTGCCTAAAACTCTACTAGGCACTTAGAAAAAATTATCAGAACAAGTTTTCATTTAATTAATAAATATGACATGCACCAGTGTTTGGAGAAAATTGTAATATTTCCCACAGTGAGTAAAGAGGACTTAGAGCATTTACTTAGAAGACTGAAGTGTAAACTCAAAAATGGCCATGAGAGTGTACTATGAGTGTGATTGTGGGATACAATTTTTTATTGAAGACACTCTGTGTATTATCAAAAATGTTAAAGGGTCCTGGGCAGCAGCTTTTGTTAAGGAGTTTGAATGTGCAGACACACAGACTGGCTATTCACTGAGGAACAGCTGAGACACTGTCTGTTCAACTAGGTCACAAAACAAGAATAAAACGGATCTGAGATAATTTCTCACTGTAAAATACAGTCAGTATGACTATTTCCAAATGTCAATTACTTTAGTGTATCATGTAGTTTATCATGGCCATAAAGTATGCAGTGCTGAAAACAACATAATTATCTAATATTAAAAGCTTTGATTAGGAAGAAGCATGCAATGTTGGTAAAGCCTGTGGAATTGTTAACATCTCAAAGTTTTAAACAGTGCCCCCATTTTTCTTTTTAATATGTTGCCACAGGCAGCCTTTCCACTGTACAACATTGGATGTTGTGTCTGATTCATGGTGGTGTTGCAATCAGTAGTCAAAGTTAATCAATCCAGATCAATCTTGGGCATCTAGAGATTGTTTCAGCCTGTTTATAAAAAATGGAGCAATGGGAATCAGCTGTGCTTTATGTCAGTTTCTTTGAGGACTGAGGACATAAAAACTGAAGACAGATACAAACAGCAATTTCATATTTTTCAGTGTATTTTATTTCAAAGTCAGTAAATAGTATGCACTTCAAAATATCTTTGTCTTTCCAAAAAGACTCATGGAATTACTGACTGTTTTGTATAATGGTGAATAATTATGCCAGTAATGAAACTATGATAGTCGACTCAATACCTTTCACTTCCTAAAACAGTCACTGTTGATTTTATAGATAGATATTGATAGATAGACCTGAATGCATGCATTAAGACATATATACATATTTTTTACATATTTGTATGCAATTTATAAATAATGGAATTAATAAGTAACTCTAACCAAAATAAAAAACTTCCATCATAAAGTCATCAGTAAGGGATTCAAGAGTTTTATATCAATTATATTCTCTTATTATATATAAAGACTTGAAATAATATTGGTATTTTATACTTATAAATAGATATTTGTGAATGTTTTCATTAGTAGTTATATCTGTCTATGATTCATTATCATTTATATGAAAATTATTAGTTGTAGGATATGGCAGCAGTTTCTAGGAACATGATCAATTTCTCTTCTAAATCAAATTGTGACTGTCAAATAACTACTGGATAATTTAGTCTAAATATAAAATTGTTGATGTTTAGTTTTAAAAAATGTTATCTAAATGCACAAATGAAAAAGACTATCAATTTATATCAGCAATTATTTAGGAAGAACCTTTATCTATTCTAAGCATCTTCCTGGGAATTATAATTATATAGCAACTAGGGAGAAAGGAATAGAGTAAAATCAAGTGATGGAATGTGGGAATACATATATTTAGATTCAAATATCCAAGATCTGTGTGGTATTTTGAGAATCTGATTGCTATATTTACATCATTAAAAAATATCTATTTATTTGGCTGTACCTGGTCTTTAGCTGCTGAATGCAGGAGCTTCACTTGCCTGAGCAGTGATGGAATCCAGGTCCCCCATAACGAAAGCATGGAGTCCCAGCCACTGGACTACCAGGGAAGTCCCCTCTTTATCAATTTTCAGTGAATTAAAAATAAGAAGAAAATGATGACAGTGACTAGTGTGTGAGCACAGGAAAAAATTCTATATTTCTACCAAATAAACATAGCTCAGTTGGTAAAGAATCCACCTGCAATGGAGGAGACCCCAGTTTGATTCCTGGGTTGGAATGATCCCCTGGAGAAGGGATAAGCTACCCACTCCAGTATACTTGGGCTTCCCTTGTGGCTCAGCTGGTAAAGAATCCACGTGCAATCTGGGTTCCATCCCTGGGTTGGAAAGATCCCCTGGAGAAGGGAAAGTCTACCCATTCCAGTATTCCAGCCTGGAGAATTCCATGGACTACATAGTCCATGGGGTCACAAAGAATCAGACACAAGTGAGCAACTTTCACTTTCACTTTTCATCAAATAAATAAATACAAAATTTCTTCCAATACATTAACTTTCCAGTATCCAATGTCCCTATTCAGATTTTTTTCTCACATATTTCCATTACAGTTGCAATCTTGCTAGATTTCTTTTCCCCCTCCCCTGGAGTTCCCAGAAACTTTCAAATTGTCCTCGTTGTGATGCAGATCATCTCAGCCTGAGCCCATGTCTTACTTTTAACTTTGCTTATCCCACTTCAAACAAAAGTGCTTCAATTTTACAGGATTTATCCTCCAATGGGCACAGTCTTACAGTCTGCCTTTGTGTCTTTGAGAATACTCATGGTTCTACTTAAGCTAACTTCTTAACAATTATATTGCTTTCTCAAAAAGGAATTTGGGAGATATACTTTTACCATTATATAAAGGCCGAGTCATAAAAGAGGAAGGCTGAACAAACAAGATCAAACAGGACACAGCATAAGAAAGAGAAATAAGCCATGTAGGATAAAATAGGAAGTTGAACTTTTGGAATAAAGTTTTTATGTTACTATATAAAGGAAGATAAATTTAAGTTTATAATAGAAAACAGGTTGTTTTAAAAAAAATAGAGCACAATAAATGTTTTGCCAAGGGATTAAAATCCAATGTGATAAACAACCCTGACAGCTACAAAGTAAGAGATAAATTTAGAATCAAAATATGGTGATGGGTCACAGATTGTGTCAAAAGTGAAATGGAGTATGATTAGACAGAAACAAAGGCTATTGAAGCAAACCAAATATGGGATGATTGGATTTCTATTCAAATAGGGGTAATGGGGATAAAGAGGGAGTGAATTTGAAGACTTAGAATCAAATTGGGTGCCATAGTAAGATGTATATTGGGTTTATGTTTATAAATAAATATTGGATAAGAAGAACTAAAGAGCCTCTTGATGAAAGTGAAAAAGGAGAGTGAAAAGTTGGCTTAAAGCTCAATATTCGGAAAATTAAGATCATGGCATCCAGTCTCATCATTTCATGAAAAAGAGAAGGGGAAACAGTGGAAACAGTGGCTGACTTTATTTTTCTGGGCTCCAAAATCACTGCAGATGGTGATTGCAGCCATGAAATTAAAAGACACTTGCTCCTTGGAAGGAAAGTTATGACCAAACTAGACAGCATATTAAAAGGCAGAGACATTACTTTGCCAACAAAGATCCATCTAGTCAAGGCTATGGTTTTTTCCAGTGGTCATGTATGGATGTAAGAGTTGGATTGTGAAGAAAGCTGAGCACCAAAAATAGATGCTTTTAAACTGTGGTGTTGGAGAAGACTCTTGAGAGTCCCTTGGACTGCAAGGAGATCCAACCAGTCCATCCTGAAGGAGATAAGTCCTGGGTGTTCATTGGAAGGACTGATGTTGAAGGTGAAATTCCAATACTTTGGCCACCTGATGCAAAAAGTTAACTCATTTGAAAAGACCCTGTTGTTGGGAAAGATTGAGGGCAGGAGAAGGAGACAACAGAGGATGAGATGGCTGAATGGCATCACCAACTCAATGAATATGGGTTTGGGTAGACTCCAGTAATTGCTGATGGACCGGGAGGCTTGGCGTGCTGTGGTTCATGGGGTTGCAAAGAGTCAGACATGACTGAGAGACTGACCTGAACTGAAAAGAAAATATTTAAACATGCATTCATGCTAATTCTGAAAGCAGTCAGGGGCAAACAAATAAAACAAATCTCATACTAACCAGTTAATCCAGAAATCAGATTTCACAAGGCTGAAAATAAGCTTAATCTCATGTTATTTTAGACATTCTTTTTCACATACTATTTGTGAATTCCAGAATTTCCCTATGGTTTTTCTGACGAATGAAATGTATCCTTATTATATATATTTATATCAGCATGTGTGACTGATTCTAATTCCAAATTACTTTTAAGTTTGATAGTGGGTTTCTTAAACTATATACTGTGAGTGTTCTCTAAAACTAAACAGCCATGCTCCAAAAAGCTTAGAAAGATTTGCTCTTTATGGGAAGGAAAGTATTAGAATTTGTAGTTATATATATATTTTTTATTTTCTTTTTTGATATATATATTTGTATATGTTTATATATGTATGTGTACACTAGAACCATTAATACACATTTAATTTATCAATATATTTAATATGATATATATGAATTTATTTGTGTGAGTAGGTGTACATATTATATCAGTTCGTTTGTAAAATGAAAAGAGCTGGAATCCAGTTACTTCATAGGTGTTGAGCCAACCTTGCCTGAAGACACCATACATGCACGGTTAATTGCTGAGTTTGTCTGACTCTTTGAGATCCCATGGACTGTAACCCACCAGGCTCTTCAGTCAATGGAATTCTCCAGGCAAGAATACTGGAGTGGGTAGCCATTCCCTTTACCATGGGGTCTTCCTGACCCATGGATCAAACCCAGATCTCTTGAATTGCAGGTAGATTCTTTACTATCTGAGCTACCAGGGAAGCCAGAAGATACCCATAGACAAATATTCAGTTCAGTTCAGTTCAGTCCAGTCGCTCAGTCGTGTCCAACTCTTTTCCACCCCATGAATTGCAGCACGCCAGGCCTCCCTGTCCATCACCAATTCTTGGAGTTCAACTATGTTAAATCATATATATATATAATTTCTTTATACAGCACTGCTGTACAGAGGGGAAACTGTCTAAGCCCCCACCCAGTCTGGCCACAACATGCACTACCACTTAAAAAAAAGGAAGTTCATTATTTCCTACAGAAGGAAAAGCTGTGTGCCATGGACAAGTTGTTGGATTAAAAGGTTCCCAGAAGAACCAGTCACCAAAAGAAGTTATCCTTTAAGCAAGTCCTTAGTCATACTCATCACCTTGGCCACTACTCCCCTAGGACTAGAGTGAAAAGTGCTCAGAGGCCCCTCACCATCCACACTGCACTGATTTCCTGCCTTTACTCAAGGGACCATCATGACGGACTTCCTAGCCTCGTGCACCCCTCACACCACTAGAAAACCATGCATAACAGATACCTTATCACACACCTTGCACACCATTAGAAGCCCAAGCCACCAGTCCACTTCACATCATTCACATCCATTCATCTGACAAAATTCCTTATATGTACACAACCTCTAAAATCATCCTGTGCTATGTTTTACTGATAAGATCTATAATCAGAAAAATTCCTAAAATTTTCAAACTACTTCTGTATGTCATCTACCTCTTTATAACAGAACTCAGTCATGACCTGACAACACTGCTAACCTTAAAGTTCTCTCAAATGAGTATATTTTTGTTTAATTACCACTTAATTTGTTACTCAGAGATAGGTGAAAACAAAACAATATACTCTTGTCATGATCTAATTCACTGTGTTTTCTACCAACATTTTGACCTTATTGAAAACTCCAATTGATTTTTTCTATGACCTGCTATTTCTCTATCATATGTATTAACTTCATTTCCTAATTAACTTCGATTCAATTGTTTTATAATTATAACAATGCCCTCTCAAGCCTTTCAGTTCCCTTTTCCCTTTTAACTAGTGTTTTAACTAATACCTAATTAAACTCAGTTTTCTGTCTTTTTCATGACTGAACACATCAGGAATGATTTATCTCACCTTAAATTCAGGGCTACGAATTTCCAATAATCACTCTATACTACTCAAAAATCTGACTATCTTTTTAACATTTTCTTTCATTTCCTCCTACCTCAAATCTCTATTGCTCATTTCCTATGTCATTTTTTTCTTTTCTTTTCCCCTATTTGTTCTTCCTCAGCTCATTACCTTGGCTCATGCTTCATTGAGAAAACTGAAAGAATCTGAATGGACCAATTTCTTCTTTTCAAGAGAAAATACAATTCCCTGCCTTCCATCTTGCTACCAAGGATGAGATATCCTTGTAACTGCCAACCAAATAATGGATAATATGCTGAAATCTCTCTCCTCGTTTTTTTTTCAAGATGTTTTTCCTAATTTCCCTTATACCATTAGTTTCTCTATTTCATCAACATGCATTGTATTTTGTTGAAACTTAATTTACCTGAGTTCTCTAAACCCCTGACTTCTTTCTTAGCATGCCTGTGTAGACTTCTTATGGTGGTCTCAAATTTAACATGTCAAAAATGTCTTCTTTCCTGCTTTTGATACTCCCATCTCATTCTTTTGTAATCTTTCCCTGCTATATATACATCATAACTTCCCATCAGTTGCTTGAGTTGAAATTTGATACATTGGTTTTGAGTAACGCTTCCCTTTCAGCCCAGCACCTTAGTTACTTTTAGTCTTCTCTGTTGTCAAAAATCTGTCTTAATATCCAACGTCTCCATTTTGCTCTAGCTCTACTATTGTTGTGCTATTTTTGTGTCCAGTAACTAAGTCATGTCCTACTCTTTGTGACCCCATGGACTATGGCACACTTCTCTTCTTTCCTCAGCTTTTTCTTCAATCTCATCAAACAGTCACTTGCTTTCTGGTATTTCTTTTTCTTTGGGCTGATTTTGGTCACTGCCTCCATACAATGTTATTAACTTCTGTCCATAGATCTTTAGACATTCTTTCTACTGGATCTAACCACTTTGATCTATTCATTCTCTCCATTGTAAAATCATAAAGGATTTGATTTAGGTCATACATGAATGACCTAGTAGTTTTCCCTGCTTTCTTCAATTTAAGCCTGAATTTGGCAATAAGGAGCTTATGATCTGAGTCACAATTAGTCCTAGGTCTTATTTCTATTCACTATATAGAGCTTCTCCATCTTTGGTTGCAAAGAACACACTCATCTGATTTCAGAATTTACTATCTCTTATTGTCCATGTGTAGAGTTGTTTCTTGGATAGTTGGAAGAGAGTGATTTTTATGACTGGTGCATTCTTTTGGCAAAACTCTGCTAGTCTTTACCTTGCTTCATTTTGTACTCCAAGGACAAACTTGCCTATTATTCCAGGTATCGCTTGACTTCCTACTTTTGCATTCCAATCCCCTATGATGAAAATAGCATTTTTTTTTTTTTTTTGGTGTTAGTTCTAGAAGGTGTTATAGGTCTTTGTAGAATCATTCAGCTTCAGCTTCCTCAGTATCAATTGTTGGGGCATAGATTTGGATTACTTTTAAATTCAGTGCTTGCCTTAGAAACAAACTGAGATCATTCTTTTCTTTTCTTTTCTTTTTTTGAGATTACACCCAAGTACTGCATTTCAGACTCTTTTGTTGACTATGATGCCTATTCCATTTCTTCTAAGGGATTCTTACCCAAAGTAGTAGATATAATGGTCATCTGAATTTAATTCACCCATTCCTGTCCATTTTAGTTCACTAATTCTTAAGATATCACTGTTCAGTCTTGCCATCTCCTGCTTAACCAATTCACCCTGATTCATAGACCTAACATTTTAGGTTCTCATGTAGTATTGTTCTTTACAGCATCAGACTGTACTTTCACCACCAGACACATTCACAACTGAACTTTATTTCTGCATTGGCCCAGTGACTTCATTCTTACTGGAGCTATTAGTAGTTTCCCTCCACTCTTCCCCAGTGGCACATTAGACACCTTCTGGCCTGGGGAATTCATCTTCCAGTGTCTTAATTTTTTTTTTTTTCTTTTCATACTATCCATGAGGTTCTCTAGACAAGGATACTGGAATGGGCAGGAGATCTTTCTGACCCAGAGATTGAATCAATGTCTCCTGCATTGGCAGGAAAATGCTTCAGCACTGAGCTACCTGTGAAGCCCCACTATCATTGTGCTTACCATCATAATTCCTT
Organism: Hydropotes inermis; assembly: GCA_020226075.1. NCBI lineage: Eukaryota > Metazoa > Chordata > Mammalia > Artiodactyla > Cervidae > Hydropotes > Hydropotes inermis. Next base: position 33,250,237 of record CM035282.1, on the reverse strand, counting down.
CTTGGATTAATTAATTAGCCTCTGATGTATTCTCTCTACTCTCTCACTTTCCCTTAAAAGTTACCCTCCATACAGTTGCATAGAATTCTTCAAAGTGTCTTCCACTGGTGCTTGACATAAGCTCACAACTTCCTTCTCCTACAGCATCTCTACACAAGGCATTTCTGATGATCTCACCCAATCATTCTCTTTTCTTGCTTCTGTGCTCTAGTCATACTTCCTTCTTTTGTCTTCTTTAGTGGATGGAGCGGGGTGGGGGGGGGCATTCTTATTTTGAAGTCTTTGCTTGGAATATTGCCCTATCAGATCTTCCCATGAATGTTTCTAATTCGGACTATATGTATCACTCTTCCAGGTGGGCATTATTTTTAACCAATTATCCTAATGAAGCTGTGTTGCTATCATGCTATATCACCTTGATTTACTTTCTTTATAGCGCTTGAACATCTGGTCTAATTTCTTGTGTAGAAATTTATGTAGTTACTGAATTATATATAATATGTCTCCCTTAATGGCATGTAACTTCTATTTTCTTTTCTTTTCTTTTTTTTAATTATTTTTATTAGTTGGAGGCTAATTACTTTACAATATTGTAGTGGTTTTTGTCATACATTGACATGAATCAGCCATGGATTTACATGTGTTCCCCATCTTGATCCCGCCTCCCACCTCCCTCTCCACCCAACTCCTCTGGGTCTTCCCAGTGCACCAGGCCTGAGCACTTGTCTCATGCATCCAACCTGGGCTGGTGATCTGTTTTCAATGCTACAAACCCATTTTCTAGAATAGGACTTGACACATTTTAAGAGTCTTAACAAACATTTCTTGAAAGAACAATTTGTGAGCTATTCATTGATTTCAATGTTGTCAAGAAGGTATCAGTAACACTCAAAGTAACAAAGATCTACCTGATTCTCCTTTATGACAATAGACTGAAGTTTAAGAATAAATCTTGCTTTGGAATCTCATAACTTACACCTTGAAATCTTAAAAAGCACTTTGTTATCTCAGAGTGATGAGCACACTTTAGGTGTTTAACATTCTGCCAGTAGTGAATTGCCTTTGACAATGTTCAGGAGAATAGTATAAAAATTAATGACAGTTTAACAATTTTTCTACTTTCCAAAATTCTGCTGCACAAGCAAAAAGACTAAACATTATGCATAGAATCTAAAGGGATAATAAGTTATTGCTCACACAGAATGTAATATTTCTTCCCTCTTAGTTTTTGAGTTAGTAGAGCCCCCTTCAGATGCTGTTGCACTGGAAAGGCAGTATTATTAAATGAAAGCAGGTAAACTTATACACTGTCATTCCACTTACTACATGGATTTTGTACATGCTTCCCACAGACTATTCCAATAGTGGAAATAAGAAAAAAATATGCAAGGGCAAAATGTAATCTAATTTTACCACCATAATGTCAATATTATAGGCCATTTTTAAGGAATTTTCTTATCTAGTATGTGATAATGGTGACTATCCTATTAGAGACTAGGTGTTTATCTTGTTGCATGCTTACAGAATTGAACACTGTGTTGTTTTCATTTTTTTGTTTGTTTTGATTTTATTAATAGGCTAATGGAGCACACAGCAAGCCTTTCTGTCCATGTTATTTCCCATTCATAGAAATATTAGTATATCACTTTTGTAATATTGTACGTACCATATATAAATATGGAATAATGTGCCTGAGAAGAATGCCAACTGGAAGAGTAAAGAAAAGGAGTTTCATTAGATGGGTCAGAAGGCTGTCAGTTCTTCTCTGAGAAATCCCTCATGGACCTAGTTAGGGGAATATTTTCCAAAGCTAATGATTGTAAATATAGAAAGATAAGTATGTGAGAAAGACAAAAATATAATTCTAGGCATTTTTATTATTGAGAAAGAGACCAGACTGGTAAAAATGTATGAAGATATAAGCTAATAATTTAATAGGCATAAATCCATCATAATTATTGGCATAAGTCCTTCAGACTCTGTATGATTAACACACCATCATTAGCTTATAAGTCATATATTCAGAGGTAGAAAAGACTTAGAGCAAAAATAAAATTTCATATTTTCTATGTAAATTTTCTCTTGTAATATGAAGACTCTGCTACATAAGACTGAATGTTTTTTTCCAATGAATGGGGCAAAGAAGCCAAGAATTTTTCAAACCACAGAGTCAGAGGCTGAGAAAAGGCAGAAACTTTTATGTGTCTATCAGCTATTGCCATTATTTTCACTGGTAGTGTCAATGATTTAAGGAAGATTAGAAAATGAAAATGATAAAAACAAAAACAAAAAAAGCCAACAGGGTCTAAAGGAAAAAAAAAAAGGAAAAGTAAGCCTACTCTTCTCGTTTCTGGAGAATGCATCACAATGATCTCTTTTATGCAACTTAAAAATCTGTATTATCTTTAATATGCTCAGCAACACCTCCTGTGAATTCATTATGCAACACAGGGCACTACAGATACTCATTTCTGTTTCTTTCGCCTTATCTCTTTCACATGCCTTTTTTTTTTTTTTTCTGAGTATGTAATCTCTGCTTTGGACTTGCTATTCTTTTTGTCAACTATGTTTCATTTTATGCATGCTGACTCCAGCAATAGAGAACTTCTAGAATTGGCAAGCAGCTCTATAAATGGATACTCAAGCAAAAATTGTCAGTTTACCACATGGAGATCTAAAGGAAAAAGGATTGAGAAAGCTCATTTTCTCAATATGAATCTGGATGTGCACATTTTTATGGAATAATTTAGACTCTGCCTGATTTGAAAGAAAAGAATATTTCAACAAATTTTCTACATTTTGTAGGAGATGATAGATTTATTAAATCCAAGTGATATCACATAAGCATAGTGAATTTGGATTTTTAAAAATGAAATCAAGTTATTTTAGCTTAATGTTTTCTCCAATTATGTTAATACATGCTTTTCACTTGATTTTAATTAGTTAGTAATAATAGTGCAAACCTACTTGCTCTTTTAATTGTAAAAAAAAGTTTTTTGAGATTTTATAAATAGTTCTTTATCCTTATTAATCATATACAGTCTTAAAAACAGCTCATGGGAGCTAAAGTTATAAAGTAATCATCGGTATTATTAGAACACAGTCACCTCTGTTAAAAAACCTTTCTGAAAAAAACTTTTAAACTTAATTCCAATGAAGCAATTAGCCTTAGATAAAGTATTAGAATTGCATGAGCTACAGTAATAATTATAATCAGATTGCTAGTTTGGCTCTTTGGTTTGGAAAAGATGAGTAACTGTTAGCTCTAGATCAATTCTGTAGTCTTTCTCAACCTCAGAGTTCTCATTTGAGGGAGAAAGATCCAGATGTCAAATCTGTAATAAGCAGCAGCAAGGCCTGCCACCCTAAATCAGGAAATAGTGTGTAGTGTAGCCAAAAATAAAATATATGATATAGAAGTACCTGAGTAATATGTGATATTTTGTAAGCAATATCAAACTGGATCATGGGATTGCAACAGTGAGACGTTATAACTTCAGATGTTAAGGCTGAGTTAGATAGGCTGACACTGGCCCCAGCCAAGCTAGACATAAGGGGAAAAGAAAACAGCAGGTGGTGACATTTCTGGGCTCATCTGTCTCAGCAGGCCTGTCTCTCTGCATCTTAGCTGCTGAGACCATAGAATTTCAGAAACTTTCCTTGGAGAGATGAGTTGGCCTTCATTTCTACCTTTATGTACATTTGATCATCTCTGCTTTTTAATTGCTTCCTAGCTGAGGCCAAAAGTAAAAATAAGGAAAAGTAAATTTAATGAATCTCTAAATCTTTCTACATTAGACATCATTTAATGAATAATAATGTTTCTCCCAAATTCCAGATGTACCAGAAACCAAGTCTTTATCCATTTTCAACTGAAGATTTCTCACTTTTTGTCAATTTTAATTTTCTATGACTTAGAAAGAGGTGGGGGAAGAGAGGACGCAAAAGAGAGGGAAACAGAGAGGGAGAAAGAACTGCTGTCAGACCCAGAGGCTGGGAGATATCTTGGACATAATTTCCATGCCTACTGTAAAATTCCATTCCATTTTTTTTTTTTTGCAGGATATGGAAATGAAACTCAAATTTTGATTTCTTCTGAAAACTTGTTGATTATTCCAGCTTTTATTTAGTACTATATTGTTAAATACATAAGCTTTAATAACACTGGTTTTTGGAGGTATATGAAATAAAACCCTACTGATACACTTAAATGCTTTAGCTCTATTAATATGCTACACACTATTTTTTGGTAACACCCAAAGTCAGAATGGAGATATATAATAATTAGATTTATGGATGATGCTGAGTTGAGAATCTAAAAAAAAAAAAATCCAAATAGGAAAATCAGCACAAATAAATGTAAATGGAAAAGTAAGATGCTCAAAATAAATTTAAAAAAAAAAATTGCAAATTTAAGGACATGGAGTTTTACCCAGAATGAGTACTTCACTGTTTACTCTTACTAGAACTTACCTATGTGCATAGTATATGGTGTGAAATACTGGGCTCCATGAATCACAAGCTGGAATCAAGATTGTCCAGACAAATATTAACAAACTCAGTTATGCAGATGATATCACTCTAATGGTAAGGGACAAGGAGGCCTGGCATGCTGCAGTCCATGGTGTCTCAGAGTAGGGCATGACTTAAAAACTGAACAACAATAACAGCAAAAAGGACAGGGGTAGGGGCAAGCTGTATGCTTCAAGCTAAAGCCTGGTCACATTGTAATATGTGGTATGTCCATAAAACAGAAAGATTCAAATTTAGGCTGGATTTCTCAAAATATATTTGTCTGTTAATAATTCTGATTTGCCGTGTCTTTACATTTAGTAATTTTGTATCACACTTTTGAGGTTCAGTTGTTTTATTCCTGTGTGCATGTCCTCTAGTTACCACCATGCTGTGTGCTGGGCTCAATCACTCCAGTTGTGTCTGACTTTTTGTAACCCCAAGGACTGCAGCCTTCCAGGCTCCTCTGTCCATGGGATTTCCCAAGCAAGAGTACTGGAGCTGGTTGCCATTTCCTCCTCCAGGGGATCTTCCCAACGCAGGGATTGAAATTGCATCTCCAGTTTCCTGTGTCTCTTGCAATGCCAGGCAGATTCTTTACCAGTGTACCGCATGGGAAGCCCAGTTACCACCACAACACTTCTGCAAATGCTATTTCATCTAGCTTGGTCCTTCCTCCATTGTGTTTCATTAAACTTCATTAAGCTTTCAGCTCCCAATTCTATCATCACTTCAGGGAAACTTTTCTAAATTAAGCAAAATCACCTTATTTTATTCTGCTAGTTCACCATGTGTTGCTCTTGTCCAGAACTAATGACAAAAAAAAAAGAGAAATTCATAACAGGGACTTCCCTTGTGTTGTGGTCCAGTTGTTAAGAATTCGCCTGCTAATGTAGGATACATGAGTTTCATCCCTGGTTGGGGAGCTAGGGAGCTTCCCTGGCGGCTCAGATGGTAAAGAGGTGAACAGTCTGCCTGCATTGCAGGAGATCTGGGTTCTGTCCCTGGCTGGGAAAGATTCCCTGGAGAGGGAATGGCTACCCACTCCAATATTCTTGCCTGGAGAATTCCAAGGACAGAGGAGCCTGGTATACTACAGTTCATGAGGTCACAAAGAATCAAACATGAATGAGTGATTGACACTTTTACTTTTTTACTTGGGAAATTAAGATCCCCTTATGCAACTAGGCAACTAAGTCCACATGCTATAACTACTGAGCATCTGACTCGATCCCTCACACCACAGCTAGAGAGAAACATGCATGCTGCAACAAGACAAGCCTTTGTGCTACAGCTAAGACCCAATACACCAAAAGTAAAGAAAGAAAGAAATCAATGCTTTTTTAAAAATCACAAAACTGACAATTCTAATTTTACACTAATCCCATCATTAATTGATTAAGAAACTTCTTCTATTAAATTTTACACTCAGGAAACCTCTCTGTTTTTACTTATTGTAATATCTTTAGTAATTGTAATATCTATATCATAGTAATATATCATAGCAATTGTAACATCATTAATATATGTTATATATATATATATGTATATATACATATATATATATATATATATATATATATATATATATATATATCCAAATCACTTGGCTGTATACCTAAAACTAACACACTATAACTCAAGTATATTTCAATAACAAATTTTAAAATTAATAATGTATCTTTTTTAATATACCCAGCACATGGCTTTTACCTTATTTTTAGTTTATTACAAAAATAATCTCAATTTAGAGATGATCTTCCTCAGAATTTTAGGAAATGTTGCTTTTTCCTTATGATATATTAACATTTTGTATCTCTACAGTGTATATTTTTCATTTGCTCTTATGTTTTCTTGGATGGTTAATAATTTTTGCCTTGATAAAAGCAAGATTTAGCATAAATTCTTTATGTTGCATTTTTATGGATGATTATTTTGAGAAACCTTGCTTTCTCGCAGCAACACCCCTCAATTTTTTGAACTCCCTAGAACACACCAAAGTCAAAGAGTGAACTAGAAGTGACAATGAGTTTTAATGATCTATAAGCTAATGTTTTGAATATGTTCTCCTTCAACTTTTGAAAGTAAAGATTGCAAACTATAAGACTTTCAAAGGATTTTTTTTTATCTATTAGAGCTACTTTTATTGTTTCTGAGAAATATAACCAAAGGTTTTATCAAGAATTATGAATTAATTATTTCTTCCTATTGCTCTTTAACACAGAGGAATTCAGACATGCTTGAGAAACTAATTATTCTTTATTTAAATGTAGTTCTGCTAATGAAATCATTTTTGATAAAATGCTTTTATTAATACTTTTGCTTGGATCTGATGATTTAGCTCACTTAACATGCAGAAAATATCAGTACATGACCCGAAAGAACAGGCAGTCTACACTGTCAAAACAAAATGATGAATACAACTAACTTTATGTTAAAATATAAACCTTATTGTATTTTTTGGGCTTCCCTTGTGGTTCAGCTGGTAAAGAATCCACTTGCCATGTGGGAGACCTGGGTTTGATCCTTGGGCTGGGAAGATCCCCTGAAGAAAGCAAAGGCTACCCACTCCAGTATTCTGTCCTAGATAATTCCATGGACTGTATAGTCCATGGGGTTGCAAAGAGTCGGACACAACTAAGCAAATTTCACACACACACACACACTGTATTTTTCTGAAGAAATGAATATATTGAAACATTTTAAGGATGGAACATAATAACTCAGATTATATAAGGGAAAGGAAATATTTCTATTTGTTGAATACATTATATAAAGTTGACTAACAAAGATATCTGTCAGGTTAAAATGATATAGATCTAGTGTAAATGACTCATCTATCATTATTTAAGAGCAATTAAACATATTTCTGCCTGGTTCAATTCCTGCATCGGGAAGATCCTCTGGAGAAGGGATAGGCTACCCATCAAGTATTTTGGGGCTTCCCTTGTGGCTCAGCTAGTAAAAAATCCACCTGCAATGCAGGAGACCAGGGTTCAACCCCTGGGTTGAGAAGGTCCCCTGGAGAAGGGAAAGGATACCTACTACAGTATTCTGGCCTGGAGAATTCCACAGACTGTGTAGTCCATAGGGTCACAAAGAATCAGACATAACTGAGTGATTTTCACTTCACTTCAGAGTAGCTAAATCAATATATTTTAAATAAGGATCATGACCAAAATGCACATTATTTTACAGCAATTGGGAATGCATATAATGATCAAATGCTTATATTTGAGTCTTTTAGAGATCATAATTAACCATTTAGATGTAATTTTATTTATTTTGAATCATGATTAACTTTTTTAAGAACTAAACACTAAAATGTTTAGAAAGTTTCTGTGACTCTTCAGTGGTATGTCTACTCCACTTTATTGTATAGGCCTTTGTTCTGGGGGACTTTGTTTCAGTTTGCATGTTAAATATATTTTCTTATTTATAATGGCTTTCATTTTATTCACATTCTATAGTATAGGTAAGGTATTTAAAAAATTATATAAGTGTTATTCTCTATGAATATCATTTCAATATAAGAAAAAAATAACATCATAAACTATTTGCTTGATATCCAATTCAGAATGGGTTGATGGAAAGCAACCTGGTGGAATTTAAAATGTTAAGCACATACAATTTTCCCCTGCTGCCCTAGGGACAAAGATCAGAGTTTCCATTCTTCTGTTGTCAGGTATGCTCTCCATGGAGCTTGTGTTCTTCAAAATCTGAATTGCCTCAAAGGTTATATCCCTTATCATGTATCAGTATTTTTGTTATTCCTAACTGTGCTCAAACAGTGTCAATAGGAATTTTAGATATTTTTTCACATTTCCCCTTGATCTTCTACATCTTCTTGGATCATACACTTTTTGTGTGTTATCTTATGAATGTAAAAAAAAAAATCAGAAAGTTGATGGCAGTGGAATGACAGACAAACTACAAATTAGGTCAAGCAAGTTCAGCAAATAAGAACTGGACTATGACTTCTAATCTGCTTAGATTATTTTCTGCTTTATTACAATCACTGCATTCCTGAATGAACAGGTTTAGTTTGAAAAAGTCCCTAGCTTTTTAAAAGATATTTATTTATGGATTTATTTCATTTTTGGCTGCACTGGATCTTTGATGCTCTGCAAAGTCTCTTTCTAATTGTGAAGAATGTGGCTTAATTTCTGGTTGTGGTGATGGGCTTCTCTTGGTGAAGAGCATGGTTTCTAGAGCAGCTGGTTTCAGTAGTTGCTGCTCATGGTCTTAATAACCCCGTGGCACATGGGGTCTTGCTGGACCAAGGATTGAACCAGTTTCCTCTATATTGTAAGGCAGACTCCTAACCACTAATCAACCAGGGAAGCCCAAGTCCCTATCTTTTTAGGGGTTATTGATCCACTTGATATTTATCTTAGAGTCTACTCCAAAACTGCTTTGCAATCCACCTACATGGGTTGCACAATTAGTGAAAAATGTTTCTGGAACATTTTTAATAATTTTCTATTAATTAGAATTAGAAAACTGACATCAATTTTTGTATCTCTGTGTTTATAGATAAAAGTATTCCTATAAATGGTTGGGATGAACTACATTAGATGTTGCTTGTCATTATGTTGTTTGACCTGTAAATCATTTCAACTACTAGGAGGACCAAAATTACTTTTGTTTTCAAAACTCTATAGAATTGGGGATGTATTTGTTCTATTATAAATTGTTTCTTCCTTTAGTGAAGCCCTCATGTGTGTTATTTCATCTTTATTTAGGCTTCAATTCCTGTTAGTCCTGTCTCCTATCTGCAAATGAATTACAAGGACAGTCATTTAGTTTAATACCTACTTTATTTCATATGTAGGACACATTTCTAAATACTAGTTTCATTTCACAACTATCTTCTAATAAATGCGGAGTAAGATATGTTTAAATATTAGTACTTTTAGTTTTCTTTAATATTGCCTCAATAATCCACTGCTTTCATCATCCGTGTCTTATACCCATCTCAAATTTTGAAAGGGTTAACAACTTGATTATTGTCCTTTCTACATTTAATACCTAATATTAATTCTTAATTTCATCTCTGTATAATTTTTGATCAGTGTTGAAATTGTCTTATAATGTTAATACTAATCTTTATTTTTACAAATTAAGATATAAATAACATACAACATTATATTGGTTTCAGGCATACAAAGAAAGATTCAATATTTTAATACTGCACAATTATTCCTACAATATGTCTAGTTACCATTTGTCACCATGCATATTTTGAGATTTTTTTTTCTTGTGTATGCAGCTTTTAAGAGTTACTCTCTCAGCCACTTTTAAGTATTCATTAGAGTGATATTAACTATAGACACCAAGACGTATCAGTATTATTAATACTAATTAATGATTGGTATTGCTAATTCACATATTTTATTAACTGGAAGCTTGTGACTTTTGATTCCCTTCACCTATTCATCCATTCCCAACCCCCACCTTTCACAACCACCAATCTGTTCTCTGTATTTATGGGTTCAATTTCTTTGTTTTTCTTTTTTGTTTTTTTAGATTCCACATATAAGTAATGTCATATAGTTTTTGTTTTTCTCTGTTTGCTTATTTCACATAGCATAATGCCATGAAAATCCATCCATATTTTTTCAAATGGCAATATTTCATTCTTTTCATTGCTGAATAATATTCCAATGTCTGTATATATATCATATTGGCTTTGTCCACTCACTGCCAATGAATTCTTAGGTTGTTTCCATATCCTGGCTGTTGAAAATAATGCTTCAATGAATAGAGGTGTGCATATATCTTTTTGAGTTAATGCTTTCATGTGCTTTGGAAATGTACTCAGAAGAGGAAATTCTCAATTATGTGGTAATTCTATTTTCAGTTTTCTGAGAAACCTCAATATTATTTTTCACAACGGTTGCATAAATTTGTATTCCTACCAATTATGAACATGCATCCCATTTTCTCTACATTCTTACTAGTGTGTTACATATTGCCTTTATGAAAATAGTCCTTTAAATGAGTGTAATGTGATATCTCCTTGTGGTTTTGATTTGCATTTCCCTGATGATTAATAATGTTGAGGATCTTTTCATGTTTCTATTAGATATCTGCCTGTCTTCTTTGAAAAGATGTTTATTCAAATCCTCTATTTTTTAATTGAATCTTTTGCTTTTGCTATTGAGCTGAGTTCTTTGCTTAATTTGAGTCATAATCCCTTACTTTCATATATATGATTTGCAAATGTTTTCTCTAATTCAGTAGGTTTCTTTTTCTCTTCTTTTGGTTATTGATACTTTTCTCTATTGTGTAAAGCTTTAGTTTGATATAATTCTGCTTGTTTATATTTGCTGCTGTTGGTTTTCCTTTTCATATCAAATACCAAAAATTAAGACAGATCAATGTCAAGAAGTTTTCTGCCTATGTTTTCTTCTAAGAGTTTTATGGTTTCAGAAGCTAATTGGAAATGTATGTGTGGGCCTATTTCTGGGTCCTCTATCAGTTCCATTGGTCTATGAGTCTGTTTTTAAACCAACAATGCACTGTTTCAGTTACTCTATCTTTGTAATATAACTTAAAATTAAACAGCACAATGTCTCTAGCTTTGCTCTTCTTTCTCAAGATTGATTTGAATATCCAGGTTCTTTTTTGATTCTATACACAATTTAGAATTATTTATTCCATTTATGTAAAAAATGCAGGTGGGGTCTTTATTGGGATTACATTGCATCTGTAGATTCCTTTGAGTATTGTGTATTTTTTAACAATATTAATTCATTAATCCATGAGTATGGACTATTTGTCAATTTATTTATATCTTCTTCAATTTTCCATTGGTCTCATAGTTTTTATTGTATAAGTCTTTCATCTATTTGGTTAAATTTTACCTTAGGTATTATATTCTCTTTGATACAATTTTTAATGAATAGTTTTCTTCACTTTCAGAAAATTTGTTATTAGTGTATAAAAATACACAAATTCTGGTATATTGATTTTGTGTCTTGATACTTTACTAAATCAATGGTGTCTTTAGGATTTTCTATAGTGACAGCTTTACTTTTTCCCTTCCAATCTGAGCACTTTTATTTCTTTTTTTGTCAAATTACTCTGGCTAGGATTCCCCATACTATGTAGAATAAAAATGGCAAGGTAGGCATCCTTATCTTGTTTCCAATCTTAGAGCAAAAGTTCAGCTTTTCACCTCTAAGGGTGATGTTAGTTGTGGACTTATCATATATGATTTTTATTATGTTGAGGCATTCCCTCTGTACTTACTTTCTTACTTTTTTTAAATCATAAATTGATGTTGAATTTTGTCAAATGTTTTTTCTGCATATTTTTAGATTATCATATATTTTTATTTTTTGTTAAATTGGTATATAATGTTCAATGACTTACATATATTGAACCATCCTTGTACCCTTGGAACAAATTCCAATTGACAATGGTGTATAATCTTCTTAATGTATTGTTGAATTCAGTTTTCTACTATTTTTTTGAGGAAGTTTACATCTATGCTTATCAGGAATATTGATCTGTAATTTTATTTTTTGTTGCCCTTATTTAGTGTCTGTATCAAGGTAAGGCCTTATAAGTTCAGATGTGTTCATCCTCTAAATCATTAAAGATTTGGAGAAGGATTGACATTAGCTCTTTGAATGTTTGGTAGAATTCAACAGTGAAGTTGTCTGGTCTTGGAGTTTTTTTTTTTTTTTTATTTGTAGTGGATTTTGTCATACATTGAAATGAAACAGCCATATGTTTACATGTGTTCCCCATCCCAATCCCCCCTCCCACCTCCCTCTCCACACGCTCCCTCTAGGTTTTCCCAGTGCACCAGGTCCGAGTGCTTGTCTCATGCATCCAACCTGGGTTGGTGATCCGTTCCATCCTAGAAAATATACATGTTTCGATGCTGTTCTCTTGAAATATCCCACCCTCGCCTTCTTCCACAGAGTCCAAAAGACTGTTCTATAAATTTGTGTCTTTTTTTTTTTTTCTGTTCTGCATATAGGGTAATCATTAACATCTTTCTAAATTCCATATATATGCGTTCGTATATTGTAATGTTCTTTATCTTTCTGGCTTACTTCACTCTGTATAATGGGCTCCAGTTTCATCCATCTCAATAGAATTGATTCAAATTAATTCTTTTTAATGGCTGAGTAATATTCCATGGTGTATATGTACCACAGCTTCCTTATCCATTCATCTACTGATGGGCATCTAGGTTGATTCCATGTCCTGGCTATGATAAACAGTGCTGCGATGAACATTGGGGTGCACGTGTCTCTTTCAGATCTGGTTTCCTTGGTGTGTATGCCCAGAAGTGGGATTGCTGGGTCATATGGCAGTTCTATTTCCAATTTTTCTAAGAAATCTCCACACTGTTTTCCATAGCGGCTGTACTAGTTTTCATTCCCACCAACAGTGTAAGAGGGTTCCCTTTTCTCCACACCATCTCCATCATTTATTGTTTATAGACTTTTGGATAGCAGCCATCCTGATTGGCCTGTAATGGTACCTAATTGTGGTTTTCATTTGCATTTCTCTGATAATGAGTGATGTTGAGCATCTTTTCATGTGTTTGTTAGCCATCTGTATGTATTCCTTGGAGAAGTGTCTGTTTAGTTCTTTGGCCCATTTTTTGATTGGATCTTTTATTTTTCTGGAGTTGAGCTGGAGGAGTTGCTTGTATATTTTTGAGATTAATCCTTTGTCTGTTGCTTCGTTTGCTATTATTTTTTCCCAATCTGAGGGCTGTCTTTTCACCTTGCTTATAGTTTCCTTTGCTGTGCAAAAGCTTTTAAGTTTCATTAGGTCCAATTTGTTTATTTTTGCTTTTGTTTCTAATATTCTGGGAGGTGGGTCATAGAGGATCCTGCTGTGATTTATGTTGGAGAGTGTTTTACCTATGTTCTCCTCTAGGAGTTTTATAGTTTCTGGTCTTACATTTAGATCTTTAATCCATTTTGAATTTATTTTTGTGTATGGTGTTAGAAAGTGTTCTAGTTTCATTCTTTTACAAGTGGTTGACCAGTTTTCCCAGCACCACTTGTTAAAGAGGCTATCTTTTTTTCCATTGTATATCCTTGCCTCCTTTGTCGAAGATAAGGTGACCATATGCTCGTGGATTTATCTCTGGGCTTTCTATTCTGATCCATTGATCTATATATCTGTCTTTGTGCCAATACCATACTGTCTTTATGACTGTGGCTTTGTAGTAGAGTCTGAAGTCAGGCAGGTTGATTCCTCCAGTTCCATTCTTCTTTCTCAAGATTACTTTGGCTATTTGAGGTTTTTTGTATTTCTATACAAATTGTGAAATTTGTTCTAGTTCTGTGAAAAATACCGTTGGTAGCTTGATAGGGATTGCATTGAATCTGTGGATTGCTTTGGGTAGTATGGCCATTTTGACAATGTTGATTCTTCCTATCCATGAACACGGTATATTTCTCCATCTGTTTGTGTCCTCTTTGATTTCTTTCATCAGTGATTTATAGTTTTCTATGTATAAGTCTTTTGTTTCTTTAGGTAGATATATTCCTAAGTATTTTATTCTTTTTGATGCAGTGGTGAATGGTAATGTTTCCTTAATTTCTGTTTCTATTTTCTCATTGTTAGTGTATAAGAATGCAAGAGATTTCTGTGTGTTAATTTTATATCCTGCAACTTTACTATATTCGTTGATTAGCTCTAGTAATTTTCTGGTAGAGTCTTTAGGGTTTTCTATGTAGAGGATCATGTCATCTGCAAACAGTGAGAGTTTCACTTCTTCTTTTCCTATCTGGATTCCTTTTACATCTTTTTCTGCCCTGATTGCTGAGGCCAACACTTCCAAAAGTATGTTGAATAGGAGTGGTGAGAGTGGGCACCCTTGTCTTGTTCCTGATTTTAGGGGAAATGCTTTCAATTTTTCGCCATTGAGGGTAATGCTTGCTGTGGGTTTGTCATATATAGCTTTTATTATGTTGAGGTATGTTCCTTCTATTCCTGCTTTCTGGAGAGTTTTGATCATAAATGGATGTTGAATTTTGTCAAAGGCTTTGTCTGCATCTATTGAGATAATCATATGGTTTTTATCTTTCAATTTGTTAATGTGGTGTATCACATTGATTGATTTGCGGATATTAAAGAATCTTTGCATTCCTGGGATAAAGCCCACTTGGTCATGGTGTATAATTTTTTTAATATGTTGTTGGATTCTGTTAGAATTTTGCTAGAATTTTGCTAGAATTCTGCTAGAATTTTGTTAAGGATTTTTCCATCTATGTTCATCAGTGATATTGGCCTGTAGTTTTCTTTTTTTGTGGCATCTTTGTCTGGTTTTGGAATTAAGGTGATGGTGGCCTCATAGAATGAGTTTGGAAGTTTACCTTCTTCTGCTATTTTCTGGAAGAGTTTGAGTAAGATAGGTGTTAGCTCTTCTCTAAATTTTTGGTAGAATTCAGCTGTGAAGCCATCTTGTCCTGGGCTTTTGTTTGCTGGAAGATTTCTGATTACAATTTCAATTTCCTTGTTTGTGATGGGTTTGTTAAGATCTTCTATGTCTTCCTGGTTCAGTTTTGGAAAGTTATACTTCTCTAAGAACTTGTCCATTTCTTCCAAGTTGTTCATTTTATTGCCATAGAGCTGCTGGTAGTAGTCTCTTATGATCCTTTGTATTTCAGTGTTGTCTGTTGTGATCTCTCCATTTTCATTTCTAATTTTGTTAATTTGGTTCTTCTCTCTTTGTTTCTTAATGAGTCTTGCTAATGGTTTGTCAATTTTGTTTATTTTTTCAAAAAAACAGCTTTTAGCTTTTTTTTGATTTTTGCTATGGTCTCTTTAGTTCCTTTGCATTTATTTCTGCCCTAATTTTTAAGATTTCTTTCCTTCTACTAACCCTGGGGTTCTTCATTTCTTCCTTCTCTAGTTGCTTTAGGTGTAGGGTTAGGTTATTTATTTGACTTTTTTCTTGTTTCTTGAGGTAGGCCTGTAATGCTATGAATCTTCCCCTTAGCACTGCTTTTACAGTGTCCCATAGGTTTTGGGTTGTTGTGTTTTCATTTTCATTCGTTTCTATGCATATTTTGATTTCTTTTTTGATTTATTCTATGATTTGTTGGTTATTCAGAAGCGTGTTGTTTAGCCTCCATATGTTTGAATTTTTAATAAATTTTTTTCCTGTAATTGAGATCTAATCTTACTGCACTGTGGTCAGAAAAGATGACTGGAATGATTTCAATTTTTTTAAAATTTACCAAGACTAGATTTATGGCCCAGGATGTGATCTATTCTGGAGAAGGTTCCGTGTGCACTTGAGAAAAACGTGAAGTTGATTGTTTTGGGGTGAAATGTCCTATAGATATCAATAAGGTCTAGCTGGTCCATTGTGTCCTTTAAAGTTTGTGTTTCCTTGTTAATTTTCTGTTTAGTTGATCTATCCATAGTTGTGAGTGGGGTATTAAAGTCTCCCACTATTATTGTGTTACTATTAATTTCCTCTTTCATCCTCATTAGTATTTGCCTTACATATTGCGGTGCTCCTATGTTGGGTGCATATATATTTATAATTGTTATATCTTCTTCTTGAATTGATCCTTTGATCATTATGTAGTGTCCTTCTTTGTCTCTTTTCACAGCCTTTATTTGAAAATCTATTTTATCTGATATGAGTATTGCAACTCCTGCTTTCTTTTGGTCTCCGTTTGTATGAAATATTTTTTTCCAGCCCTTCACTTTTAGTCTGTATGTGTCCCTTGTTTTGAAGTGGGTCTCTTGTAGACAGCATATATAGGGATCTTGTTTTTATATCCATTCAGCCAGTCTTTGTCTTTTGGTTGGGGCATTCAGCCCATTTACATTTAGCGTGATTATTGATAGGTATGGTCCCATTGCCATTTAGTTTGCTGTTTTGGGGTTCATGTTTGTACAGCCTTTCTGTGTTTCCTGTCTAGAGAAGATCCTTTAGCATTTGTTGAAGAGCTGGTTTGGTGGTGCTGAATTCTCTCAGCTTTTGCTTATCTGTAAAGCTTCTGAATTCTCCTTCATATCTGAATGAGATCCTCGTGCTGGGTACAGTAATCTTGGTTGTAGGTTATTCCCTTTCATTACTCTAAGTATGTCCTGCCATTCCCTTCAGGCCTGAAGGGTTTCTATTAATAGATCAGCTGTTATCCTTATGGGAATCCCTTTATGTGTTATTTGTTGTTTCTCCCTTGCTGCTTTTAATAGTTGTTCTTTGTGTTTGATCTTTGTTAATTTGATTAATATGTATCTTAGGGTATTTCGCCTTGGGTTTATCCTGTTTGGAGCTCTCTGGGTTTCTTGGACTTGGGTGGCTATTTCCTTCTCCATTTTATGGAAGTTTTCAGCTGTTATCTCCTCGAGTAACTTCTCATGGCCTTTCTTTTTGTCTTCTTCTTCTGGGACTCCTATGATTCGAATGTGGGGCGTTTCACATTGTCCCAGAGGTCCCTGAGGTTGTCCTCTTTTCTTTTGATTCTTTTTTCTTTTTTCCTCTCTGCTTCATTTATTTCCACCATTTTATCTTCTACCTCACTTATCCTATCTTCTGTCTATGTTATTCTACTCATGGTTCCCTCCAGAGTGATTCTGATCTCATTTATTGCATTATTCATTTTTAATTGACTCTTTTTTATTTCTTCTAGGTCCTTGTTAAACATTTCTTGCATCTTCTCAGTCTTTGTCTCCAGGCTATTTATTTGTAACTCCATTTTGCTTTCAAGATTTTGGATCATTTTCATTATCATTATTTGAAATTCTTTTTCAGATAGATTCCCTATCTCCTCCTCTTTTGTTTGATTTGGTGGGCATTTTTCATGTTCCTTTACTTGTAAGGTATTTCTCTGCCTTTTCATCTTGTTTAGATTGCTGTGTCTGGGGCGGGCTTTCTGTATTCTGCCGGTCTGTGGTTCCTTTTTATTGTGAAAATTTTCCCCAGTGGGTGGTGTTGGACGATTGGCTTGTCAAGCTTTCCTGGTTAGGGAAGCTTGTGTCAGTGTTCTGGTGCGTGGAAATGGATTTCTTCTCTCTGAAGTGCAATGGAGTGCCCAGTGATGAGTTTTGCAATGGGTCTATGTGTTAGGTGTGACTTTGGGCAGCCTATATGTTGACACTTAGGTTCATGTTCCTGTGTTACTATAGAATTTATGTAGTATATCTTGTCCTGGAGCTTCTTGGCTTTTGGGTGTTGGCTGGTTTTGGTGTAGTTATGGGGGCTTTTGGATGGACTCTTATTCCTTAATGTTCGGTGTAGTCAGGAGTTTTATGGTTTTCTCAGGTTTGGGGCTTAAGTCTCCTGCCTCTGAATTTCAGTTTTATTCTACCAATAGTCTCAAGACTTCTCCAACCATGCAGCACTGGTAATAAAACTCTAGGTTAATGGTGAAAAGATTTACCACCATGAGGGACCACCAAAGAGGTTCACAGAGTTACATGAAGAATAGGAGAGGGAGGAAGGAGATAGAGGTGAGCACGCGAGGAGAAAGGGGGACTCAAGAGGAAAGAGACAGATCTACACTGTTATCTGTTCTCAAAGTGTTCCAGACACCCACAAAGATTCACCGAATTGGACTGGGAAGAGAAGGGGAAAGGAGGAAATAGAGTTGTTCTGAGGTAGAAAACAGAGAGTCAAAAGTGGAAGAGAGTAATCAACGCACTCCTGAATAGAAATGAGAATTGAATATTGGATTCTTAAATGTCCAACATTTATATCACATACTGATAGACAAAGATTAAAAGATTTAGCATAGAGTTTAGACTGTTTGAAATAAAATATTTAAAAACAAAAACAAAAACCCAAAATTTAGAAATATATATGGAGTTCAGTTTAAAAATAGGGCTTCTCTCTCTCTTCTTCTTTTTTTGTTTCCTTTTTTTTTTTGCAAGGTTATATTGAGATGAAAATCAAAATTAAGGAATAATAGAGGAGTATTAGAGGACTTTTAAAGGAAATAGGAGAGAAAAACAAGCAAAAGAAAAGAAAGAAAAGAAAAAAGAAGAAGAAAAACAAAAAAAAAAAAAAAGAAAGAAAAAAGAAAAGCAAATTTTTTTCCCTCCCTTCGAAGACAATGGGCTGCTTTTCTGGGCGCCTGATGTCCGCTGCTAGCGATCAGAGGTTGTTTTGTAAAGTTTGTTCACCATTCTGTTGTTCTTTCGATGAATTTGTAGAAGAGAAAGTGATCTCCCCGTCCTATTCCTCCACTATCTTGACTCCTAAAAGTGGTCTTGGAGTTTTGTTTGTAGGGAGTTTTAAATTGGTGATTCAATCTCTTTTTCAGTAATTGGTCTGATCAAATTTTCTATATCTTTATGATTCAGTCATGAAAGGATTTATGTTTCTAGAAACTTATCCATTTACTCTAGATTGTCCAACTTGTTAGAATATAAATGTCTGAAGTTGCTTTTTATGGTTCTTTGTATTTCTTTGGTATCAAATATAATGTGTCCTCTTGCATTTCTGGTTTCATTTAGTTAACCCCTCTCACATTTTTCTTTTTGAGTCTATCTAAAATTATTGGTAAATTTCTTTTAATTTTTAAAAAGCTAGTTTTTAATTTTACCAACATTATCTATTGCCTTTTTAATCTCTATTTCATTTATTTCTGTTTGATATTTGCCATTTCCTTCCTTCTATGAACTTTGTTTGTTCTTATTTTCCCAGTTTCTTATTATATAAGGTTAAGCTGTTTACTTGTGATTTTTCTTGTTTCCTGAGGAAGGCTTTATCCACATGAACTTCCCTCATAGAACTGCGTTTCCTGCTCTTTACTGCTTTTACCTATTTTTGCTCTTAGTTTTGGTATGCTGTATTTTCATTTCCACTAGTTTCAAGGTATGTTTTTACTTTGCTTTTGATGTTTTCATTGACTAGTTTGTTATCGAGCACAATAATGCTTAATCTTTACATATCTGTGAATTTTTCCCAGTATTTTTTTCTTGTAATTGATTTCTAGTTTCGTATCATTTTGGTTAGAAAAGATGCTTGATTTGATTTCAATCTGTTCAAATTTTTAAATATTTACTTTGTGGCCTAACATATGATCTGTCTAGGAGAAAGTCTGTATGTACTTGAGGAGAATGTGTAATCTGTTGGTATTGAATGGGGTTTACTGTTAGGTCCAGCTAATCTAACTTGTCATTTAAAGGTAATGTTTTCTTATTGATTTTTCTGTCTGAATGATCTATCTGTTGATATGTGAGTTGTTAAAGTTTCCTACTATTAATTGTTTTACCATCTGTTTCTCCCTTTGTATCTGTTAATGCTTACTTTATATATTAAGGTACTTTCCTTATTTCAATTACTTGGATTCAATTCAATATTCTGAAAAAGAAAAAAAATGAAAAAAAATATTTTGGAATATTTTGTGTGCAGTGACTAAATTATTTTCAAGTACTGTGAATAGTGTACATCAAAGGGAAAATTTAAGAGGCTTCCAAAAGAGAGCATCAAAAATCTTGCCTTTAGCCTCTGTCTGAGGGTTGTCATGACATTAGCAAGAGATGGAGCTAGGAAGAGACTGGAAGACAGCAAAATTTTAGAACTTATAGAAAATGAATGTAGTTTCATAGAATCAATTTTATAAATCGGGATCATATGAATCTTATGGTTAAGTAGATGTATACCTCACGCTTGTTCTATTTTCTTTTTTATTCCAAAGAGCAGAATCATTTAATATAAATAGATAGATAGATAGATGAGGGAAGTAAGAAAAGTTATTACCAGTAAAAATTATTCATCATTTTATTATTAGTCCATTTTTAAAAGTAGTTTCAGAGTTAACTCCTATCTTTGAAATGACTTAGTATCTTCCAGAATCTTCCAATCCATCTTATGTGTATAATTGAGGAAGAAGGAGCACATTATCAGAGAAAGGTGAGATATTATCTGAGAAATAAAGAATATTATTATCAACCTAAAACTGACTGATAAGAGTGTAGCTAACAATTAAGTCCCTGATGAATAGCCTGGTATATTAACATGTAACTTCTATAATAGCTCTTACATTTCTTATTTAACTCCTCAGTTTACTAATCTTAGATCCACAGAATCATTCTCCATTCTAATCTTGCTTCCTAAAATGAGTGAACAAAAAAATCTATGACTAAGCTACTCTTTTAGGTGTATATATTGGTTACAATACCTAAGTTAAGAAATTTTAAATATTAGTGCTAGCATACTTGTATTTTTCCAGCAAATAATAATATTCAGGTTTCAAGGCTATTACATATTAATTGCAGAGCAGCAACACTGGAAATAGGCAAGTGTATTGGATAAAAAGAAAAGAACTTTCTGTAATCCGGCTATGTAACTGCTATATAAAATTAGAGAATAAATTCCAAATTCATAAATGATTTCTCAAGGTCTGTTCTGAGTATGGTTATGGTATAAAATTTAAACATTTTTCTCAAAACAGTTTGAAACATACCCATATACTACATAACTGTCTTAATAGAAATCACCAAATGTTTTTGCCAAATACACTATCCTGATGTGCTCACATAATACATCTTAAATTAAGGGCCTTTAATAATAATTTTATGTGAAATACGGTTAGGATGCTAAGACACCACAGCCCATGACCACACGCACTGCTTTGGTTCCTGCCAGAGTAATTGTAGTCATGTAGCTTTGGCCTGTGTTTGGGAAAGGTTTTTCTTTCTTTTTTGTTCTTTAATCTGTTCTAATTACTTTGCTTTCTTTACCACCATCATTCACAAAGAACCTAATTGCTTTCTTCAAGATGCCAGCCCTCTTGGAAATCACCAGTATGCTTTATCACTGAGGGAGAAGCTGAGCATCTGCTCCAATGCCATTACCTTCTCTTCTCATGTAAAAGCAGCTGCAGCTGTTTTTCATAAGATTTCTCATTTCATGTTCAGGGTTATGCAGAGGTTCATGTCTCTCTCTCTTTCTCTCTCTTTTTTCCCTATGAGATCCTCTAATGAGGGAAGGCAGGATTTTTAAGAAGCAACGCAAGTATTCAATGTGGCAATGAAACATGCTAGGTTTTCTGTCTCAGAGTCAGGTAGATGATTTCATTCTAGCCTTCCAATGGAGTGATATGCAATTTTCACTGATGACTTCTAAATGAATGATACTGTCTTATTTGTGTTACATTGCATTATTTCTAACCTAAGCTATCAACAGAGGGGTAGAACACTCTTCTACTCTAGCAGTTGAACCATCACTGGTACTTTATTTATACTAGGTAATTAATGAATCATGATTTGGAAGAGTTTCTCTCGAGTTGCTGATAATGAATTCTTAAGTGTATCAAAAAATAAATGAATAAACTGAGTCTGTAAAGGAAGACTCATTGCTACCAACATGTCTTTAATTATTGCTTTATAGGTGCTTAAAATACCTTCCTTTGTATTGCCATATTGATGTAACAGTTGAATACCAAAAGAAGAAAAAACAACAAAAACCTATAAAAGCATAGGTAACATTTTCATGCCAAACAGTTTATGCATACAGGCAGCATGAAAAGGTACTCCATTATGGGACCCTGGAGGCCTGTGCCCTAAACCTACATCGTCTGTAACTTTGAGGTTAGGTTACATATTAAATCTCTTTTTTCTACTTTTCTACCATAAAAAATGACTATTATTTTCAATTATTTGAGGCAGATATAAAGATTTTAGGCATTTTGGCCTCCGTTGACTTTCTCCCTGTTAACTGAGGACAGTCACTTCTGTTTTAACAGAGAATAGGCTATGCTGACCATGCATTCCCATCACTGGAACTGGAGACTCCCCTCCTTCCCGTACCTCACATGGGACACACAGAATTTGAAAAGAAAACTGGAGGATGGAAGCAAGATCTGAAGCCCCTTTTCTACTATATGAAGCTTGTCCTCTCTATTTCTGAAAGTCTTGACCCACTCAGTCAGTTCAGTAACTCAGTTGTGTCCGATTCTTTCAGACCCCATGAACTATAGTACGCCAGGCTTCCCTGTCCATCACCATTTCCTGGATTTTCCTCAAACTCATGTCCATCGAGTCAGTGATGCCATCCAAGCATCTTACCCTCTGTCACCCCTTTCTTCTCCTGCCCTCAATCCTACCCAGCATCAGGATCTTTTCCAATGAGTTGGCTCCTTGCATCAGGTGACCAAAAAATTGTAGCTTCAGCTTCAGCATCAGTCCTTCCAACAAATATTCAGGACTGATTTCTTTTAGGATAGACTGGTTGGATCTCCTTGCAGCCCAAGGGACTCTCAAGAGTCTTCTCCAACACCACAGTTCAAAAGCATCAATTCTTTGGCACTCAGCTTTCTTTATGACCCAACTTTCACATCCACATATGACCATTGGAAAAACCATAACTTTGACTAGACAGACCTTTGTCGGCAAAGTAATGTCTCTGCTTTTTAATATGCTGTCTAGGTTGGTCACAGCTTTTCTTCCAAGGAACAAGAATCTTTTAATTTCATGGCTGAACTCACCACCTGCAGTGATCTTGGAGCCCAAGAAAATAAAGTCTGACAGTATTTCTATTTTTTCCCCATCTATTTGCCATGAAGTGATGGGACTGGATTCCATGATCTTAGTTTTCTGACTGTTGAGCTTTAAGCCAACTTTTTCACTCTCCTCCTTCCTTTCTATTTTATTCTTTTGAAAGGAGAGTGCATATTTGTTACCTCTGCTTTTAGTTATCAGTCCACTGAAATTTCTGTCATTATCAAATGTTTTGCAAGAGTTAGATAGGAGTCAACCAAGTTAGTTCACAGGTGTTTTGTTTTTTAGTTATTGATGTACTTATTTTTGGTTGTGAAGGGTCTTTGTTGCTGTGTGCAGTTTTTCTTTCATTGTGGTGAATGGGAACTACTCTTCACTGCAGTGAACAAGCTTCTTATTTTGGTAGTGTGGACTCAGTAATTGTGCTGCACAGCTTTGTTGCTCTGTGGCATCTGGAATCCCTGGATCAGGGATTGAACCCACGTCCCCTGCATAGGTAGATTTTTATCCACCAGGAAAGTCCTAATTGGTGTTTTGATTCTACATCTTTAATATCTCTAATACTTTGTAATTTACCAGCAGTTTATATTGGATTGGCCAAAATGTTTTTTTTTTTAATTTTTGAGTAAAAAAAAAGGCACGTTTTTAATTTTCACCAAAAACTTTATTGAATAAAGTATTCACCTTCTTTTTTTCATTCTTGTCTGCCATTTTTCAGGTAACTTCATAATTCCATCTTCCCAACACTTTTTATCTTTTCGAGCAATGAACTGTTCCAGGCCTACCTAACTAGTATAGCTGGCAGTGGAGTACCATTCAGTGAGAAATCTTTGGCACAAAAACTAATCAACATTTTTGATAAGTTCAGTCAGTTACGGTTCATTCTCCATACCTTGAATACATTTTTTTGTTTGTTTGTTTGCATTTCAGTTGTATTCTTACCTTTCTTGAAATAATAAATGATTTCTTGAAATAATAATATGCAAGAAATGTTGATTTTTTTCTTCTATCTTCAATCTTGAAATGGCTACACAAAAATTCACCAATTTTGATTTTTTTTTAATACTCACTGATGTGACAGCTGTCTTGGTACAAGCTAACACAGTTGTTTCAAATGACGTTAAAGACAACTATGTACCATTACAGCCATCTTACAAAGGAAATGCTAATCAATATTTTGGCTGACCTAAAAGACTTAGATTTAGAGCCTATTCAGTAAATACCATTGCTTCATCATTATATACTTGGAGGTTTATCATCAGAGGAACAACTTAGAAAACTACAGCTCTGTCTAAGGGGAAATCCATACATAACTGTACAATGGTCATTTTCATTATAACTCTATTTGCTTAATAGCTCAGCTAAAATATAAACCATTTCCTTTATTCCACTATATATGCAGGGTTCTACAATATAGATCATAAAAAGTCATTAAATTTGAGACAATATTAAGTTAAATAATTTAGAATATTGAAAATACTTTTAAGGTAGTCATTAAAAAGTCATTATACATCTTTTCTAAGATAGATTTAAATTGAGTGATACATCATTACCATGTTCTGATTGATTTAAAACAAGGACACTAAATGTTTTATCCAGAAATTATTTTCTTAATCAGGTGAATTAGATACAGAAATTTTCTTACAAAAGAATATTTATTGTCAAAGTAGTACAAGTGGCCACACATAAAATCCTCAAAGTATGTTCTCAGAGGATTTTGGAGTCTTTGACTAGCCAAAGATATATAAAGTAAGGCTGTATGACAGATGAGCAATTTGAGGATAAAATGAGATGGAGCAGCCATCTAAAAAAAAAAAAAAAAACATTTTATTTTACTTCAATACATAAAATATTTCCTAATGCTAACAATTTAAAAAATAATAAAACAGCATAAGGAAAATATTAGAAGATAACTCTCTACTTCTATTCCTATTTGCTTGTTCCTAGATGTGATTGAAGTTTCTGGTGAAAGATACATATCCATTTTTAATCATTAAATTTAATAATTTATTTTTACTATTTACATAAAATATTATTACATTAAGCATGTATTCTAAAATAGTCATATATCACAAACAGCTTTTCACATTAGTTGCATATAAATCGCCCTCATTACTTTTAGAAATATATATTGCTTAAATTTATGGGTGTCTGAGAGTTTACTTAGGAATTTTGTATTGATGGACATTTATTCATTTTTAGTTTTATTTTCATTCTAATACCAAGAGCCCCTCAAAAAATTTGTATCATTTGTTATGCCACTGTACCCTTAGGAAGTATAACTTTATTACTATATTTCACATTGCTTCTCTTCTGTTAATCCCTTACTCACCACCTGTCTCAAGTAGATTTTTTTTCCCACTGCGATGTGTATGTTCAAAGAGCAATTTCACACTCTAAAAACACATTCAGTTTAGCTCAATCATGAAGTTCTCCCTCAGGAATTGGCTACATTTAATATTATCTATCCAAACTATTTCCAGGCTTCTAAATCAGTGACAGTATTTCATAACTGAAATTCACGGCAACTCCAAAACATTTCTGATAAGGTGTAGTTGTCATATCTATTAGTTGCTTTACTTGTCATTTTTTTTTTCTGTGAAATAAAATGCAGTACATATTTATTTACAGACCTGCATGTAAAATAATTTAGATGTAAATCCAAGTCTGAATAAATATAAAATAAAACATGTTTTCTTTTAATACAAGCTGCACTTATCCCAGAGACCTCTTAAATGCAATGAAAAATCACCTGACAGAATATGTTGAGGAGATTTTTAAAAATAGAGCTACATTTTTATGACACAATCATGCATTGCTCAGTTATTATGGGTGAAGCATCCTTTGTAACACAGTTTTAATTCTGTAGCTGTATGCTTTGAATGGCAACGCAGTGGCAAAGCTCTTAGAAGGGTATGTGGCAATGCCCTCCGCATCTGTTTGCTTTCTGACCAGACTTGGTTCTTTAAGTTTGCCTGACTGATAACCAGAAATTTTCAAAGCAATTAAGTTTATAGTCATATGCCAACCTAAAAAGTGGGAAAACCAAGTTTAAGGTCACATAAAACCACTTGTTTTTCTTATATCAATTAAGGAACTGCATAACTTTTTCTCTATGTCTCTCCACTATATGCTTATTTTTATTCATCTACATGGCTGCTGAATTCTGATGAGGATGCAATGTCCAATTCAATCTATTCAGCCTTCAGGTAATTATTTTGTGTACTTAAACTCTCATTCCACTGAAATAAGATGAATAAAATGCCAGAATACACAGTGACCATTTGAGCAGCAACCACAAGTAACTGTCAGTCTTAACCTTTGCCAAACCAGATGATGTTGTTTGATAATGTAGTTCTCAAGGACATTTCTCCAATGGCATTCTTACCTGGTTAGGCATTATATCTTGAAAGCTTAGGTTCTAATATTACATTTTTATAATTAATGCTAATTAATAAAGATTCCAAATTGGAGAATTATGAATGGTCAATACTATAAATAATGGAACATTTTAAATCAGACAGAAATTACTAAAACAGACAAATGATTATTTCAGTGTCTAACCCAGTATAAGTGTACTGCATTAAAGGAATTAAAAATAGCAAGAAATTAAATATTAAGTAAGTGGGAGGCCCGATTGAAATAATAAGATTACAGAAATAATTTACTATTTATTTTGATTAACCTAAAAATGCTGTATACTCATCAAATTCACAGACACAAATGCTTTTGGTTTTGATTCTTCCCCTGATTGCTAGGGTAATGTAGGAAATAAATTGTTTTTAATTGTTTTTCTTTAAAATAAAACATGGGGTGATCTATTCAGCTGTTTCAAAATGAAAGCTAGATATGGCTGCTGATTCAACAAATACCAGCTACTTTTTATAATGTGAAATTCTGAGCCCAGGCAACCCAACAGATCCTGGGTTGTAATGAGACCAGTTTCCCTCATCCAGTACAGAGAACTCAATAACATTGGGTAAAAGGTGTAGCAACTTATTTGTGATGACATCATCTTATAAAATACTGAGAAGATCATCACTGGGAATTTGTATAATTTTGGAATTATATATTTAGAGTATTTTGTACACTTGGCCAAATTGCTAATCTTATGATATACTTGATATATGTCAGATACGGTGTTATAAGCTGTTATTGAGTTCTCTGCTATTAAAAGGCTCTGTCTACCACTTACACTAGTCACTCATGGAAATGACTTGTAACACAAACCCTCCACATCTATACAATAATTCACAAAGTACTTTTACACTTCCTATCTCATTTAGTCAATAATCTGGCTAACTAAAATTGTTCACATATTTTAAATAAGCATTATTGAGACTATAAAACATATATGTTTGGTGTCTAATTGTAAGTCTTAGAATTAGGCATGAAGTTTGAGTTTCTCTCTCCACAGATGATAACCTTGCTCTTGTTCTACAGGAGATGCATGGATTCCTCCCTGACCCCTTAGCACAAACTTCCTTAAACCACTGAAAACAGTCACACACCCATGACCTGTTCTTGGCACTGTTGTTCCTAGTGTAAGTATACCACCAGGCTTTCCTTTCACCCTCTCCTGAGACTATGCTTCCACTCGGTGACTAGAGAATATATTAATAAATTGGCTGTGTACCAATGTCTGACACTTGCGTGTAATCCAGAGGCTATTTTCTGATAGTATATCATCCAGAATGATTCCTTTGAGGATTTTTAACATTCTTTTAGTGCTTCTGTCTTTGTAGAAAGTCAAGTCAGTTTTTTTTTAAACAAAAGATAGATCTTGATTCAGTTCTCATAATAGTACCCTTGAGATATTTATCCTCATTCCTTCATGTCTTGAAAATGCAGAGAAAATATATTATTTTACTTAAGTCTTCCCTGTTGAATTTCCTTTTTGACCCTCTATTTTGACCATGGCAATATTAGTCTCCCATTTCACTATTCCTGAAAACTCAATATTTTTTTATCTTTAATTTCTCTTCTGTTCAACTTAATTAGATACTATGACTCCATAATTCCTACAGAAGGCAATCCATTTCATATTCATTCCCTGTGTGAGTTTGAGTCAATTAAACTCTGTATTTCTATTTTAATAATAGCAAAATCAAAATAATAAAAATAATTATCTCATATGGCTCTTTTCAATATAAAATGTGTTATTATTTCTAACATTACAGCTTATAATACCATATCTGACATATTAAGCATGTCATAAAGTTAGCACTCTTGGCCAACTGCACAAAATACTCTAAAAACATCATTCCAAAATTATAAGAATTCCCAGTGATGATCTTCTCAGTATTTTATAAGATGATGCCATCAGAAATAAATTGCTACACCTTTTACCCAAGTGATATGCTTGTTTTAAAATGTCCTCTTATGTATTTTAGGGCATCCCTGATGACTCAGTAGATGGTAAAAAATCGACCTGCAATGCAGGAGACCCAGGTTCGATCTCTGGGTCAGGAAAGTCCCCTGGAGAAGAAAATGGCAACCCACTCCAGTATTCTTGCCCAGAGAATTCCATAGACAGATAATCTGGTGGGCTATAGTCTATGGGGTTGCAAAGAGTTGGACACAGCTAAGCAAAAACCACTTGTGTACTTTAGAATGACAAAATTTTAAATAGTAATAGCTAGACATTTAAAGACACAATTTAAGGGTCTCACATTTCAAAGATAATTTTAGATCTTTCATTGCAGAGAAATCTCTTCACATTCTGAATTCATAGGACTTATTATTTAACTTACAAGATTGTTGTGAGGATAAAAGTGATATGAAGAGCTTAGTCCAATGCTTCATAAACATTAACTATTCAGTAAATGTAAAATACAATAAATGTATGATAAATAGTATCATTATTTATTGACTATGTGTAATAATTGACTGTCATGCATTGTCTTTTGATAAATTGCCTTTTCTGTATTGCCTCTATAAATAAATAAACATGTATCTTTCACACCTATGTTCAACTTGTTTTCTCAACTCAACTGCAGATTATTTTACTAGAAGAATAATATTACATCTTCAAGATGTATGAAATATGTCAAAATTATGATAAAATTATGATAAGATGCTATAGTGGGACCTTTACCCACTGAGTTAAATTTTAAATGTGGAATGCATTTCATGTCAAATACGATAACATAAGATTTCAAATAAAATATTAAAGCTACAGAATTTTGTAAAGGATGTTTTGCCAGAGGAAGGGAACTGCCTTTGGATCCCCAATACAAATAGGAAAAATTTTCTTCCAAAACCTATCAGCCATGTGCTCACTATTCCCTGTGAATGATTTGTAACAACCGTGTGATGAGAGTTGCATCTGCTTGAGTGTAACCTTCTTTTATTTTATTCTGGTGACCTGGAACCATGGAGCCTTGAATAATGGTGTTCTTGCCCTCCATCCTCTTTTCAAGTTGATCAGCTGGATAAAGGAGACTGAGTTTAAAATCATCAACAAAAAAATGGAAGGAAAAAATATTAAATGAAGCCACAACTATCAGAATTTAAGCAGATATGTCATGGTGTGTGTATGTATGTGTGTTGTCCAATTCATTGATTGGAAGAGATACAAAAATTTGGCTTCATAAGAAAAAAGAATTAGCTGAGAGAAGACACTTCTTATATATCTTACCATTTTTAAATATAAAACATATGTGAATCCCTAAACTGGTTTCTAATTCTCATTTTTAATTTTTGCAGTTGAGACCACTTTCTTTCATAGAAGGATCTATACTTTCTATATAGAGAGGCTATACTTTTGGGACCTTATCTCTCCAACAGTGAGCTTAGCTCTCACTGACATGCAGGACCATTTGCTAAAAGTCACCCCCCTTATGCAACAGTTGTAATAACCACAACTACTAAGACAGCAGGACTATCCTGAAACCTTCTATTACATCCACACATAATTAATCTTCTATATTCTGTTTTTTTTTTCATTTATTTTTATTAGTTTGAGGCTAATTACTTTATAATATTGTGGTGGTATTTGCCATACATTGACATGAATCAGCCATGGATTTACATGTGTTCCCCATCCTGATCCCCCCTCCCGCCTCCCTCCCCATCCCATCCCTCTGGGCCCAGTGCACCAGCCCTGAGCACTTGTCTCATGCATGCAACCTGGGCTGGTGATCTGTTTCACCCTAGATAATATACATGTTTTGATGCTATTCTCTCAGATCATCCCACCCTCACCTTATCCCACAGAGTCCAAAAGTCTGTTCTATACATCTGTGTCTCTTTTTCTGTCCTGCATATAGGGTTATTGTTACCATCTTTTTAAATTCCATATATATGTGTTAGTATACTGTAGTGGTGTTTATCTTTCTGGCTTACTTCACTATGGAGAACAGTGTGGAGATTTCTTTAAAAACTGGAAATCCATGGCTGATTCATGTCAATGTATGGCAAAAACCACTACAATACTGTAAAGTAATTAGCCTCCAACTAATAAAAATAAATGACATAAATAAATAAATAAAGAAATAGTGCTGCAGTGCACATTGGGGGGAAAAAATAACGAAATAGAACTGCCATATGAGCCAGCAATTCTACTCGTGGGCATACACACCGAGGAAGCCAGAACTGAAAGAGACACGTGTACCCCAGTGTTCATCACAGCACTGTTTATAATAACCAGGACATGGAAGCAACCTAGATGCCCATCAGCAGATGAATGGATAAGGAAGCTGTGGTACATATACACAATGGAATATTACTCAGCCATTAAAAAGCATACATTTGAATCAGTTCTAATGAGATGGATGAAACTGGAGCCAATTCTATATTCTGTTATTTTTAAGTTTTTTTTTTTTAATTGGTGTATAGCCAGTTAACAATGTGTGATAGTTTTAGGTGAAGAGTAGAGAGACTCAGCCATGCATATACATGCATCCATTCTCCTCTAAACTCCTCTCCCATCCAGGTTGCCATTTAACATAGAACAGAGTACCTAAGGGGCTTCCTTGGTGGCTCAGATGGTAAATAATCTGCCTGCAATATGGGACACCGAGTTCGATCCCTGAGTTGGGCAGGGGGTCCTTGGCAACCCCCTCCAGTATTCTTGCCTGGAGAATCCCTATGGACAGAGGAGCCTGGCTGGCTATAGTCTATGGGGTTGCAAAGAGTCTGACACAACAGAGCGACTAAATTCAACACAGCATAGCACAGAGTGCCTAACAATGACATTTGTCAATTGTTAACATTTGAATTCTCTCACAGATTTAAAAATTAGATCAACACTGGTTTGCAATGATTCTTTCATGTTATTTTCTGCCCTCAGATTATAGGTAAATACCCTGTTGTTTCATTTTCATAGTGCTTCCTCCCCCTTATAAGAAGAAGTTATATATTCTTAAGTAATAAACAAGAATATGTGAACATAAATTTGTTTTCTAGTCTTTATTTGGGTTATTTACTGCATAGAATGATTTATACTATATGTAAAATCTAAGGCATATTTCAAAGTTTTCAGAGTAAGTAATACTATATGAAAATATTAGCAACAAAGGACACTGTAAGAAAATGTCAGAAATGTGTTTTAAGAGATGTTATTTATGTTGTGCAAAACACTGTTCAAATCTTATATTAAAAGTTCTGGGTAGCAGAAGAGAAAGCAACAAGATTAAAACACATATAAATGGAATTAAAGATAAGGCAAATATAAGTAACTTTAAGTTATTCAAAATGATAAAGGAAAATAGAGGAATGAACAATTATTTAAAGTAAATAATAAAACAGGAACTTCCTTAAATTTAAATTTTAAAAAAAGCTTACTTTAAATTAAAAAAAAAAAAGCTTACTTTAAATTTAAAATACATACAAGTTTTTTTAACATATGCACATGCAGGATTATACATTGCCCACCCACAATAAATTAATATGCAGATGGTTTACAGTAATCTAAAATTATATTGGTTGATAGGAGAAAACTGAGTATAACTTATGCTGCATATTAAATATCTACATATGACCCAGTCTTGACTATATAGTGCATTGTTCAAGAAAAAGCAAAATTTGACTTACTTGAAGAACACATGACAGCAGTGAAATATTTTACATATTTGAAAAAAGTCCTTTTCTAAGAATTTATTGTGGGGAAATGAAAAGAATAGGATCAGTGATCTTTAGAAGTAATATTTGAGTAAAACTA
Organism: Hydropotes inermis; assembly: GCA_020226075.1. Classification (NCBI taxonomy): domain Eukaryota; kingdom Metazoa; phylum Chordata; class Mammalia; order Artiodactyla; family Cervidae; genus Hydropotes; species Hydropotes inermis. The sequence goes on along the minus strand of CM035282.1, from coordinate 33,218,112 downwards.
AATAAACCTCTAAGTGGACCCATTATAACCTGTAACAAATTAATTCACATGAAGCATAGCAAAAGGAACCCCATATTCATCTCCATGGTTTCAACATTGGCCAAGATCCAATTTGGCGCTCTTGGTAGCTCCATTTCAAAGAACCTTATAAGATACTGTTAGCAATAGATTTCATGATCATCTAGTAGCTTCTACTTTTTGAATGTGTATTGCCAACCTAAAATTAGGTTTTCTCTCATTTAGGAAAGAATGACTTCTTTATATTTAGTTGTTTTTATTCATTGGTTAAGTTGTGTCTGACTATTTGCAACCCCATGGACTGCAGCAAGCTAGGCTTCCTGGTCCTCCACTATCTCCTGGAGTTTGCTCAAACTCATGTCCGTTGAGTTGGTGATGCTATCCAACTATCTCATTCTCTGTCACTTCCTAATACTCCTGCCCTCAGCGTTTTCCAGCATTAGGTTCTTTTCCAGTGAGTCAGCTCTTGGCATCAGGTGGTCAAATTATTGAAGCTTCAGCTTCAGCATTAGTCCTTCCAATGCATATTCAAGGTTGATTTCCTGTAGGACTGACTGCTTTGATATCCTTGCTTTCCAAAGGACTCTCAAGAGTTTTCTCCAGCATTACAGTTTGAAAACACCAATTCACTTGGACTCAGTCTTCTTTATCATTCAACTGTCACATTCATATGTGACTACTGGAAAAACCATAGCTATACTGGCCTTTGTCAGAAAAGTGCTGTCTCTGCTTTTTAATATATTGTCTAGGTTTGTCATAGCTTTCCTTCCAAAGAACAAGTGTCTTTAGTTTCATGGCTACAGTTGTCATCCACAGTGATTTTGGAGACAAAGAAAATAAAATATGTCACTGCTTCCACTTTGTCCCCATTGAAAGAGGAGAGTAAAATGTTGGCTTAAAGCTCAACATTCAGAAGAATAAGATCATGGCATCCAGCCCATCACTTCTTGGCAAATAGATGGGGAAAAAGTGGCTGACCATTTTTTGGGCTCCAAAATCACTGCAGATGGTGACTACAGCCAAGAAATTAAAAGATGCTAACTCCTTGGAAGGAAAGTTATGACCAACCTAGATAGCATATTAAAAAGCAGAGACATTACTTTGTCAACAAAGGTCCATCTAGTCAGGGCTATGGTTTTTCCAGTAATCATGTATGGATGTGAGAGCTGGACTATAAAGAAAGCTGAACACAGAAGAATTGATGCTTTTGAACTGTGGTGTTGGAGAAGACCCTGAGAGTCCCTTGGACTGCAAGGAGATCCAACCAGTTCATCCTAAAGGAGATCAGTCCTGAGTGTTGATTGGAAGGACTGATGTTGAAGCTGAAATTCCAATACTTTGGCCTCTGATGCGAAGAGCTGACTCACTGGAAAAGACCCTGATGCTGGGAAAGATGGAGGAAAGGAGGAGAAGGGGACGGACAGAGGATAAGATGGTGGTATAGTATCACTGACTCAATGGACATGATTTTGCGTAAATTCCAGGAGCTGGTGATGGACAGGGAGGCCTGGTGTGCTGCAGTTCATGGGGTCACAAAGAGTTGGACACGACTGAGCAACTGAACTGAACTGAATTGACAATGAAGTGATGGGACTGGATGCCATGATCCTATCTTTTTGAATGTTGAGTTTTAAGCCAGATTTTTTGCTCTCTTCTTTCACCTTTTATATTGAGAGGTTGCAACAAAGTCAATCTTGAGCATAGAACATGCTGTTTAAACAAGGTATTGTATCACATTTTACTGGACCCAGTTGTTTACAAGGCTGTGACCCTGCCAAACTCTTAAGTGTTTGAATGATAAGCCATTTTATTTTTCCTTATGTCTTTGTTCAACCTAGAAGAGACTTTGGTCTCTAAGAATCACTTGGAATCACTTAGTATTTGTTGAATAAACCTCACAGTCTGTTATTTACACTGCAGAAGTAAACTATTTCATCTTTTGCATGCAGTGAACTATACTGATTCACCATAAATCAAACTCATGTTGTAGTTTTCTTAGAATAGAAATTATTTATCTAAAACCTAGATTTCTATATAATGTTATACCCTCACCTTTTTTGTTTCACCCTTTTTTTAAATTTAAGATTAAAAAGAGTGAATTAATGCCATTTGCAGCAACATTGATGGACCTAGAGACTGGTATACTGGATGAAGTTAAGGGTCAGCCCATTAAAGTGATATATAATATGATATAACCTATATGTGGAATATTTTAAAAAAATGATATGGATGAACTTGTTTACAAAACAGAGGCAATCCCACAGATTTTGAGAAGGAACTTGTGGTTGCCAGAACATACGGGTAGAGGGAAGGGATAATTAGGGAGTTTTCAATAAACATATACACACTGCTTATGTTTAAGATGGAAAACCAGCAAGGATCTACTGTATAACACAGGGAACTCAGCACAATATTCTCTAACCAACCTCATTGGGAAAGAATTTGAGAAGGAATATACACATCCATGTGTATAACTGAATCACTTTGTTGTACACCTGAAATTAATACAACATTGTTCATCAAGAATGTAAAGTAAAACATTAAAATATATATATATATATATATATATATATATATATATATATATATTCAATCACAATGTACTGTAGAGAAAGTGCTTAGCCCAACGGTTATTTAATCTTGAAGCCTGCATATTCTTAAATCTGGAACTTGGCATGGGTCCAGTGTGAGCAGATGTTTATGAGAATTCCAGAACAAGATAGTCACTTAAAGATATTGAGTGATTCAGGGCACCCATTCCACAAGCTGCTGTCAGAAGCTGAAAAGCTCTATGGCCATTCTATGCTTTGCTGTTTTCTGCAATAAAATTTGCATTTTGATCTGCAAGGATGTTCCTATCTTTCTGCCAGCTAGTATCAGCATCCTGTCCAGAGTTATCAAACTAGAAATATGATGGCCTTGACAAATATTTTCATTTCACTTAACAGAAAGTTCTTCCATCACTAAAAAGTTAACACCTCCATAACCAAGAGCTTATATGACTTTGGAGGGGTTTAAACTTCATTTAAACAAACAAAAGTGATTTCACAAGGAATTATATTGCCATAACAAATCAAGAGTTTGAATAGGGAATAGTCATAGGATTCTCCATAGCATCTGGAGTGCATAGAATTCAAAGTGCTCAGGGGGGAAAAGATTGTCCTTAGTTATGCTTGCTCACTTTAGTGGAAATTACACATGCATATCGGAGTAGAAGCACTTCCTGCTCAACTTACTGAAAATTCTAATTAGAGAGATCCACACAGAGCTCATCCAATTATACCTATGGACTTTTCTAAAACTACTTATGTAAGCAGGGATATAAATTAAAGTGAGCTTGCCCAAAAACATATACAAAAGATATTACAACGTTGAATTTAGAAAAAAAATTTTAAAAAAGACTAGCAATTAAATCACTAATACTTTCAGTTGCTGGAGGGATATTTAAAATGAGATCAAAAGAACAAAATAGATTCTCTGCTTCATTTTCTCAAAAAAAAAAAAAAAAACACCTATTAAGCAAATGTTTTCCCAAAAGTATCCCTCAAGCTAAATGTCCCCAAAGCTATTCTAAATTCCATAAATTTGTTGAATGTATCCTTTTACTTTCTAACATTTAGATGAAAAAATAAGGACAAATTGCCCAAAATGTAAACATGAAACTATACAGAATATTTTAGTATTGTAATATAGGAAAAAAAACACTATTTCTTTATGAATGGTGACATAGAGACAGTCCTGTCCTGTTATTTTTTTTTCCCCTAAATGTTTTCCTCTCAGTAACATGTACATATTTATAAAGCTCCATGATAGGAAAGGCAGACTAGCACTTTATTTCAGCACCAGCTCTTGTGTCAGGGACAAGTGGTTATTAATCTTGGCTATGCCTGTTATTGTCTATGTAATGGTGATTCAGAAAATCAGAGATAGTCTGTTGTATGAGCTGGTGAGCAACTCAGCACTAGCATTTGCTGTCACACCTTTGGCCATCTCTCTCCATAGACATCTTTGTGGCTCCAAATCATTGACAGAAGGCAGCACCCTTTCACCACTTACCTATGTCCTGTCTAGCCAGGCTGGCAACAAGGAAGCAATGCTGTGATTGGCTCTGTTACAATTTATAGAAATGTTTCATTTCCTGAACTTTCATTTTTGTAGAGTATTTTTAATAAAAATAATGATCAGTTATACTTAGTTCTATGCTGCATGATCTGTAGCTAGGACTACACATTAAATCATCTTTGTTAGCTCCACATAACTTATCTCAGAGCCACATCGGCAAGAAAGTTTCATTGGATTAACTTCACTTCAGTTCAGCTTGTTGGTCATGTGTGTCCAACTCTTTGTGACTCCATGAACTGGAGCATGCCAGGCTGCCGTGTCTTTCGTCACCTCCCAGAGCTTGCTCAAACTCATGTCTATCGAGTCGGTGATTCCATCCAACCATCTCATCCTCTGTTGTTTCCTTCTCCTCCTGCCCTCAATCTTTCCCAGTATCAGGCTCTTTGCCAATGAGTCAATTCTTCACATCAGGTGGCCAAAGTACTGGAGTTTCAGCTTTAGCATCAGTCCTTCCAAGGAACATTCAGGACTGATCTCCTTTAGGATGGACTGATTGGATCTCCTTGCAGTCCAAGGGACTCTCAAGAGTCTTCTACAACACCACAGTTCAAAAGCATCAATCCTTCAGTGCTCAGCTTTCATTATAGTCCAACTCACACATCCATATGTGACTACTGGAAAAAATCATAGCTTTGACTTGATGGACCTCTGTCAGCAAAGTAATGTCTCTGCTTTTTAATATGCTGTCTAGGTTGGTCATAGCTTTTCTTCCAAGGAGCAAGCATCTTTTAATTTCATGGCCACAGTCACCATTTGCAGTGATTTTGTAGCCCAAGAAAATAAATCTGTCACTGTTTCCATTGTTTCCCTATTTATTTGCCATGAAGTGATGGGACCAGATGCCATGATCTTAGTTTTCTGAATGTTGAGGTTTAAGCCAGCTTTCTTACTCTACTCTTTCACTTTCATCAAGAGGTTCTTTAGTTCTTTGCTTTCTGCCATAAGAGTGGTATCAACTGCATAATTGAGCTTATTGATATTTCTTCCAGAAATCTTGATTCCAGCTTGTGCTTCATCTGACCTGGCATCTTATATACGATGTATTCTGCATATAAGTTAAATAAGCAGGGTGACAGTATTTGGCCTTGACATACTCCTTTCCCAATTTTAAACTACTCCTTTGCATCATTCCATACCTGGTTCTAGCTATTGCTTCTTGACCTGCATACAGGTTTCTCAGGAGGCAAATAAGATTAAGTTACCAAAACATTTAATTAGTCACTTGACTTTCCTACTTAATAGTGGACTTACAAAGAGAGATACTGTACATTGCACCCACTTTTAAATCATTCTATATTGTGTGTTTAGACATTCAGGAAATTTTGGGAAAAGACAGAAACAACTTTCTTGTATTCTTTTGATAAGAGGATAATATTAAAATGGTGTGATTTTAATTTGCTACGGATTACTCAGAATACAACACATTACCTTCAGGGAGTGTCTGTATTTGTTTTTATTAAATGATTCCTCAGCACATTCAGATTAGTATACTACTGTTTAAGCTATGTTTTGAATATTTGAATGCAGAATTGATATTGAATCTTCTCCTTACAGAATTTATGGTAGCTCTTATCTTTATGGTTGATTCTTACTGAAACCTTGTATTTTATTAAGTAATGCTTCCCTTCATATTTTCCTACTGCTCATATTTTCTCAAAGCCTTGTTTGAGTATAAATGCTCATTAGTGAATGCACAGCCAGGTTGTGACTTCTACCACTGGTTTTGGGCAACAAACTAGAACTTGACTTTCTTACTGATGTAAGGATTGGCAACAAACTAGAACTTGACTTTCTTACTGATGTAAGGATTTTGTTTGCTTTAATTTGTTCTATTTGTGGTCACACTGCTTTGTGTTTTCAAAAGATAACCTTTGAATAAGCCTTGTTTTCATTTTCCCACCTTTGTTCTCAATGCATTTTTTTTTTTTTTTTTTTTAGTCCAAGGTTATCTATTTACATGAAAGAAAGAGTTGGTCAGTCATGTCAGATTTTTGTGACCCCATGTACTGTAGCCTGCCAGGTTCCTCTGTCCTTTGAATTCTCCAGGCAAGAATACTGGAGAGGATTGCCATTCCCTTCTCCAGGGGATGGTCCCAACCCAGTGATCAAGCCCAGGCCTTCTGCCCTGCAAGCAGATTCTTTACCATCTGAGCCACCAAGTGAGCCCTGCCTCAGCAACAGCAAACTCTCTTCTAGGATCTAGACTTAGAATATTTTATGTAACTGGCAGAAATGTAAATCATGAGTTTCAATATTTGAAAAGGAACTATCTCCAAATACTGCACTTATTATTGATAAGTGGGTGACATAAGTTAGTGTCTAATTTCAAGTGCAAAAATAAAAAAGCATCAAACACATATAGTAAAATTACCTATGTATTTAATATTCCTCACATTCTTATTAGGAAAATTTCTACCTTCCAAACTCCCACAACAAATGCCTCATTTTGGGGGGATGGGAGTCCCACAGAATTCCTCACTAGTATCTCTTCAACCAATATGTCAGAGTTGTCACTAGATGTCCATCTTATTCCTCAGTTTTTACTCTTGCTCCCAGCTTTGATACTTGTTTTGTTTGTAAAACTTCTCAAAAAGTGTTTTTGGCTACTTGAAGAGAAAGGTTTTTGTCTGCGGTGATGGAATTCCTTCATGCTCAGCAGCTTCATTTGGTCAGCGTTTTGGAGAGTAACAAGTCCTGCGCCCATCTGGGGAGAACTGCTCCTTCCTAATTCTCTGTGAGTCTTGCTTGCTAAGTCCTGATTTTCACAAAAATTTTCCATCAGGTTCTGCTGTTAACCTTCTATTAGTGTGAGCCCAAGGCAAAACCAGGTGATACTGTCGAGTGCAGAGGTCATTTATTCCTCTCTATTCTCCTTAAGCCTTTATATATATATGTGTGTGTGTGTGTGTGTGTATATATATGTGTGTGTGTGTGTGTGTGTGTGTGTGTATAATTTTACTCCAGAAACATTTCTTTTTGCTCCAATAGTTTGATAACTAAATGATTCACACATATGAGCAGGTACATAGGTGTACAATTATGAAGTTGTTGCCTTCCTTAGCAAGTTATTTTGTCTAAAACAGCAGACACTTGACACTTGATGCTGTTGGACTTAGTATATCCAGTCTGAATTGAAATGTGCTGAAAATGTAAAACAAACCATAAAGTGAAAAGCCCTAACAAAATAAATGTGAGATTGCTTTTATTTTAAATTTATAAACTCTAAAAGGAACATATTTTGGATATATTAAAAATATCATTAATATTACTATAACGTGTGTTATTTTACCATTTTAAATAGGCTACTGTAAGGTTTAAAATGACACATGTAGCTCATATTTGTGGCTCACATTTCATTTGTATTGTACCAGTTGCTGATGCAGTGAATAATATTGAATTAAAATATATGGTTGCACTGTTTTTCTTTTAATAGTCATACTTATTTGCAATGCTAGTGCTAATTTTCTAATAATTCAAGGTACAAAGATGATTGAAAAAATCCTGTATTTTCTATATGACATATCACATAATACTATTTAATTCTAATAGTATTTATTTAGAATTTGTTAGAGTGTAAGCCAGGACTTAATATTTCATTCAATAATTTTCAGAATAAAATTACACTCAATATAATTCCCCACATATTTGATATAGTCAAAAATCAGGATTTGGTTCTTCTTCCAAGTCATTGAATTCCTAATTGCAATCAATTGGTAATAAAATTGAATTAGCAAAATATTTTCTCTTGTTTAGAATGTTAAATAGAGTATATGTTGCAGAAGGTTTTTCTAAAAATTTTAATTTAAATTATTATGTCCAAATGTTGTATTTGGACATGCTAAATGATATAAGAATTCTCCAAGTAAAGTTATTCCTGGAGGAAAAAAATTATTGTTCTTGACCTATACCCCAGTTTCTCTGATCATTTATAATAAATGTCTGTATTGCTCTTCAGGTTTCATCATAGAATAAACACATATAAATTTTATTTATAAGGTGGTAGCAAAGGCACAATGGAACAGAATCTATATGGTTAAACATAATTTTGATAAAATTTTCTTTATTTGTTAACAATTATAAAATATTTATAAAACATAAATACATAGATTAAATATGATTCCTGAGGATGAGTTAAATCTGCCTAGAGGCAAAGAAGACAATTGATGAAGCATTATTTGCTTCAATTCCCTTTCTTTGGAGAATTACATGGTAATTCTTACAGAAATGTGTGTGATTAATGAAATCTACCTTGCCTGTAGAGGAGTCACATTAAGACAATTCTATGGCTTTAACTTCAGGAAGATGAAACATAAACTATGTGAAATACCAATGAGAAGGGTAAATAGTTACACATGATGGATGACCACAAATGAGACAAATGATCACTATGATAGATACTTGTAATGTCCATTTTCCCATAATTTTTTGCCTATTGTTTCTTGAAATAGGGTCTATATTTCTGGTTTCAATGTCTCCTTTCATTTTGAATGTGCTGGGTTATAAGAGAAAACTTAGCTCATTATCTAAGTAGTATTTATTATTGATATTCAATTCCAATAAAATATTGATAATGTTAAATAATTCCTTATCAACTGAGGTTGAGGGCATAGCTAATCGAAAGTACTTCCAATGGCAAAAATATTACAACTATCTGCAAAATAAAAGTTTAGTGGGTGTGTCATTCTGTTTAACTCACAGAATTATTTTAGGATAAGTAAATTGACTAATACCTTCAATGGTATACACACTTTTTAATACAAAGTTACATGTATGGGCTTCCTGGATGGCTCTAGTGGTAAAGAATCTACCTATCAATGCAGGCGATGCAAGAAACACAGATTTGATCCTTGGGTTAGGAAGATTCCCTGGCAGAAGTTACAGCAACCTCTTCCAATATTTTTGTCTAGAGAATCCTATGGATGGAGGAGCCTGGTGGGCTACAGTCCTTAGGGTCATAAAGAGTCAGACACCACCTAAATGACTTAATACGTATGTATGTAGTATAAGAAATGTATAAAATATATAAGAAAATGAGGAGATTTATGAATATAAATGTATATAAATTGTTTATAAAAAAGTGTTCCTATAATTGTTTCTATTTGTGCTTATGAGTTTTCTCTCTTGGTATCAAAATATTCTGAATAGCTTTAACATTATGGACAGATGGTAAGTAAAAAGAAAATGGAGGTCAAGTTTTAAAAATATTGCAAAAATATAGCTGAATTTCAGATGATTGCTTCCAGTATATAAATGAAGTTTTCATAGCAAAAGTAGTAATGGCAAACATATAGCCTATATTGTGTTAACACATATAGGAACAAATATGGTATGTTATTTCATGAAATGACTACCAATTTTTCCATTAATATGCCATCAAGCTATAGAATGCATTTTTAAATATATAAATGTCTGTGAGAATAATTACAGACTATTGCAGAGTATCCTGTAAACTGTTATTTTTTAGTCATTTAGATTATTTTTATTTTTGTATGTTACCCTTGTTACTATATTATAGATAAGATTTATAAAATCATGTTTAACTTTAGAACCTGATGACCACTACAAATTTTTAATATTTAAATTGCACAGAATTGTTCTGTTGCAAAATATATTTTATTTATTATGTCAAACAAGAATAAATATCTTGCTAATTGATCTCAATTTGTCTCTATGTTGCATTTAAAAATTGAATAGCCTGCAAAAAGGGACAAAATGCTGACCTTTGACTATATAAATACATGGGTAATTCATTTGAGAATAATATAACTTTAGTCTAATGGTAAATAATTGGACTCTGATCCTCATAGCAATTTTAGTAATTATTTAAATTAATTTAATGTAAAAATTGAATGCATCATATCATGTGTCATATGGAAAACCTCAGTTACCTTTGCAAATTGGGTTATCCAAGATATTAGACAATTATCATTATTGATAAAAATGGGTATTAATAAAAGGCAACACACTATAAATTTAGTTTGGTATTTTTTATTTTTTTTATTATATCAACAGTTGATATAAGTGACATGAGTATATCAGTATTCAATAAGAATATAATGTGAGCCATAAATGAGTACCATATATAATTTCAAACTTTCTATTAGCCATATTTAAAAGAGAAGAAACAGGTGAAATTAATTTCAATAATTTGTTTCTTTCGATATATCTATTCTAATTTTTGTGAAATCAATATAAAATGTTAGGTAGATACATGGCATTCTTTTTTATACTAATTCCTTAAAAACTGATTTGTATTTTAATTCTAAAGCACATCTCAGTTTGAACTAGCTGCATTTCAAGCACTCAGTAGCATCATGTGGTTAGTGACTAATATATGGGGCACCTAACTTTATATTTTAGATATTCCAAAAGTAAAGTAGTTATTGTTCCCCATACAAATGTTCCCACTGTGATCCATCATACATATTCACTCCATATTTTCCCTCTGCAACCCAGAAGAGGTCTGAGAAAATACTCCTTTACACAATCAATCTTGATGAAATTTCAGGAATATTTTCTTCCTGATTGTCAACTTTTAACCAGCAGTAAGCCAGTAGTGCAGGTAAATGTACTAGGCACTTAAGATACAAATATGAATGAAAAGCTTTATTATTTATCAGTGGAGATAGGACATAAAGAAATATGCCTGATGCATAGAGACAGTGAGTGTTGTAGTGTTAAATACAGAGAACAAAGTGAACACAAAAGAGTAAGGGTCAATGTATAGCAAAAACCACTACAATGTTGTAAAGCAATTAGCCTCCAACTAATAAAAATAAATGATAAATAAATAAAACTGCCAATTCAACAGGAAAAAAAAAAGTAAGGGAACAATGTTAGGTAGGGATGAAGACTAGAGTGATTTCCTGTAAAGAATATTTTATTTGAAATGGTCCTAAAAAAGTAGAAATATTCAATAGCCTATACTACCTAACTCTTGTGTTCTCATACAACCCTGGACTGCATGATGTATGGGAACTCATGTGATACCAAACAAGGGATAAATTTAAAGCTAAAATTTACAACTTCAGATAGATTCTCAAGGATATCAGGAAATCCATTTATGTTTCTGCAGTTCATATCCCATTCTCCACAATGCCTCTCAAACCTTCAAGTCCTTGCAGCCTCCAACTTATCCAACTATTTCTTTTTCTGAGACAAAATGGAAGCTGTAAGACAAGAGTTCAAATCTATAAATATTTCTGCAACACATACATACAACTATTTCATTTTTATCTCCTTTACTGTCAAAAATTTTTATCTTTCCATTTCCAAGTTTTAGTTGTCCAGCATTGTACATTTAATAATGTTCATATTTGTTACATCTTTAAAACAAACAAATATGAAATCTTTGTTTCCACAGTTTTCATTCATCCAACACTTTAATAGTCAACATTTTAAAAGGCATTTCTACCTTTATTGTCTTCAATTTTCATTCCCAGTTACTCCACAGTTCTTGACAGATTCTCTTCTGCCCTATCACCTCTTACAAAATGTTTTCTCTAAGGTAACTAATTACTTCTGGTTCCCTATATTGAATGAAGAGCATTCATCATCTGCATCATTTCTTTCTTTCCTGAAATCATTGCTTCTCTCCTGTAGAGAAAAAGCAAATTAGCCAAGGAGATGGCTGGGCAGGCTCTCTCACATAAAGCAACGTGCGTGTGCATCATGAGGTCCTCACTTGTCATGGGCTACTCTGTGTGGGATGCCTGTATGAGCTCCACCATGAAAGCCTTGGCTGCTGCCTTGGGGCTACACTGGAGTGGCATTACGGTTATACGAGACTATGATACGGCAATGTCAGGGTTACATTATGGTTATGTTGCAGCCGCTGCTTTGGCTGCTGCGTCAGCCAGGAGAGAGAATATGTGTTATGGCTGCCATGCCAGCCAGGAGAGAATAAAAATATGTGCAGTTCCTATGGCTCCTTGAGTCTCCTTCCAGGCTCTTAGACCGCACGTTGCCTACCCCGGGTTCAGTAAGCAGTGTGGACTGCGTGAATAGCGAGGCAATTGGTGCTGTGAGCAGGATCTCCAATACACCTTCCTTTCCATGACATGTAACTGCAGTCCGTTCCTCCTCAAACTTCCTTGCTGTCTCACTTTCTTCCTTACGACTTCGCTGGTGGCTCAGATGGTAAAGCATCTGTCTACAACGCGGAAGACCCGGCTTCAATCCTTGGTCCGGAAGATCTCCTGGAGAAGGAAATGGCAACCCACTCCGGTATTCTTGACTGAACAATCCAACGGAAGGAGGAACCTGGTAGGCTACAGCCCATTGGGGTCGCAAAGAGTCGGACACCACTGAGCAACTTCACTTTCTTTATTTTCTTTATTACACTCCCCTTCCCCCCCACACACAGCTACAGTTCAGGTTTTGCCTCAGATAATTCTCTTCACTAGGCATCCGAGTCTTTATCAGGAATATATACAATTGTATGTCTTCGACTATAATTATTTCTACATGTATGTTCCTAATGCAAGTCTTATTCTGAAAATCTAGACTATATGTATAATTGCCTACTAGACTTCTCTTGGTAGTCCCTGTAGTCAACAAAATTTTAACATGTTCCAATTATAGCCATTATGTTTTCCCCCAATTATATGTCCTCATGAATTTTTTTTTTTATTTTACTTTGTAGAATCACATTTCAGCTAGTTCTTCAGAATCAGAAAACCTTTTCTCTGTCTTTGAATTTCCACTCTACATACTAACTCATGCATCTCATCCCTTATCCCTATCTTTTTTTTTTTTTTAGGGATTGTTTATTTATTTACTTTTGGATGCGCTAGATTTGTGTTGCTGTGTGAGGGCCTTCTCTAGTTGTGGAGAGTGGGGACTACTCTTTTGGGGTGCACAGGCTTCTAATTGTGCTGTCTTCTTTCGCTGCTTTTTGCAGACTCTAGAGCACGTTGGCTCAGTAGTTGAGGCACAAAGGCTTAGTTGCCACACAACACATGGGATCTTCCCGGAGCATGGGCCAAAACCATATCCCCTGCATTGTAAGAAGGATTATTCACCACTGGTCCACCACAGAAGCCACCTCATCCCAATCTAATTAGTAACTCCATGACTTTGTTTCTGCTGCCCAAACATCATTTAGGTCATTTTATTTACAATGTTGCTTATCTGGCATAGGTGAATAGAAGAAACTGGGATATAGTTGTGATATGGAAAATGCATGGGGTGGCTCCACATATTATAGTAAATTTGGGTTTTATCAAAATAATTCAAGTGAGAGTGTGAAGGATGATTAAGGAAAAGAAGGTAGTGAATATGGGTAGATTAGCAGGCAAAATTTTTTGTATGGGGATGCATTTGTGTTTGCACATAGCTGTGTGTAAAGGGGTAGGAATAGTATCATGACATGGGGAACAAATGAACCTAAGCCTGATTGTTGATTTCCCATAGTTAAGTTTCAAACTCACAATTATACATTTATATATAGTCAAAACACCACCAAACTGTAGAAACAAACAAAAAAATTATGTCCCCTTGCTTTATATTTAGACAAAAAATGAGAAAAATCAGTGTAAAAGTGATAAACAGATATATAGAGAAACAGAAGATATAGAAACAGAAATGAGAGAATTGATTCTCAATGTTTATTTTAGCAAAGATTAACTGTGTCTAATTTTACAATCCTTCTATGTAATTTAATTTCTGACTACTTTTTCTCCTTCAGGAAGATGGCATACCTTATACATAATCTCCTTCAGCCTGTTATTGCCACAGTTCTTAAAAACAGCCTGATAGCTCAGCTGGTAAAGAATTCACCTTCAATGCAGGAGCCCCGGTTCAATTCCTGGGTTGGGAAGATCCCCTGGAGAAGGCAATGGCTACCCACTCCAGTGTTCTGGCCTAGAGAATTCCATGGGGTCCCAAAGAGTTGGACACGACTGAGCAACTTTCACTTTAAAAATAGCAACCAATGATGATCATAATAGTAAATATAATGATTGCAATATATGTTTTAAATCCCATGTCTTACTCTGCACAATGGTTTGTACATGAGCCATAATTTTTAGCATAAAATTCCTTTATTTCTATATATACAAAGTATATGTAACAAAAATTTACCAATTCAGATGTACACAATAAAACTGTGAATAAAGGAAATGTGCATTGTCTTATACTTCCAGAATTTTCAAAAACAAAACTAAAGGTTACTAAAGAGTAAATTACAAGAATAATTCATTCTTGAGAGTAAAGAATTTTGTAAGTTAAAAATTAGCATTATAGTATTAAAAATGATATAATTAGTTCTACTTTGCAATATCCATCTATATATAATGAACACAGAGATCTCAAAAGTCTCAAGCAAAATGTGACATTATTTGAAAATTAAAAAGTGAAGGGGGACAGTATTTAGAATTATAAAATTTTAACTAATCCTTCATAAAGACTCATCTAGGGTAGATTTAAAAATATTTTTTTCAGTGGCTAAAATCTAATGAAAAATATGCTCAAGATCTGATTATGATACAAATCACAAATTTATACCCAAGGATCACAATAATGTTACGTAATATCATTTCATTTAAAATCTTATGATTTTAACTATTCTTAATTTACATGTAGTTTATGTTTTGAGTTTGGTGTTAATAATTTATGTTCAAAATTATACTATATGTTGAAGTTTATATTTCATAGCTACCCTCCTATTTTTTGTCATAGTCTATTTTTATAAATGATTTTCAAAACTTCTGTAATATTTAGTAAATGTTAAACTATCAAAGAATGCACTGATATAATACTGATCACTAAATATCAATATTGTTATTTTACTCTAAAAATGCAATAATTAAATACAGTATCATTACTAGGGTCTATGGGCATAGCACCCTGAACATGCCCAATCTCATCTGATCTCAGAAGCTAAGCAGGATCGGGCCAGGTTAGTACTTGGATGGGAGACCACCTGGAAAATACCAGGTACTGTAAGGATCAGAAAACAAAGATAAAAGCATAAAAAATGAAGAAAGGAAGGAGATTAAATATTATTGTATATTTTATATTCTTATATTTTACAAAATACTTTTAACAAATTTTTTAAAATTTATTTATTATTTTTGACAGCACTAAGTCTTTGTTGCTGGGCATGGGCTTTCTCTAGCTGTTGAGCACAGGCTTCTCATCATGGTGGTGTCTCTTGTTACAAACCATGGGCAGTAGGCACATGGGCTTTAATAGTCGTGGTACATCAGCTTAGTTGCCCCTCAGCATGTGGAATCTCCCAGATCAGGGATCAAAGCTGTGTCCCCTGCATTGGGAGATGAATTTATAACCTCTGGCCCACCAGGAATGTCTATAAAACACTTTTATGAATTATTATCTTGATAATTTCCTCCAAATCAAATTATTCCTTTTCAACCTCAGCAACCTCTGACAGGGCATTAACCTCCATACTTCAAGACCTGACTTCTTCCTTTAGATTTCCACGCTTTTCCCTTCCAACTCTGTCATTTCTTTATTCCCAATTCATGTGTTTATTTAAACATTCTTATTTCTGATTTTTTATGCTTATCTAAAATCTATCCTAAACATATCTTTTTCCATTTGCTTCTATATTAACAATCAACTATTCCAGTTGTCTATATGTAAAGGCAAGGAAACACTGATCTACTAATGAATGCTATCAATCTATCCACTGCCTTGAAATCCAAATGGACAGTAATATACTCTCTAAAAATGAGTCATATGAATGTCAAATGGAGATTCTTACTGGAGAATCTTTGCATTATTTCCTCTAAATGACTAGTGATAGAATGCATAATACAAGTATAAAACACCAATTCTGCAACTAAAAGTACTTCTCCATCTCTGCAAAACAAAGATATTGAATGTAAGTAGGTGATGGGAGGTGATGGGAGTCAAGAGAGGGAGATGTAAAAGAAAAAAAGAGGAAGAAAAATTATAAGGTGAAAGAAGAAAGAGGAGAATTTAAAACCCTAAGGGTCTCTTCTGGAGACAAGGGGCAAAAGAAAACAATCATCTCCACAAGGATGCATCCTGCTGTAAGTGGAGGCAAGGAAAATGCTTGTGGAGAAAGAGTTGGTGTCTTATTGTCATATTAAAGGAACAAGACTCAGAAACTTAGAAGAGTGGTGATTTGAATATGTCCCCAAAAAAGGTAAGGGAAGAGTATAATAACATGTTTTTTTTTTCTTTTATTTTTATTAGTTGGAGGCTAATTACTTCATAACATTTCGGTGGGTTTTGTCATACATTGACATGAGTCAGCCATGGAGTTACAGGTATTCCCCATCCTGAACCCCCTCCCACCTCCCTCTCCACCCGATCCCTCTGGGTCTTCAGGACCGAGCACTTGTCTCATGCATCCCACCTGGGCGGGTGATCTGTTTCACTATAGATAATATACATGCTGTTCTTTTAAAACATCCCACCATCGCCTTCTCCCACAGAGTCCAAAAGTCTGTTCTGTACATCTGAGTTTTTTTTTTCTGTTTTGCATATAGGGTTATCATTACCATCTTTCTAAATTCCATATATATGTGTTAGTATGCTGTAATGTTCTTTATCTTTCTGGCTTACTTCACTCTGTATAATGGGCTCCAGTTTCATCCATCTTATTAGAACTGATTAAGAACTGATTCAAATGAATTCTTTTTAATGGCTGAGTAATATTCCATGGTGTATATATGTACCATGGCTTCCTTATCCATTTGTCTGCTGATGGGCATCTAGGTTGCTTCCATGTCCTGGCTATTATAAACAGTGTTGCGATGAACATTGGGGTGCCCGTGTCTCTTTCAGATCTGGTTTCCACAGTGTGTATGCCCAGAAGTGGTATTGCTGGGTCATATGGCAGTTCTATTTCCAGTTTTTTAAGAAATCTCCACACTGTTTTCCAAAGTGGCTGTACTAGTTTGCATTCCCACCAACAGTGTAAGAGGGTTCCCTTTTCTCCACACCCTCTCCAGCATTTATTGCTTGTAGACTTTTGGATAGCAGCCATCCTGACTGGCATGTAGTGGTACCTCATTGTGGTTTTGATTTGCATTTCTCTGATAATGAGTAATGTTGAGCATCTTTTCATGTGTTTGTTAGCCATCTGTATGCCTTCTTTGGAGAAATGTCTGTTTAGTTCTTTGGCTCATTTTTTGATTGGGTCATTTATTTTTCTGGAATTGAGCTGGAGGAGTTGCTTGTATATTTTTGAGATTAATCCTTTGTCTGTTGCTTCATTTACTATTATTTTCTCCCATTCTGAGGGCTGTCTTTTCACCTTACTTATAGTTTCCTTTGTTGTGCAAAAGCTTCTAAGTTTCATTAGGTCCCAGTTTTTTACTTTTGCTTTTATTTCCAATATTCTGGGAGGTGGGTCATAGAGGATCCTGCTGTGATTTATGTCGGAGAATGTTTTGCCTATGTTCTCCTCTAGGAGTTTTATAGTTTCTGGTCTTACATTTAGATCTTTAATCCATTTTGAGTTTATTTTTGTGTATAGTGTTAGAATGTGTTCTAGTTTCATTCTTTTACAAGTGGTTGACCAGTTTTCCCAGCACCACTTGTTAAAGAGGTTGTCTTTTTTCCATTGTATATCCTTGCCTCCTTTGTCGAAGATAAGGTATGTATGGCAAATGCTAACAAGTATGAAAAAGGAAATTAATAGTAACACAATAATTGTGGGAGACTTTAATACCCCACTCACAACTATGGATAGATCAACTAAACAGAAAATTAACAAGGAAACACAAACCTTAAATGACACAATGGACTTGCTAGAGCTAATTAATACCTGTAGGACATTTCACCCCAAACAATCAACTGCACCTTTTTCTCAAGTGCACACAGAACCTTCTCCAGAATATATTACATCCTGGGCAATAACATGTTTATTCAAGTTATCTTATGCACAATATATACAACATGAAAGAAAGAATGTCAATTTACTTTATTGTTCCCAGAGTGAAAATACTAATTTTCCTACTGAAAGAGAAATAAATATTGTCAGATTAAGTTAAAAAAAAATAATTCCAGCTGTGACCTTTGTAAGAAACATCTTAAATGATGTAATAACGTTAGGATGTAAGGAATACTGGCTGTAGGTGATGCTTGTCTCTTTCACTCCCAACCACATCCATCTATTCTCTCCTGGTGTAGCCGTGACTGGAGGGAAAAAGCACGTTGACAACTTCACTCGCAGTTAGAGCCTGTGTAACACCACCTCTGTGAATGAGGTTCAATGGCACATAATTTAGGAGTGGTGGGTGCCATATCTCTGCTGCAGTTGTGTCTGGAAAACAAGTTCTGAAGGTTGTGTTTGTGGTTACTGGGCATCTCAGTTCAGTCCCTGGGTTGGAAAGATCCCCTGGAGAAGGGATATAGCTACCCACTCTGGTCTTCTTGGTCTTCCCTAGTGGCTCAGATGGTAAAGAATCCACCCGCTATGTGGGACACCTGGGTTTGATCCCTGAGTGGGAAGATCCCCTGGAGGAGGACGTGGCAACCCACTCCAGTATTCTTGCCTGGAGAATCCCATGGACAGAGGAGCCTGGTGGACTACAGTCCACAGTGTTGCAAAGAGTTAGACATGACTGAGTGACTAAGAAGAAAAAGGACTCTCTTCAGTACCTACACCAGGATCAGTAGCATAAAGTAGCAGTGGTTAAAGTCAAAACAGCACACATTTCCTAGATTCCAGATTATCTATAGGGTCAAATAACCCTGGAATTAACAGTCTAGCTGTAATTCTTTACTTTCCCCACTTATCTTTTCAATCATGTTTAATCACCAAATTCTCTTGACATATAACAATGATTTTCTGCATTGCAAGTGAAACAAAGAAACCTAATGCACATATACATATATCCTTAAGTCAAATATTTTTTGGCACTTAATTTGAAGATGCTTTTCATGAAAGTTTGTTTGGAACACTTTCTAATTTAGTAAGAAAACTTATAATTTAGTAGAATAGATTTATATATATGCATAATTTAATACATACATATACTCATACATGTAAATATATTTGTTCTTTTGTGTATGCATATGGAACCTTTACAAATAACTTAAATATTTTATGTACTTGTTTAAAATGAAATCTTTAGATCATCTCCAAAGCTAACACTTACAAGACATATTATCTGATCATAACATATTTTAATTAAAAATAAATGGTAAAATACAGGGCAAAGAATTGTTTGAAAAAAGAGTTCTTTCTTCCCAACACAGGGATTGAACCCAGGTCTCCCACATTGCAGGCAGATTCTTTACCAGCTGAGCCACTAGGGAAGCCCTCTTTCCTCAATAATGTACATCAAAAATAAACACATAACTAAAAACAGAAAATCTAAATGACCTGAAAATCAATAAAAAGGAGAAAAACTCATGCAAAAATTTATTCACAAATGGGAAAGTAAAATAAATTGTCTTTAATTATATTGCTTTTTAAAAGCCAAAACTAAAAATAAATTCTTATTGATGTCATTCCCACCCCTTCTCCCCCCTCCACACACAGCACTCTTCTTTTTTGACAGAAAGTATCTCTTCTTCCTTCCTCTTTCCTCCCTTTTTCATTTTATCCTTTTTATTCCCTCTTTGAAGCAATTTACTCTGTCTCAGGAAAGGAATCACAATCAGTTCAAAACCACAAAACCTATGAGCCAAATCTGGCCCATCAGTTGCTTTATAGACACACTTTGTCTGACCTGCAGCTTTGCTTCTTTATTTACAATGTCTGTGGCTGTTTTCATATTAAAATAAGTAGCCACAGCAGTCTGTTCCACTTGCAAAGTTCAAAATACTACTCTTTGCCTGAACCTAGAGAATGTCATACTGAGTGAAGTAAATCAGACAAAGAAAGATAAATATCATATGGTATCACTTATATGTAGAACCTAAACAAATGGTACAAATGAACTTATTTACAAAACAGAAATTGAGTCATAGATGCAGAAAACAAACTGATGGTTACCAGAGGGGAAAGGAGAGGAGGGATGAATTGGAAGACTGGAGTTCACATATGAAAGTGAAAGTGAAGTTGTTCAGTCATGTCCAACTTTTTGCAACCCCATGGACTGTAGCCCACCAGGCTCCTCCAACCATAGGATTCTCCAGGTAAGAATACTGGAGTGGGTTGCCATTTCCTTCTCCAGGAGATCTTCCTGACCCAGTGATCGAACCCAGGGAGTAAACCTGGGTCTCTTGCATTGGAGGCAGATGCTTTAACCTTTGAGCCACCAGCGAAGTCCGGAGTTGACATATACACACTACTATATATTAGTTATCCACTAATAACTAATAAGGACCTCCTATATGACACAGGAGATTCTACTTGGTACTCTGTTATAGGGTATATGGGAAAATAAACAAACAAAAAGGAATAGATATAACAAGTCACATTTCTTTATAGCAGAAATAAACACAACATTTTAAATCAACTGCATTCAATACAAAGTAATAATAAAGAGAATGTGCCAACCTATGCCTTAAACTGTTGTTGACAATTCTTTTCTGCCCGATGCTTGGTTTTTATTCTTCCTTTGAGTTAGAACTGAGAGAATTCTGGACAAGAAGACATAATGAAATGCCTGATGGAGCGCTTCTAGGCAGAATATTTTGTGTTTAAAAGAAAGAGAAGAAACAAGAGGCATGCCAATGGTTTTATATTTCTCAGATTCTTTTCTTGAACTTGCCTCACGGTGTGGGACCCGCAACAAGCATGAGAAAAAGACCATTATCAAGTCATCATCGTCATCAAAAATAATGCCACATTAAAGATGGCAGATTGATAAAAATAGTGTTTGGTCCTTGACTTTATAGTTGCCTTCTTGCTATAGCTTTTGCCTGTCTCCGTCTAAATATTTTTGTGAAATAGTTTCTTGTTTCTACTTTTAGGTCAATATTGATCATCTACTTTATATGTTTTATTATATTATGAATTCCCGACTATAATGTAAACTGAGTAAGGGCAAAGGAAATGACTATTTGGTTTACTGTTCCTGGTGCTTGGAATACTGCCTAAAATATGGCAGGCTCTCAAGTTTTAGCATTTTAAATACTTAATAATATATTATGTATTACAACTGTATAACAAGAAATTTGGAAACCTAAAAAATATTGTAATATTTCTTGTGAAGCACGTACTACCAAAATTCCCCCAGGAAATAACTTGAATAGACCAATTCACGGAGAAAAAAATATAAATATTTAATATTTCTCAAATAAAAGCCTTTAGTTCTAGCAACCTGCAAACTAGACAGTCAGAAACTTTTCCCACTGCAAATGTCTAGAAATGTCACATACAATTTTAGCTTTTCTTTAAGCGTATGGTTTCAAACACAGTAAAATGATGTTAGAAATTTGGTCCCAGGGATACGGAAGAAAGTAAACCTACAGAAGGTCTCCATTGGGAATGAGACAAAGGACTACTCTGGTACCCACATGGGGAAGGATTTGAGTCATGAGAGTATGGGAGATGCAAGTTGAATTTAGAACCTCATGCAAAGCAGGAATCCTCAAAGAACTCTGTAGTTAGTAAAAGGGAAAACCAGGGAAAACAAAGACCTACATACAAGCAAAGAGAGTTGACAGACAGTTTCCATCACTACCTGGTGATGGAAAAATCTCTCTAGATAATTGGTAACCAAGGGCTATGTTTACTTTGTAACCATGGGCTACATCACACAAATCTTTCTAGATAATTTGTAACCAAGGGTTATGTTTACTTTGTAACCATGGGCTACATCACACATAGTTTTATGCCCCATTTATTGGTACAAGATACTCACATTGAGAAAATGATCATGAAAATCAGTCCCTGAATATTGACACTCCCTAGGCACCCAAGAAAGCAAATACATAATCACAGTTCAGAGACAAATAGTCTGCTGGGGCTTCTCAGAATCCATAGATTAGTCCTCAGTTAAAATGTCTCATGCTTTTTGCATTTTATTTCCATCCAGGTCACCACAGAACACTGGTTTGGGTTCCCTGAGCCATATAGCAGGTTCTCATTAGTATCATAATAACAATAGCATCAATAGTGTATATATATCTATCCCAATAGTTTTTTCTTTACATCTGCACATCTATTTCTGTGTCAAAAATAAGATCCAAAAAAGAGAGGATATATGTACACCTAGAGTTGATTCACTTTGCCATACAGTAGGAACTAATACAACATTGTAAAGTAACTATACTCTAATTTAAAAAATAAATAAATAAATAAATAAAATGTATAAGTTAAAAAAAAATAAAATTGCTCATGTTGAAATGTTACAAAGCACATGAGGAAAAACTAGCATTCCCATGAAAGAGTCAATGTAAATACATAAAGGTGGGGGGGGACTCAGAAATATGACAAATCTCAAATATAAAATTAGATTATAAATTTCAACATTCTAAAGTTCCAAGAAAATAATTAAAGAATATTTTGCAACTTATAATTCAGTGAAATAAATATTTACTGTATTAAGTTGAAGATATTTTTAATGTTTTATGGGCTTCCCTGATAAGTCAGCTGGTTAAGAATCCACCTGCAATGCAGGACACCTGGGTTTGGTCCCTGGACTGGGAAGATCCCCTAGAGAAGAAACAGCTACCCTCTCCAGTAGAATTGCCTGCAGAATTCCATGGACAGAGAGACCTTGCAGATGACAGTCGAGGGGCTCTCAAAGAGTTGGACCCCACTGAGCGACTTTCACTTACACTTTGGAACCCAAAGGAATGACAGCCAAAATCAAATGTGTCTGTTTTTGAAGTAAAGCCTCCAGAAAATTGAAGCCCAGTATCAGTCTTCATCCTCTGAAGTTCTAACTCAGCTTGGTCTCAGCCCTGTCACCTTATCCCATCTCCCTGGAGAAATGAAGTAGCTTCCCCACTTAGAATTCAGGCTGTTTTCCTGCCCTGAATACAGTGTCTTCAATATAGCAAAAGCAGAATTAGTTTAATAGTAAGCCTTCAATGTTTCTTTTTTTTAAAAAAAAGTTCAAAAAGTTAACAAAATCTGCAAGACTACCACACAAGTGTACCCATACTCAAAAAATTTAGAAACACAAGCAAATCCACAGCTTTAAGAAAAGTCATTTTAGGCCAAATTTTGTTAAACAAGCCTGGTATCACATTTGGGTTTGCTAGCAATCAGGACAGAAAATAGATTTATGCAGTAAATATTTCTTCTTGGACAAAGTTGGAGAAAATTTTGATTTTAGTTTTGCCAGAATAGCAAGGTCCATCTTTTTTATTCCTTTTGTCTCTTTCTTTCCCACTTTACTAATAGTGAACTTAGTTAAATGCCACCATCTGCTTTCTCCTTTTCCTTCTAAACTGATAAAGGCTTCTGGAGAGACCCACCGATAACTGCTGCTAACATTTTATGGTTTCCAACCTCCTGTGACTCTTTTCAGCTTCCATCTGCCAAACTTTTATTCATTTCTAATAGCCTTTCGGCATGTCTCTCAAAATATTAATCCATATGTTTTCTCTATATTCAACTTTAAAATTCCATTTTATAAAATTTTGTAAATTGCCTGACATGTTTTATAAGTAAATACAAATAAAGCATGACAAAAATATTTGGGAATTAATCTATATATTTGCATTTCTTTGTGAGAAATGTTTTCAAATGACATGGATATTGTACTAGGGCCAGTTTTCTTTAAATATTATAATATTTCTTTAAATATTATATTTATTATTATATTTATTATATTATATTAAATAATAAAATATTTAGTAATATTTAAATAATATATATAATTAACATCAAATATTTCTTTAAATATTAAATAAATTTTAAATAAATATTTATTAGTTAAATAAATATTAATAATAAATAATTAATTAAATAACACATAAATATTAAATATTAAATAAATAAATATTTCTTTAAATATTATAAAAATGATGACAGTTTAGAGAAGATGAATGATTTAGGCTTGTATCACTACTTGTATATTAAGAGGTCTAGAATGGAATTACACAAATAAAGTTGGAACTTTATTTGTTATTTGTTATTTATTTGTTATTTATAAGCAATCAAAGCATTTCCGCTGGTGGAATTAAATAGATATAACATTTCACTTGTAGTAATCTTGAACATGAATATTATTTTGCAATCTTAGCAATGATAGTTAACCTGATATTGCTATTTTAGCTAAATAATTTTAGTTTATTTCTAGATTGTATTTTTCCACTTTCTTTATTGGAGTCCCTTACTCTGCAACTCTCCTCCAAGATGCTCCTGCACACACACACACACATCTGTTTTATCATGCCTGTTGACTAAAGAACAGAGCAATAATAGGGAAGTGAACCTTAATACATGAAAGTCTGTGCTGCACTTACCCATTGCTTCAGACACTGAATCTCTGTTATGCCCCAGATTTTAAAGCTACCAGGATCAACACCCATAAAATCCCCATGGTACTAAGTGTATCCATCTCTATAGCAAGCTTACAAAGGACCAGCAACAACTTCCAGATGATAAAACTATCCATTCAACAAACCTCTTCAGGAGAGTAAAACCAGTAATTTCTATTATTCTTTTTAAAATTGCTCAGGTTTCTATAGTAAAATAAAGGACTTAGAAGGGTATTGAAATGAATGAATGAGCCTATGTCTGAAATTAAAATCAGAGATAAAAGCTAAAATTAAAACAAAGACTGCCTATTGACATTTTCTTCTTGTCCAGAAACCCAAGCAAATCCTTGGTATTTTCCTGAGATCTTTCTATCATAGACATTTTCCTATTTTCAAGAGGTAGTTTTACACTTAAAGGTGAAAGGTGAAAAAATGTCTGTTGCCTTCTTGATGGAGAATTTGTTCAACTTTTGCAAATATTTTCCTAAATTTTACTGTTCTACTTTTATCAACATCATAGACTAGATACACTTCCATTATATCTCTTTAGCTTATTTATTTTTCAGGAAATTTATCTGAGTATATTACTTGAATGCAATAAAATATGGGGTCTGAAATTATTACACATATTTACATATTTTGTTCCTTTCACGTGAGACATTTTCTTTTTACATTTGTTGATTATGTCTTCAACCATATAGAGTATGCTCAAAATAGGACCTGTCAATGTCTTAAAAATATCTTAAGGCCATTAATAAATACTTATTATATTGACTCGATTTTGTTAATTAACTGTTCTGTGATAGTCATTAAACTAATCCCCAAGGCTATTTTCAGTTATGACTGAAAGTGAAAATGAAAATCTCTCAGTCATGGCTGGCTCTTTAAGACTCCATGGACTATATAGTCTATGGAACTATACTGGAGTGGGTAGCCTTGCCCTTCTCCAGGGGATTATTCCCAACCCAGGGATCAAACCCAGATCTCCCTCTTTTCAGGCAAATTCTTTACCAGCTGAGCGACAAGGGAAGCCTAGGAATACTGGAGTGGTTAGCCTATCCCTTCTCCAGTGGATCTTCCCAACCCAAGAATCCAACCGGGGTCTCCTGCATCACAGGCAGATTCTTTACCAACTGAGGTATCAGGGAAAACCTGCAACTATGACTATCAGATATTAAAGCAAATTATCAATGATATTCTTAATTTTTTGTCACATCAATTATTTTATTGGGGCATATCTTTATTGAATCAAAGTCTTTTAATTCTGCAGTGCCTTAAAATTTGAAAAAGTTCCACAAACATGTTTTCATGTAATCCCATAATAACCCTTTTTCCCCCCAACCCCATATTATCCCTCTTCTCTTTACTCTCCCACTGGTAATGACAGTTTATTCTATGCTTTTCTGAATCTTTTTTATACTATTCATCAGCTTGCTGTATTTTTTTAAGATTCCACATATAAGTGCTATCATATGGTATATTCACACCAATTATTTTTATACTTGTGATATCTGTTATGATGTGACTATGTTATTAGTATTTTTAAAATCTCAGAGATTATATAAGAGCATTGAGAGATCATGAAAAAACAACTAGTGGTGGTGAAGAAAATTAAAATGAAATAAGAAACAAGTTAACTAATGGCAAACCTGTATTAATGGCAAATCAACAGTTTACCAAATGTTTCTAGTATACGCTACTTTAAGTTTAGCTTTCTGTTATCTCTTTATTTCAAAACCACCACTAAATAGGTATGTATGTGTATTTCTAGTAAAAGTAACATTTTGATAAAATGGCATCTTCTTTAATTGTAATAAGTCAAACTAGACTCTTTTTTAGAGCTTTAGCATCTAATTATGTTCATTGCTTAATGTTTCTCAAGTTACCCATAAAAATTCTGTTTGGTGCACAGGAATATATTCAATTCATTGTCTAAATTGTGTTTTCATGGTCTGACATTTTTAGCAGCTTTGAATTACAAGCCAAATTTTTGACAAAGCTTATATTCAGAGTGTATGCTCAGTCTCTCAGTTGTGTCCAACTCTTTGTGACCCCATGGACTGTAGCCCACGAGGTTCCTTTGTCCATGGAATTTTCCATGCAAAAATATTGAAACATAATGCCATTTCCTTCTCCAAGGGATCTTCCCAACCTAGGAGTTGAACTCAGCCTATTTCCAATGACAAGAATGTGTATTGCTTTATTTATTTATTTTTTTTTTAACTTTAGTGACCCTCACTGCTTATAGATGAGCTAAATGTATTGATTTTTTTCCCTCTCCCAAAGACTGTTATTGTCAGTGGCATATTTGAGTATCTTATTGCCATCTCCATACTGTCTAGCCCATCAGAGTTGCTTTGCAATGATTATTATTTTAATAATGTTAAACTTCTTATTGATCTTTTCTTTCACTGAATGTGGAATAGTGAGACCTTGCCTCTGAGGGATTAAGGACAGATATGTAATCCTGGTTTACCCTAAGTAGCTCTATGTGCTTGAGTGGCACATTTTTTGAGTTTGTAATTTAAGGAATTAACACTTGATACGTAATATCAAAGGTTATTCATCAGTTTACCTGGACTGTAAAAAAAGGAAAATTAAAAAAAAAACTACATTAGGCAATAAGAAAAATATGGAGGTGTAATTTGATTTAACTAGTCTTTAACAATTTCTTTGTGGAAGGAGGGTTTGTACTCATGGTGATCAGTGAACCACATGATGGTATGCTGAACAACTAGGGAAGATTCCTTGATTAAAGCTGTCTATGTTACTACCTAAAGTTGATACCTTTTGTGCTTCAATGGTGAGGACTAACTATAATCAAAGATTTTTTTTTTTTTTTTTGGATTGCAAGGGCTGTATGCAATCATCTATGATCTTGTTGCTTTAAAGGACCCAATCATTAGCATGAAATAGTTCCTTTTTGACTGTGTCCATGATATTTAATAACATTTTTGTTCCATTTTCTTTAAAGGCTAGCTAAGATCTATAAAAATAATTTAAAAGACAGTCATGTGCTACTGTGTTGAAACAGTAAGTTTCTGCGATATAACATTGTCTGCTCTCACCCATGTGTCTGTTCATAGACACAGCCCTAGTATACAAAGGCAACTGACATCAATACAGACAATAGGAAAGACAAATGTAATATGTTATCACTTATATGTGAAATCCAAAAAAAAAAAAAAATAGTACAAATGAATCAATTTACAAAACAGAAATAGAGTCTCAAATGTAGAAAACAAACTTATAATACCAGAGTGGGAAGTGGGGAGGACTACATTGGGAGATTGGAACTGACACATATATGTTTCTATATATAAAATAGACAACTAATAATGACCTACTATATAGCACTGGAAACATTATTCAATAGTCTGTACTGACCTACATGTGAAAAGACTCTAAAAGAAAATAGATATATGTTTATGTATGACATTCACTTTGTTGTAAAGCAAATTAACACATTATAAATCAACTATAGTCAAATAAAAATTAAAAAATAGGAACCTCGAGAATGTCTGAAAAGCTGATGAAATATCTACTCAGAAAAATGATAAAGTAATACAGATAAAGCATAATAAAGTAAACAAAATAAATAAAAGGTAAAACTATAATAAATTAAAAATAAAGTAATATATGATCGTTACATAAATCAGATAATTTCACAGTAAATCTCAATTTACATCTGACCTTAAAGGCAGATATTTAAGACTTAAGTAATAAACATTACATTAAAAATATGATGAATAAAGCAAAATATTGATTTGTTTTGATTGAAATTCAGACAATTTAACCTAACTTTACAGAAGTGTCTTGAGGAATGATGCAAAACCATGTTGATTATTTTCTTGTAGTCAGTTTCCATTAGAAGCATGTGGAGATCATTACTGTTGGTTATATATTTTTAATATGTAATAAATACCATTATAGAATAGATACTAATCTTTAAGAAAGAAATTGAATTTAGAAAAGATAAAGGTTGAGAATAAAAGAGTGGGAGAGAAAGAGATTATGTTGGGGCATTTCAACTATAAATAAAATATATTTTTCAGTGGCATTTACTTGGTTAAAAATATATGTATTCTTAAATCAGGAAATTTTTTAAATACTATGAACATATGTAAGGAATAAAATTGTGGCTTAAATTACTTAATGATTATAATAGATAGTTAGAATGAGGTTTCCAAAATAGTATACAGTTAATAGAGCAATCAATAATAGAAACTTAAGTAAAAATAAATTATAATAGTTGATAATCAACAAATTTTAAAACTTATTAAATCATAGTTATTGAATATCCACCAACATTATGTTTAGGAAATAACTGACCTAGTATTCCTAAGATAAACTTACTACTCATCATATCATATTTGTATTAATGAAAGAGAGGAACATGCAGAGCTCTCGGTTTTGCAGTCATTATAAATTCCCCTTCATGAAGATAATGAAACATACTTTGCAGTATAATTAATGGTCATTTTACCTTTGTGTGGTCTCAGTCACTTGGCCTGTAGTAGAAGAGCTTATTAGACCTTGATTAAATAGTTTTTATAAGAGTACTGTTCTCTTGGGTCTGGTCTATAGAGCTTAATTTATTCAATTATACTGCATTATTTGAACCATAATTGCACTTATATGCTACATTAGTATACATGTGGTGAAAAAAATGACTCAAAATTTCATCTGATAAATTATTGGATTGGCCAAAATTTTATATGAACCTTTACATAACATATTATGGACAAACTTGAATGAACTTTTTTGCCAAAACAGTATTTTGAACATTAGTTCACACACATATTCACTCTAAAATTGTTTGTGTTTTTTATTTAAATGGAAACAAATTGACACATTGTCTATAATATTATATATAGAATGACATTTTTATGATATGTGCATCATACCACATACTAAACTTAAACATAATTTTAGATTTTCTGTGCTTTTCTACAAAAATAAATATTGTCAAATTATTACAGAATCAATTCTTGTCACCTAATTTTACCACAGTTTTTATTTGAATTAAAAAAAAAGGCAATATGGGCTATATATTAGTATGTAGTATCTCATGCAGATTATTTTTACTAAAGTAGACACAAACAAGGAAAATAAAAAGAAGAAAAATGGACTCTAAGTGCTTTGAATTGCCTTATCTTATAAAAGAAACAGTGATAATAAGCACTCACTAATTGCCTTATTTAATCCTTAGGAAACAGAATAATATAAATGATAGCCCTTGTACAAGGGTGGGGAAAAATAATGAACCAGAGATAACACAAACAACATATTAAATTATTCAGCTATAGATTAATAACCATAGACTATAAAACTGGAATATTACTGACACAAAAGTTTCAAATTTTTAATATATTGTCTATATCATATAATTTTTATTGTTGGTTCAGTTGCTCAGTCATGTCCAACTA
Source organism: Hydropotes inermis (assembly GCA_020226075.1). Lineage (NCBI taxonomy): Eukaryota > Metazoa > Chordata > Mammalia > Artiodactyla > Cervidae > Hydropotes > Hydropotes inermis. Next base: position 33,188,212 of record CM035282.1, on the reverse strand, counting down.
TTTGCAACCCTATGGACTGAAGCATGCCAGGCATCCCTGTCCATCATTAACTCCTGGAGCTTGCTCAAACTCATGTCTATTGAGTCGGTGATCCCATCCAATCATCTCATTCTCTGTCATCCCTTTCTCCTCCTGCCTTCAATCTTTCCCAGCATCACAGGTCTTTTCCATTGAGTCAGTTCAATATTTATTTGATTTCTACTACTGGAAATATATTCTTAAAGATTATAATATATATATGTATATATAATAAGATATATATATAAAATGTATATGCAAAACATATAACTTAAAAATAAAAAGGGACAAACTCACACATATTTTAACCTAAAAAATATTAACATTTAAGATAATATAAATGTGTCTATTTCAAGATATTTAGAAACCAAATGTAACACTGCTTGACTTGATCTCCAGTATATTGGAGTCATAGAATCCTACTGCTGCCTATTCCTGACAATTATTAGATATGAGACCTTTAGCAAGTTGGTTAACTTCTCTAAAGTTGCAATTGTCTCATCTGCAAAATGGGTTAATAAAGGTAATTTCCAGAAGTTGTAGACAGCATCAATGATTTAATGTATACAAAACACGCCTAAAATATAAATTGTTTTTATTGTTATTAGTGTCATCAAAAAATAAAATATTTTAAAATTACAAACATTTAGCATTATTTAATATGTAAAAATAAAATAACTTCAGCCTAAATAAAATTAAATTGGTGAGAAAAATGATTTTTTTCTATTTATGTTTACTGTTCATGACTATTTTTAAACTAATTTTTTAAATAATATTAATATTAAGCAACTTATAATATATTCAAAGGAATATGGTAGCATTAAAGCTTTCTAAACACTTGAAATTTCATTACAGAAAGCTCTATTTTTTTATTTTTTAATAATATTTTCTATTTCTGAAATTGTGGGGGCTTCAACTGAGGAAAATATGCTGTAGTATTATCTTATGACAAAGATGCATTATACAATAATGGTGACCCAAAAGAATTTATTTCTGTAGATAAAGTGACTATAATTTTTCAAAACCCTTGCCAAAAGGCAAACCCATACTTACTCATTTTTGACAAAGGCTATTTCCTTTAGTTAAAGAAAGATACCCTAGAATAGGAAATGACAACCGGCTCCAATATTCTTGCCCTAAAAACTCCATGGCTATCTGAGGAGGCCTTACAAATAGTGTGAAAAGAAGAAAAGCCAAAAGCAAAGGAGAAAAGGAACATATATCCATTTGAATGCAGAGTTCCAAAGAATAGCAAAGAGAGATAAGAAAGCCTTTCTCAGTGATCAATGCAAAGAAATTGAAGAAAACAATAGAATGGGAAAGATTAGACATCTCTTCAAGAAAATCAGAGATACCAAGGGAACATTTCATACGAAGATGGTTTCAATAAAGGACAGAAATGGTATGGACCTAACAGAAGCAGATGATATTAAGAAGAGGTGGCAAGAATATGCAGAAGAACTATACAAAAAAGATCTTCATGACCCAGATAATCATGATGCTGTGATCACTCACCTAGAGGGAGACATCCTGGATGTGAAGTCAAGTGGGCCTTTGGAAGTATCTCTATGAACACAGCTAGTGGAGGTGATGGAATTCTAGCTGAGCTATTTCAAATCCTAAAAGATGATGCTGTGAAAGTGCTGCACTCAATATGCCAGAAAATTTGGAAAACTCAGCAGTGGCCACAGGACTGGAAAAGGTCCATTTTCATTTCAATCCCAAAGAAAGGCAATGCCAAAGAATGCTCAAACTACCACCCAATTGCACTCATCTCACATGATAGTAAAGTAATGCTCAAAATTCTCCAAGCCAGGCTTCAGCAATACATGAACCGTGAACTTCCAGATGCTCAAGCTGGTTTTAGAAAAGGCAGAAGAACCAGAGATCAAATTGCCAACATTTTCTGGATCATCGAAAAAGCAAAAGAGTTCCAGAAAATCATCTATTTCTGCTTTATTGACTATGCCAAAGCCTTTGACTGTGTGGATCACAATAAACTGAAAAATCCTGAAATAGATGGGAATACAATACCACCTGACCAACCTCTTGAGAAACCTGTATGCAGGTCAGGAAGCAGCAGTTAGAACTGGACATAGAACAGACTGGTTCAAAATAGGAAAAGGAGTATGTCAAGGCTGTATGTTGTCACCTTGCTTATTTAACTTCTATGCAGAGTACATCATGAGAAACCCTGGGCTGGAAGAAGCACAAGCTGGACTCAAGATTGCCAGGAGAAATATCAAAAACCTCAGATATGCAGATGATACCAGCCTTATGGCAGAAAGTGAAGAACTAAAGAGCCTCTTAATGAAGGTGAAAGAGGAGAGTGAAAAAGTTGACTTTAAGCTCAACATTCAGAAAACTAAAATCATGGCATCTAGTCCTATCATTTCATGGAAAATAGATGGGGAAGCAGTGGAAATAGTGGCTGATTTTATTTTTTAGGGCTCCAAAATCACTACAGATGGTGATTGCAGCCATGAAATTAAAAGATACTTACTACTTGGAAGGAAAGCTATGACCAACCTAGACAGCATATTAAAAAGCAGAGACACTACTTTGTCAACAAAGGTCCATCTAGTTAAGGCTATGCTTTTTCCAGTGGTCACGTATGGATGTGAGAGTTAGACTATAAAGAAAGCTGAGCATCAAAGAATTGATGTTTTTGAACTGTGGTGTTGGAGAAGACTCTTGAGAGTCCCTTGGACTGCAAGGAGATCCAACCAATCCATCCTAAAGATCAGTCCTGGGTGTTCATTGGAAGGACTTATGTTGAAGCTGAAACTCCAATATTTTGGCCACCTGATATGAAGAGCTGACTCATTTGAAAAGACAATGATGCTTGGAAAGATTGAAGACAGGAGGAGAAGGGGACTACATAGGATGGGATGGTTAAATGTCATCACCGACTCAATGGACACGAGTATGGATAAACTCTGGGAGTTGGTGATGGACAGGGAGGCCTGGCGTGCTGCAGTTCATGGGGTCGCAAAGAGTAGGACATGACTGAGTGACTGAACTGAACTGAACTGAAAAATTCCATAGACAGAGGACCCTGGGTAGCTACAGTCAAGTTCAGTTAAGTTGCTCAGTCACATCCGACTCTGTGAGTCACAAAGAGTCAGACACAACTAAGTGGCTGAGGGAACACATACACAGAGCATATTAATATTTAATTAACTCAATGACTTTTCTACATGTATAGAAGACTTCCCATATGTTATTTCTTATATGATTTACTTAAAACTTCTAAATCAAAGTGACTTTAACCCATATAAACAGTGCTCTAAATAAATATTATCTTTAGAGTCATGAATATTTGACATACTTGGTATACAGGTATGTCAAAATAAGAACAATGTGCAAATTATTCTGCTTCTGTTCATCATAAATGATCCACAGAATTTTTACAAAGTACAAACACTGTAAATAAATGCAAGCCAAAATATAATTGCCAAGGATGATGATATAATCAACCCAAAAGTCTTCAATCTAAGAAGCAAATATGGAGATTTGTTCCTTGATCAAGGTAGAGGATTAGAGGTCTCAAGTTGTTTCTGCTGTGTGAATACTTTGAATGATTGTGGAAGTCTCTAAATTGATAAAAAATGGCATAGGCATTAGGTTAGTTTCACAAATTACAAAATTCAAGAAGTCCTAAATACAGCCATCAGATTAAAAAAAAGAAGATTTTTGCTCTCGGGCAGGAGAAGAGGAGTGCATATCCTTCTACCCCACCACCTTAACCTATCTCTAGACATATATATGTTATTGATACTATGTGTAAAATAAGTAACTAATGAGAATCTATGGTCCTACACATGGAGCTGTACTTAATGATCTGTGGTGACCTAAATGGGAAGGAAATCATTAAAGAGAAGTATATCCTTGGGCATCTTTGGTTATTTAAGTGTGGTGGGTTGAGGAATTTGTTTTCAGGTGGCTCAGTGGGTAAAGAATCTGTCTGCAATGCAGGAGATGTAAGAGTTGTGGGTTCGATCACTGATTGGGAAGATCCTCTGAAGAAGGGCATGGTGACCCACTCCAGTATTCTTGCCTGGAGAATCCTATGGACAAAGGAGCCTGGTGGTCTGCAGTCCATAGGGTTACAGGGTTGGACACAACTGAAGTGTCTGAGCTTGCACACATGCTGACTTTTCAGCTAGTAGGCATGTGAAGGGCTTCCCAGGTGACTATCAGTAAAGAACCCGCCTACCAGTGCAGGAGATAAAAGACGTGGGTTGGATCCCTCAGTAAGAATGAGCCCCTGGAGAAGGAAATGGAAACCCAGTCCAGCATTCTTGGCCTGGTTGGTCCCAGGGACAGAGGAATCTGGTGTTCTATGGTCCATGGAGTCACAGAGAGTCAAACACAACTGAATCGACTTAACACAGGCATGTGAATTCTTAACTTGTGGAGATTATATCTGAATGTATATTGGAGTATTTGTGCAACATAATATGTTTTGTACATTTACAAAGTATTCACACAGAGATTCATGAATGTTAAACCACTTCCCTAATGATACAAATTATAAGCAATAAATGAAATATTAAGTCAGTTTAATAGTGTGTTCTGACAGAAGTAGAGCTACTTTTCTTCCTGTGTCCTCAGATGCTCAGTTCGGTCTAACTCTTTGTGATCACATGAATTGTAACCCATTAGGCTCCTCTGCCCATGAGATTCTCCCAGCAAGAATGCTGGAGTGAGATGACATTTCTCCTCCAGGGGATCTTCCCAACCCAGGGATTGACATGTCTCTGTGTCCTGCATTGGTCAGCAGATTCTTTACCAATAGCACCACCTGGGAAGCCCTTTCTTCCTCTAACCAGATCCTAATAAATTTCAAGATTGCTCTCCTAGGGTTTCCACAGTTCAGTAGCCTATGGAGCTTGAATATGGAAAACATGGTCTGTTAAAATTATTTCAATTTAACCAATGCAATTGTGTATTGCAATGACAATATCTGCTGTATGCTTTGGAATGAGATTTACATGACAGAATTTCTGAATTTTAGTTCCATAAGAAGTAAGCCCTTGCAGAAATCTAAAAAATGTTATTGTGATTCTATATCTGCAATGAAAAAAGAAACTGCCTCTTGTAGGATTACTAATGGACACACAGAATGGTCACTGAATTAAATAAAGTTTAAAACTCTGTTGTGTGTATGTGTTTGGTCGCTCGGTCCTGTCCGACTCTTTGTAACTCCATGAACTGTAGCCCGCCAGGCTCTTCTGTCCATGGGTGGGATTTCCCAGGGGAAAATACTGGAGTGAGTTACCATTTCCTCCTCCAAGGGACCTTCCTGACTCAGGCATCAAATGTACATCTTTTATGGCTTCTGCATTAGCAGGTGGATTCTTTACCTCCATGCCTTCTGGAAAACCCCTAAAACTCTTAACTGAATCTAATTCAACATAAAAATAAATCACATATACCATAGACCTTTTCAGTTTTTTAAAAAATAAATCCAGACCATTTAGTTTGAATTTTATTGTCTGATTTTGGGAACAGAGTGAGAAAAGCAAAACTGCATCCTCATGGGAGCGATTTGGATCCTGTCAGCAGTATGAGATATGACTGCAGTGTCACAGGTGATTAGATGACAGTTTTTCAAAGAGCAATCTCCTTGTGCTAATGAGCTTCAGCTGCATAACAAAAAATAGACTGGTTGTTTTTAACCACAGGAATTTGTTTCTAACAGTTCTGGAAGCTGGAAGCCCAAGATCAAGGTGCCATCATGATCACTCTTTTGCTGTGGACTCTGGGTTGCAGAGAGCTGTCCTCTGTCTATGTCTTCATATAGTCTTGTGTGTGTGTGTGTGTGTGTGTGTGTGTGTGTAGGTGGAGACAGAAATGAAGCTAGCTTTTAAAAGGGCACTGATTTCATCATGAAAGCTTTACTCTCGTGAGCTCATTTAAACCTATTTATCTCATAGGTTTAGCTCATTTAAACCTATTTATCAAAGGCTAAGTCTCCAAATAGCACTACTTTGGAGATTTTAACATCTGTATAATTTTCAGGAGACACAGTTCAGTCCATAGCCCTCCTGGAAGTGTTACAGCCAGAAATGTGAATAAAAGAGAAATGTTTGGGGAAAAAGAAAAAGAAAATTTGACATACAGGTAGGTATCCCACTGGAAAATGTTACATATTGCACAAAGTTAGCAAACGAGGTGACAAATATCTTCTATTTATAAAAGGACATAGAAATAATCTTTAAGTTAAATATTTGTCTATATTAATTACCCAGGCTTGGGCTCTTTGTCTATCATTTTAGATTTTAAAGACTAGCCAATAACTGGTATTCAATATCAGGAGTATATCACCATGTCAGTTGGAGGTTTATTAGTAGATTAATCAGCCTGTCACATTAAAAAAAAAAATCCCCATCTTTGCCTATTTTTTCTATTATGTTCCCTCCTAAAAATATATTTAATGTATTCATTTATATCTTCCACTAGAGGAAGCATACATCACTAAAGAGATTTTTTTAATTATATTTAATCTTGTTTAACAAATTATGATAATAAAAAGGTCTGCATCTAGGGTTGCCAGATTTAACAAATAAAACACAGGATACCCAGTTACATGAATAATAGCTCTAACTGATAAATTTTTGTAATCTAGTGAAAAAAGCTGAATAGGAGACCAAACTGAGGAAGTCCTGAAAAAATCATTATAGGATTCAAGATAAACTAAATAAATATATGACATGTTCTTTCTATACAAGCAGCCTTACTTATATCTTACTTTTTATAATATTGTGCTCTTTATAATATTTTAAACTTAAAATTAATGATCAGCATTAATTTTGAAAACAGAAAATAAGTCAGTATTCTTCAAATAGAAAAGAATCTGTTTTAAAGCATTTTTGTACTATGTAAATTTTTGTGAATATGAAGCTGTTGTAACAGAAATGAAGCACCCAGAAAAACTTGCTGATACTCAGAGAGTCATGAAGTAATCTTGTCACCAACATATTCCTAAATGTATGTTGTGTTTTAGACTTTGAGTAGGCTAAATTGAAGAAATATGACAAAAATTGAAAAGCAAATAAACAGAGGACAAGGAGAATTGGCAAGGGTCCAAGTAATTCTTATTGTTTGAATTATAAAACCAAAAATATACTTGATTTTCGATCCTCATTTGTAAGAGAGTGAGGTGACATGACAAATAGATCTGACATTACTTGTTTCATAAGCCATCTTGCATGTCAGAATTCCTGTGGCAGAAGCACAAAAGCTGAAGTGGACGTGGGGACACAGAAGAAAATAAAGTGTGCCTTTAGCATTTACAATAAGTGAAAAGCCAACATTTCTTGACCCTTTGTTCCACACTTGGGAAATAAGGTGTAAGGTCTCTTATACTTGGGACGGTATGAGGACACTCCCAATGAGGAAGCCTCTTTTATAATTACTCAACACATCTGGGTGTTACTGAGTGTCTTAGAGGTCAAGACAATGTTAGCTGTAAAGGTTAAGAACCCAGCATTGTTGAGATGGGAGGGACAGAGGAAAATTATTTACCATTAGGCAAGATGAAACATTGAAAGAACAATAAAAAAATTAATTGTGTTACAGAACAAAGTTAAAGGATATTTAAGAGGGGGGAAAAAAAAGGCCACAAAAGAGCATGTAAAACAACATCAGTTAGTATGTATTTGCTTTTACATGTCAATCATTTTCTGTATTTAAAAACATTTGCAATATCAAGATCTGGAAGGTACACTATTTGGACTCATTTGATCATTCCATTATACTTACAAGTAATGGCACAATTATTTCTAAATATGTGTTTCTAAAATAATATGACAGTAGAAATATTTGTTCACAATAGAAAAATTAGACAATGAAAAGAATTATAAAGAAAGAATAAAGGTAACATTCAAAATAGCTTTCATTATTTGTGTAGAATTTTGTCCCAAGTAATCAAATAGATTTTTATAAATTCTATTATAACCTACTATAATCATTATACTTTGATCAAACATTAGCATTTTATGTGGTGAATATGTAGCACTAACAGTAACTATGAAGCAGTACTAATATCAATATCTCTATTTTATTCAGGAAGAAATTAAGATTCAGGGTTTATATTTAAATTTAAGATGCTTAATTTCTATACCTGTACTCTTTATCTTTATGTTACCATACCTATGGTTAATTTAGTATAACTTCCAATGAATGAAATTACTAACTTAAAAATATGAAGAATGTAAGATTCAACAGATTTTGTCTTATATACATCCAAAGATGCCATACCAATTTATTCTCTTAACTTTATAAGAATCCATGAAGGTTTCTTTTTTCTGCCAGAAGTGGAAATTAAAATTAAGAGAAAAATTTTTGCCAAAGAACAGCCAAAAAATGGCTATTGGGTAATTTTTTATTTTTCCAGTTATTAAAAGGATTTGAACATATTCAGAATACTTTTAATGATTGGAGAAAATAAACATGTAAAATTACACTTACATATCTATGTACCTTCTGCATCTGGAGGAAGACTTAAAATAAGGTCTGCATTCAGAAAACTAGAGTCAAAGTTGTGGCGGAACTCCATCACCAAAGTCCAGAAGTCATTGGCCCTTGACCTAGTTGACAAACGCGTGAAGCTGCTGGTGTCCACATTGCCCATGACTGTGTCTTTCAAGAGGAATCAGTCTATAAATGTCCTGTAGGGCTCTGGAAGCCTTATATTTTCAGAAATTGAAAAGGACAGCATCACTGTCCAGCGTCTCAACCAGGATCCTTCACAGACAACACTGGAGAAGGAAAGCTCCAGGTAACCAAGATCCCTGAGACTACTTCCTGACACTCACCTACGACCAGCACCTAGAAAATAATAACCTTCAAGGGATCAGGTCTTCATCCAGAAGAAAACATGGCACCTCCTTGACAACTGGAAGCCCTGCCATACGTGGGAAATATTCAGCTTCTCCTAAAGGGCAAAGACATTCAAATATTAATTCTCAGGTTCACATGGATCAATGGAGGGGGTTGAGGGAATGCCTGTGAATTTGAGACTCACACTCAAGTGACTTGGGCAGGCCTTGTACCATCTCATTCTTTGCTGGGAGTCTTCTGTGTTCAGTCCCTCCTCAAACTGCTCTGGTGGACTTCCTTATCCTAAGAGAGCAGAGCTCACCTCTAGGTCTTGCTCTCTTCCTCTCCCCTCATGCCGCAGGGAATCTTATCAGCTTAACCAGGATCTGGTCAGGTCTGGCTGTGACTCTCAGAGGAGACCTGGTTCAGAAAATTTTGGCTTCAACTCAGACCCAACCTAAGGACAGAGGGACATGATAAGGACTGCTCCTTTCCTCAGCCTATGGTGGCACATTGAATTTTAATTTGCTCTTAAAGTCAAACTTTCTATTTATTTAGAAAATTTGTGTGCATGTTTGTTTGTACACATATGGCTTATGGCTATCTGTTTATGAGTGTCTGCATATGTATGACTTGCACATGATATGGCTGAAGGTGACTCATAACGACTCAAGAACACCAATAATTAAATGTTCAGTAATTTCGTCAAGCCAGTTGTTTGATAGTTTAAAATCAGTCATTTTTGGGGGGTATTTACCTAATAGAAAAGAATAGAAAACAATGTTTTCACCACTCTGGAATGTTCCTATCCATTAATTTTATACATTATTTTACAGATGAAAAAATTGAGGCTCTAAAATTACATTGCTAGTTAATGTCTGAAAAACTAAACATTGAATACCATCTCTGAACATAAGTCAGTGATTTTATCTGGAAAAATAAATTTCTCTTATCTATGAAATTCAAAATCATTGACTTATTTTTCCTCAAAATTAGTTCATACCTGTAGCACCAGTATTTAAGTTTGGGTTTCTGATGTCTTGCTTCAGTGAATGGAAGCAGGGGTCTTTGAAAAATATCTCATTCTAGAACTAGAACAAGGAATTTACAAGATAAGCCTGTAAGGCATGTCAAAAAGCAAGTGCTAATGAAAAAAAAAAAATTATGAGGGCATGTCGAAGTGACACAGGTATTAACTGAAATAACTGCGAGTGGCCAAAGCGAGAACAGTTTGAACAAATAAAAATAAATATCATAGAATTAGAGTGTCCCAATACTCATAGCACACTACTGACAATAGATAAGACATGAAAGCAACCTGAGTCCATCAAGAGATGAATGGGTAAAGAAGATGTGGCACATACAATGGAATACTATTTAGCCATAAAAAGAATGAAATAATGCTATTTGCAGTAATATGGAAAAACCTAGAGATTATTATACTAAGTGAAGCAAGCCAAAGGAAGACAAATACATGGTACTATATATATGTGGAATATAAAAAAATGATACAAATGAACTTATATAAAAAGCAGAAGTACAGCCACAAACATAGAAAACCAACTTATGTTTACCAAAAGCAAAAGGGGGGAGGGATAAATTAAGAGTTTGGGGTTAACATAAACACACTACCATATGTAAAATAGATAACAAGGACCTACTGTATAGCACAGGGAACAAGGATTAATATGTTTTAATAACCTATAAAGGAAACTAATCTGAAATATATATGCATATATATATAGTTTTTATTATTGCTTAGTTGCTAAGTCGTGTCCAACACTTTTGCAGCCCCATAGACTGTAGCCTACCAGGCTCATCTATTCATGGGATTTCCCAGGCAAGAATACTGGGTCAGGTTGCCATTTCCTGCTCAATGGTATCTTTCCAACTCAGGGATCAGCAGGTGGATTCTTTATATATACAAAAAGCAGAATCACTTTTTTGTACACCTGAAACTAGCATGGTATTGCAAATCAACTATAATTTTAAAAATTTTAAAAAGAAATAAGATAAAATATATATTCATGAATCCATACTGATTGAGTGGTGGGTTGAATACATTAAAAAGAGAGATGGAAAATATTCATTCCATACAGAAAAAATCTAAATGTTATGTAGAGACTCCTCTCTCAAGAAAACAGAGCCCTCCTTACAGTGACATCCTTTCAAACAGCACAGGATGGGAAGGGGAAAGAGTAATTTTACTATGAAGAAAAATGAGCAACACTACTTCACCCAGGAAACTAAGTTAAACGTTATAAGTGACAAGTCAAGCTAATAGATGTGAGGAAATGGCATTTGACCTCAGTTGTTTTCTTTCCTTCGAAAAATCACCCCATCTTAGCAATAAAGAAACATTAGGCGATCCCAAATTTAGAAGTATTCTACAAAGTACTCCTCCAGTTGTGAATATCATCAGAAACAAGGAAAGTCTGAGACACTGTCACAGTCTAGAGAAATCTGCAGAGTCACAACAACCTGGCTGGGATTCTGAAACAGAAAAGGAATATTAGGTAAAAACTAAGGAAATCTGAATGAAATGTGACCTTTAGTTATTAATAACAGCAAAATATCAGTAATGTATCATGTCATTAGTTGGAACAAATTCAGCACACTGATGTGAGGATATAATCTGTTAACAAAAGGAAAATGGAAAATGATATATGGGAATACTCAATACTAATTTTGCAGCTTTTCTGGGAATCTAAACTGCTGTAAAATTAAAAATTATTTTAAAACATCTCTTTGGGGTTAACATTATATTAAATAAACTTTAGCTCTGAAGTTTTGTTTATTCTTTGGTTTGGTTTCTTTTATTATTGGCATCAGCTAGGACTATATGTGGCAGTAAATGTCATAGACTGATGGACATAAGAGACATGGGTTCAATCCCTGGGTTGGAAAGATCGCAGGAGGAGGGCATGGCAACCCACTCCAGTATTCTCGCCTGAAGAATCCCATGGACAGGGGAGCCTGGTGGGCTACAGCCCATGAGATCGCAAAGAGTCGACATGATTGAAGAGACAGTGCACATGCGCACACACACACACACACACGTCTATTTTGAAAGCTTGATTCTCACCTCTAAGATTACTTGTAAAATAAGAAGGAAAACACCCAAAATGAATCAAGCAAGATGAGTACTGTTAAGATTTGGACTGTTTGGAAATTTTGCCAATATATATCAATATATGTTTCCCAGATAGGTAACCTAACTAGATTCCTTGCAATTCAAAAGACTGAAGGAGCTTGTTAAAATCAAAGTTAATGTTTCTGAAGTATAAAATTTAGAAAAGAGTTTCTATTTAGCTAGCAATAGGGGAAAATATTAGAAGAATCTATAATAAAATAAAAATATATGCACCAGTTTTTATAGAGGTCATTGTATATTTTCTATAATAGAAAATAAAATAATTATCCAAGAAATATTTTCAAATTATATCTAACAAGCTTATAATGGCAAATTTTCCTTAACCTGAAAATTCAAAAGAGTAATTTATGCCAGGATAGGTATTGCTCAGAAGTGTCTAGTTATCTTTTTTTCAATGAACTTCCTTTTACTATCTGAAATAGGGAAAATGACATAAGTACACCATAATCATTGCAGTTTGAAATTATAAACTGGGAGAAATGAATATTAGCTACAGATCTTTTACTTCTCCAGAAACTGCAGCTGCAATCAGTCAATAAAAGCAGACTACTAAGAATTGAATTAATGGTACTCAGTGACAATAGAGCACAACAAGATTGGTAGCTTGAAGGACTTTAATTTAGGCTCAAGTCAATTGTCACAGGAAAGAGAAAGGAAATATTTTTGACATAGAGAGTAAGCAGCGATACCCTGTAACAGCTGAAAAGTGTTCAGAACTTTTTGGACAGGAAATTTTTATTTTGCTTTACTACAATAAGCCAGGATGATGGAAGCTTGTTATTTTTTTTTTCTTATTGCAGACTATTACAATGACTCATAATACAAGTTATTTTATTCAATATTATATATTCTAGAGTGCACAACAAAGTTTTGATGATTTTATGTATTTAGACATATCTATATAGTTTAACAAATGTGAGCAAGACAGAGAAGCCTGGTGTGCTGTAGTCCATGGGGTCACAAAGAGTTGGAGACAACTGAGTGACTGAACAACAGCAAAATACCTTTTAACAATCATTTGTAGCTTTTATTATTTATTATAATGATTGCTAAACATTTGTTTTATGAGCCCATTTAAAAAGCATTGGTAATAAATTCAGTCATCTCTATCAACATAATTGAGAACTACATGGTTGGTAAAGTTTATCAGAAGATGGTGTCATAAAATATATTTATTTTCTAGACTTCATATTAAAAGTGAAAAAGTTTGTAGGTGTCACAGTTGTTTATGAACAGAGAGACACTGAATATTAATGTACTATTCTTTCCTCTAAAGAAATTCCAGAAATAAATAATGTTTAGAAGCAATATTTCCTGACAAGGACCAAGTTCTTCTTAAAATTGTAGGAAATCAGAATTGCATGAGAATTTTCAAGTTTGAAGTTCCAAAAATAAAAAAAAAAAAAAAACAAGGTCAATTTTTAAAATTCTAAGTCTGAGCAAAAAAAAAAAAAAAAATCACATTTCACTATGTAGGTCAGACAGGCCCAATCAAATTTGATAATATGTACATTAGGTTTAAAATTAGTGATAGGATTAGTAAGGGTCACCTTTCATTCAGTTTGGTCCAGTTCAGTCACTCAGTTGTGCTGGACTCTTTGCAACCTTATGGTCTGCAGAATGCCAGCCCTCCCTGTCCATCACCAACTCCCCAGTGATGTCATCCAAACATCTCATCCTCTGTCGTCCCTTCTCCTCCTGTCTTCAATCTTTTCCAACATTAGAATCTTTTTCAGTGAGTCAGTTCTTAGCATCAGGTGGCCAAAGTACTGGAACTTCAGCTTCATCATCAGTCTTTCCAATGACTATTCAGGACTAATATCCTTCAGGACTGACTGGTTTGATCTCCTTGTAGTCCAAGGGACTCTTAAGATTCTTCTCCAACACCATAGAACAAAAGCATCAGTTCTTCAGTGTTAACCTTCTTTAGGGTCCAGCTCTCACATCCATACATGACTACTGGAAAAAACATAGCTTTGACTAGACAGACCTTTGTTGGCAAAGTAATGTCTCTGATTTTTAATATGCTCTCTATGTTGGTCATAGTTTTTCTTCCAAGGAGCAAACATCTTTTAATTTCATGACTAGCTCTAGTCACCATATGCAGTGATTTTTGAGCTCCAAAAAATAAAGTCTGTCACTGTTTCCATTGTTTCCCAATCTATTTGCCATGAAGTGATGGGACTGAATGCCATGATCTTTGTTGTTTGAATGCTGAGCTTTAAGCCAGCGTTTTCACTCTCCTCTTTCCTTTCATCAAGAGACTCTCTAGTTCTTCTTCATTATCTGTCATAAGGGTGTGTCATCAGCATATCTGAGGTTAATAACATTTCTCCTGGCAATCTTGATTCTAGCTTGTGCTTCATCTAGCCCAGCATTTCACATGATATGCACTGCATAGAAGTTAAATAAACAGCCTGCAGTATACAACCTCGATGTACTCCTTTCCAAACTGGTTCCCTTTTGGAACCAGTCTGTTGTTCCATGTACAGTTCTAACTGCTGCTTCTTCACCTGCATACAGATTTCTCAGGAGGCAGGTCAGGTATTCCCATCTCTTGAGGAATTTTCCACAGTTTGTTGTGATCCACACAGTCAAAGGCTTTGGTGTAGTCAATAAAGCAGATGTTTTTCTGGAACTCTCTTGCTTTTCTATGATCAAGTGGATGTTGACAATTTGATCTCTGGTTCCTCTGCCTTTTCTAAATCCAGTTTGAACTGCTGGAAGTTCTCAGCTCATGTACTGCTGAAACCTGGCTTGGAGAATTTTGAGCATTACTTTGCTAGCATGTGAGATGAGTGTAATTGTGAAGTAATTTAAACATTATTTGACATTCCCAGTCCCATCTTTGGGATTGGAATGAAAACTGACCTTTTCCAGTCCTGTGACCAATGCAGAATTTTCCAAATTTGTGCATATTGAGTGCAGCACTTTCATAGCATCATCTTAAGAATTTGAAATATCTCAGCTGAATTTCATCACCTCCACTAGTGCTGTTCGTAGTGATGCTTCATAAGGCCCACTGTATCGCATTCCAGTATATTTGGCTCTTGGTGAGTGATCACACCATCATGGTTATCTGGGTCTTTTACATTGCATTTGTATGGTTCTGTGTATTCTTGCCACCTCTTCTTAATGTCTTCTGCTTCTATTGGGCCTGTACCATTTATGTCCTTTATTGTGTCCATCTTTGCATGAAATGAAACTATGGATGGAGTTTCGTAACATTGTATAGGAGACAGTGACCAAGATCATCCCATTAAAAATAAATGAAAAAGGAAAAATGGTTTTCTGAGGTAGCCTTACAAATAGCTGAGAAAAGAGGAGAAGCTAAAGGCAAAGGAGAAAAGGGAAGGTATAACCATCTGAATGCAGAGTTCCAAAGTATAGCAAGGATAGACAAGAAAACCTTCCTCAGAGATCAAAGAAAAGAGTCAGTTTTAAAGAGAGTAAAGTGATGAATACCCATTTTATAAAGAAAAATGTATTAATCTCTAAGCCACTCAGATAGAAAGATTTGATAACAATGTCTACATTCATACATGCCATCTCTGATTGTGAGTTAAATAGGATTCCTCAAGCATTCTATTATATTTAATTAATATTTGTTATGCTATAATGCATTAATTGAATCTCCTATGGATGAAAATGAAAAAGCCTCTCTACTATGCCGAATAATATTTCCTAGGAGAAATTCAGAACAATGTTTTTAGGGATCTTAGCATCTAGTGATCTAATTTCACAAATGAAGCATCTGAAGCTTAAAGAAGTCAGATTTGTGTCCTTGGAAATCTGCTTAGGCTTTGTAATGAAAGCTTGTAAATCTGTGCTTATATTAATTACTATAGATGTTGCCTTTCTGTTTGTCATTTGCTGCCAAGTACAACCTAAATTTGCAAGAAAGGATTACCAAGTAATGTCTGTATTGAAGTGCCAGCTAGTTGACATTCCCACTGAGAGAATTACACATATGGCATGAGTTGTAAAAATGATCCTGTATATTTTTCATAGGGAAGCTAATTAATTAATTTCTAACTTGGAAATGATCTTTTTAAGTTACATTACATAACAGCTGCCCTCTTATAATGTTATCAATTATCTTTTCTTTCTCTGCATAATTATTTATTCTGAAATAAATCAGTTCTAAAACAATTCTGATGATGAAAAATTTCAGTTTTAGCAATAGAAAGTAAAACAATGTATTTGGAGATATATTTCAGCATCCAAAATGAGTATAAATAACCTCTAAAATTTTTGTAAGTCTGTAAGTTCTATACATCTTCTTACTGTAATAATTGAGCATGATGTTTTCCCATTAACAGTACTCACAAGGAAAGGATGATATAGAGGTAGACAGATAAACAGTTAGATAGTTAGATCGGTATCTGAAATGTTTGAATATATGATAAACATCCTTATTTTGATAGAAATGCTTATTTTTATGATTTTTTATTAAGGAAAGTAATATATCAAGTTTATTTAGAAAATATAAGTAGTTACTTTAGTGAATAGAGGAAAGAATGACCAGATCAAGGAAACCTTGAGAAGGAACTGAAAACTTTGTGAAGAGATTCTAGATCTTTGGAAGACTTTATATTATTCATATAACTGGAGAGAACCCTGAAAAGAATGAGTCTAGCAAAGTGGAAACTTATGTTCAGAAAATATTAAACTGGAGACAGTACATCACAGTAACTCAGAGTACTTGCTCTGGAACCACACACCACATGAGTTTAACACTGAGTCCTTTCACTTACTGCTGTGATATTTGGTGTTCATGTAATACATCATGTCTCAGTTTCCCCATCTGTAAAATGAAATAGCATCCCTTAGGGTTACTGTGAAAAATAAATTAGTCAATACATCTAATATGCTAGAAACTGTGCTCCGTGCACCACAAGTTCTCAAAAAGAATGAGATCTTGTTTTTCTTCACTTTGTGCTGGTTTTCTTGACAGCAAGCTTCCTATGCTAATGATATTATGATGAAAGCATATGGAGAAAAGTAATAATAATTAGAGGCATAGTATGGTTAGGGAAAGGATTCTATCTACTTTTATTGAAAAGTGTCTAAGGAAAAAAAAAACTACATTTTCATGAATTTTGTTACTATCCTTCTAGATGAAAAGTGGATTATATCAATTAGATGCAGAAGCAAAAGTCCTGAAAAGCAGAATGGAGGCAGAGATCACTGCACTTGAGCATGTGATGCAGTCAGACTCTGCGTTCTATTTCCTGATACCCAGCTTTGTAGATGTCAGAGGCAAATTAACTACGAGAACCCAGAAACAGTACAATGGCTGCAGTACTTACTGCCATGTTAATTATGGAATCCCAGGTCTAAACGAGGCCAGTACTCCAGACACAGTTTCCTATGACATTCTCAGTATCAACTTGCTTGTACTAAATCTTTCTGCTAGAAATACCCGAGTAGTTTCTGATTTCAGTATCAGTTGTGAATGACTCTGTGCTTGAGTTTGTCAGTAGGTGAGCATGTAACCACCAGAAACAGAATGGCCTTGGCCACTGTAATGAAATCAGGGTCAGCCCTGTAGTGAAAATGATTTAAACTGTATGTTCTTTGTCAAGAGATGTATGTTATTTGGCTATGCTGTCACAGCCCTAAAATAGTGAGCAGTATAAAAATGTCCTATTGGCCTGTGATAAAAAAAACACACAGATATATAAATAAATATAGAAGATAGATATATTAATAGTAGGTAGATTGATGATAGATAGTTGGACAGATCAATGCTAGATAGACATATTGATAGATAAATATAGTAGATTGATGATAGATAGACTGATTGATTAGTTGAGATAGATACCCAGATAAATCCCTGTAAGTCTGAAAAAAAATGACCTAAGGTGTTATAGTGGAGAGCCAGTATTCTTCACTCCATTTCTAGACCCAAGTGTGTTTATGGGCACAGAACTCTTTGCATGAACAGAGAACAAATATTCTCAGAGGAAGAATATTCTGACATTGTCAATCAGGCTAGTGTGACTTATGGCCACTTATTAAAGTCAACATGTATGATAGAGAAAAAAAAAAAAGTTCAATTTAGAGGGTTTGTGTTCATGGAATTTGAGTTGATATGACTATCTGAGAGCAGAGTCAGTGTGATTTGTCACTCAGGTGGAAAGCTGAAGGAGGCAGAGGATAACTGAGTATGTCTCAAAAGGTTCTAGAGTACTTGTAAGTTCATCTTGTGCTTCTTTACCTGCTTTACATATGCAAATATAGATCGATCATATTTGGAGCCTGGTGGAATATCTACATTGACTCAACTCATTGTGCTAACAGAGCTTTGCAAAAGCCCCATTCCCTGTTTATTAAAATAATAATAGTCACACAATACCACATCTATCATGTGTTTCAGAGATTAATGCTGGTCTCAATGACTTAAAATGTTGAAGATTTAGTGGTCCCTACCACTTCTATGGGCTTCCCTGGTGGCTCAGACTGTAAAGTGTCTGCCTACAATGTGGGACACCTGGGTTTGATCCCTGGGTCTGGAAGATCCCCTGTAGAAGGAAATGGCACCCATTCCAGTACTGTTGCCTGGAAAATCCCATGGACGGAGGAGCCTGGTAGGCTACAGTGCATGGGGTCGCAAAGGGTCAGACACAACTGAGCAACTTCACTTCACTTCTTCACTCCACCTCCTCTATAAATTTTTTAACTTGTTTAACTCATGTAGAAAACTCATGAATCTTGGAAAATGCAAGTGGATTATTAAAAGTATAACTGACATTAGCTCTAACCATGAATAGTTTACTGATATAGTCTCTTTACTTGACCAATCAACACAGATTCTGTCATCTTTTATGAGATTTCCAGACTAATAATCTATATTACTCCAGATTAATAATTTATATTATATACACATACTATAAACAACTTCTTTTCAACTGACAGAGGCGGCAATATTTCTTCCTAATTCACTTCAGGTTTCTATCATAACCTAATCTGCAAAAGTTTTGAGCACCTCCTCTTAGAGTCACCATTGAGAACCACAATTTTGACTAAACCTGGAAAATCAAAAGAAGCAGGTATTGTAGGTTACCTGGTAAAACATATATGGACAAGGTGATGGCAGAAATAAAAACTTGGGATACAGTGAAGCATCTGGAATGCAGACCTCTCAGGCATGTCAAAAACACTTTCTCTAAAATCAAATGTAGTTGCTTAATTGTTGCACTCTTTACCCCTAAGAAAGAGGTGTGATAACCTGATTAATCGCTTTGATTTTTAAAAGAAATTAACCTCACAGGTTGGCATGTGTCTCACACACACACACATATATATTTTATTTTGTATTAATGTTTATTGGAATATTGTGGTTTTAGCATGCTGTGTTAGTTTCTGCTGTATAGAAAAGTGAATTTGCTATATGTTTTCATGTAATCCTTTTTTTTTAGGAATTTTTTTTTTCCAGTTAGAGCATTGAGTAGAGTTCTCTGTGCTATACAGTAGACTCTCATTAGTTATCTATTTTATACATAGTATCAATATTGTATATATGTCAATTCCAGCCTCCCAATTCATCCCACCCCTCCCTTTCCCCCTTGATATCCGTACATTTGTCATTGGTGTCCCGATTTCTGCTTTGCAAATAAGATAATCTATACCAGTTTTATAGATTCCATGTAAGCAACTGATACATTTTAAAGAATGTTTTAAAGCTACAACTTTTGAAAAAGTTTCAGGACAAGAGAAGACTTTTCAGCTTATCCAGGCTGCAGTCAAAGCTCTGCTGTTTTAACCTTGTGACCTAGAAAATCCAGATCCCCTTCTATTTCACTGTTATTTTATATAAAGTGTATATTTCAGTCTTTTAGTTTAGGATATCAGTGTCTGATTAAATTAGAAGAGGAAAGAGCGTCATAAACAAGAGTGAATATCATGACTACCATGGGAAAATGGACAAGGACACATGAGAAACCAGCCCTGTAAAGTTCTAATATGGTATACAGGTAATTATGGGAATGCTTAAAAGGAGAGAAATATCAAAATGCACACAATCCTCTGAACTTTTATTCTTCAGAGAAAAGTGCTAAGCTGCATATCATCAGGCTTCCCATAAACAAAGACCTATCACTTGTATTGAAGTACTTATTCATAAAAGCAAGAAGGCATGGGGTATCCATCTGAATGTCTTTACAGAGCTTCCCTCAAGATTTGAGTAAAAATAGTTTTTGGAGATAAAAGGGGCCAATGTTTTTTGAGTGAAAGAAGAAAGTGAAAAAGCTGGTTTAAAACTCAGCATTTTAAAACTAACATCATGGAATCTGGTCCCATCACTTCATGGCAAACAGAAGTGGAAAAAGTGGAAACAGTGACAGATTTTATATTTTGGAGCTCCAAAATCACTGTGGATGGTAACTGCAGCCATAAAATTAAAAGATACTTGCTCCTTGTAAGGAAAGCTATGACAAATTTAGACAGCATATTAAAAAGCAGAGACAGCACTTGGCTGCCAAAGGTCTATATAGCCAAAGCTATGGTTTTCCAGCAGTCATATTCAGATATGAGAGCTGGAACATAAAGAAGTCTGGGTACTAGTTTATGCTAAATTCTACTGCTGAAGAATTGATGCTCTAAAGTTGTGCTAGAGAAATCTCTTGAGAATCTCTCTGACTGCATGGAGATCAAACCAGTCAATCCCAAAGGAAAGCAACCCTGAATATTCACTGGAAGGACTGATGCTGAAGCTGAAGCTCTAGTACTTTGGCCACCTGATGCAAAGAGCCAGCTTATTGGAAAAGACCCTGATGTTGGGAAAGATTGAAGACAAAGGAAAAAGGGACGGCAGAGGATGAGATGGTTAGATAGCACCACTGACTCAATGGACATGAATTTGAACTAAGTCCAGGAAATAGTGAAGGAGAGAAGCCTGGCGTGCTACAGTCTATGAGGCCACCAAGAGTGAGACAGGCCTTAGTGCCTGAACAATAGCAACATTTTTTGAGGTGATAATAGGAAGTACTTGGAAAGATAATGTGTGTTTTAGCTTGCAGGGTGTTTTTCATTTTTGGTCAAATTTAAAATATGGCTTATCTTTTGATAAAATATTTTATTGAAGTTTAGTTGATTTGCAGTGTGGTGTCAATTCCTGGAGGTCATCAAAGTTATTCAGCTATACATGTTCATATAGCCAGTGTTTTTCACATTTTTCCCATATAATTTATTTGAGTAGAGTTCTTTGTGCTCTACAGTAGGTCCTTGTTTATCCACTTTACTTATAGTAATGTATATGGGTTAATCTCAAAACTCTAATTTATCCCTCCCCCACCACATTTCCCCTTTGGTAGCCATAAGGATGTTCTTTGTAAGTCTCTTTTCTGTTTTGTAAATATGTTCATTTGTATCATTTTTTAGATTTCATGTATGTGTCATGCAGTCTTAGTTTTCAGCTGTGGATATTCACCCGTTAGTTCCTATCAGCTACTGGTAGAGAGGGGGCTCCCGGGGTTGTTAATTCCTTGGCACTTCTAGTCTGCCACAAATCCAGTCTGATCCTGTTCTAGTATCCGTAGGGATCTTTTCAGTGATAATGAGCAGGTGTTTATATGGGAATGATCGGATTGGCCTGTATAAATTACTATGTGACAGAGCAATATAGATGGAGACACCAACAAGATCATCTGTACTCTGATCTGTTCCTTCCACAATTCGGATCCACTCATGCTAAGATACTAATTTTCCACCATGATGGCTATTCAGAACTTCCAGAGTAAAATTAATAATTCCAACAATCATGTTAAAAATTAAAGGGCTACATTTGCAGGGCAGGAATAAAAAGACAGACATAGAGAAAGGATGTGTGGATGAGGAGGGAGGAGGGAGAAGGGGGCCTGGATGAATTGGCAGAGTAGCATTGGCATATGTGCACCGCCATGTGTGAAATAGATAGTGGGAGCCCACAGTGTGGCATAGGGAGCTCAGCTCAGCGCTGCCTGAGAGCTCAGATGTCATACCCTGCACATCTGACACATGGAAGCTCTTCATGGGACTGGTATGCGAGTACTGAAAAATATATACAGTGGTCTAGGATCTCTTCTGCAGAAGATGCTGCTCTTAGGATATGAGATACAAAAGTTCCATGCACTTGTGCTGATTCCAAAAGACACATTCACAAGATGTTTTCCTAAGACTTTCTTGTTCATAATATTACAACCTTGTTTCATAAAAGGTCAGATGAAGCAATCAAAGCATTCACATCTGCCCATGAGCGTAGGTGAAATCTTCTCTGTAACCATGTCTCCTCCAAAGACAATAACTAGGTGTTCTGATCCAAGATCTTTGTACTCTTTTCCCTAACTATACTGAAAGCATCATGAGGCTGTCATTACCAAATCTCATTTCTCTCTTCTTATAATATACATATGAAATATGTGGATAATCCATTTTGCACTTGGCCTAGTTTTCCCTTTCATGAAGTAAAATTAATGATGCCTTAGGTGTGGCTAAGGCAGAGGTTGACTACAACAGGAATGATGTGAAATCTGACATTTGATCATGTAACTTACTTGTACCATCTGAACCTACTGACAATCCAAATTTCAAGAGTATATATTTTGGACTTAACATGTCACTGATACTAATGTAGTCTCATTTCTAGCCTCCAACTTCTACTCGTTTCTCCTGATAACTTTCTCTCATAACAGTAGAAAGAATAATGTCTTAAAACTAGATAAATGATAGCAATACACTCTCCTGTCTGAACTTCTCCAAATTATTTCCATAATATTGAAGAGCAATCTCTTTATGAGGCTTACAATATGCTACTTCATCTGATTCCTGAATCTGAACCATTTCTACCTCCTTTGCTCTCAATAACTGCCATGTTATTTGCTGACTGCATTAACAGTTTGAAGTTCAGCAACAACTTCACAAAATAATGCCTGTAAATTTTACAAGCTGATCCATGACTAATTGTACTAGAATAATTTAGAAAATATAATAATTTTAGAAAACATCCAGAAATGAGAATATCTTTGTGCACAGATATGCTACTGTATTTTATCCATATGTTTCTTTTGGACAGATCTGGGCATAGCTGTTTTTTCATACTTGAAAATCTCAGAGCCTTCAACTACAAATTAAGGAATTACTTTGATTCCTGAAATAATTTTCATAACTTACTATAATGCCCCAAATATCACCTAATGCCATATATCCTAATTAAAATACATATTGTGGCATATATAACCAAGAAATATTGGATAAACAACTAAGAACTTATAAAATGCCTAAATTAGAGTGCTGTTCAGTTCAGTCACTCGGTCGTGTCCAACTCTTTGTGACCCCATGAACTGCAGCACACCAGGCCTCCCTGTCCATCACCAACTCCTGGAGTTTACCCAAACTCACGTCCACTGAGTCGGTAATGCCATTAACCAACTTATCCTTTGTTGTCCCCTTCTCCTCCTGCCTTCAATCTTTCCCAATATCAGGGTCTTTTCAAATGAATCAGTTCTTCACATCACGTGGCCAAAATACTGGAGTTTCAGCTATAACATCAGTCCTTCCAATGAACACCCAGGACCTATTTCCCTTAGGATGGATTGGTTGGATCTCTTTGCAGTCCAAGGGACTCACAAAAGTCTTCTCCAACACCACAACTCAAAAGCATCATTCCACGCTCAGCCCTCTTTATAGTCCAACTCTCACATCCATACATGACCACTGGAGAAACGATAGCCTTGACTAGACGGACCTTTGTTGACAAAATAATGTCTCTGCTTTTTAATATACTGTCTATGTTAGTCATAATTTCCCTCCCAAGGAGAAAGCGTCTTTTAATTCCATGGCTGCAATCACCATCTATAGTGATTTTGGAGCCCCCCAAAAGTGAAATCAGCCACTGTTTCCCTATCTATTTGCCATGAAATGATGGGACCAAATGCCATGATATTAGTTTTCTGAATGTTGAGCTTTAAGCCAACTTTTTCACTCTCCTCTTTCACTTTCATCAAAAGGCTCCTTAGTTCTCCACTTTCTGCCATAAGGGTGGTGTCATCTGCATATCTGAGGTTATTGATATTTCTCCCAGCAATCTTGATTCCAGCTTGTGCTTCATCCAGCCCAGTGTTTCTCATGATGCACTCTGTATATAAGTTAAATAAGCAGGGTGACAATATACAGCCTTGACATACTCCTTTTCCTATTGGGAACCAATCTGTTGTTCCATGTCCAGTTCTAACTGTTGCTTCCTGACCTGCATACAGGTTTCTCAAGAGGAAGGCCAGGTGGTCTGTTATTCCCATCTCTTTCATAATTTTTCAGTTTATTGTGATCCACACAGTCAAGCTTTGGCATAGTCAATAAAGCAGAAATAGATGTTTTTCTGGAACTCTTTTGCTTTTTTGATGATCCAGCAAATGTTGGCAATTTGATCTTTGGTTCCTCTGCGTTTTCTAAAATAAGTTTGAGCATCTGGAAGTTAACAGTTCAAATATTGCTGAAACCTGGCTTGGAAAATTTTGAGCATTATTTTACTAATGTGTGAGATGAATGCAATTGTGTGGTAGTTTGAGCATTCTTTGGCATTGCCTTTCTTTGGGATTGGAATGAAAACTGAC
Source organism: Hydropotes inermis (assembly GCA_020226075.1). Lineage (NCBI taxonomy): Eukaryota > Metazoa > Chordata > Mammalia > Artiodactyla > Cervidae > Hydropotes > Hydropotes inermis. The sequence goes on along the minus strand of CM035282.1, from coordinate 33,163,621 downwards.
CTTTTCCAGTCCTGTGGCCATTGCTGTTTTCTAAATTTGCTGGCATATTGAGTGCAGCACTTTCACAGCATCATCTTTTAGGATTTGAGATAACTCAACTGGAATTCTATCACCTCCACTAGCTGTGTTCATAGTGATACTTCCTAAGGCCCACTTGACTTCACATTCCAGAATGTCTGGCTCTTGATGAGTGATTACACCACCATGATTATCTGGATCATGAAGATCTTTTTTGTATAGTCATGTATATTCTTGCCACCTCTTATTAATATCTTCTACTTCTGTTAGCTTAATACCATTTCTTTCCTTTATTGAGCCCATCTTTGCATGAAATGTTCCCTTGGTATCTCTAAGTTTCTTGAAGTGATCTCTAGTCTTTCCCATTCTGTTGCTTTCCTCTATTTATTTGCAGTGATCACTGAAGAAGGCTTTCTTATCTCTCCTTGCTATTCTTTGGAACTCTGCATTCAAATGGGTATATCTTTCCTTTTCACTTCTCTCCTTTTCACAGATATTTAGAGCCCTGAGATCAATGCTGATTATTTACTGTGTGGTCAAGCTAGTAATTTTTGAGACGAAGCACTACAACTACTGGGGCTTCCCTGGTAGCTCAGATGGTAAAGAGTCTGCCTGCAATGTGGGAGACCTGGGTTCGATTCCCAGGTTGGAAAGATTCCCTGGTGAAGGAAATGGCAACCCACTACAGTACTCTTGCCTGGAAAATTCCATGGATGGAAGAGACTGGTAGGCTACAGTCTGTGGGATTGCAAAGAGTTAGACATGACTGAACAACTTCACTGGTTCACAAAAATTGTGCAGTACAGCAAATAAGAAAGATATTTGTAAAAGCTTATTTTAAAAAGTATGCAATTTTTAAAAGTTGATTCTATATTTTAGCACTGAATTGTCTCAGCTCAACTTTTGGAGACCTGAAGACTTATGGACTTCTGAACCTTGAGAAAAGGAGTTAAGCGGAAAAATGAATTTGCTGAATTTGAAATAAAGAAATGAGAAAATAATTTTCTGAACGTTGGAAAACAAAGTAATTTGCTTATTTTGTTAAGCATTATTATGTTATTGTGTTAAGTCTGAGACAATGGAGTAATTAAGAAGAATTATTTAAAAATTTTTAACAATTATATTTGTGAATTAACATATCTGACACTATTATATTATTTTTCAGTGATTCATTATATAATGTTAGCAAATTATACTAAAATCTAATGATAATAATGTCTTATATGAAATACCTCCTTTTAGCAGAGTCCAGATGTTTTTTGGAAATATCTTGCAGTTCTGTGAGAAGGGTTGGTGGCTGAAATATATTTCATCATATAAGTTAGTGAAGTATTGTTTTCAGCAATATCACAACAGATGTGGATTTGAGTTTTGATGGCAACTACCAGCTGTGTTTCTCCCTAACCCACCAGAAATCATGCACATGTGACATCTATGGATAGAATGGAGGGAAAAGAACTAGCAAGAAGACCTCTTACAGGTATTATTAAAAATAATCCCTCTCCCATAGTTTCTTTTTCTTGGAGATGTGAATTTTTTAAATAAATATAATTATGTTTTTTGATGCTAGTGTATAAATCCAAAGCTTATTATCAGATTCAGTAGATCAGGTTTTCTTTTCTAGTGATCTGTTTTTTTATTTTTTTCCTCTTATTCATCTAATGTAAAAAGCTGAAGAGTTTCTAACATATTTAGGAGGTTGCTTTTTGGAATGACTACTATGAAACTTTTAGTGTGGCATATGAAAAATTCACCTTGGGAGGCCTCAGTGCATCTCCAAAGAAGGACAATCTAGATACCTAAAGCTGAGACAGAATGAGAGCCTGTATAATCATGATCAAAATAAATTCCTTCAAAGTAGCGGGATCCTGGGACAAAGAAAATTAATACTAGCCTTGAATACAAGCCCTAGATTAAAGGCATAAAGGAAAACATTGCAAGTCATTTTGCAACTTGTTTCTCACATGGATAACTCTAAGAAATATTTTTATGATGAATGACTATGGGGATTTTTTCATAAAACAAACATTTAAGTTTCATGCTATTTTTTTTAACTATCCACCTTAGGTATATTTTATGCAGAGGCAGATACTGTGATAAACAAGACTAAGAGACCCAGAATTTCGAGAGGAAAGTAAGAGAGCTTCTACCTGAAGACATATCTTCTGATAAGTTGTTTTCAAAAATTGAATTAGAGTCATTTAATATCAAAATAGTTGACATCAAGAACACATTTATAAATTAGGATACTAATAGGTGACCATACATAGAATTTGTGTCTGGATTAATGTAGGCAAAACAGGATAAAACTCATGGGCGATTTCATGTTCAGAAACTGATTAAAGTTTGATTCATATATAATAATTCTGCCTTATGCCTGGTACATTGGGTTGGCCAAACATTATTTTGTTTTTCTATAAGATTTTATGGAAAACCCAAATGACATTTTTGGCCAACCCAATATGTACATAGTGAAGTCACTCAGTCGTGTTCGACTCTTTGAAACCCCATGGACTATAGCCTACCAGGCTCCTCCATCCACGGGATTCTCCAGGCAAGAATACTGGAGTGGATTGCCATTTCCTTCTCCATGGGATCTTCCCGATCCAGGGATCGAACCCAGGTCTCCTGCATTGTAGGCAGACGCTTTAACCTCTGAGCCACCAGGGAAGCTCATATGTACATAGGATGTATATATATATATTCACACACACACACACACATATATATATATGAACTACAAATAACGATTTGCACTTTACCTTATACATTATAAAATAGCACATGCTCACTTCCACTATTAAATAAAGAATTTTAGTGTTTTCTTTCACCTGCTTAATTGTTCAGGAAGATATTTATTTCCATGTTTTATCAAATATTTTTCTATATTGTAGCTTGTTTGTAACATAATTTAAAAATTCCATTTGTCACAGACATAATGTGGCAATGAAAAAATATTTTTACTGAAAATTTTGTAATATTTGGAAAGTATTAAACAAAAAAACTTACATAAAATTATTTTTTCAAATTCTTGAAAGTTACTTCATCCTTTTTGAAAAATTAATATAATTTATTTTGTGAATTGTTTTCATTTACAGAAAAATTGAGCTGATGGTACAGAAATCAGATACAACTCCTTCATTCATTTTTTTCTACTTTTGGTATATTGCATTAGTGTAGTGCATTTGTTTAAATTTATCAATGAATACTATAGATTGTTATTAACAAAAATCCACAATTTATACTAGGATTTCCTCTTTGTGTTTTACAACTTAGTGGATTTTTACATGCCTATATTATGTATCTTTGTAGGTACTGTATATTATGATATAGCTAAAATTCCCTCTGCTTCATTAGTTACTCCATCCTCTCTTATAGCCTCTGGCAGATTTTCTTTAACTGTCTCTGTAGTTTCACCTTTTTCAGTGTATCATAAACTGGAAATATACAGTATGTAGTGCAGTCTTTCCTAATTGATTTCTTTCATTTAGTAATGTGCATTTAAGTTTCCTCCATGTCATTTCATAATTTGATAGCTCATCTCTTTTTATTGTTGAATGACATTGCAATGCATAAGTGTACAAAAGCTTGTTTATGCATTCACCTATTGAGGAACATCTTGTTTACTTCCAGTTTTTGGCAATTATAAATAGAACTGCTGTAAACATTCTTTGCAGCATTTTGTTTGGACCCAAGTCTTCAATTTTGTTTGTTGTTACTGGATTGTATGCTAAGACTATGTTCAGCTTTGTCAAAACTGTCAAACTGTCTTCCAAAGGGACTGCATAGCCTTGCTTTTTCCACCAGGAATGAATTAGAGTCCTTAGTACTCTACATTCTCTTCTATATGTGATATTGTCAGTATTCAGGGTTAAGGCCATTCTAATGGATGTGTAGTAGCTTTTCAATGTTGTTTTAATTTGCAATTCATTAGTATCTTGTTGAGCATTGCTTTCATATGCTTATTGGCTATCTGTATATTTTTTTAGTGAGCTATTTATGCAGATTTACTTTCCATTTTTTTAATTTACTTTTTTTTTGTTTTTGTATTTTTGAGTTTAAATTGTTCTCTGTATCTTTTGAGTACACATTTCTTATCACATAAACATTTTATGAATTTTGCTCCCAGATTATGGCACATATTTTTATTATATTAAAAGTATCTTGCTCAGAACAGAAGTCTATTTATTTTGTTCTTTCATTGGGTGATGCTTTAGTGTTGTGTCTAAATATTTGCTGCCAAATCTATAGTAACCTAGGTTTTTCTCCTATAATATATTCTAGAATTTTTGTAATTTTGCATATTACTTCTACATCTACAATTTAGAGTTTTTTTTTTAGAATATAAAGTCTATATTTGCTGTTTTTCTCTTTTTCCAGAAAAATTATTTATAATACTCTAATATCTCCATTGAGTTGTCTTTGCTCCTTTATCAAACATCAATTAACTGTGTCTGTGTAGTCCATTTCTTGTTTTTCTATTTTGTTCCATTGTTCTACTTGTCTATTATTTCATCAATATCACACAGTCTTGATTATTTTATCTTTATAGTGAATCTTGAAGAAGTGTAGTGCTAGTTCTTCAAATGTGTATTTCTTATTCAGTCTTGTGTTATCTATTCCAAGTCTTTTACCTTTACTTATAACCTATAGACTAATTTTTTGAATATTTGCAAAATAATTTGCTGAGATTTTGATTGGGATTAAACTGAATTTACACAGGAAAAACTAACATATTTAATGATATTGTCTTTCCACCTACAAAAAAGAAAAAAAAATATTTCTACTTTCTTTATATTTTATTAAAGTTTCATACTTATCCTCACATAGATTGTTATATACATTTTGTTAGATATGAAGTTGTGTTCAACTCTTTGTGACCTCATGGGCTAAACAGTCCATGCAATTCTCCAGGCCTGAATACTGGAGTGGGTAGCCATTCCCTTCTCCAGGGTGGGTTCTTTACCAGCTGAGCCGCCATGGAAGCCCTTTGTTAGATATACAACTAAGAATTTTCTATTTGTTGATGCCAATGAAGTGGCATTATGATTTACATTTCAAGTTCAAATTGATTATTGCTACTAAAGAGGAAACCAGTTGACTTTGGTATGTTAACTTTGTATTTTGTAACCTTGCTATAATCGTTTAATACTTCTAGTTTTTTTTTTTTTTTTGGTCAGTTCTTTGAGATTTTCTTCATAAATATGTCATCTGCTAACAAAAGCAGTTTTATTTATTTCTCCCAACCAAATGCATTTAATTTCCATTTCTTATCATATTTCATTAGCTAGAACTTCCAGTATGATGTTGCCTTTTCCGTCTTCAATCTTAGTGTGAAAGCATCTAGTTTCTAACTCTCAAGCAGGATATAAGCTAGATGTTTTAGTAAATGTTCTTCATCAAGATGAAGAAGTTGCTAGGTTGTGAAGAGTATTTATCATGAATGCATGTTGGATCTTGTCAAATGCTTTCTCTTCTATTGATATAGATTTTTTTTTATATAATTTAGACTTCTGTTGTAATGGATTGTGTTAATTGATTTTGAACACCAAAACACTCTTTTAAAATACTTGAATTCTATTTGACCAAGATATATTTATTTTGATATTGTTAGACTATATGTGCTAATATGTTGTTGACACCCTCTCTGTCTATATGAATGAGACATATTTGTCTGTAGGATATATTGTTTTTCCTTGTCAAGTCTTTTTTCTAGTTTGGAATTAGGATAAGTCTGGCTTCATAGGATGAGTTACAGAAAGTTCCATCTGTTTTCTAGTTTCATCCAACAATTCTAAACAAGATTGCAAAGAATTGCAAAAAAATTGGTCTATTTTCCTTGCAAAGAATTGTAAAGGAATTGGTCTAATATAGGTTTAATATTTCTTGAAAAGATTGCAAAGAACTGGTCTAATATTCCTTAAAGTTTTGGTGCAGTTCAACAGTGAATCCTTCTGGGTCTGGTGATTTTGTTTTAGAAGGTTATTAATTATCAATCAATTTTAGCAGATATAAGCCTATTTTGATATCTTTTCTCCTTGTGTGACTTTTCAAAGATATGTCTTTCAAGAAATTGATTCATTTCATCTAAATTATCAAATTTGTGGTCATAGAGTTCTTCATAATATTCATTCATTAGCTTTTTGATGTCCATGAGAAAAGAGGTGTTTGTTTCTGTTTTATTACTAATATTAGAAATTATTTGAGTCATCTTTCTCTCTCTCTTTCTCTCTCTATTTATTTATTTAGCTTGGTTAGTTTAAAATTTTACCAATTCAATTAAGCTTTACAAAAATCTTTTTGTTTTCATTGTTCATCTCTAACGTCTACATGTTTCAATTTTATTAGTTTCTACTATAGAAGGCAAGAGGAGAAGGGGATGACAGAGGATGAGATGTTTGGATGGCATCACCTACTGGATGGATATGAGTTTGAGCAAGCTCCGGGAGTTGGTGATGGATAGGGAAGTGCTGGCATGCTTCAGTCCCTGGGGTCATAGAGATTTGGACATGACTGAGCAACTGAACTGAACTGATAATCTTTAACATTTATTTTCTTATGCTTTCTTAAATTTATATTGCTCTTCTTTCTCTGGTTTCCTATACTGATTCTTCAATTACTTATTTTATATTTTCTTTTGTAAAATATACATTTTGTAGTATGCTGCTGCTGCTGCTAAGTCACTTCACTCGTGTCCAACTCTGTGCAACCCCATAGACAGTAGCCCACCAGGCTCCCCCGTCCCTGGGATTCTCCAGGCAAGAACACTGGAGTGGGTTGCCATTTCCTTCCCCAATGCATGAAAGTGAAAAGTGAAAGTGAAGTCGCTCAGTCGTGTCCGACTCTTCGCTACCCCATGGACTGCAGCCTACCAGGCTCCTCCGTCCAGGGGATTTTCCATGTTTATTTATAAGCACTGCTGCCACTTCATTCTGCAAATTTTTGCAATTGTATTCTCATTTTCATTTGATGTAATATATATTTAAAGTTTCTCTTGAGGCTTCTTTGATTTATATGTTATTTAAAATTTGGTTATTTAATTTCCAAATATTTGGCAATTTACCCACCATCTTTCACTTTTTGATTTCTAGTTTAATTCCACTGTGATCTGAGACCATACTTTGTATGATTTTTATTGTCTTCATTTGCAAAAGTGCACTTTATGCCCCAGAGTGTGATCCATCATAGTGAATGTTCTAAGTGATCCTGAGAAAAATGAAAATTCTGCTGTTGTTGGTTACTCTAAAAGTGCCCATTTCATCCAATTGAATGATGGTTCTGTTCAGTTCAACTATATTCTTTCCATTGTCTGCCTGCTGGATCTGTCAATTACCAAAAATAGATGTTTAAAGCTCCAGTTATAATCAGTGACTGCCTACTTCCCTTTAATATTCTATAATTTTTGCCTCATGTACTTTGATGCTCTATTGTTAGGTGCATAGACTTTGAGAACTTTTATACCTTCTTGCAGAACTGACTCATTTATCATCATGTAATACTCCTCTTTATATTTGATTTTTTTTTCTTTTTCTGAAGTCTGCTTTATCTGAAATTAATGTAGCTCCTCCAGTATTTTTGCTTGTTAACATGAAACATTTTTCTCCAATCTGATACTTTAAATCTATCTGTGTCTTTATGTCTAAACTGGTTCTCTATAAATGGAAATAGCTGAATTTTAATTTTTATCTGTTCTTTCCACTTCTGTCTAATTGGTGTTTATAGATCATTGACAGTTAAAGTCACTATTATAGTAGGAGTAATAGCTGCCATATTTGTCACTATTCTATTATTGCTTTTGTTCTTTGTTTCTTCATGTTTTTAACTGCCATTCTTTTTCTGCCTTCAATGATTTAAACTGAACAATATTATTTACTCAGTTTTCACTCTTCTCTTACTGCATTGCTTACATTCTTCCTTTTTTTTTTTTTTTTTTACTTTTTTCTAAAATACTTGTTTATTTGGCTGTGCTTGGTCTTAGTTGCAGCATATGGGATCCAGTTCCCTGATCAGGGATTGAACTCAGGTCCTGTGCAATGGAAGTGCCAGGTCTTAGCCACTGGACCACTAGGGAAGTCCCCTTTTTTGAAATTTCACATGATGGTTTTGTGTTTAAAATGCACCTACAACTAGTATAAATCCTCTTTCAGGTAACAGGATACTACTTCATACTACTTCAGCTTTTATAGCTGAATATTCTCCATTCCTTTCTTTCATCCCTTATAATATTTCACTGATCCATATACTACAATCCAAATACTATGATCATGATGCATTGTTGCTGGTATTACTATGAAATAATAATGATCAATTGCATCATTTAGAAATTAGAAAAGTATAAGATTTTACATAACTTTATTTGTTACTTCTCTGATGTACTTCCTTTTTCATGTAGATCTAAATTTCTCACATATTTTTACATTTTACTGGTGATAAATTCCCTCAATATTTATTTGTATCATAAAATCTTTATTTATTCTTCACTTTTTAAGGATAATTTTGATAGATTAAGAATTCTAGTTGGTTTTTTAAAATTTATTCTACTATTTAAAATATTTTATTCCATTCTCTCTTTCCTCACAACTTGTAAAGTCTTTTTTTTTCTTTCCCTGTAGATAATACTACCACCATCCCTCTAACTTATTTCAAGATTTTTTTAGTCTCTTTTTTTCCCCTTCAGTTTAAATATGATCACTTTCATCTTTCAAGGGTGTATATACACTTGGGTGAATGAGCTTCTTACCTAGGTGCTCAGTGGTAAAGAACCTGCCTGTCAGTGCAGGAAACACAGGAGACACAAGTTCCAATCCTGAATTTGGAAGATCCTCTGGAGGAGGAAATGGCAACCTGCTGCAGTAGTCATGCCTGGAAAATCCCATAGACGGAGGGGCCTGGCAGCCTAGGGCTAGACATGATTTAGTGACTGAGCACACACACACACATTGCTTAAATATGATATACCTGGGTAAATTGGGTGGGGTTTTCATCTTGCTTAATATCTCTGATCTTCCTGGATATGTGATTTGGTGACATCCATTAATTTTGGAAAATTCTTAGTCATTATTGCTTCAATTACTTTTTGCTTCTTTCTTTTGTTCTTTTAATAGTACTCCTATTATACACATGCTACATCTTTTGTGGTTGTCTCACAGCTTTTGGATACCTGTTAAAATCTTTTTTGTTGTTGTTGTTTCAGTTTTGGAAATATATGTTGACATATCATTGTGTTGTATTTAGTTGCTCAGTCATGTCTGACTTTTTGCCACTCCATGGACTGCAGCCCGCCAGGCTCCTCTGTCCATGGGGATTCTCCAGACAAGAATACTGCAGTAGGTTGCCATGCCCTCCTCCAGGGAATCTTCTCAACCCAGGGATCGAGCCCAGGTCTCCTGCACCCACTGAGCTACCAGGGAAATCATTGACATATCATTAGGCTCACTGAATCTTTCTTCTGCTTTTCAGTCTAATGATGAGCAGTTTTTAGTACTTTTTATTTCCAGCTTTTCTTTTGAGTCTTTCATAAATTTTCCATCTTCTTACATTAGCAATCTGTTCTCTCATTATCCACTTTTTCCATTAGAGCCCTTGGCATATTAATCACAGCATATTTTAAATTTATGATATGACAAACTCAAGATTTCTCTTATCTGTGTCTCATCTAATGCTTATTCTGTTTATTCAGACACTCGTTTTTTTGTTTTGTTTGGTTTTGCTTTTTGCTTTTTATCATGCCCTGTAATTTTGTTGGAAGTCAAGCATGATGCACTCAGTAAAAGGAACTGAAGTAAATAGTCCTGGAAGTGTGAGGTTTCTTGTTTATCTGGCTAGGAGCCATGCTGAGTTTAATTTTTGCTGTAGTTTGTAGGTGTCAGAAGCTTAACTTTCTTCAAGTATTCTTGATATTTTCTCTGCTGTTGGTACTAGATTTCCCTATAAACCCCTTTTAAAATAAATTTTGATCTTCCAGTTCTCCCTTAGGTAACCCACTGTTATTATTCCAAAGCCCTGCAGTGCTGAAAGAGCCTATAATCTTTTGATGAAATCTCTGTGGTCTCTTTTTTTCCTCTTTTTCCTCCCCCTGTTCCCACCAGGCAAGAGTCCCTGGACTGTGACCTTCAGAATATTTTCTTAGCTCCTTTGTTTATTTATTTTCCTTCACTATGTAAGGCAGGAAGTCTAGAGCAAGCTGGAGTTGCCTAGTTGCCCTTCACCAAGGTCAATTAAGACTGATAAAGTAGTTTTCTTCCAGGGGTGGCCTTTGTTACAGAGATTATAGTGAAGAACGAATGTTGGGAGTGTATTTCAAAATTGTTACTTTTACCCTCACTCTGCCTAATGCATGGTAAAATTTTCTCAAATCCTTAATGAAAACCTGATCTGTCTCTTGGAATTAGAATTCAGGAAAATGTGGGGCTTTAGTAAGAACTGGGCCCTGAATTTTCACTCTCAAGCTCATTCACACTGAGCCTCCAGCAGTTCATCAATCAGTTTAAATGTTTCTGCAGTTTCTGGCTCTTCAGGATTCTTCTCCCAGTAAGCTGTGATTCTGTTGTATTCACCTGTATCTCTAGTTTTAAGGGTAGATGTTTGCATTGTGACCTAGTTCTCCAGTGGGTCTAAGAAGAGTTGTTGATATTCACTTCCAAGTTTTGTATGAGTCAGAAAGAGCACTGGAAGCCACATCATTCTTTTTGTTAAAAATAAAATGTATAACTTTTCATCTTTATTTAAAGCATTTTGACCTATTATTTGCTTGCTTCAGGCATAATTTGAGAACAAAATAATTAATATTGCATTTAAAGCTTTCTTTATACTACTACATGTACTGAGCAAAATGCATTGACTACAATTTTATTTTCTATTATTGAATGAATCGTAAGATAGTCCTTCACCCCAAATATAAAAATCATGAGACAAGACATACAATACAGCCAAATAACTACCAAAAGACTTATTTTTCTCTATGGTCATTGGTAAAATATTTTTATGGAATTCACTAAATCTTTTAGATACCCTTATATATCTTACATATTTATTGAATTCATTATTCAAAATTAAGTTTTATTTTCTGTTTTGAGTATGATATTTATATTTTTTAAATAATTATTGCAACATCTATAGAGGAAAGTATTTGCAATACTGTATTCTCACATTTTTCCTAATACATTTTCAGTTGATTTTCTTGATCTTTGAAGCTATACATTATTTAATCTAGCTCCTTTAAAAAGACTCATTTTATTTCATTTAACAGGATAAAACACTGTATATATTTATGCTATACATTGATCTAAAGCACATACACACTCATTAATTTTGACTAACTGCATTTGCTAGTGTATCCAGAATAATGCTACATGAGTATGGAGGTAGAAGCCATTCCTGTTTTGTCTGAGTGTAATGAGAGGGTTTTATGACCAAAGATAACCTTTGCCCTTTACTCACTCCCTCTTTCATACATCTTTCTCCCTCCTGACTTCCCTCTTACGTCTCTCATAGTATCTGTCTATATCATTACAACAGTTTTCATGTTAAGAAAGGATCCATCCATTCTCATCAGGATGGAATCTAAGAATTGGTCAGATGCTTTCAGATTTTATAGAAATATTTTTTAGTTAAAAAGTTATGAAATCAGAAACATGTTTAAATTTGAGTAAAATTAGCATTAATTGTAAAGTAGTGGTATATTTCACTTAAATATACATTGCTCACACTGTTTTATAAATCACTTTCTTTATCTATATAGGAATACTTTGGATCAATGTATGTACAAATCACAGAGGAAAAAATTAGATAGTCTACCTGCTGTCTGATGAGGTTGACACAATTCTAAAACTGATAGTTACTAATTATTAGTGGTAGAGTGCTTGTATTGCATTTTCATCTCATTTAATATAAGCAATAAGAATGATATGTCTTCCAAATTATTTTATTACTGAGACTGTCTTTAGTCATCTGAAATCTAAACTTTATTTAGATTGATGCAGAAGTAATTGTGGTTTTGCACTCCTTAAATTTGCCATTTGATATTGGACTAACATTCTTAAACAAGTGCAGTTATGTTGTACATAATTTTAATACATATTTCTCAGTGTATTTGTTTTTGCTAATGACTTATTGCTTGCTATTTATTTTGTATTTGCTTTAGACTACAGAAATGATGTTAGACAAAAAGAAAATTTAAGTGATTTTCTTATTCAAGTTCAAAATGGGTTGTAAAGAAGCAGAGACAACTTGCAATACCAACAACCAGAGAACTGCTAACAAATATATAGTGCAGTTGTGGCTCAAGAAGTTTTGCAAAGGAGGCTAGAGCCCTGAAGATAACGAGCATAGGTGATGGCCATTGGAAGTTGACAATGACCAATTGAGAGCCATCATCAAAGCTGACCCTCCTACAACTACATGAAAAGTTGCTGAAGAACTCAAACTTGACCATAATATGGTCATTCAGCATTTTTAGCAATTTGGAAAGATAAAAGAGCTCAGTAGGTGGATGCTTGAGTTGATCAGAAATAAAAAAATTCCTGGCTTTGAAGTGTCATGGTGTCTTGTTCCATGCAACAAAGAACCATTCCTCTATTGGATTGTGATGTATGATGAAAAATGGGTTTTATTTTAAAAAGAAAAAAGAAAAATGGGTTTTATACAAAAACCAGTGATGGCCAGTTCAGTGGCTGGACTGAGGAAAAACCTCCAAAGCCAAACTTGCACCAAAAAAGGTCATCGTCACTATTTGGTGGTGTACTAACATTCTCATCCACTACAGCTTTCTGAATCCTGGTAAAGCCATTACATCTGAGAAGTATGCTTAGTAAATTGATGAGATGCACTAAAATCTACCTGCAACTGACACTGATCAACAGAAAGAACCAATTCTTTTCCACGGTAATGCCTGACCACACGTCACACAGAACCAGTGCTTCAAAAATTGAATCAGTTGGGCTATGAAGTTTTGCCTCAACTGCCATATTCACCTAACCTATTGCCAACCAACTACCATTTCTTCAGGCATCTCAACAACATTTTGCAGGGAAAAAGCTTCCACAACCAGTAGGAGGCAGAAGATGCTTTCCAAGAATTCGTCAAATCCCAAAGCATGGATTTTTATGCTACAGAAATAAAGAAACTTATTTCTCATTAGCAAAAATATGTTGATGGTAATGGTTCCTATTTTGATTAATAAAGATGTGTTTGACCCTAGTTATAATGATTTAGAATTCATGGTCTGAAACTCCAATTATGTTTGCACCAACCTAATAATGTTGACTTGCCTCTTGAGAAATCTGTATGCAGGTCAGGAAGCAAAAGTTAGAACTGGACATGGAACAACAGACTGGTTCCAAATAGGAAAAGGAATATGTCAAGACTGTATATTGTCACCCTATTTATTTAACTTATATGCAGTATATGTCATGAGAAACACTGGGCTGGAAGAAGCACAAGCTGGACTCAAGATTGCCGGGAGAAATATCAAGAACCTCAAGATATGCAGATGACACCACCCTTATGGCAGAAAGTGAAGAACTAAAAAGCCTCTTGATGAAAGTGAAACAGGAGAGTGAAAATGTTGGCTTAAAGCTCAACACTCAGAAAACTAAGATCATGGCATCCGGTTCCATCACTTCATGGCAAACAGATGGGGAAACAATGGAAACAGTGGCTGACTTTATTTTGGGGGCTCCAAAATCACTGCAGATGGTGACTGCAGCCATGAAATTAAAAGACGCTTACTCCTTGGATGAAAGTTATGACTAACTTAGACAGCATATTAAAAAGCAGAGACATTACTTTGTCAACAAAGGTCCATCTAATCAAGGCTATGGTTTTTCCAGTAATCATGTGTGGATGTGAGAGTTGGACTATAAAGAAAGTTGAGCGCCGAAAAATTGATGCTTTTGAACTGCGGTGTTAGAGAAGACTCTTGAGAGTCCCTTGGACTGCAAGATTCAACTAGTCTATCCTAAAGGAGAGCAATCCTGAGTCCTTAGAAGGACTGATGCTGATGCTGAAACTCCAATACTTTGGCGACCTGATGCGATGAGTTGACTCATTTGAAAAGACCCTGATTCTGGGAAAGATTAAAGGCAGAAGGAGAATGTGATGACAGAGGATGAAATGGTTGGATGGCATCACCAACTCAATGGACATGAGTTTGGGTAAACTCCAGGAGTTGGTGACGTACAGGGAGGCCTGACATGCTACATTCTATGTGGTCCCAAAGAGTCAGACATGACTGAGCAACTGAACTGGACTGAACTGAATAATGTTGAGGTCTGCATTAACTCCAAAGGCTTCAGAAAACTTTTCAGGAGTCATATTTTTGGGTGGTGGAAATGGTAAGAAAGATGTTAACAAAATATGGAACTTCCTACTGTTCCTACTTCCTTCACAGCTCTGTCCGTAAATCATCTGCCTGCAATGCAGGAGACCCAGGTTCAATTCCTGGGTTGGAAATATCCCCTGGAGAAGGAAATGGCAACCCACTCCAGTATACTTGCCTGGAGAATCCCATGGACAGAGAAGCCTGGCTGGTTGCAGTCTATGATGTCGCAAGAGTCAGACACGACTTGGCTACTAAACCACCTCCACCACTGTTCACTCAATTTGTAAATGAAATCACTTTTCATTTTGTTTTTATTTTCTTCACTCTAAAAAAACATGTAAATGTTTTGAGTTGATTGCAATACTTTTTTTTTCCTTTGTCAAAAGATTACAAATAAAGTTATAAACACACTTTTGAGTTTCTGAACATGAAACTATGTGATCTTACTTTGTATTTTATGTAGTAAAGGTAGGAATGATACGGAGCTCAAAATTTGGCCTACTTTGACTTTTTATCTATCCATTCTCTATAAATTATTTCATATAATTATATGGCTTGAGTTACCTTTGCAAATGATATTTCTAAAGGATCTAATCTGGTCCTGCTATCTTTTTTGTATTCAAATGTTCAGTTGCTCATTTGTTGTCTTAGTGTGAATATTTAATGACAACGTTACACCTACTTTGGCCAAAACAAATTGCTAATCACTGTCTCTTCAGTAGCAGTGATACAATGCTCCTTTATCAGCATTGCTTCATCCTCCCACTAGTTACTGAGCTCAAAACCACCAGAATTATTTTCAACTTTAATCTCTAGAATCTTGGTACTCAAAATTTGATCTGAGTCATCATCAGATGACATCAGATGGGAAATTTGTTTGAGATGCAGTATCAGTTGCCCTAATTCAAACCTCTTGATTCAGACTCTGGATTTTTCATTTTTTATAGGATTTTTTATCAGATGATTAGTAGAAATATTAAAAGTTAGGAAACACTGCCACAAATCATCTGTTATATCCAATCTATCTCTACACCTAAGACAGATTCAGAAGAGAGTAACATTTTATCTCCATTTACCAGTGTAATTCTTCATCAATTCTTCCCACTTCCACTTTGCTCCCCATGGTCCACTTTTCTCTCAGTGACTGGAATGTTGCTTTGGAATTATGCCTCAAACCCTGTTGGCTCCCAGTCTCACCATTGCGTTGGAAGCCCTTTAGTTTGTCCTATAGTACACTGTTTGATCTGCCCCATCTGTCTTTTGCCTTTATTGCTCACTAATCTCATTTACTCGTAAATTCAGCTATACCAGCCAGTTCTGGACACACTGCCATGTGGTATACCACAAAAAACTGGGACCCAGTAATATGCTGGGGCTATTTTGTGGATGAACCTAGAGACTGTAATACAGGGTGAAGTGAGTTTGAAAGATAAAAACAAATATATAATATCACTTACATGTGAAATCTAGAAAAATGGTATAGAGGAACTTACTTGCAAAGCAGAAATACAGACACAGACATAGAAAACAAATGTATTGAGAGCAAGGGGGGAAGGAGTGTTGGGATGAATGAGGAGTTTGGGACTGACACATTTACACTATTGATATATGTATAAAATAGACAACTAATGAGAACTTACT